>CM045735.1:37102248-37607248 GCA_024760905.1 Plotosus lineatus
GCCCCTCGATGCTTCTCGATGCGCAATCCATACCACAACCCTCAAGTCACGATCGTGAGGTGCAAGGCAGGAAGCTGGAGGTCGTTGTGAGAAAATGGATCGGGAGGAAGCAAGATGATGGAGTCATGCTGAGAAGATAGAATGAAAGCAAGAACAAGATAGCAATAAACTAACCATGAAACACTTGGACTTAGTCCTGTATCCACTATGTTAGGAAAACCAGTCTCCAGTTAGCCAGTCATGTGACCACAGAGTAAACCATGTCAGATATAGATCAGGAGTTTCAATCAGTGTTCAATTCAAACATCACAACAGTATGAGTTTTAATAGCAAGCTGCGTTTTACAAACTCACTTTCACTCCTTTGACGGACCACTTAATCCTAATAGGGTCATGGGTGATTGGAGTCTATCTTAGCCAACACTGGGCAAAGGCAGGGTACACCATGAGCAGATCCCCAAACCATCACCAGGCACAACCGTTGCTTGTCTACATCTGAGATTTATTTACACAACGTTATTCTTGCAACAGTAATGTTGTTCCTGTGTCCCTTTGTAAATCCTGCTTCATCCAAGGTTCTTCCATGTTCCCAGTATTTGGAGACCAAACCATGTTCTTATCAGTTCTATTGTTTTCTTATTGTGTTACAAGTTCTTACTGCGATCACTTAATTTTCAGAGGCTGTACTGGGAACATGGCTGAGTGAGACACAGGGTTTAGATTATGTACATTATGAATCAACATGTTCTGAGCAATTAGATTCAAGAATTTATCAGGGGAATAACACTCAGTAAACATTATTTTGTTTAGTATACAATATATGTTTGATCTATATATTCCTAAAGTACAGTATAAAATTTACAGTCTATTAGGGTTAAAGCCCATTAAATAACTTTATTTATTTATTTATTTAACTTTACTTTTCTTGCTTGAATAGTCTCCACACATCACCAGTTTGCCAGATGTTAGTGTGTGTGTGTGTGTGTGTGTGTGTGTGTGTGTGTGTGTGTGTGTGTGTGTGTGTGTGTGTGTGTGTGTGTGTGTGTGTGTGTGTGTTTTAATTTCATCATCTTCTTGCATAACTAAAAAAAAGTGTTTCTTGGCCTTTGTTTTCAGATTTGCCTTGGGATAAAAGCATTTAGCACAAAACAATGCCGTGATCGTTTATCATATTCTGATCTGTGATTTCATAATGTCTTCATAATCATGTAAATAAAAGTATGAATAATAAAGAGCCATAAAGCCCACAAGTCGACGGATTTCACAGAATCTGTTTCATACTTACACATTTCATTACACTGCCTCGCGGTGGAGTAAAAAGCCTGCGTGATTTACTCCGAGTCACAGCTTGTCTGAGCTTTTATTAATCTTGTCTTGTAATTCGGGGAAATTAAATTCAAAAAGCGTCTGTGCCGGTTTTCACATTTTTATGTTTTAAAGATGACGTGTCAGAGATTCAGGCTGATCTCAAGCGAAATTTCTCTGAAGATAAAATGTGACCCATTTTTGAGAATACTGTAAGAATCTTTTATAAACCAAGAACAGAGTGTGTTTTCAAGTACAGTGATATCAATGTTAACATAAATGACACCAACATGTTATCAACATAAATCCCATCAGTATAAACAGAAAAAGGTAAAAAGTGTAGCAGAATGTGAACATGTACACTTATTTAAAAAATAAATGCATGCACAGAGGACAATGTATTTACATATTACTGGACTTGGGTTTGTTTTGTTTGTTGAAGTTTGAAAGGTATTATTTTTCTCTAAGTAAATATAATGTTTACTTAGTTGTAGTTTATATAAGAAGTGTACTGCAATGTTTTGTTGTCATGGTACGAAACGAGAAAAAAAGCGTGTTTTTGACATGTGTTTTGGTTTTATTCAAAAAAAAAAAAAAGAATAAATTTAAAATACTTTGGTAAATATTTTAAGAAAAGCTTACAACAAATATTACAACAAAAACTTTAACATTCAGGTGTTTGATAAAGAATTTTGTCTTTGTATTATAAGTTTATATTTAAAATAGTACAGATTGTTTTCCTCCGAATATTTAGAGATTGCCCCCCAAAGTATTCTGGCTTTATCAAACTTCATCATGTATGCGTCTCTCTCAGTGCAAACCCTTTGCTCTTTCACTTTCAGAAGACAGAAAGCTGTTTGTGGGCATGCTAAACAAACAGCAGTGCGAGGATGACGTGCGACGCCTGTTTGAGGCCTTTGGCAGCATCGAGGAGTGTACCATTCTCCGAGGTCCTGATGGGAACAGCAAAGGTTAGACACTGTTGCTGCTACCTTTTTGGATTGAGATGTATTGTCACTGTTATTGATTCTGATGTTGCCATTCATAGCAGGAAGTTCACTCGAGCAAAATGAGTCTTGATCTTTTGGTGGGACTGGGAGCAACATTATACTTTCTCCCCTGTCGATCACAGCAATACTAGCCAATCATGGGCTCCTGTGAACTCATTTATTAGGAAGCGGGTAGAGAGCCATTTTGTCATATGACGGGGAGACCTTGTCTGGCTGGTGGTTGGGAATTGGCAGAAAAGAAAAAAATATATATATATATATATATATATATATATATATATATATATATATATATATATATATATATATATAAGAAAAGAGGATAAAAAGCAGACAGCACGGTGGCATAGTGGTTTGCACTCACAGGAAGAAGGCCCTGGGTTCGATTCAAAACTCGGGTGTTTCTGTGTGGAGTTTGCATGTTCTCCCCGTGTTTGTGTGGGTTTCCTCCGGGTACTCCGGTTTCTTCCCACAGTCCAAAAACATTAATTAATTGGTACAATTGGTTAATTTGCTGTTCTAAATCACCTCTAGGTAATGTGAGTGTTGGTTCTGTGATGGCCTGATGAGCTGTCCAGGGTCTACCCTGCCCTCACCCTGAGTCGGCTGTGATGGGTGCCAGCCTCCCTGTGACCCTAATTATAATAATGTGGTTCAGAACGTGAATGAATGAATGAACAGAGGAAAACAAACTTTCCTGCGTTTGAAACTTAACAGTCATTGTTTAATTGCTTTGGTACTTTGAGGGTTTTTATTAACATTATTATAATATTAATAACATATTATAAAATAATAACATTATTCAAGGTTAGTTAACCTTGAACTTGGGTATTATTATAATTTTATTATTATTTTTGCATGTTTTAATTACATTATATTATTTTTAATATTTGTTTGTTTATTTATTTATTTATTTATTTTCACCACAGATGATGGTAATAAAAGCCCTTTAAATGAAAACCCTTTCCTCAGCACTATTCACAATATTCACAGTGTGGAAGGAAAAGGAAACAGTCAGTAGTAATTTTTTTTTTTGGTGTGTGTGTGTGTGTGTGTGTGTGTGTGTGTGTGTGTGTGTGTTTGCTGGCTTTAACAGGCTGTGCATTTGTGAAGTACTCCTCTCATGCGGAAGCCCAGGCGGCCATCAGCGCACTACATGGCAGCCAAACCATGCCTGTGAGTACCAAGTACACCTCAGCTGGGATGGAGGATGCATTCCATCTGGATTATATTACTGATTTTGCGTATGTGTGTGCGTGTGTGTGTGTGTGTGTGTGTGTGTGTGTGTGTGTGTGTGTGTGTTTTAGGGTGCCTCTTCCAGTCTGGTTGTGAAGTTTGCAGACACAGATAAAGAACGCACCATTCGGCGCATGCAGCAGATGGCTGGTCAGATGGGCATCTTCAATCCTATGGCCCTGCAGTTTGGAGCGTATGGAGCCTACGCACAGGCAAGAGCCCTCCCTCTCTCGCTCTCTTACACACACACACACACACACACACACACACACACACACACACACACACACACACACACAGACATTCTGTCTGACTCCCTTACACACAAATACACACATACATTCCGACCCCCCCACACACAAACATTCTATTTCTCTGCCACACAGACACATTCTGTTCTTTTCCCTCATACACACATTCTGTCTTTATCTCTCTCTCTCTCTCTCTCTCTCTCTCTCTATCTCTCTCCCTCTCCCTCTCACACACACACACACACACACACACACACACACACACACACACACACACACACACACACACACACACACACACACTCCATCTATATGTGCTTCATTACAGGCTCACTCACTTGTATAATCCAGTTTGTATATTTATTATTCTTTAATATTATTTGCTATTACTTCAATTGCATACTTTTATCCTTAATAAATATTACAAGTCACCATTAATATTATTATAGCTTGCTATTACAAGCTATTGAATTCTTCAACCTGACTGGTCCGAAGATGTTTCATATAATTTCTGCACTCATTCGAATGTAGTATTGTTTCTACAATAACACCTTACTGCAATGGCCTGGCGAGCTGTTCAGGCTGTACCTCACCCTCACCCAGAGTCAGGTGTGATGGGTGTCAGCCTCCCCGCAGCCCTAATTAGGATTAAGCGGTTCAGAAAATGAATGAATCGATGAGTATCAGCTTATTCACAGGGCAGTGTGTGAAAGAAGATTCATAATAAATTCCACAATCACCACTTTATCTAAGGTTGCATGTAATCACCATTTGGGGAAGGAGTCTCCAGTGTCAGTACTCTGCAACATGAGGACTTTGTGATGCTATGTGGTGTACTTACGTGACAAACAGCATGGCTAATGCATATTCATTTCAAGAGAGAAAAAAAATGGAACTGAAAGACTGGTAAGGGAGCAATGCTTTTATAGCTTAAGGAACTAAATTTCATAACGGTTCACATTACAGACACATATAAATAGAGCGAAAAAAGAATGAGAGAGAGAGCGAGAGAGAGAGCGAGAGAATGAGGAGTTGCTGTTTAATGGAGAGAGAAATTGTACTCTTTAACAAATCAATGTTGTATAATATACTTTAGAATATGCTGTTATTGGAAAATAATCAACTTCAGGGGAAAAGTAACTTGCCTTCATGTCAGAACACATCACATCACTGTGTTATTGACTTTTTTCTTATATTATATTATATTGTTATGTTATATTGTACTGTATAATCAAATTTAGATGTGTGTGTGTGTGTGTGTGTGTGTGTGTGTGTGTGTGTGTGTGTGTGTGTGTGTGCGCGCGCGCGTGCGCATCCATTAGGTACAGCAGCAGGCAGCATTGATGGCATCTGTAGGACAGGGAGCATATCTCAGTCCCATGGCTGCCTTCGCTGCTGCACAGATGCAGCACATGGCCACTATCAATGGCCTCCCAGGAGCCCCCATGACCCCTACATCAGGTGAGTCCACACACCACTTCACACACACACACACACACACACACACACACACACACACAACTGTGTCCGAACAGAATTATTTAACTCATTTATTTGGTTCGTTATGGTGCAAATAAAGATCTCATGTATGTTTATTTTACCTCCTGCCCAATTAACTTCTGCATCTTAAATGAACCAATTACCTTTCACCAGGAATACTTTCGGTTTTATAGATGTAATGTGCTATTATGCTCAGTATTTTATCACCAGTTTTGTTTAAATAGTGTATTTTATTTGATTTTTAACTTTTATTAGTATTCTGCAGCTATTATTAATACTACTACTAATTAATTAATACTTAATTCGTAATTAATATTTGTTCATTATGGTCATTGAAAAGTAAAGTTGCACAGAACTAAGAAAATTTGAATAACTGTGTATTTGATAGTAGAATTAAGTGTGGTACCATGGGCCCTATTGACTTATGCTGTTGGCTCCACCCTCAGGAGGAAGCACACCCCCTGGCATTACCGCTCCGACAGTCACCAGCATCCCCTCTCCGATTAGTGTCAATGGTTTCACTGGACTGGCCCCTCCCCAAGCCAATGGCCAGCCCACTGCCGAAGCCGTGTTCACCAATGGAATTCACCCATATCCAGGTACCAATTTAAAGCATACATGGGCTCTGGAATTATGTGGTAGAAGTAAGTCTCCAGAACAGCACAACATTTTTGGGGTTCAAGCCCCACTGTCAACGGTTGTCACTGCTGTCCTCCCAGTGCAGCTGACTGGGTTGTCAAAGGCAGGAAATGTCTCTCACTGTCTGTGGTGAGAGGTTCATGTAAAAGAACCATTGCTGACATTTGTTTCTTCTCTATGGCCTGGTGAACTGTCCAGGGTGTACCTTGCCCTCGCACAGAGTTGACTGAGATGGGCGCCAGCTTCCCCGCGACCCTAATTAGGATTAAACAGTTCAGAAAATGAATGAATGAATGAATGAATTTTTGGGCACACACACACACACACACACACACACACACACACACACACACACACACACACACACACACACAAAGATTTTTGTGAATGTGGTGACAAGTGACCATGTAAAGCCATATCAAAACCATGTCCAGTGGAAATGTAGCTAGAATCTTCAGCTGAATGAAGCTCTGTGTGTATTGTTTTCATGTTCATGGTGATTTCGTAATTCTCCCGAAAAGTAAAAGTGAGGTGGCACTTTGTTATGAAAGCAGTACATTAGATATGATTACAGTATTGATGATATCAGAAACTGACCATAACTACTGTGAAAGGAAATTAAATATTGGCACATAAGTATGTAATATATGTAATTATAATGTATATATTTTTGTTGCTGCACTGTTAGTGTGTATTTGTGTGGTGTTCTAGGATTTAAAATTATGGGTATAATACGAACAACTCGGAAAGTGCAAACCTTCACCAATCCAAAAAAAATCTCAAACAAAACATCAAGTATGCTATATCTTCTGCTGGGTCTCCTATAATATTATTCTTCCACTCAGACTGTTAAATAATCATTTAAAAATTCCCAGATCTAGAATTGGATCTAGTTCAAGTCCAAACATCTGATGAAGTCTTCCTTGTACCGTACTGCACCCTACCAAAATTCATTAACATGCATTCAGGGGCAATGTTGCTAACACACAAAGAAATAGGCAAACAAACCATCGGCAAAAAACACCTTGTTGGAGGTGTAAAGTTAAAAAAGTGTCCTGGCCTGAAGAAAATATATTTGAAGGGCTGAGAAACAGAGTGGTCTAACCAATAGACAACTGTTTTTGAGAAGTAAAAAATATCAATAAAAAATCAGGGATAGTGCTCATGATATGATTCAAGGTCATCAGGAAGATGACGGGACCATTCTGGCAGAAATAGACCACATCTGTCAAAAAAATTACTTTTTATAATTTTTCAGTTTTTATGGGTTACTCCACTGTGGCTGTCAGCATTTTATTTATGACTTGCCTGGAAACCCCAATTCAGGCCAAAGCCCACCTCAACGTGTTAGCCAGAATTCATCCACGGTGACGTCTGACTGGATTTTCTAGACCACCACACATTATTTCTTTATTTATTTCTTTAAGATGCAGTCAGTGTTAAAGCAGCAGTTTATTATGTCCACTCCTCTCCTTTCAGCAGTGCAAATTGCACTTGCAGTGAAAACATCCAAAACCCTGCTCATTTCCCTATGACAAACTATTCAACCTCCTCTTTTAAAGCTCATAAGGGAAGGAGGCAAGAACAAGCAACTCTGTTCCCATAGCGGCCATCTCCACTCGAAAAATATACACAGAAGCCTGACACACAGAAAGCAGCGGACTTGTTGCATGCTAATAATACTGGGTTTTTAGTATGTAGATACAGCCTTGTACACAATACTCATTATTTGTATTTATATCCATTCATTTTATGAAACGTCCTAATGAGTTCCTAACAGTAATCCTAACAGTTCACCAGGCCATCACAGTGTAGAAACATGCTGACGGCTATGCAGCTCCTCTGGACAAAAGTCAGCAATGGTTCTTTCACATAAACCTCTCACCACAGACAGTGAGACACATGGCTGGCCTTTGATAACCCAGTTAGCCGGACTGGGGGTACAACAGTGACAACCGTTGACAGTAGGGCTTAAACCCCTGACCATGCGATCGGCAATATAGCACTTTACCACCAGGCCACTGCTGCCCATTTATATTCATGTAGTAATTCTTTTTTTAAATTCCAATAATCCCATATGGCGCATCAATCAGGTGTCTGACAACCAACTTGGAGCTTGCAGGTTCAACTCCAGGGTGATGCGTGTAGCACTACGGGAGCTGATCAGTCAAGCTCTCATGGGAGAAAGACATGGCATACATTTACTTCCCCTGTCGGTCAAAGCAAACACCAACCAATCATGGGCAACTGTGAGCTCATACATACAAGAGGGTGGATAGCATGTTTTCTCCATGTATGTTAAACTACCTTGAATGCAGTTCATAAACATCTGAGTGGTGATGTTATATGTCCAGTATCACATGCTTTTTTTCTTAAAGTGAGAGGGGAGCGAAGCTTAATGGGTGTTAACTGGTTATGATTAAATTACAGGAGAAAAAACACAGTTTTCACTTTGAACTAAAAGATAACAGTTATTAGGTGGGAGAGAGAGAGATCATATTAAAAGGATAGTTATCCCTTTCATAAACTTTCGCCAGTTTCTTTGCTTAAAATGAGATTCCCACTTTTATAATGAGGGTTTTTTAATTTTACTTTATATCATTTAAGATCATTACTTTTACTTCAGCTAGCATAATTAAACGCACTGTTTACTTCCATTCGTCATCGCTTCCTGGCTTTATACCCCATGCATGAGTTCTGAGACTTGTTCATTCCCAAATAAACAAATGAAGTTTATCTTCAGTGCGTGTTGTGTCTCAATCTGGCGGAAATCCAATCTGTGTTTCCTGGTTGTGTCTCAGTGTTGCAGGAGGTGGTTTTTAGAGAAGACTCGGAGAAAGGTGGCTTGGGCGTTGCTCAGCGGAGTTGTTTTGGGGTACAGGGAAGCTGTTTCCTCTCTTCTCTATCTGAAGGTACCAAAATGCCTTCACCATTCTACACCCCCCGTTTTCTGATTGTCTTCTGTCTTCTCTTGTAATGTGATGATGTCTTTTGTGCTTTTGTGTCTGTGAGTGCTTGTACATTGTAGCCGTAGCACTAGTTTCTGTCTTTGGTGCATTCATGTCATTTGATAGCATTTCGGCTCATTACTGAATAGTCACTGCATTGTACTTTGCATGCATGCGAGGCATTGTGGGATTTGACACCATTCAATTTGTTGGGGGTAAGAGCTAGAACTGATGTGATCAGCACACTTTATAGTCCCTTCCCTGATCTCCTGAAATCTTTAAATCGGGCAAATGAGCTTTACTTAAAAAGCAGAGGAAGTGGATACTGCCTTTTCAGCCACATTGCGTTTTGTGCTCAATGAAGAGGGATATTGCCGCAGGAGCTCAGGGTGGATTAATGTGTAGTGTGGAGGTGTAGATGTATTTTGTTCTCCATGCACACAGTGGCTGCCAATCCAGTTCTCCCTCATGTTGAGGGAAGCTTTGCCAGAGCTCAGGCTCCTTCTTACAGCTTAATTGTTTGGGGATGGAGTGAATGTAGGTGTGGGGTGTGGGGAAGGGGTGTGTGTGGGTAAACCCACTGGCTCCATGCACATGCAGTGTCGCCAACTGATGTGAGAACTTTTTAGACCCATTTATCATCTTTATTTTAAAAAAGTAACATCTAAAACAAACAGTAGATACAACAGGTTTGATTGGTTAAGCACCAGGATGTAAACCGTAATGACAAATCACTGACCATATATTGTTCCGAGCAATAAACCAATAATCACTATTGTAACCCAGAGACCAATCCTGTTCGCCAATCACTGCTCACCACTGTTTGTTCCACACATATGATTTCTGTGGGGGTGTCTCATGTCTTGAGCAGACTGCTTAGCAGTGCTCCACCAGCTACCAGACACCATGTCCATTTGTCTCTTTTTCACAGGTCCCACCAGTATGTGACATAACTGACAAATTCTGAGTGATTTTCACTGTGATGTCACAGAGATGAGCAGAACCACTGAGGGTCACCCCACTAGCATTGTTATTTGTTTTATACTTGTTGCTTAGTGATATTTATGAATAGTAAAAAAAATGTAAAAAAAATCTTCATGTAACATGGTTTGATGATCAGGCCATTTCATTAGAGGTACAGTGTGTAATTTTTTTAGGATCTATAATCATGAATTAAGTATCTCATAAATAAGTTTTCATTAATCTGTAATATCTAAAAAAAAGTGATTACATTTTTGGAACATTAATATCAGCTGTTTATAATATGCACAGGAAGGGCGGGTCCCCTCTAATCTTGCACCGCCATATTTCTCCATTTACATTTACAGCACTTTTCAGATGCCCTCTCCAGAGTGTGGCTTATATTTTTAACTCCTTTCTACAGTAGCCCAGAACCATAAAGGCTTTGAAGATGAGAGGTCTGGAATGAAATTCACTTGGTTGCAGTCTGGAAGCTCACCATTAGCTTCCCCTAGATATCAATAAATCTTACACACCGTACCTTTAAATGTGCAAGCAATATAAATTATTGACTTTTTGAGCACGCCTCATGGGCTGTCCGCTGAAAAGTGTTGGCAAGACTGACTCAAGGTTTGCATGCCTACACAAATTTGGTCTGAGCATTCCACTGAAACTTTTACATCCTGACCCATATACAACTTTTCTCCTCTCTCTCTCTCTCTCTCTTGCTCTCTCTCTCTCTCTCTCGCTCTCTCTCTCCCTCTCCCCCTCCTCCCTCCCTCCCTCTCTCTATAGCCCAGAGTCCCACAGCAGCTGATCCCCTTCAGCAGGCTTATGCAGGAGTCCAGCAATATGCAGGTCTGTTACTCTGAAAAAGAGGCTGCTTTGTGTATTCATGCATGCTCGTACTCAACAAGTGTCAGCCATAGTGGATGTGTATGTATAAGCAGGATTGTGCTGGTGACAGATGGCGTGTGTAAGTGTAGGTTCTGACACATCGGCATATGTGTGTGTCTCAGCAGCCTACCCAGCTGCATATGGACAGATCAGCCAGGCCTTTCCTCAGCCTCCACCTATAATCCCCCAGCAGCAGAGAGAAGGTGAGACCACCTGTCTTGTGGATTGTTTGTAGGTTGTGGCATGATTTTACAGTTGCTGGAATTTAACCCAGATAAGAATGAAATCATGTTTCTAAACCCAATCAGGCTACATTTCTGTTTCCACCTATCCATTATCCTTTACCACTCATCCATCAGGGTCACAATGGCAGCTGGAGCTAATAATGATTGACTTTGAGCAAGGGGTAGGGTATACCCTAAACAGGTCGCCAGTCTACTGCAGGGATAAAACAGATACAACCAACCATTCACATTCATATTCACACAAATGGGCAATTTAGAGAAGCCAGGTGACCTACTACTATGGGAGGAAACCAGAACACCCAGAGAAAACCCACACAAACTTCTTACATGAATATTTCATGAATATTGAATATGAAAAACCCACACAAACAGCACACAGCAAAGCCCTTATTGTCCACAAGGTTCAAACCTAAAACCTTTTTGCTGTGAGGTGACAGTGCAAACCACTGAGCCATAATGCCACTCACTTTATTATAAGCTACCGTATTTTCTGAACTATACGTCGCTCCGGTGTACAAGTCACAGTGGCCAAAAAATGCATAATAAAGAAGAAAAAACTTATATAAGTCACACTGACTATAAGTCGCAAACTCGTAGAAACCTGATACCTTGGCTTTGAAATCTGCTGGCAGTTTATGTGACGTTGTCGTCCTCGCTCTGATATGGGGGGGGTTGCGTTGCATGAAGCGGTAACACCAAGAAAGTCCTCATGCAAAGTCATTTATATTCATCTCCTTGACAACTACCTGGACGTGGCGACGCAACTGCACTGTTAACAAAGTCTCTCCTTGCAGTACGTTGCTCAAGCCCCCATATGCGAACTCATTCCTCAAGCTCAGGGGTCGGGAACCTTTTTGACTAAGAAAGCCAAAAAAAGACATACAGTCAGCCCCCTACTTACGAAATCCCCATGGCACAAAAATTCCGGGTTACAAAAAAATTTTTCATCCCCGAGATACGAAAACAACCGCGTCTTACAAAATGCGCCATTCAAAATTCAAATGCGCCAATCAAAATTTCTCACGATGCGCGAGTTGCTCTCTCATTGGCTGTCTCCTAACACACACCCCCTCGCTGGCCTCCCATTGGCTAAGAGGGATGATGCAGCTGAACTTCCTGTACCCATACTTCCTGTTTGTCACACACGTGAAGGAGAGTTGACTGCTGGCTTGTTTTGAGATTGATCATGCAGCGTTGTATTTCGTTATCGCTGAAACCCCTCAACAATCGGGACGATATTGAACCAGAAAGAGACCTTAAAGCGGAAATACAGTGACGGAGGCAATTATTTTGGCACGATATTAAAACAGAGTGCTCCATGGGAAAAGACCTCCGATCTTGCAAGCAAGCAAGTTAATATTGAATGAGGAGAAATGTTTAAATACAACATCCCGTCCATTTAAACATTTAAATAGAATTGTTCCGTCAGCTGTTGCATGTGTGTGTGTGTGTGTGAGAGAGAGGGAGAGAGAGAGAGAGAGAGAGAGAGTGTGTGTGTGTGTGCGCATGCGCGCGTGTGTGTGTGTGTGTGTGTGAGAGAGAGAGAGAGAGAGAGAGAGAGCTAGATAGAGAAAGAAGGAGACTTAACTCTTTAGTTTTTAGTTTAGTTTTTTACGTTGTTTAATTCAGTAAATGTTTAATAAATGTGGCACATAAGGAATCAAGTTAAAGTTGAGTTTGGACCGCCGATCTATTAAGCAGGGAATGCGCTTTGAATTCCACGTCTTAAAATGCTCTGGTGTCTGCTTGTGGGCATATTGTGGGCAGCGCCACAATAAACATTTAATGTGTGTACAATACACATTCAATGTGTACTGTATTGTGTGTGTGTGTGTGTGTGTGTGTGTGTGTGTGTGTGTGTGTGTGTGTGTGTGAGAGAGAGAGAGAGAGAGAGACAGACAGGTGCGCGTGTGTGTGTGTGTGTGTGTGTGTGCGCGTGTGTTAATAAAAATGTTTAATAATGGCTTAATAAATGTTAATAAAATGGTTTAATATGTTACTAAAATGTTTAAATGGTTTAATAAGTAATTTTCTTTTACTTTTAACACATATTTCATACAAAATTGGTGTACTTTTATCATTTTTAAAGGGTTTATAGTGTAGTCTTTGGAGCCTTAGAACGAATCAGGCGTTTTACATGTAAAATGTGCCCCCGACTTACAAAACTCCCACGTTACAAAAAGGGCATTGGAACTGATTAATTTTGTAAGTAGGGGCAACTGTATTTTAAAATGTAATATATATATATATATATATATATATATATATATATATATATATATATATATATATATATATAAAAAGAACAGGACAAAGACTTTCTATTGAAACTCCATTTATCACTACAGATCTGTTTCGAGGGGTGGTGAAACCATCCTCTCTCTTCAGGTGATTATAGAAGAAATAATTCTTCTATAATCACCTGAAGAGAGAGGATGGTTTCACCACCCTCAAACAGATCTGTAGTGATAAATGGAGTTTCAATAGAAAGTCTTTGTCCTGTCCTTTGTTATTTGCTCTACCAAAAAGTATTGAGCACTCTCCTACGGAAGGATCTACTCAGAAAATCCTCTATATATATATATATATATATATATATATATATATATATATATATATATATACACACACACACAGTAGGCCCTCGACATTCGTGGGGGTTCGGTTCCGGGCCCTCCTGCAAATTGAGATAATCCGCAAGTTCTGTACCCGGAAGTAAAACCCCATGTATCACCTCACATGCGTGAATGAGCAGCCGGAAGTAAAATACTATGTATCTATTAAAATATGCTTCTTAAACACATTCTATAGACAGTCTTACTCATTAATTCAGTATTCATGTAGTAAAATGTAGTAATGATTAAGAAAAACTTATTTTTTACTGTGATATTTATTAATGCTAAAATATAAACATTATACAGCATACATATAAAAACACCTTTAAATGCATTCTCTTTGGAAAACATACAGCACTGTAGTTGTCAAAAATGCCCAAGAGAGGAACGTATTGCATTAGGCATGAGATGACTGAATTCAGGTATTAACTGCATTAAGTCTGAGCAGCTCAGCCATGCCCCTCAGCCGGAGCGAGTACAAAGCAGAATTTTAGAATGAGAACGTTAAAGAGCATTCCAACCCAAAGAAGCGGTGATGTGATGTGAGCTAATCCTCTGGCGCAGAGGTGAGCATGCTTTTGTTTATTGGGAGTAAATGAGAACAGTGAATTCAGGTGTGTGCTACAGAACAGCTCAGCCACGCCCCTCAGCCGAAGCAGAGAGTAAACAGTTAGTTAGAGGCACAGCGCTAAAATCAAGGTCCCCCAAAACACAGACTATAGTAACAAACAAAATAACAAAAAAGACATAAAAGAACAAGAAATGTAATAAATTGGATGAACAAAAAAAAATTAGATACATGCTACACCACAGTAAATAAAATATAACACACAAACATTTTGAACATTACCTTAGGTCATGTACTGGAATAATAATTGAAAAAGACTTTAATAGTGGAGTGTTTTACAACAGTTCAGATGATTATTCCTCTTCAGGCACTTCAGAGTAAACTATCATTTCTTCCGGAGAAAGTCTGATTTCTTCAGAAGAGACATCCAATGTCATTACCTTTTTCTAATGCTTAGCAGGCATTTGAGCGAAATCATAGAACTTAACTAGTAATTAAAGCACACTAAAAAAAGGCTCATTGCCAACTTGTGTGCGAATGAGGAAAAGGGGCGTTACATCATCTCAACCAATCAGCAGGAAGGAGAACCGCCATTGGCTGAATATAAATGGCGTGCGGGTTGCTCGGCAGTCCACGAATACTCAAACTGTGAGTGCAAAACCACTAATAGTCAAGGGCCGACTCATATATATATATATATATATATATATATATATATATATATATATATATATACATATATATATATATATATATATATATATATATATATATATTACTACTGAATACAACTAAATTGAAAAAGAAGACTAACAATTTGAGAGTATAATAAGACTCTGAATTTATTTTAAACGACATTGTCATAACAAAGTTATTTATTATAAAAAAAATACTTCTTACTATTAATGCGACTTCTGGTGCTGCATGGTTTTGCTGATGGCTTTATCATCTGGTTGATACGTGCTGAGGTTCAGCTTCATGCAGGCATTCAGGCTATTCCATCTATTACATGTTACCGCAGGTTGGTCTTGATGCTTTTCAGGTGTGAGAAGGACTGAGGACTGCTCGCGTGCGCATGTGGAGCCAAACATGGTCAATACGACAGGACTCACACTGCAGTGTTTATGTGACTGGAAGCGCGTCGCAAGTTTTGGCAATCAGCTGGTCTGTGGGTTGAAGTTTTTCCATGTCTGTCCATTTGTGTTTGCTTGCCAGCTGTGCTTGGCTTTGTGCAAATGAGCTGATCAAAAACGAGGGACATTTACCCCTTTACTCAAAACAACACGCGCAGTCTGTGGCTGTTGTTATAATCCAATAAAACTAGAGTTTCAAGGGGATCGGACCCTCCCACACACTAACGTACAGAAAGGATTGGCTGTCCACTGTGCGCCACAGTGACATGGCATTGAAAATAGATGTATAGATTTAAATGCGTGAGTTTTATTTTATGGCTTTTTTTTTTTGTATTTTTTGTATTTTTTTGGATTCGTTAAGAAAGCCACCTGATTTATCTGATAGATACAGTCTACATCTGAGAGCTACATCTGAATCGCGAGCCATAGATTCCCAACCCCTGTTTTAGCTGTAGCCATCTAGCTTTTAGCCCGCGATTAGATTTTTTGTTTTCTTCAATGCAATAATAATTTCCGTTTTTCCCAAGTCCTTCACAAACTTCTCATTCACTCCAAACTTTCTTTCTGCTACTTGATTACCATTTTCTGCTGTATATTTCACTACTTGCAGCTTGTAATCTGCAAAATAGGATTTTCTTTTTTGGGACATTTCTTCAGTGGTACAGGATGAGCGGGTACTGGTATCCAAGCCTAACGTGCCCTCTTGTGGTTGTGAGTGTAAAAATAAAAAACGTGAAATTATGTTTGTTATTATTATGACAAATAGAATTATATGCAATAATTTCACCTATAAGTCGCTCTGTAGTACAAGTCGCACCTTCAGCCAAACTATGAAAAAAAAGTGTGACTTGTAGTCCGGAAAATACGGTAATCTCGTATCTTGTGGGTTTTTTTTTTTTTTTTCGAACCACTTTATTTTTTATTGGGGTCAGGCTGAGCCCATCCCAGCCAACTCCGGACGAAAGTGGGGTACAATCTGAATATCTCACCAGACTGGCACACACAGACATACATGCACACATAACAATTCACATTTACTTCAATTTCACACTTAGAGGCAATCATGAGTATTCATTTGACATAATGCGTATGTCTTTGGGCTGTGAGAGAAAACCAGAGCATCTGGAGGAAATCTACACAAGTGTGGGGAGAACATACAGACTCCACACAGAAACACCCTTCCCAGGAATGTGGAGGGTTTGAATCCAAGACCTTTTTATTGTGAAGTGAAACTGCTAACCACTACACACTACCTATTTTCATTGTAGCTGCACATTTTACATTGGGTCCCTTGCTTCATTTCCACATTTGGGAAGAAAATTCAGTTTAAAATCCAAAAAAAACAAAACAAACAAAAAACCCATGGACTTGTATGTGTTCTTGATTTGACTACAGTGATATGGACGGTATACATCCCTGGTTCTGACTGGTCTTTTGGAATGTTTGACGTGAGAGCAGCTTTATTTGTGTAGTGAACGCACATCAGTGGGAATTGCTGATGTTACACAATGACAAAGATGCCTGTGGCTATACCTCCCTCCAGTGGCTGCTGTGGTGAATGATGCTCTTGCTTTCTGTAATGTCATAAGCTAATATTATCCTCACTGCACTGAAGCAGCTCATCACTTTTCTGGTTAAGAGAATAAAGCCTGTATAAGTGGATTAAAGAAAAAGTGAAACCATTCTTTGTGTTAAACAGTACTGATGAATCGCGTTATAGCCGTCACACTCATTATTTCAAGATTGCAGTAAATGTGTGTGTGGATAAGGAAAATGATCTGAAAGTCTCATCTTTTTCAAGTTCTCTCTCTCTCTCTCTCTCTCTCTCTCTCTCACTTTTGCCTGCTATCCAGGCTGCTTATTCTAATTTCTCGTTTTATGTTTTCTTCTCTGTCCGTCTCCTTTTCATTCTCCTCATGTCAATTAATTCCCTCTTTCCTTCCAACCCCCTGCTTCACTTTTCGTCTCTACCCTGTCTATCCATCCCCTTCCATCTCTGTGCCGCTCCCCAGGGCCGGAAGGCTGTAACCTGTTCATCTACCACCTTCCTCAGGAGTTTGGGGATGGCGAGCTGATGCAGATGTTCCTGCCTTTCGGTAATGTCATCTCCTCCAAAGTGTTTGTGGATCGGGCGACAAACCAAAGTAAATGCTTTGGTGGGTAAAAATGATAAAACACCTGCAAAGATTACTATCACTCTTATTCTCTCACTACTAATGCTTTGACCTCATTTTCTTACCACAGCCAAGCTTGTAGAAAATAGAAGCGAGATGGAAGAAAAAAATTAAAAAGACACTAGAGCAAGCAGTGTAGTGGTTTTTACTCAGTGATCAGTGAGGAATAGTTGATTGGAAAGAGGAATTTCTTTTTTGCTGAGAGGTGCAAGAAATTTTGATGTGCCCTACTTATAACGAAAATGAATAGTTATATTCAAATGAACGCTATCTTCAGCCCCATTGGCCAATTCACTTATCAGTCAGCCTTTGTATAAACGAACACAGCACTATTTGATTTGAGCTTAAAATAAAGCCCTATAGTTAGTAGGTAACTTTGCTGAGATGTGAGGTGCTGAAATGCTGACAAAGCTTTAAAAAAACAAAAAACAAAACAAAACAAAAAAAAAAACCGAGGAAACTAGAGAACTGGAGGAAGAACAAGTTCAAGCTATTAGTTTTGAAGTTCTTTTAATGATACGATAGCTTTAAAGGCAGTGTGTTATTTCCGTTAAAAAATAAGTACACATCGGCTTTTACTCTATGCATTATGTATTGTAGCTCTGTCTTTTTTCTTTTTTTAAAGGATTAATACACTTGTTCTGGTGAGTCACAGAAAACTGAATGTAGACAAAACACACTCCTACATTATGTCTCTTTTTGAATTAAAGTCAAAATATACAGTATGTTGTTTCTTTGTACTAGTTAACCCTTTGCACAGTGTAAGACTGCCAGTTGGTTGAAAATTTTACGAGAGCACTAATCTTAACATTTTTGCAATTTTCTTGTAAACCAGGAACTTCTCAAAAGTCCTGCATTGTTTAATTACTCGGATAATGCAGGTGTCTCCTACAACTATAACATTGATCGACTGTCTGTATCCAATCAAATGGATACATAGAGGTGCTTACTTGGTAGTATAATCCAACCCCAAAAACTAAAACCTTTCACCGAACACAAATCATAAACCTGAAACCGCAAAGCCTATATCCTAACTTCAATTCCAATTTTTCCAAACCAGCCCAAATGCTAAAAATGGAAACTACTTTCAACTACATATCCTGTCACCCAAAAAAAATCCAATACTTCAAGCCTGAAACTGACCCTAAACCACAAAGCCCAAAGATGAATCCACAAATCCTACAAAAAGCCCTTTCTGCCAAACTCTAAAACCCAACATCTAAGTCATAAAGCTAACTTACAGCCTCAGTCTAATTCTAAACGTTTTTAAACACTTCTAAACTTTCTTTTGTATTAAATCTACGAACTTCTAAAATCTTATTTCAAACCTAAACTGCCTATACTACAACACCACAAGGCCAAACCTCAAACCTTAAACCTAACATCCCAAGGCCAAACCCAAAACCTAACAGCTTAATCACTACCCCCAACCGTCTACCACCCATTCATATCTCAAACCCAAATTTGCCACTCAAATCCCAACCCTAAACCCTTTCCTCACTCCCCAAAATCTCAACACCAAAACCTGCCCCACCCCCAAATTCCAACCTTAAAACCTGCCACCCAAACATCCCAACGTCTAACCCTAAACCTAACCTACCGAGCGAAGACATAATCCCAGAAGAGTTACACTCAAACTTACAAACCTACACCTACACAACCAAACTTCTCACAGGCTGAGAGCTCTGCAATATAGCTTAATCATCTGTAGGATGTTTGGCGCAGAAAGATAATGCCAGGCATCCTTAATCTTAACCTAAGGCTTTTGCTCTGATCTTGCCAAAAATGTAAACACTTTAACGTGTGGGTGCTTCCAATAAATCTATCAGTTCTCTAGCTGTGCAGCTACTTTCACAGCAGAGCTGCTGCACACAGCTCTTAAGCATGCCAAGGTGCTGAAGTATATCCCTGTCAGAATTCTGATTTATTCAGAGTTGTACCTCTCTTACTCTGAAATACATACTGCACCAACTGGAGAGTTTCTTAATAAAGCTGAGCACAGCTATCACATCATCACACACGTCATCAAAGGCCATGCCAGAAACATTCTGTTTAGCACATTCACCTCCCAGCAAGAAGCTCCTGGGTTCAAGTCCCAGGTTCAGATGTTTCTGTGTGGAGTCTGAATTCTCTCCCCCCCCCCCCCCCCCCCCATGTTATGTGGGATTCCTCTGAGTGCTCCAGTTTCCTCCCATAGTCCAAATACATGCACATTAGGTTAATTGACCCTTTCGAATTTCCCATAGGTGTGAGTCTATTTGCTCTGCCGTAGACTGGCGAGCTGTTCCTTCACCAAGCATTGGTTGAGATAGGTTTCAACCTCCCTGTGACCATAGTAAAATTAAGCAGTTTTGCAACTGAGTGAGAGCAAAACATTTCATTGATCGTAATGCTTTCATGGGGTTAACGTTGTGTAAATATTCAAAGTAAAACTTCAATCCTGGTGAGCAAAATTCGAAACTATCAGGAACAATATAACAATAATAACAATAATAATCATTCATTCTCTGAACCGCTTAATCCTAATTCGGGTCTTGGGGAGGCTGGCGTCCATCTCAGCCAACTCTAGAAGAAGGTGGGGTACACGCCATGGGGTACAGCTCGCGAGGACATCGCAGAACCAGCACTCACAGAACTATTCATATTCACATTCACACCAACGGGTGATTTGGAAGAGCCAATTAACCTATTGTGCATGTTTTTGGACTATGAGAGGAAACTCGAGTACCCAAAGGAAACCCATGCAAGCATGCGGAGGACATGCAAACTCCACACAGAAACGCTCAAGCTGGGAATCAAACTCAGTACCTTCTTGTGAGGTGGACATGCTAACTACTATGCCACCGTGCTGCCCACTAATAATAATAATAATAATAATAATAATAATAATAATAATAATACAAGTAGATGAGTAAAGTTAATGCATGATTTTTTTAGATTAAATTGTGAATTTTAGAAGTTTTTAATTCATTAATTTAATTTTATATATTTTTATGGAATTCAACATAAACATGGTTTATAAACATCAGTCAGTGTTTATAGAAAAATCTAGATGTTTATTCAGTTATTCACATCTAATATCTGCTTGTTTCTCGTGTGTAAGCAGTTGGTAGAGTACAGAGCCCCTGGTTTGCAGAATATCACAGTTTGAAGAGAATTCTCTCACAGAGACCCGAACATCTCTCTTTCTTAAATACAATTTGTTCTGTAGGTTTGCATGCTGTTGTGTTGTTGGATATCAATGAGTGTGTATGCTGCTGTGCTGTGCTGCTTTTGTGCATAGCTGTGAAACGTTAACATTGTTCTGAAGTCATGTGACTCAAGTAACTGTGGTCAATGCTTCTTTCACTGTTTCATTTTATTTATTTATGTATTTATTTATTTATTTGTACTGTCATGGGTGTCTCCTTTTCAGCCTCTCTCTTTGCTTTGGAACTCATTCGGATCATCCTCACCATTCCAATCTCATTTCATTCAACAGGCACATCTTAACCCACTATTCTTTCTGTGCCGCCCCCCCCCCCCCATCTCCCTCCCTGCCTCCTGTTTTCAGGCTTTGTGAGCTTCGATAACCCAGCCAGTGCCCAAGCTGCCATCCAATCCATGAATGGCTTCCAGATCGGCATGAAGAGACTCAAAGTGCAGCTCAAAAGGCCAAAGGATGCCAACCGCCCTTATTAGCCCTGTCCCTGATGTCCCTCACCCTGGAGGTGAAGGCCACTGTAGCACTGGGGGAAAAACAGGTCAGATCTACATCCACATTTACGTGCACACTCACAGATAACAGTGATAGGATAAAGTGCAAAAAGTTACAGCATTTTAGTGGGGGGGAAACTTTTGAAGTTAATTTATAGCAATGCGATAAATGAAGACATTGTGGAAAACAGTGTGTGTCTGATATCATCCAATAATATCTTAAAATCAGCCAGAAGGGTATCAAGAATTGATTCAAACAGGGTGAACATCCCAGCAAGGACAAATAACAGAGACATTATGATGTCTGAAATATATTTTAGGGGGGGAATCCTGAAATAAAAATTACTACCAAAGAAAACTTTTTTCAGTGGTGGCAGTGGTGTCCCCGTTGGTTTCAAACTCTAATAGTTTGCTTTATGTCCTGGATTGTTGTCAGGTAGAAGGTTCCCTTGTACATCCACTTTATAGTTGTAACATTTTTATCTTGTCTGTTTTCTTCCCCCATTTCATTTTCAAGAATGATGGCGGGTGGGGGGTAACTTCTTTATTTTATTTCTGACCTGGAATAATTTATACAGAACCCTAGAGAGAACAGAGACTTTTCTAAATGTAAGCATTAAACCAAAGTCATTACCTTTTGTGTGAGCTACACGGAAGGTACTGTGATACACTGAGGTTTGTTACTCTGGAATTGTGTGTGTGTGTGTGTGTGTGTGTGTGTGTGGGTGTGTGTGTGTGTCCACAGTCCACTAGTGTGTGCTTGGTCCTAGTAATTTATGACCTTTGGTGTGAGCTATATATTGTTCATGTTAGTATTATTAATAGACATGTGGGAGCTTATAGAAATTGTACGAAAGTAATATTATGATCGGCATAACTTTTACATAGACAGGAACCTTTCAATAGGTCTTTGCAGGTTCAACTTCATCTTCAAGTTAGAGAGAGCATGTGAGTCCAAAGACTTGGAAGAATTTTTAAATTAGAATTTCTTCACTAATGACATAGTAACTGATGTCATGACAGTAGTTATTCATGTAAACACATCATTTAGGTAATGTAGCATAATCTCACATTCAGCTGTGTTATATAACAATAAGGATCTGTTATTATATCTGTATGTATGTATATATATATATATATATATATATATATATATATATATATATATATATATATATATATATATATATACACACTAGTATATATATGCCAGTTTGTACCAAGTGAAAGGTCAGTGAATGCATGTGTTCACTCCATCCATTATTTTTATTGTGATGAATATAATGGGTTAGGCAACCATAATCTTTCACTGTTATTCATTTTTAAAACCATCAATATGGTCGCCATGGATATGTAAGACAGTCGAACTTTGGACTTGTGAAAACAATACACAGTGAAGACATGGACGAAACAGGACTCAGTAAGTATTTAATATTGATGTAGGAATGATGTAACTAAAATATAATGTGGACTTCATATGTAGAACAAGCATAGAATTCTTCAATATTGAAGTGGATCGAAGAAAACACACAGAACCAATGACAAGCAAAAGGTGTGGCATAATATACACACGGAGAATATGATAAGCGCATGGTGCGAGCTTATTGATCGTAGACAGAACACAGATCGTGGTGTGCCTTTTAGAAATTAGTGGGAACATGTTGGATACAGGGTGGCATTGTGGCGTAGTGGTTTTCTCGTCCTCAGAGCAAGAAGGTATTAGGTTCAAAGTCCGGGTTCATGTAGGTGATGTTTCTGTATGGAGTTTGCCTGTTCTCCCTGTGATTGCGTGGGTTTCTGCGGAGTACTCTGGTTTCCTCCGAAAGTCCAAGGAGATGCACATTAGGCTTATTGGTTTTTCTAGATTGCCCCTAGGTGTGAGTGTAAAGTGTGAATGCATTCCTGACTAAGCAGATATTTGGTCAGTGAAATATTTATCAGTGTTCTGTGTAGAGTGCCAGTGCTGATGGGATTAGTCCTCACTTCCTCACATCTTCGTCACTGTCATTTTCACTGGCTCCCTGTGTTTCAAACCATCATCCTGCGACTGAAGTGCGTCAGTCTGCCACAGTGCTCAATTTGCCCTCACAGCCTGAGTCTCCTGCAAACAACTCAATAACTGACATTTCGGGGTTTTTTTCCCAGACTTTCCCTGTCTTAGCTCTGAAAATTTCCCTGTGATTGATCTGTCGTTCTCCGTATTCTCTTTTTCTCCTAGGTTTTGTAGAGTGAGAACATGTTGATAACACACAAAAGGACAAGCGCAACATGGATGGGGGTGTGGACGTAAGACAAGGTGTGTTGGACATGCGGCAATGCCACACGCACACACCATCACTGTTAAAGCTCAGTGGACCTTTAGGAGCTCAAGGGAAACTCGTGGAGAGCCGTCGGGTTCCACAACCGTACGGACTTCCTTTCTGAATCTCTACAGCCTGCCCAAGAGGAACCCTGACTCATTTCGAAACCACAGATAATATCACACACACACACACACACACACACACACACACACACACACACACACAAGGAAGATTATTCACAAATGGACTACAAACAAGGAAAAAGAAAAACATAACACTTTTACAAATGCAAACTTTTAAGGGGGAATATTGTGTAATAACTTTTTTAAAGAACTATTTTAGAAAATTCGGAAAAAAACAAAACAAAAAAAACACGAAAATGTTTTGGAAGGATGCGATGCTTCAGGAAACAAAGCTTGGTGTGGTTGTGGATGGCCATCTTTATCTCGGAGTGCCTGCCCGTTTCCAGAAGCGAGAGCTGCCACGAAGAACTGCGGCCGCACTCCTCTGGGAGACTCAATCCATCATTCCTTAGTTGTGTAGGGACCAAAAAGACCAAACCTTTTTAATGATTCCAAAAAAAAAGAAAAAAAAAAGAAAGAAAAAAAGAAAAAAGACTTGTAGCTGTAACATATTCAAACCACTGCATCTCCTTTGCTGTGCCAATCGGTTTTAGAGTTGTATTTACAAAAAAAAAAAAAAAAAAAAAAAAAAAAGGATGTATACGTAGAATATATAAGATTATATGTATAAATACGTACATATAGATTGCTGATATGCTTTTGAATACTGGCAAAATCATACAAGACGCCCTGAGGTGGCTGCTCACTTCACTAGTTTACAAACAGAAAAGAACTATATATATATATATATATATATATATATATATATATATATATATATATATATATATATATATATATATTTATTTTATTATTATTATTATTATTATTATTATTATTATTTCCTCTTCTCATGAATTCGGGTTAAAGGCTTATATGAGAAGGGTTGTTCCATATCACAGCTTTACCTTCTTTTTTATTTGTTTTTTTTTTAAACCCCAATATTTTCACTTTTTTTTTAAGAGACAGAAAATCGGAGGTTTGTGGTATAGCATTTCTATTTAGTGTCCATATAACACATATTATGTTTTGCAAAACAGAATTCAGATGTATTCATAAATATATGCACACATCCAGTATATATATAAATATATGGATACATCATGATATTAACCCTGCCCCAAACCTATATGTATTTATATGCATATATTTTATATGTGTGTATATATATATAGAGTCAGCTATTGAATATATAGTATGTCAAACTGTTATTGTTATTTATTTTTTATTTATTTATTTATTTTCGGAATTTAAACCACCACTCAGCTTGGGATTTAAGAAACAGGAAAAGACTCATATCTGACAGCCCTTGAACTGCAGGCATTCCTCTTTCTGATAACAGTGTACACCCCCAACATGTGCGCATGTGCGCATGCACACACACACACACACACACACACACACACACACACACACACATATACATAAATACATACATATGAAGGAGTGTGTGCTTAAAGATAGATGTATATATGTGTATATGCTACTAAATGCAAAAAGGCTTCCTCTCATCTGAGAGTTTGAAAAGAATCAGGCTTCAAGAGATTCAGGATCATTTCCACAGGAGCTTGGACGGAAAACGGTGTCACCGTAGACATATCTCAGCCTCTCAGCAGTCTTGCATATCTTTGCAAACCCACACACAAACACTTTATATTGCAGTATTATAACACGCCAGCTTTAATTTGAACCTCGACACTCCAGCTGTCCTGCATCAGCGATCAGTGCATGTAGTGTCGGGTTGCTAGCAGATACAGGTGCACGGCGTCACCTGGTTGCCTCTCATATTAGCACTGTGCTCCGAACAATGCTAGGCACCATTTGACAATGATAATGACAACAAAGACGATAACAATGACAATGATGATGTCAAACTCACCAGAGGCACTGCTCTTTTTTGCAGCCTTCACCTTACTTCTTACATGCATTGAAAAAAAAAAATTCGCGCAAAATACAGAACTCAGAAATGTTTTGCTTAGGGTTCCGATTACGCGGGCATTACGTACGTGTTTTTCAAAGCTTAAAATAAATAAATTAAAAAATCGCTTCTCCATCCATAGTATTTTTTACAACAGTTGATCGAAGACGCGAGGTGTATTCCGTCATTGCATGGGCTTAAATTTAAGGTCATAGGGGAAGGTGGGAGGGGCTACGTCTTTGATTTCTTTTGAAGCATCATTAGAAGGTCCACACCTTTGTTTTGTTTTTTTGTTTGTTTGTTTGGTTTTTACCTCCATCCATCTTATTGCATTGCTGTATTACACAATTTGTAAAGGATTCCAGGACTCATTTCAGGCGGTGAGTTCATTATTTTCAGAAGGCTTCCATTCAAAAGAATGTCGCATCGCACCATCCGGACCTCTTTGGAAAAGATAAGTGTTCAGGTACACTAAGAAAGCTCGCTATGATGTTTAAACACTTGTATTACGAAGTGCTCATTCTGCTCTCAATCCATACCTCGCTCCGTCTCCGCACGTCCATCTAAATGTCTCACTTCTTGCTTTGCGATTTCCACTGGTGTGACGTTTCAGCTACAACTGTTTACATGATTTTAAAAATGTATGGTTGACAAACTACCAAGAAACAGAGCAGAAGTGTTATTATTTTATTATATATAAATATATACATAAACGACTGAATATACTGTAAATTTTTTTTGCTCTGTTTTTTCTCTGTATATAGGTTTGCATATTTTATAGGACTTTTACTTCTATCTACAAGGACTGAATGATTATGAAACTTAAAATTACATGAATATTAGAGTGAAACTTGGCATGGTTTGGGGGGGAGGGGGGTACATGAAAATGTGCAAAAAAAAAAAAAAAAAAAAAGAAGATTGTTTGGGGAAGGTGGGATTGTGTGAATGGCCGCCAAGGTCTACTGCTCATCTTTTTGGAAATGTACAAGACAGTGATGTCTGATGTCGCATTGTTCTGATCCATTACGATGTTCTGCAATCTGCTGTGTGCTTTTCTTCTGTCATTGAAAACCTGCACTAATTCCCAAACACCCTCACAGTTCAAAATTCAGAAGAAATCATATAATGTGAGGCACATGGGTTAGCATTTCAGGCATTTCTAACATCTTCAACAGGGTGGAAAAGGGTTTGTTTGATAAATACATATCACTTTAATGGATTTCAGCATTTCCTTTAAAAAGAAGAGACAATAAAGGAAATAACTAGCTCCAGCAGACTCGTTATCATAAGCCTCCATTCATGGATACAAGATATTTTTCATTTCCAACAATTCATAATAAATTCATAGTTCCATTTAATGTTGTGGAACATCAACAAAACAAGTTAGTTCCTCTAAAGCAGGGGTCCCCAACCTTTTTATCACCACAAACCCGTCAACACTTGACCATTTTTATCACACGCGGACCGGTAGCGGTGCGGGGGTGGGGGATGTCATAGATTGTTTATATTGTAAATATAATTTATTTATGTAAAATATTATCATGATCATTATCATAATAATAATAATAATAATAATAATAATAATAATAAGCACTCCATGAATGTAATTTTTCAACAGCTGAAATAAAGTTTAAAAAAAAAAAAAACCCACAGGCGATGGTGCAGCAGCTGGGAGAATGAAGGCTCAGGCTCAGTCTCACCCAAAATCCCTGCTATTGTTTGAAACACATCCAACTCGCCTCCGTTCCCTTGTGGGTTACATTTTAGCACTCAAATGACCGACATGTAACTGAGCGAATCCGGTCATGTTTCAAAATTAAAGATTTTTCAAAAATAAAGATCGTTCAGACTTGGATAATAAATAAAACGGAAATAATGAATTATTTCTTCTGCGGAGAGGTACCGATTGAGCTGGTGGTTGGGGACCCCTGAGTTAAAGTACATGTTTTCACTAAAGATATTTACACTGTCCAGCCAGAACAAAAAATTCATCAGACTAAAATTTTGTTGGACCGCCATCAGCCACGATCACAGCTTGTGGCATTTTTAACAGCTTGTGGCACGATCATGGCATTTTTCCATCAGTTGGTCTGGTTGAGGCTCAGCAACGTTAATGCAGCAATAAAACTAAGCAGCCGATGAGCTGAATATACTGAATGAACAGCTTATATGAAACATTAATGGACTTCTTCTTTCCTGATGGTGCGGATTTCAATTTGGGGCTCAGATCATGAAAGAGTGGTTCAGGGATTATGAGGTAACATTTTCACACATGAACCAGCACCTGATCTGAACTCTATGGCAAGTCTTTTGGATGTGCTGGAGAAGACTTTATGGAGTGGTTCAGTTTCCCCATCACCAATTCAAGATGATGGCGATAAAGAAACCCAACACTGAATGGAAATAAATGTTTTTGGCCAAGCAGTGTTTAACAACAACAACAACAAAAAGATTTTACTCTATCCATAAATATTAAATAAGTATCTCCACTCTTAAGCTTCACTTACATTTATGACATTTGGTAGATGCCCCTTATTCAGAGCTACTTGGATTTTTACTCTGGGGTAGCTGTAGCCTAATGGTTAGAGAAGCACCTTGGGACCAAAAGGTTCAGTTCAGTTTACTTTCTGTAACTGCTTAATCCTAATTAGGCTCGCGGGGAGGTTGACGCCCATCTCAGCCAATTCCAGGTGAGGGCAGAGTACATCCTGGACAGCTCGCCAGGCCATCGCAGGGCGGAAACATGCTGAAGGCTTTGCAGCCTACTCTTGTCGAAAGTCGGCAATGGTTCTTTTACATGAACCTCACACCATAGACAGTGAGAGACATGGCCAGCCTTTGATAACCCAGTTAGCTGCACTGGGGGGGACAGTGACAACCTGTGGTGAGTGGGGCTAGAACCCCCAACCTTAGGATCAGTGATCCAGCACCTACACCACTACGCCACCACTGCCCAGACCGAAAGGTTGATGGTTCAATTCCCAAACTATCAGAAAAAATGTGTGGAGGTTGGGGAGTGAGCTGCACCTTCCCTTCCTCCACATAAATGGCTGAATTGCCTGTGAGCATGGCACCTAAACCCCAACCGCTCTGCGGGTTCCCCCAATGTGTGTGGTGCGCGCTCACTTTGGGTGGGTTAAATGCAAAAGAAATAATTTCTCTTATGGAATTAATACAGTACTGTATATCAAAATCATTAAAAATGTTATGTAATTCATACAGGTAAGCAGATGGGAATTAATGGACTTGGTCAAGGGCTCAACAATGGGAGATTGTTGGTATTGGGGCTTGAACACCGAACCTTTGGATTGGTAATCCAGAGCCTGAGCCACTGAATCGCCGCTGCCCTGTGCGTCACCATATCAATGACTGTTAACTAGATTTGAGCATGAGATCATAAGTTTTATATAAATTTAATACAGTTGTGGTATAAAATATTAATATGTACGAAATCACTTTTTAATAGGTTATTTAGGAAAACATGGAAACACACAAATCTTTTTTTTAATTATTATTTGTTTGCACAAATATCATTTGGATTACGCTCAAACCCAATTCTTTTTATTCTTTATAAGTGATTTTTTTTTTTTTTTGTACTTTTCCCATCCTTGACTTAATTTGTTGGCGAGCCAATAAATTGCCCCGACTCATTTGAGGTCCTGTGACTCTTGCGTGAGATGGCGATGCTAACCCATCTGTCTCCTCAACTATTCCTATCTTAGCACTTGCGCTCTTATTGACCTACATCCAAAATTCATCCAAGTGCATAGCAAATGGCAAACAACAAATGGTTCAAAAGAAAGAAAAAAAACACAAAAAAGAATAAAGGATATCATCAGAATTTTGAGCACACTTGAGGGTGCTGGGTTTTCTATGTGAATGATTGCCAAGTCTATCCCAATGAGAGAGCTATTAGCAGTCAGAGAGCTTAAACTGCTATTGCTGTACCTCTGAACTGCATATTCCTTCTGCTCCCTGGACTCTCGTTTTTGTAATTTTACTGAATGATGCGTCTCCGCTTAGCCCAATAATAAAGCACAGTCTAGAATAAACCAGCGTTATGCCTCCCCGATTTTCTGCTGTGTACGAGCCTTTTTATGTGGTGTTTTATCTGTTTGTTCATTTTACGGCTTGGTGGTGTTGCTGATTATCGACGGCAGTCACTTCAAATCAAGGTAATGTTCAAGCACTTTTCCAAGTTACAGGGCAGAAGTTTTATTATAATATGATTTAAAACTAGGATTAAATTAAAACTGATTAACATAAACATTTTAACCCTTGAATGACAAACACAGCAGGCCTTGTGGGGTGCTCCTGGTATGCAGTGGAGGCAGTTTTCTACCAAAGGTGGCCAAATGAGGGACAACCAGTAAACCAAGCGTGGCATGGGGTGCCCAAATCTCATTACTTGGGAAAAAACTAGAGGTACACTACACAAACTGAAACTGTTAATGATGGATATACTAGAAAGGAGTCTTAACATGCAGCATTGAAGTTTGCTGTGTGTGGGGCTGCCACAGAGCAATCAGGTGGTGCTAAAATTATGGCTGACTGATGTATATGAAGAACGTGTTTGACGTCACACAAAAAAAGTTCATATCGAGGTTATGAGAGACGGAGAGTAAAATTCTGTCCTGTCCTAATACACATTATAATGAAATGCAAACACTCCTTAAGTGCATTTAAAGTGCTGTCCGAGAAGCAGAATTATTTGAAATGTGGGCGTAATGCGAGTGTGATTTGGCAACTGAGACTCATCATTACAATTTAATGCTGCACAACTAATGCACTCCAAAAAGGTTTTCAAAAAGGAAGTGGATATGAATTGCAGCGTTTTCCTTTTGAGTCTATTTTCCAAATAACCCAAAATCATAACTGACCCTTTTAGAAACTTGAGTTCCAGTTACATGTTTTCGAGGACATGATTCATTTGTATCAAATCATTAATTTGTTCATTTGCCAAATCTGTCTACTCAGGTCACACAAAAGCTGGAGTCTGTCTTAGTGGGAAAAGGTGGGCTACACCCTCAACAACTTGCTAGACCATCACAAACAAATATTTTTTAAAAAAGTACTCGACTTGTCAATTATTTGTTATTTTATCTGTTTTTTTTTATTTTTTTTACAAGTTTATTTGTGTGACAAAGCAAGCAAAGCAAATCCTTACTGGATGGTGATGTGCAAGCCACAACCCCGACAGCACCAGTCACAACGGGAAATGCTTCCAGGGGCAAGCAGGAGTGTGATTTCAAAAGTTGAATGTCCCGTGATACTTCATGCAAAGCAATAAAGTTCAGTGTGTTCTGGACAGATGGCATAAAAGTAAATATAAAGCTGTTTAGTCACAGTACACATGAACAAAAGAACGTCATACCAACGCTGAAGGAACACGAGGAAAATGTTATGGCTTGGGGTTGCTTACCCGCTCCTGGGATCCAGAAGCTTGTTGTTACAGATTTCAAAGTGTGCTTGAAGGTAATGTAAGGCCATGCAAACGCTGCATAAAAAGCCTTTGCTGGCTAAGACATTCGAACCCAGAACCTTCTTGCCGTGAGGCAACAATGACTGACTTATGTTACTTCATGTTAATTCTAAGTCTTGAAATTGCTTTGGGCTGCTGTTTTAGTGTGGCATCCACAAAGGTGTCAATATGAGTAAACGAGGGCTGTCATTATACACTCATCCACTCATCTGTCAAATCGTCTAATTGGGTCGCAAGGAGGCTGGAGCAAATCTCAGTTGACACCAGCGAAGACAGGGCACACTCTTTACAAATTTCCAAACCATCACAGGACCAACACACAAACATTCACACTCACTTCTACACTTTGAGAAAACTTTCGAACAGCCAATTAGCCTCCTGCCCATGTCTTTGGACGGAGGGAGGAAACTGAAGTACCTGGAAGTGAAATGAACACAGCCATACCTTTTCTAATTCTAACCAAGTGCAACAAAATCAACAAAACTTCATAGTACAGATGGACAACGACCCTAAAATAAATAAACACATACACCCCCTCCTTGAATCGCCACCTGATCGTGGTGGAGGAGTTTGCGTGACCTAATGATCCTAGGAGCTATGTTGTCGGGGGCATAATGCCCCTGGTAGGGTCACCCAAGGCAAACAGGTGGGCGAAGGTCCAGACAGAGCGATTCAGAAGACCTCTATGCTAAATAAAAACAAATCAAAGACAGTTTCTCTTGCCCAGACATGGAAAAGTCAAAAAAGAGAAAATCATTGGACTGATTCTCATTACTGACTCTGACTCTTGGGACATGGAATGTCACGTCTCTGGTGGGGAAGGAGCCTGAGCTGGTGCGTGATATTGAGAGATACTGACTAAATATAGTCGGGCTCACCTCGATGCATAGCTTGGGCTCTGGAACCACCCATCTTGAGAGAGGCCGGACCTTATTCCATGGGGAGAGGCGGAGAGCCGGTGTAAGCATCCCTGTTGCCCGTCTCGGTGCCCAAACATTGGGGTTCTCCCTAGTCAACAAAAGGGTAGCTTCCCTCTGCCTGCGGGCAGGGGGACATATCCTGACTGTTATTTGTGCTTATGCACCAAATGCCAGTTCAGAGTACCCACCCTTCTTGAAGTCTTTAGGGGGTGTGGTGCAAAACTCTTGGGGGACTCACTAGTTGTCTTGGGTGACTTCAACGCCCATGTGGGCGAACATAGTGTGACCTGGAAGGGTGTGATTAGTAGGTACAGTCTCTCCAGTCTGAATCCGAATGGTGTTTCGTTGTTGGACTTCTGTGCTCATCACAGTTTGTCCATTATGAACACTATGTTCAAAGATAAGGGCACTTGGCACCAGGACATCCTAGATCACAGTTCGGTGATCGACTTTGTAGTCATGTCACCGGACTTGTGGCCACATGTTCTAGACACTCAGGTGAGAGGGGAGCTGAGCTGTCAACCGATTACCACCTGTTGGTGAGCTGGCTTTGATATCGGTGGAAGCCGCCTTCCAGACCTGGCAAGCCCAAGCGTGTAATTAGGGTCTGCTGGGAACGTTTGGCGGAGTCTCCTGTCCAAGAGGCCTTTTAAGTCCCACCTGCGGCGGAGCTTCAACCATGTCCCAGAGGAGGCGGGTGACATGGAATCTGAATGAATAGCTGCCAACTTTCCCAAACCAAAAAACAGACTCTGCTCTCATGGCCTGTGAAAATGCACCGAATCGATACGAAACACTCCCTTTTCCCCATATTTTTTTTTCTTTTAGAATTAACATTCTTCAACATGTTTTAAGGTGATTTACACGAAATGCAACAAACAGTAAAGGGTAGTTTCCTGGTACTAAGTGTTTTTTACTCACCACAAAGCAATCCTAACTCCACAGTGTAGACATCCCATTACTTGAAAATAAACTTCCTCCATTGAGAAGTATACAGACAGACAAGGGAATGTTAAAACCAAGCTATTATCATTCTTCTAACTGATCCTTTTTGATTGCTTCCTTTGTAGCAGCCTTTGCTCTCTTCAAGGAGGAGGCAGTGAATGTCTGTTCAAAACAGATGTTGCTTCTTGATTTTTTGAATAAGTAGGACTGACAGCATGTCATCTGATAGTGATCCCCTGAAGTTGGTCTTATTCTTCCTCACCTGAATGAAAATTCTTTCACATTCAGCATTGCTCTGTGAAATTGATAGAATGCCTTAACATGCAGTGGCTCAACTTTTGAAATCTGGGCTTCCCATCTCCTTTGACAGTCTGGGAAAGTGAGAACCACAACTCATCTGCAGGCATTCTCATTAGTACCGCTTTGAAACTGGTTGAGCAATAATCATTAAACTCAATTTCAAGGTTGTTGATAGCTTCATCTGTGTCTTCGGTTCCAGTTTTGATCAATACGGGAAAGTTTTTGAAAAAGAATCTGAGGGAATTGAAGATACAGCTCTCGTTTACATCTGCTACTTGAGCAGTTTGCCCATGTGGTCCACAGCAGCTAGAGGAATGTCATGCTCCACATAAAAGGTTGCAAACAAACATTCAGCTTTGAGAGCACTGGTACTTTCTGTCTTTGAAGTGAAAGAAATCAACGAAGTTTGAGCACATCCTACCTCCAATTCAGATTGTAAAACTCTTTCATGCACCGTGCTCTTACAGTTCTGCACAACTGCTTCACAGATGTGTGCTAGTTTATGGCCCAACTTCCGGCATAAACAGTGTCCATACACATGCGCAGTAACTAAATTTGGCAAGGGACAGTACTCTGAGTGGCTCATACAGTTTCTTATTCACATTCTTCGTAGCGAAGGTTCATGGTTTGTTTATTTTTTGTGAAATAGCCGGCATTATTATTCAAATACGTATTATCTGACCCAAAAACAGATTTCTGTACTGAGACACAAGAAAATGTACAAAGTACTTTTTTATGTACTAGTTGGCCGCTATGCGAATGGGCCATGTTTCGTGCCTCCATTTCTGAGGCAGCATCTCATAGCTGCCACGAGAAGGCTGTCGGTGCTTGTTGTGGCAGTAACCCCTGAACCCAGTGGTGGACACCTATGGTAATGGGGGCCGTCCAACTGAAAAAGGAGGCCTATTGGCTCGTATTAGCCTGTGGGACTCCCGAGTCAGCAAACAGGTACTGACAGTCCAAACGTTCTGTAGCCAAAGCTGTCGCAGATGCTAAATTTCTGGCATGGGATGAGTTCAGTGAGGTCCTGGAGAGTGATTATTGGTTGGCCTCAAAAAGGTTCTGGACCACCATCCGATGCCTCGGGTGGGGGAAGCCGTTCTCCACAAACACGGTTTACAGTGGAGGTGGGGAGCTGCTCACCTCGACTTAGGGATGTCGTCGGGAAGTGGAAGGAATACTTTGAGGACCTCCTCAATCCTACCAACATGCCCTCCATGGCGAAGGAAAACCTTAGAGGATTGGGCGGGGGTTTGCCATTCACTAGAGGTCACTGAGGTAGTCAAAAGCTTCTCGGTGGTCGGGCTCCAGGGGTGGCTGAGATCTGCCCTGAATATCTCAGGGCTCTGGATGTTGTAGGACTGTCTTCGTTGACATGTCTCTGCAACATTGCATGGTCATCGGGGGCTGTACCTCTGGATTGGCAAACCAGGGTGGTAGTTCCCCTTTTTAAAAAGGGGGACCGGAGGGTGTGTTCCAATTATCGGGGAATCACACTCCTCAGCCTACCCGGGAAAGTCTATGCAGGGGTAATGGAGAGGAGGATCTGACCGATAGTCGAACCTCAAATGCAGGAGGAACAACGTGGTTTTCATCCTGGCAGCGTCGCTCTTGACCAACACTATACACTCCACGGGATACTGGAGGGGTGATGGGAGTTTGCCCAATCTGTCCACATGTGTTTTGTGGATTTGGAGGCTTTCGACCATGTCCCTCGGGCTATCTTGTGGGGCATGTTCCGGGTGTACGCATTCCAGACCCATTGCTATGGGCTATTCTATCACTGTATCACCAGAGCCAAAGTTTGGTCTGTATTGGGAACAAGAGGTGCAATTCCTTACCGGGGAGGGTGCGAGTCCGCCAAGGCTGTCCTTTGTCACCTTTTCTGTTCATAATTTTTATGGATAAAATTTCTAGGCAAAACCGAGGCGTTCAGGGGTTCTGGTTTGGTGGCCTCTAGATCTCGTCTCTTTGCCAATGACGTTGTCCTTTTGGCTTCATCAAGCCGGGACCTCCAGCTCTTATTGGAGCGATTCGCAGTTGAGTGTGAAGCGGCTGGGATGAAAATCAGCACCTCCAAGTCCGAGGCCATGGTTCTCATTCGGACAAGGGTGGAATGCACCCTCCGGGTCGGGAATGAGGTCCTGCCCCAAGTGGAGGAGTTTAAATATCTTGGGGTCTTGTTCATGAGTGAGGGAAAGATTGAGCAGGAGATCAACAGACAGATCACTGCAGCCTCCGCTGTAAAGCCGAGCCTGTACCGGTCCGTCATGATGAAAAGGGAGCTGAGCCGCAAGGCAACGGTCTCAATTTACAAGTTGATCTACGTTCTAACCCTAACCTATTGTCACGAGCTTTGGATAGTGACCAAAATAACAATGTCGTGGATACAAGCAGCTGATATGAGCTTCCTTTGCCACGTAGCAGGGCTCTCCCTTAGAGATAAGGTGAGAAGCTCTACCATCTGGGGGGAGCTCAGAGTAGAACCGCTGCTCCTCCGCATTGAGAGTGGCCAGTTGAGGTGGCTCGGGCACCTGGTCTCGCCTCCCTAGTGTGGTATTTTGGGCATGTCCAACTGGGAAGAGACCCGAGGTCGACCTACAACATGCTGGAGGGACTATGTCTCTCAGCTTGTCTGGGAATGCCTCGGTGTTTTCTTGGATGAGCTGTAGGAAGTGGTTGAGAGAGAGACCTCTGGACCTCATTTCTTAGGTTGCTGCCCCCGCGACCCAACCCCAGAAGAAGCGGATGATGATGATGATGATGATGATACACATACACAAAAAAAGTGCCACACATTTGATCGACCTACCAGTCTTTTTCTGATTTACTCCTGAAGTTTACACCTTTTTCTTACTTGGACTATACAAGCAAGAATGAATAAACATGTTTATTGTCAATCAATTAAAAACATCATATAAACCATAAAAGCAATGATTACTTTGGCACATGTACAATTAAGGCAGTAACACAAAGACATCAGAAAGCAATCTGAGACCAACAGTTGAAGAAATAATTAGAAGGCTAGTAATGAAATTAGGAATAAAATAATGCACAGCTGTTTTATGGTAAGCAATTAAGCTCAGTACTTCATTATTATGCGGCATTTTGTGCTCACAAAATTCTGATGGAGGTTTTTTAGCAGATGAAAAAGATGTCTTCAAGAATTTGACTCTCCTGTAGTTCTTCGTGTGAGGACTGCGCTTGGACTCTGGGAGAAAGAATTGAGCTCTGCATGGATCGAACGCCACAGGGAGGCTGATGAGGACCGGTGACACGCCTTTGCGTGTAGGAGTTGATTCTGCTTCTCTCCACATTACTTAACGGACTAAAAGTATCCAAAAGCTCAATCAGAGAGGAATCGAACCTGCATGAGAGAGAAAACATACAAAATCATGATTAAAGAAAAAAAAAATTCTTAAGAGAACACTGTTGATACTCATAATTGTCATTTAATCTTTAGCAGCATAAATTTCCATCAATGTGAAGATAAATGTAAAAAAAATGTAAGAAATAATAGAGGAAGAAAAACAAGCACTTATGACTTATGTTATGTTAATCGTGTCTCATAACGGCACTAGTGTGTCAAAGGAAATAATTTACGACATTCTCAAAAGGTGAAAAAAAAGAAAAATCATAAATTCATTAGCGGGCCCACAGGGAATATAAAACTCCACAGTCTAAGCCAGGATTGTCACTGTCTGGAAAACCAACTGATAAGGAGTTTTGAGCTGGTTACTGATAAAAGTACATTGGAGACTCATTCTGTAAAAGCTTGAACAAATATCTGCTTTAAAAAAAATTCATAACATTTTCTTTGTTAATTATTCAGGCATATCCAAAAGGTTTTCACCCAAGAACCACAAGAGCAAAACTTCAGATATAAAATCTATACTTAGATTTAAAATTTCTTTTAGAATTACTTTTGGTTTTCATATTAAAACTACTTTTGGTCTCCACTATCCACATTTTATTCACTTACATAGAAACCATACTTATTATATATAGCAATTAGAATGCATTGACCTAAACCTGGGCAGTACAGTGGCCTCTATGGTTAGCATGACTGCCTCACTGCAGGAAGCTTTTGGGTTTGAATATGTTCTCCCGGTGCCTGTGTGGGTTTCCTCTGGGCACATTAGTCTTATTGGCTGTTGTAAATTTCCTTTAGCTGTGAGTAGGAATGGTCGTGTGTGTTTGACCTTCAGTGTTCTGGCAAGCTGTCCAGGGTTGGCTGAGGTAGGCTCCAGCCCCCATCAACCGTTGTAGGAGAAAGTCACTGAATTGCCTTGTAGGCAAATGAGTGACTTGGTGACGACATCTTTTCCTTTCAGCTTTTCCCCTTTTTTCAAGGGTCGCCACAGCAAATCATCTGATAAACCTGTGAATTTCCTCACTTTCAATCGGAGCTGTTCTGACCAATCAAATCAAAAAATTTATTTAGCTTTTGTTTTAACTCTGATCACATTCAAAAATGCATATACCTAAAGCATGATGGGTACATAAAGTAAATGTAACAGGGTATATCGAAACTAGCAACCACACCAGAGTCAGTTACCTAATGATACGCAGCATAAAAGTGAGAATTTATCACCACTGCTTGTTGTTCGAAAGCTCTCGATACTGGGTTTACATCTGTGATCTTGTCCCCTTTACTGTAATTTATCATCATAACAATAACAATCTTACTGACATTCAGACATACATTTACATTGTCTTTCCATAAATAGACTGCCAAGCATTCAGTCATACATCTACATTTAAGGAAACTACAGCACAAATATAACTGAGTGCCAAATAGGAGGGGTGGCTGTTAGAGTAGGACTTTGGACATGTTCCCTCTCGAAATGTGAGAATTTGCATTTTTATGTGTTGATTTATTTAACGGACAGGCCTCTCAAACAGCCATCAATCAACACACGACACTGCTGCTATGAATAATGCATCACTTACCGCCCGTCTCGATCTATAACAAGGCAAGAGGGGTATAGTATAGCAGGGAGGGGTTGGGAAGTCAGGGTTAGGAGGATATCGCCGGAAAGAATGCTAATGTCTCTGGCAGTCATATCTCCCAAACCTTTTCAATGCTTTTCATGAGAGGCACTGCGAAGCGAACATGAGATATTGATGTCACTTAAAAGACAGTCCTGCTAATCCAAAACCCTATAGGTTTATCCGTGGAGACGGCTGGAAATCGTTCACCCAGACACTCTAATTCGGATTGACGCTGTGATGGGGTTTCAGCTCTGCTTCAGTTAAGCCAAACAAAAGAGTGTTTATTAGCTTCCTCATCCTCAGACCCGGTTATTTTACCATTCTCATTAAAAATGTCCGAGACGCTTGAGTGCTCCTTTCATTTGGAGGCCAAAAAAAAAAAAAAATCCTAACTGGCCAAAAAAAAAAAAATCATGCCAATTTCATCCTAATCAACAGAATGCAAAAAGTAAGTGGAGAGAAAACAAGTGCAGTGCCTAAAGGCAGGAAAGCACTCATTACACACTTGCTATCGGGGCCACACTCAATCTTTTCACCGAGATAAAATTGCAGGACTTTTTTCTCTGAAATGAAGCAAATATAGTTCAACTGCTCTTTCTAAAATCCAAAATAAAAAATTTCAAATGAACACAAACCTCTGAAAACTAAACTGTGATGAAATACTGAGGTACTGTGTGGACATGAACACTCGTATTAACTTGGCCTGACCTATCGACAAGCTGAGAGGTTTTAGTCGATGAGAGATCACGTTGGCAATAACAGCTGATTGCTATAAATGGAAAATAACATGAGTCATGCTGTTACAGTTAAATGACTAACAGTGGCATGGAGTGATGTGGCAGGCCACAAAAAATTATTATTATTAGTCTAACATACAGCAAGCGGATCGTTATCACACACTACGCCCACTGATTCCACAGCTACCTTGCTAGCCCTAGATTTATACTTGGGAACCAAGCTCCACAATTTGGGATAATTGGGGGATCGAATCATGATGATGATGATGATGATGATGAGACAGAAATCCCAATATATAACGTGGGAATCGTAGCAGAGCAAAGTAGTAACAGATCTTAGCAGACCTTGCTGTGCCAGTAGATCTTTATGAACTTGAAAACATGATTCCTTCAAGTTTCATTATTTGGATGCTTCCTGCCTCCATTTTCTACCCTAATAGTGCTCCAGATGTGCCACAAACATGGACTTTTTTAAATAACAGACATCATGTCTCAGTGTAAACCCAGAGTAATAAACAAACAGTGCTACAGAATACTCACTTAAAACCGGTTTTGTTGCATAAAAAAAATGATTGTATTGCTTCTGTTAAAGAACATCTCCATAGCAAAGAAACCATACTATATCTGCTATACTTAAAGGTACCGTGTGGTAGATTTTGTGGTATCTAGTGGCATCAAGTGGTGATGAGCCAGATTACAAACAACTATAATTTGATTCCTGACCCCTCCCATTCAAAGCCTGAATGGTAAGATGACAGCTTCCATGAGAGGAGACCCGCTCTGTAGATATAAACAGGGTATTATTAGGTTTGGAAAAGATAAGTGATTACAGTAAGTGAAAACTTACTCATTGTTAATATATTTTCTGCTAATGGAACCTTCAAAATCATGCACACTGTAGCTTTAACAATGGTGCATTATAAAGAAATATCAGATTGCTGAATCCCGTCATCACTAAATCAGCAAGGAGTATTTAAACAAAGACATGCAATGTTAACTAATAATAGCACGCCCTTGTGCATCTTGTTCCTTTAAGACATTTAATCCATGCTACCAACCTAAGAGCACATTAAACACTTTACCTATTTTACATTACAATGCTGTTAAAAGCACAAATCTGGTCCGAAGTCGTATATTGTTTTGGGCATGGAAAGTATTTTGCAGTATAACCTGAATGATGGATGAGCATTTCAATAATGTTCCAATACATTCATGTTTCTATTGTAACAGCTCATACACAGGGATTTGTACACCATCAACAGCACATACGATTTATCAAAGATTAAACTGATTTTATTTGATGTAGGATGTTTTTCTATTTTTAAACTTTGCAAGGAGTCTTTTTATAAGTGATTTTTTTAATGTCAGTTTTCCAACACAGGAAAGTTTTCAGGAGAGAGAAGTTTCTGGGTAGAGTGACAGGCAGCTTTTCTTTGGAGAGAGAGAGAGAGAGAGAGAGAGAGAGAGAGAGAGAGACACACAGAGAGTGTGAGCGACAGAGCGAGCGACCGACAGAGAGAGCAACAGACGTGTAATTGAATGTGTATCATCTACTGCGTAGGTGAGAACAGGAACTAACATGTCCCTCAGACACTCCGGAAACTTACCTCGATCCATACCTTAGTGAAATATGGGATAGCTCAATAAAAAATAAATAAAGTATTGTATTGTAATCAGTGTAAAAATACAAATGCACGTCGGATATATTAAAATACATAGTAAAACCTTATACATTCAGTTTATAAGTGTGTTTTAGAGAGGACTGCTTGTTCTTTTCACTGTACAAACTGTGGCAAAACTAAAACCCTTTAAAACAACAAGCTTCATTGATTCCCTCTGATCAGATTCGCAATTAAATAATGCAAAAGAAGCCCCGGGTCAGTGGGCTACAATAAAATATTTATTGACCATAAATAAACTTACTTTGCACACTGCTTGTTAGTTTAAACACTGTCATATCAATAGGATCGGAGACCTCATCTGGATTAGACTAGTCTGATATTAAAAAAAAAAAAAAAAAAAAAAAAAAGGTAAAATTAATCAGTCTTGTCTGTCTTCTAAATCAATGCGAGTGCTGAAGCTTTCAGGTCTTGGATTTTAGGTGGCATTTTCCCAATAGTGAGATGGTGTATACAGTGGGCTCCTGGGCTTTAGATCCGTCTCATTAGAATGAAATGAGAATTTTAATGTGAAGCAACCGCTCGGGATTCGAGGATCCCGCTGATCATTGTGCTTGTCTGAAAGATGAGGACAATGAGAATCCCCCTCCCAGTCAGCTCTCTTATTCTCTGGATATACCATCCATACAAATGTAATTCTCAAGCACATGCAAGAAGAGGCTGTCAAATCTCACCGAGGTCTAGTTATTAAGAAAGGATTTGGGTTTTGTGTTACGGTGAAATACTCACAATACAGAAGGCTTTCAGCCAGGAGAAAGAAGGCAATTAGCTCGTGAAACAGAAGATTCATAAAATACTGAGAACTCTTTACAAATGACTTACAAATATTTCACATTTTTCACACGACTCTATATTAAGCGAGACGTACTTGAGTTTAGAGAATGGGGTGGAAAGAAAAAAAATAAGACATGCTGTCACATTAATTACCTTTCTACATTAAAGGGAAACAGTAATGAATTTCCTTCCCTTTCTCCCAATGTGTCTCATGCTAGTGTTCAGTGATTCACTGTCTCTCTCGTTCTCATTAAGCTGGGGGAGGGCTGTGCATTTGTGGCCCGGCCTGGAGAACTCTGTTCAATTACACCTGCTGCTGAGGCCCGCTATGCCAGCTAATGGGACTCAGCTTGGCTCCTGTCAGCATAAGCGCTAGCCGGCAAATAATAAAAAAAAAAAATCTTCATTTAGTTCCTCCACTATCTCATATGCTGCGTTCAGACTAAACTGCTTTCCTGGTTTTTTTTTTGTTGTTGTTGTTTCTTTCCTTCATCCCTACATCACCCCATGTTCTTTTCATTAGCATTAAAAAAGCTCCATCACACAAGCAACATTTCCCAAAACACAATTAATACTTTCACACAGCGCTACACTCTCCCTACTTTGCTGTGGGGTAAAGAGCCCTGCTGTTCCGTTCAGACAGAATTACTGCCTTCTCTCCTCTTTTCACTCAATCCAAAAACCATGCTTGTTAAATTGCATTTATTTGGATGGGTCTTTTTATTGGACTTGTTGAGAGCTGATCATGTCAGGCACTGTTATTTCTATTTATTTGAATGTTAAAAAAAAAAAAAAAAAAAAAAAAAAAACAACAACACACCGCCCTGAATGGCTACAGTAATGAACAGAAATTCGATGTGTTGCTCATGCAAAGTCATGGAGCCACAATCCAAAATCATGTGTTAAGTAATATGTATGGTATTATGTTTGAGATTGAAAAAGAAATGAAGGGAAAAAAAAATCATTAATGCCTTTATAGCAGTGCTTCTCAATTATTTTCTGTGGCGCCCCCCTCCAGGAATTAAAATAAAAACATGAAACAACCCCCCCCCCCCAGACATAAATACTGCTATTTGTCTTTTACTTCTCCTTTTGGCCTTTCCCTTCAGGGGTCGCCACAGCAAACCACCCACCTCCATCTCACCCTATCCTCTGTATCTTCTACTCTTACTCCAACTACCTTCATGTCCTCCTTCACCACATCCATAAATATTCGCTTACTACTTGTCTATAAAATTGTTATTAGTACATCTCTGCAGAATATTGTTTCTTTATTAACATTAAAACAAAAAAAAGAAAGAAATATAGTTCAACTTACAATAAAGAAAAACTTTAACACTGTTTTTTTAAGAAAAGATTTAAAGTGCACCAATGTGCCTGAAATAAATACATAAATAAATAATACATCCTTATTTAAACTCATTCAACTTATTTATGTTTTAATATCTCCATCTCTCTCCACCGTTGTCTTTGCTCCTGTTAGGAAATTTTCAGTGTTGTTTCTTGAGGGGTTGTTTACTGGACTTCATGTCGTTTGCTCGTGCAAAAAAACGCTACACCATAGCGTGACAATGAGAGCGCACTAGTGGAGTGGAGGTGCACTTACACTTAATTCTTGTACACTATTTCAGAAAAGCATGTTCCCCAGGGTCAACCGTGTCCCCCCACGGCATCATACCACACCCCTCAAGGGGGGGCGCACCCCATTATTTGAGAAGCACTGCTTTATAGTTATGAATAAGATGTCTATAATGGGAATGCCTAATGAAGCACCATAGGCATGAAATATGTCTTGGATGGTTGTTCCGTGTCCTGTCCAGTGTCCATGCATGCCATCACAAAAAAAAAAAAAATAATAAAAATCACAATAAGGCTGCCATGTCATCGAGATGATGATAATTGTCTGTTATGTGTCACTGACTTGCATGGCAAGTAATAATAATAATACAAAAAATTCATCATCATCATCATCATTTTCTGTAACCGCTTCATCCTAATTAGGGTCGCGGGGAGGCTGGTGCCCATCCCAGCCAACTCAGGGCGAGGGCAGAGTACACCCTGGACAGCTCGCCAGGCCATCGCAGGGCGGAAACACGCTGACGGCTTTGCAGCCTACTCTTTTTACGAAAGTCAGCAATGGTTCTTTTACATGCCTCACACCATAGACAGTGAGAGAGACATGGCCGGCCTTTGATAACCCAGTTAGCTGCACTGGGGGACAAAAAATTATAACAAACAAAAACTAAAGGCTCATACACTACCATTCAGACTTACAATAGGATTAAAAAAATAAATTAATAAAAGCCCTCTAACTCAGGTAGGCTGACAGACTTTCATCTAGCAAAACATGAATGGAAACATGACCTCATTAAGCGGATAATTAAAGGAAAAACAGGTAATACAAGTCAGCGAGTGAACGAAGATGAAAGGAAAACCTAGTCTTAATCTTTACTGCGTTCTCTCCAGACCGTAATCAGGAAACGCAGGGAGACTTATTTATTCCCTCCAGGGCTAAAGTGGACACTAATGCATGTACAAATCAGAAGCTGGACATTCTACTCTGAGAATACCAGCCTCAGACACATATCTTTTGGGGAGCTCTGCTTTCAGGCAGTGCCTCAATCTATATAATATTCTATAGAAATCTACATATCACCACTTATACAGTTGACCACCTTTGACTAGACCCAGTGGGGTCTCAAGAAGGAAACTATGTCAGCTGTTTTTCAGAATATCATCACTTCCCTTTCTGCTCCAAGCCATTCCATACTTAAGGAACCTTTTGGTGTGGTTATTTTCCTTTACCTAAATAAGTCACAAAATATAAACACACTTCAATGTGTAAAAATTATAAAAATTATTAATTAGTAGAGATTAACAGATCTCCTACAGTATCTGTTCTGGTTTATGTTAGCAGTCTAGCTGTAGACTGTAGTGACATTCATTTTCTTAGTATGTCACTAGAGCTCTCCAGGGTGTACTCTACCCTTGCCCAGAGTCGGCTGAGATGGGCATCAGCCTACCCACGACCCTAATTAGAATTAAACGTTTCAGAAAATGAGTATGTCACTATAATTGTTCAAGTACTCAGTTCTGACCACCCGCTTATTCTGTTCCTTGCAAATACCATGTATGAAAATGGTGTGCAGAGAGATGCCACTAACGTCAAATAACTAATGAACGTGAGGAAAAAAAAAAAAAAAAGTGACTAGTCCTCAAAGTTACCGCCGTAATGCATTAAAAACTGATCGCTTGTGCAACACAATATAACCAGCTGCAATTCAAGGTTACTTTAAAAACAGAGCTGTGTTGCAAAAGAACATGAACAAAAAGAAGCTGAAATAATTGTAGTGAAGCAACAAGTAAGCTAATTTGTTACTCCCCGCTGTCCTGTAGGCTGGTTATTATTGAACACCGAACCCCAGCAGACACATAAGACTGCATTTCCATTTCACAGTCATTTCAAAGTCACCACTCTAGGGGAAACACTGTAATTTACTATTTACTCTGTTTCGTTTGATGAGGCCTTTATAAAATGTTTTCGAATTGCACATTGGGTTTAAGAACATATTTTAAATTCAGCTGGAAAAAGGCAGCTACCTGTCAGTCAGCCTTGGCATTAAGTTTTAAACTGTTCAGCAATCTGCACTGACCCTGAGGCAAAACTGTTTTAGTATATATACTTGATAAGCACCATGTAGATAACAGCATCTATTTAGCCTGTTTATTACATACTACACAGAAACAAAACCACAGTCTCAGTGTTTTAAATAAGTCCACTACACAGAAACCTGACATGCCTGTGTCGTGGCTAAATATTATAAAGATAAATTACAATCCTAATTTTTCTTTTTTCTATTCCCCATGTAGTATATACCATCAGAATGATTTGCCTTAGCAACGTCCACCTCACCCCCAATACATAACTGTTAAATACAGACGCTCCCCGACTTACGTTTAGTTAGGTTCCGGACGGCCGAACGTTGTTAAAGTTGTTAGTGTATGTTCCAGTGACGGAGGACATTCATACTGTACTATACATCCATAAATACCATTACCGTATCTTAGAAAACACCACTAAATCAATTATTATAAACATAACATTGTAAAATAATATCAAATATTACATAATATCAGCATTAGTTTCAAATAAATTAAAGTCAAGCAAAAATAATTTCAAATAGGTAAATTTTAATCAAATTCCCTCATGAAATATCAAATACAGTATCAAATATAACCTTTAACATTCTCTATGATGCGATCTTTCTGCTTGTAAATGGTTCCGATGGTCGATGGAGCCATTTGGAAAAAAAGTGCAAAATTCACATGTTTTTCACCAGCATCAATTTTCTTGATAATAGCCATCTTCATTTCTAATGAGATGGCTTGCTGCTTTTTCTGATTACCACTATCACTAGTAGGCTTACGCTTCTGACTAACCATATTTGCTTAGGGTTACAAAAGTCTTCAAAACAGTGTAAACACAAAGATCACAGAGACGACGTCTTAACACAAGGGTAACACGCAGTGAACTGGGAAGAAGCAGGGGCACGTTCAGTCTGTCGTTTGTAAACAATGGACACAGCATCATGTGGAAGTAGCGCATTACGTCAGCGTATTACGTAGGTACGTCTCGTACTACAGAGAACACGCTAAACTCAAAAATGTAAAATCGAAAAATACGTAAAACGAGTGAAAGTAAAGCGGGGAGTGTCTGTATATTACAAGAGGATGAGATTCTAAGAAAGCCTGGGATGGATTCCCACATATATATAATATAATATATACATATATACATATATATATATATACATATATATATATACACACACACACACACACACACACACACACACAGGTATTCAACATTCTTAAGACAAACTTATCTTACTTAGATGGCTCTGGGGTTCTGGGGTAGCTGACAGGAAACACCTGATGCATAGAAGACTTCAGAAAATTAGGGGAAGGCACAGGAGATGTGGCCATATCCTTCACAGGAACAGTTGGGAGATCTTCTGGAGAAAAATATGTTTCAACTGCAGCAGTTCACACATTCCTGTGTTAATTAAAAATGTATGATCTCAATCCGTGACACAAACGCACTCGTACGTCTTACTATTTGAATATCTGGCTTCAGCTTGATGGAGGTCATGCTCCTGTGGCTGAACTTCATTTAAAGGCTGTCTGGCGCTTTGCTTAAAGGCTTGAGAACTTCCCTCCTTTCTTTCTCTGCAAGATCAAATGAAGAACAAGTGGGAGAAGTTATAGACAGATTTGGTTCTAGAAAAGTCAGCCTGGTGGTCCACAAGCTGCTTGCTGCACACACCAAAATCTCTACTAAAATAGGACCTCAAGTACATAAATGATAAAAGATTTTAATGCAAAGTTAGTGTATATGACCTGTGAGGAACTACCGGGACACCAGGTTGAGGTGCTTCATTAAATCTGATTTCATTGGACTGCTCGAATTCTTGTTGAAACCTTCAAGCACAAAAGGTGACACATTACCATTTTTAAAAGATTTTTAAAAAGTTTAAAACTAAATTCGCCGTACTTGCTATGGTTGAGACGAGATTGTCTGAGCTCCTGGTTCTGTTTCAACAGTCTCTCTTCCTGCTCAGCAAGTCGCACCTGTAGTCTTTCCCTTTCCGCCTCCAGATGCTTCTTCTGAACCAGCAAACGTTGGCGCTTCTTCTCCCATTCCTCCCTGCCAATGTAGGGCACCATGTGACTGGGCTCTGCACAGCATCCGGCACAATTTTTCAGTCTCAATCCGTGCAACGAGTCCCTCAGCTTGGCGGTATTATTGGCCACCTGATCCCTTTTAGAGCATGTATCATGTGCTGGCTCACTCGAACACTTATGGACACCTGCCGTGTCTTCCTCATGGCTTCCTCTGACATGCTCAGTACAACATGAGGGCATGGAGGAAGGCCCGGAACAGACACCAGCTAAAAACGAGTGAGCGCAACCCGCTGACCCCATTCTTCCTGAATTACGGGAATCCAAATAAGAGCCTTGGACAGCAGCACCTCTACCATTCCCACTGTGGGCCCTGCTTAATGTTTTCTCACTACTGGCTATCTGTGGAGAGAGAAGAGAGAGTGAGATGGCCACGGACTTCCTAATAATGCAGCGTAAACACAGCGTACTGCAGGGAGCTGTTGAGAATATGGTGGATAGATTATCTACCAGCATGTGCAGTAACCCAGGGTCAACCAAACAAGAGATAAACACTCAGGCATGGGAGAAGTATTCACCTCCTTGAGGACACAAGTGGACTCGTTAATTCGAGAGTAGGTCATGGAGAACGAAAACATGCATCAATTACCGCCAAGGTCAAAGGACAAACTACCTTTTTTTTAAAATCACAGTGGAGGTACAAGAAAACGAAGACCATGAAAGAGCTTAAGAGTTGATTGTATACCCATGGGTCTAATCCTACCACGTCACATGATATTAACGAGTGTGCAACGAGCCTCATAGTCTAGTGGTTAGCACATCTGCCTCATATCAAGAAGGTCCTGGGTTAGAGTCCCAGGTGTGCCATTTGCATGATTTCCCTGTACTTACGTGGGTTTCTTCAAGGTACTTCGGTTTCCTCCCACAGTCCAGAGACATGCAGATTAGGGAAACTGGCTGTTCCAAATTGCTTAGATGCGTGTGTGTGTGTGTGTGTGTGTATGGCCTGCCTTCACCTAGTGTGTGCCTAGATGCGCTCCAGCCTCCCTGCGACCCTAATTTCTCTAGATTTAGTGAATGAGTAAGTAAATGTGGTATTGCTCCATATTCTAATTATACTTATGATGAACCTACAAAAATAAATAATAAACATGCACACATGAAAGACATACCACTGAGCAGTATGGTAAAATTTGACACGTTAGGATACAATACAGAGAAAAGTCTGTTGAAGTTTAACGAGAACTGGTTGGAAACGATTTAGGAAATCAGAATCCTGGGGAGCCTCATCACGTTTGCATGCAGAGCTTACCTTGCAGTGGGAGTGTGAGTGATTCAGCTGGGAGATGGACTCATTGAGCTTCTCCTGTTGTTGGGAAAGGTACTGCTGATAGAGTCCCAGCAGCTCCTGACACTCCTTGTACTGCTGTTGCAAGCCTGAAGTGCAGGTTAAGGGGCAACACGCACCGAATTACTAGACTACTGCGCTCGCTTCCAGCTGCACAAACCAATCCGCTTTCTTACTGAGTTTTTGCCCACTGAACGTTGATAAGTAGAGACGTGTGCATAAATTACAAAGCACAAAGAAGAAATGGGCACGACTTTTGTTTACTTTTAGGACACAGTGACTCTCTCGAGTGTGTAATGCAATGAGGACTTGCTCAGCCAAAAATAAGGAGTATCTCAGTACTTATAATGTATATAGCATGTACAATATACTTCATTAAAAATGATTAAAGAATTAACATGTAGTGCTGAAATCTTATTATAAAAAAGCCCAAATGCTGTGCTGTAAATGACACACATTAACTTCTATCCATGACAAAAGGAGCCTATTACGGCTTGTAACGATAACACCCCTGTGATTGAATTTGAGCAATCAGTGCCTTTGTGACTGAGTGAAAAGTGCAGCGATTGAGAAAAGGAGCAGAGAAACAGGGCACATTGCTGGAATGCTGGGGGATGACACCAGTTTCTTCAAGGCGAGGGCTTTACAGTCACCTCCAGCTGCATTATGGCTGGCCAGGGCACGGCACGGTGCCAAGCTCGGAGACAGGAAGCTGGCACGCACACTGTATCAGCTAGAAGAGAACCGATGTGGAGCAGAACCACTATCATGCCGAGTAGGCTGTCTAATGACGCCATGACATAGCCAGCTCAGCTTCTTTCACTCCGTCACATCATACCCACCAACACACACACACACACACACACACACACACACACACACACACACACACACACTCAGTTTTCAGTGGTTCTGGCTTTCAACTTCATAGCATCAGAGCCACAGTCCTAAAAAGCAGGTCGATCTTTTTAAAAGGACACCACGCTTTTACATATCTTCCAATATTTCCCGTATATCTGTTATATAAAATTTATCCTTAGAGACTGAGAATCACAGAGGGACTGAATCCTATCTCAACTGACACAGGGTGATATCTCAGCTGACTCTGGACAAGGGCAGAGTACACCCTGGACAGCTCGCTAGGCCATCACAGGGTGGAAATACGCTGACAGCTAGGCAGCTACACTTGTCGAAAGTCAGCAATGGTTCTTTTACAGCCTCTCACCATAGACGGTGAGAGACATGGCCGGGCTTTGATATCCCAGTTAGGTGCACAAGAGGAGAAGTGACAACCCATTGAAGTTGGGGCTTGAACCCCCAACCTTGTGATCAGTGATCCAGCACCTTTACCAAAAGGCCATCACTGCCCTAAGAAAATGCAGAAATGCCTTTGCCAAGCCCGAGCCTCGAAATCCAGACATCCGTGCTGTGAGGTGGATGTAATGACCACTATGCCACTGTGTCAGCATAAGCTTGAACCAAACACCTGTTTTAGTATACAGTATACTACATAGGGACACATGAAATGTAAGTAGGTGCTTTTAAACTTATTTTAGAACTGCTATCAAAGTTGCCTCTTAATTTTCTGTAGCTGTATAAACAGACAGACAACGAATATTTATATTACGAGATACATCTTGATGTACTCCAAGCTGAACAGACCAAGGAGTACCAGGAGTAACTGACAACGCACAGACAGCTGTCGACTTCTCTCATCGGCAATAAGCACAGCACTCGTTTTAAAATTGGATGGAAAGCTCGTCGTGTGCTTGCAGCTCATCTCGTTAATGCGGCACGTCACATACGTGCTCTCACCCACTCGCTCGGGAGTCATCGGATTTTTTGATAGGCAGGCGGGGCATAAAACGCGTACGCTAACAACAGGAACTCTCAACAACTGGAGCGAGTGGAGCGCGACTGATAAGATTCTCTCACACTGTGCAGTGTACACTGTGGCAACTCCGCCGGTCACCTGCCAATCGCATCAAGCTTCATGCGCCTGGCATTGAAGGAGGGGGGTAGCGCAGCTGATGGCGTCTCCTCCCCTGTCCGAAAAAACACACAGTTCGCATTCAATATTTCAGACAGGCACTGTCAACATGATTCACTCCCCTGTCAGCCTGCACAGAAATGAAATAATGAAATCCGCCTCAAGGTGGAACAAAATCCTGCTGAAGAGAATATTTTAACAGCTCGGTACCAAGCACGCCTTGTCATCGTGTGTGTGTGTGTGTGTGTGTGTGTGTGTGTGTGTGTGTGTGGAGCAAGAGCCGTGATGCAAATTGATTAGCAGGACAGCTATATTTCACTTATTACAAAAATGCGCTTTGTCATTTCCAGTTATCAGAATGTGTGGAAAAGTAATTACTCATGGAAAAACTGTTTGAGTAATGGCTTTGTGATGGGAAGCTAATTCATGGGTTCTTGCCCCAAAGAACCAGCCAATGAACAAACTCATACCCAAGCAAACAAACTATTACAAAAGTGGTTTTAGCATTCACATCCATCACTGCTATTCAAAGCCCTCCCACCTAAACCTAAAGAAGATTAACGATATTGATGAACGCGTTCCATTTCCCTTTTGTGTCTTCAATGGCACTTGATATAAATTTGTTTATAGAAGAACAAGGTATCTCGTCAAGAATGGAATCATGAGCTTGGAATCCGTAGCATGGGACACCAAAGACAGCGTGATAAAAATTCCATCAGATTTTCATTCTGTGCATACGCTTCGAATTTCATCCTTCATCTGAGAATTTAATGTTGTTTTTTTTTGCAATTCAAAGATGAAGAAACCCCTTGATAACGTTGCGCTTGGCAGATAAGACAGACCTGATTGTTCTGGAGATTATCCGACACAAGACTCTTTGAAACAAACTTTGACTTTTGCCTCCCTTTAACCTTCTGGATACAGCCCGAAAAGCCAGCGTCTCTTCGGAGCTCACAGTCACCACAAGAGACCCTCGTATAGTTTGTCTTCGAGTAAAATCTCTTTTTAATGGAGTTTGAAGTTTAGTGCAAATGCCAGGACATGCAGCTAAAGTGCACTTAATTGAGTTGCGCGCTGCTAATTTCTGAGCTGTGGTGCCAGAAGGGCAATTTACCAGCCGGTGATTACCCCTCATATTTCACGCCGTTGAGTGAAATTGACGCTTCGGTATTTTTCAACCAACATCAAAATGGCAAAATATGGTGGAGCCAAATATCTGACGCTGTAAAGTACTAGATTGAATGATGAACTGTCACAGGTTGGAGGGGAAAGGAAAAAAATGTTCTCATTATTGTTAGTTTGGGGTTTTTAATTTGAACGTTTAAAGAAATCTGTCACTATACGCCCTTATGCCAAAGATAATAAATACACAAAAGTTTTGCTGTCATACTGGAGATACCACCAACAGATACGCTAAACTCACACATATATTTCATATTTATATAGATAACATCCAGAAGATAAGCTTGGATTGTTCAGTCTTGCATTTAAAATACACTTTTATCAGAAAGCAGATATGCATTATAGGAAATTGTTATATATTTTTTTTAAGAAATACAGCCCCACGGTGTACAGTCTTAGGTATTGCACATCTGGTGTGACAACAGAAGCAGTGCACACTGATTTTTTATTTTTTTTTTTCAGTTGAAAGAAATTAAATGTCTGTATTGTGATAAAACATCACTGATGGAATTAAGATTCAGAAAATGGTGCTAAACGCAAAATACTTGGTAAAATCATCCTGAATCTTGACGTCACATCAACCGTTTGCACTTCAGGACATCATGAATTATTTAAATATATCTTTAATGATTCTTTATACAATGTGTGTGCATATATATATATATATATATATATATACACACACACACACATATATATATATATATATATATATATACACATACACACACACACACACACACATATATATATATATGTATACACACTAAAGAATTGTAAACTGGGTGTTTATCAGGCATGTGATTTGACCATCACCAAAATATCTGAAAATCAGCCAGAAGTCTGGGGGGTGAAACCCTGGTGGGGGTGGGGGTGGGTGGGGGGCGACAAGGGGGGGCGAAGCCCCCCCCCAAGCTCCTAGGTTTTAAGCATTTCAGAAGGGGGGAAAGGCTATTTCACGACACTGAAAGACCTCTAGAAATTTCTAATCTCCATATGCATACTTATCCCACTTACATGTGGGATTCCAACAGTAATAAGTGTCACAGTCACAAATCAAATAGTCACTCTTATAGATATGTCCTGCCTCACAACACTATTATCAACAGTCATTGTCTTTACACACAATCTGGAAACAAACTATACACATGACATGCTATACATGACAAGTTTTTTGAAGTAATGTTGTGCAGCCTGAACTGTCCATCTGGAGGCTGCTTAGAAAGTTTGTTGTCCTTCTGGGTGCTGAGGCGTTTCGGTCGAGTCTCAGATTCATAGTTTTACATTTCCAATATTAATGGGCTAATTACACGAGCACACACTCCCGCTGTTGTTTCGAAACACTGAATAACAATGCCTATAAGTTACTGGTGAGTTAATGCGGCAATAATTTATTTATTCTAAACAGCAGAAAAATGATTCAGTGACCAGAGTCGGCTCATTTGATTCAGTTCACGGAGTAAACACGTAACGTCCTATGCCTAAAACATGCATGCATTCACAATAATTTGAAAAATATAATCGGAAACGAGACAAGAAAATTCTCAAACCTACCTCAAAATTAACTACTCGATCAGGTACTGGTTGTTTCACTGGGTCTTTTCTTTGCACAGAAGTTTCTGGTCGAACGGCAAACCAAGGGTTAAGTCCGTAGGGTTTTGGAATCTTCCGGCAATTGAATAATTTGTTTTCCTTAATTCCAGTTTTTTGACATGTTTCTGCTTTTCGCATGGCTGTTAAATACCTTAAAACCCCTTCCACCGTAGTTGATAGTGTCGTTACACCACGTACACAACGCCTTCTCAGGTCGATCGATTTTGTGGAAGTCGTCACTGAACAAATTCGTCACCTTCCTTTTACCTACAAATGCTACGGTTTCTTTTTCCATCCATTCCCACCAAAATTTGTTTTTCACACCTTTATCTATTTCTTTGATTCGAGAAGAATCTTTTCTCTTGATCACCGACAATAAAAAAAAGATAGCTCAACAGATTGGAAGAGGTGTCTTTGTCTATGTACATGTTTCAACATCAGCCAATCAGCAGTTACGTTTCAATAGAGGTCATAACATCATGGTCTTAGGTAAGGTCATAAGTAAGGTCTCAAGAGAGGTCAATTTATGCAAAGAAAAGGTTATTTTGACATATTCGACTCGGGGCCAATGGAAAAAAAATCGGAATTCCGATATTTCGTGGAACAATCACATGCCTGGTTTATTATAATTCGTTTAATTTTCAACATGTAAAGAAATTTACAATCATGATTCTATTGTTTTGTCACCGCATGTTCTCAAACTGATGTTGTTCTGATCCAGACACTCTGACAACACGAAGCGATGGAAAAGCACACACACACATGCATTCACATTCAGTGGTTGCTTTTAATTCAGTGAATGTTGCAGGTTTCATTGTGTAGACTTTATCTTTTAGGTATCCCATAAAAAGAAGTGTAGTGGTGTGAGGTCTGGTGAATGTGGAGGGTATTCAACGAAACCCCTCCGTCTGCTAAAAGGTGTATCTATTTTTCGGACACCCTGTGTGTGTGTGTGTGTGTGTGTGTATATATATATATACACACACACACACATACACACACTACCGAACGCAAGTTGAAATGAACGCAAGTTGTTACAGTGACGTATCACGTGTGACGTATGACGCTCATACTGTACTATACATCCATAAATACCATTACCGTATCTCATAAAAGACCCCTAAATCAATTACTATAAACATAACATTGTAAAGTAATATCAAATATATCAAATAATATCAACATTAATTTCAAATAAGTCACTTATTTATACTGAGTCACTTTACGTGAAGCGTAAAACAGCCAATCAATGCTTAAATATGTGAGGCGCTCAATACCGAACATAGTGTACTTGCGAAAGTAGTGTACTTGCTGTGGGTTATACAGACTTCCAGTCTTTGAACTCATTTAGAACACAGCCTGCATTGATGTGAATCCCAGCATAGCGGAGAGTTGTTTCTTTTATGTAGGTAAGTAAATTTTATTCAAGAGATGCATTCAAAGAACAAGTACAAATCCTAATGAATATTAATATAAAAATAAGAATACACTCTTAGGATTCTGATAAAAGATAAATAACTAATTGTTCTGTAATTTGTGGATTCGGGTTTTCATGCATTTTACAACTCTTTGCTTAACTGAGTATGCATGGTAGATTGTGCCGATCTGAGCAGATAGTTAATTCATCTCTGTGTACGAGACTTGCACCCATGCTAGGTGGCTTACACTTCTGACCAACCATATTTGCTTAGGGTTACAAAAGTCTGCAAAAGGGAAGGAAAAAACAAAGAAACAAAAACACCCTGTAAAATCGAAAAAACGTAAAACGGATGAACGTAAGTCGGGGAGCGTCTCTGTGTGTGTGTGTGTGTGTGTGTATATATATATATATAGATAGGATTTTCTGAGTAGATCCTTCCGAAGGAGAATGCTGAAGAGAGGATGGTTTCACCACCCCTCGAAACAGATCTGTAGTGATAAATGGAGTTTCAATAGAAAGTCTTTGTCCTGTCCTTTTATTTATATATACATATATATATATTTACACACACAAACACACACACACACACATACATACACACACACAAAGTCCTTCTCAAAAAATTAGCATATTGTGATAAAGTTCATTATTTTCTGGAATGTACTGATAAAAATTAAACTTCCATATATTTTACATTCATTGCACACCAACTGAAATATTTCAGGTATTTTATTGTTTGAATACCGATGATTTTGGCATACAGCTCATGAAAACCCAAAATTTCCTTCTCAAAAAGTTAGCATATTTCATCCAACCAATAAAAAAAAAAAAAAAAAAAAAAAAGTGTTTTTAATACAAAAAAAAGTAAACCTTCAAATAATTATGGTCAGTTACGCAGTCAATACTTGGTCGGGAATCCTTTTGCAGAAATGACTGCTTCAATGAAGGCGTGGCATGGAGACAATCAGCCTGTGGCACTGCTGAGGTGTTATGGAGGCCCAGGATGCTTCCATAGCGGCCTTAAGCTCATCCACAGTGTTGGGTCTGGTGTCTCTCAACTTTCTCTTCATAATATCCCACAGATTCTCTATGGGGTTCAGGTCAGGAGAGTTGGCAGGCCAATTGAGCACAGTAATACCATGGTCAGTAAACCATTTAGCAGTGGTTTTGGCACTGTGAGCAGGTGCCAGGTCGTGCTGAAAAATGAAATCTTCACCTCCATAAAGCTTTTCAGCAGATGGAAGCATGAAGTGCTCCAAAATCTCCTGATAGCTAGCTGCATTGACCCTGCCCTTGATAAAACACAGCGGACCAACACCAGCAGCTGACATGGCACCCCAGACCATCACCGACTGTGGGTACTTGACACTGGACTTCAGGCATTTTGCCATTTCCTTCTCCCCAGTCTTCCTCCAGACTCTGGCACCTTGATTTCCGAATGACATGCAAAATTTGCTTTCATCCGAAAAAAGTACTTTGGACCACCGAGCAACAGCCCAGTGCTGCTTCTCTGGAGCCCAGGTCAGGCACTTCTGCCGCTGTTTCTGGTTCAAAAGTGGCTTGACCGGGGTAATACGGCACCTGTAACCCAGTCCACTGCTTCCACAGGTCCCCCAAGGTCTGGAATCAGCCCTTCTCCACATTCTTCCTCAGGGTCCGGTCACCTCTTCTGGTTGTGCAGCATTTTCTGCCATACTTTTTCCTTCCCACAGACGTCCCACCGATTTGCCTTGATACAGCACTCTGGGAGCAGCCTGTTCACTCAGAAATTTCTTTCTGTGTCTTACCCTCTTGCTTGAGGGTGTCAATGATGGCCTTCTGGACAGCAGTCAGGTCGGCAGTCTTACCCACGATTGCGGTTTTGAGTAATGAACCAGGCTGGGAGTTTTTAAAAGCCTCAGGAATCTTTTGCAGGTGTTTAGAGTTAATTGGTTGATTCAGATGATTAGGTTAATAGCTCGTTTAGAGTACCTTTTCATGATATGCTAATTTTTTGAGAATTTTGGGTTTTCATGAGCTGTATGCCAAAATCATCAGTATTAAAACAATAAAAGACCTGAAATATTTCAGTTTGTGTGCAATGAATCTGAAATATATGGAAGTTTAATTTTTATCAGTACATTACAGAAAATAATGAACTTCATCACAATATGCTAATTTTTTGAGAAGGACTAATTATATATATATATATGTACAGCCGTGAGGGAAGGGCACAAACCAGTGTCTCTCCCTCACGCCGGTCCCAAGCCCGGATAAATGCAGAGGGTTGCGTCAGGAAAGGCATCCGGCGTAAAACAAATGCCAAATAAACTATGCGAATCACAAGAATACCGGATCAGTCGAGGCCTGGGTTAACAACGACCGCCATCAGTGCCGTCAACCTACAGGGTGCGGATGGAAATTGGACTACTGTTGGTCGAAGACGTCAAAGAAGGAGAGGCGGGAGGCGTGTCCGTTGCCAGAGAGAGAAGAGGAAAGGCATGAGTCTAGGACTAAAAGTAGGGACTTTGAACGTTGGAACTATGGCAGGAAAAGGTAGAGAGCTGGCTGACATGATGCAGAGGAGGAAGGTGGACATACTGTGTGTTCAGGAGACCAGGTGGAAAGATAACAAGGCTAGAAGCATAGGAGCAGGGTTTAAGCTGTTTTATCATGGTGTGGATAGGAAGAGAAATGGAGTCGGAGTCATCTTGAAGGAGGAGTTTGTCAGGAATGTTTTAGAAGTGAAAAGAGTGTCAGACAGAGTAGACTACATCTTGTGCAGGTGATGTAATTTAAAGGAAGTCAGTGACTGCAAAGTAGTAGCGGGTGAGACTGTTGCCAAACAGCATAGGATGGTGGTGTGCAGGATGATGCTGATGGTGAGGAAGGTGAAGAAGGCAAAGGCAGAGCAGAAGACAAAGTGGAGGAAGTTGAAAAAGGAAGAGTGTCGGGTTGTCTTCAAGGAGGAGTTGAAACAGGCTTTGGGTGGTCAGGAAGTGCTTCCAGATGACTGGACAACTACAGCTAATGTGATCAGGGAGACAGGTAGGAGAATACTTGGTGTGTCATCTGGAAGGAAAGTAGATAAGGAGACTTGGTGGTGGAATGAGGAAGTGCAGGAGTGTGTACAAAGGAAGAGGTTAGCTAAGAAGAAGTGGGACATTGAGAAAACCGAAGAGAGTAAACAGGAGTACAGGGAGACACAGCGTAAGGCAAAGATAGCAGTGTCAAAGGCCAAACAGAGCGCGTTTGATGACTTGTATGCTCGGTTGGAAAGTAAGGAGGGAGAAAATGATTTATACAGGTTGGCACAGCAAAGAAATAGACGGGAATGACGTGCAGCAAGTTAGATTGATAAAGGACAGAGAGGGAAATGTATTGACTGATGACAGAAGTGTGCTGGGAAGATGGAAAGAGTACTTTGAACAGCTGATGAATGAGGAAAATGAGAGAGAAAAAAAAAAAAAGAGTAGAAGAGGTGACCGTTGAGGACCAGGAAGTAGCAAAGATTAGTAAGGGTGAAGTGAGGAGGGCATTGAAGAGGATGAAGAATGGAAAGGCAGTTGGTCCTGATGACATACCGGTGGAGGTATGGAAGTGTCTAGGAGAGGTAGCAGTAGATTTTCTGACAAGAACATTTAACAAGGTCTTAGAGAGTGAGAGGATGCCGGAGGAATGGAGGACAAGTGTGCTGGTGCCCATTTTTAAGAACAAGGGAGACGTGCAGAGTTGTGGCAACTACAGAAGGATAAAGTTGATGAGCCATACGATGAAGTTATGGGAAAGAATAGTGGAAGCTAGACTAAGGGCAGAGGTCAGCATTTGTGAACAACAGTTTGGTTTCATGCCAAGAAAGAGCACCACAGATGCAGTGTTTGCCTTGAGGATGTTAATGGAGAAGTACAGAGAAGGTCAGAGAGAGCTACATTGTGCCTTTGTGGATCTAGAAAAAGCATATGACAGGGTGCCAAGAGAAGAACTGTGGTATTGCATGAGGAGGTCTGGAGTGGCAGAGAAGTATGTTAGAGTGGTGCAGGACATGTATGAGAGATGTAAGAGAGTGGTGAGGTGTGCTGTCGGTGTGACACAAGAGTTCAAGGTGGAGGTGGGATTGCATCAAGGGTCAGCTCTGAGCCCCTTCTTGTTTGCTATGGTGATGGACAGGCTGACAGACGAGGTTAGACAAGATTCCCCATGGACTGTGATGTTTGCAGATGACATCGTGATCTGTAGTGAGAGCAGAGAACAAGTGCATGAAAAATCTAGAGAGGTGGAGGTATGCCCTGGAAAGGAGAGGAATGAAGATTAGCCTCAGTAAGACAGAATACATGTGCATGAATGACAAGGACCCAAGAGGAACGGTGAGATTGCAGGAAGCAGAGATAAGAAAGGTGGAGGATTTTAAGTACTGAGGCTCAACAATCCAGAGCAATGGAGAGTGTGGAAAAGAGGTCAAGAAGCGTGTGCAGGAAGGTTGGAATGGTTGGAGAAAAGTGTCCGTGTGATGTGTGATAGGAGGGTATCGGCAAGAATGAAAGGAAAAGTGTACAAGACGGTGTTGAGGCCAACGATGTTGTATGGGTTAGAAACAGTGGCCCTGGGGAAAAGACAGGAGGCAGAGCTGGAGGTAGCAGAGATGAAAATGTTGAGGTTCTCTTTGGGAGTAACGAGGATGGATAGGATTAGGAATGAGCACATCAGAGGGACAGCACATGTAAGACGTTTTGGAGACAAAGTCAGAGAGGCTAGATTGAGATGGTTTGGACATGTACAGAGGAGGGATAGTGAGTATATTGGTAGTAGGATGCTGAGGTTGGAACTACCAGGCAAAAGGCCTAGAGGAAGACCAAAGAGACGATTCATGGATGTGGTGAAGGAGGACATGAAGGTCGTTGGTGTAAGAGAAGAAGATGCAAAGGATAGGGTGAGATGGAGGCAGATGATTCGCTGTGGTGACCCCTGAAGGGAAAACCAAAAGGAAAAGAAGATATATATATATATATATATATATATATATATATATATATATATATATACACACACATATATATATATATTAGAGAGAGAGAGAGAGAGAGATATTGAGTGACACCGGGCGTACTGGCCTTGCAGCAAAAACGTCCCAGGTTTGAGTCCCGAGCTCGGACATTTCTGTGTGGCATTTGCATATTCTTCCCATGTTTCCACTGGGTACTCCAGTTTCCTCCCCCACAGTCCAAAGACCAGCATAACTGGCTGTTTAAGCTTGCCCCTAGCTGTTAGGGCTTGTGTTTGTGTGTGTGCACGTGAGAGAGAGAGAGAGAGAGATGGCCATGTGAGCTGTTCAGGGTGTAGACAACATTCACAGTTTACCTCCCTGTGTCCCTGCCACCACGCTCATTTTCAGTTTCATGCTGATTGAGGCACGTTCACAGGAGTTTCACGTCAGCCGTGCTTATGACTCCTTCAAGAAGCATAGGTCTTCATCATGAGAGCTGTTCCTTCCGACAATATTTAATCAGACACTGCCCTCTGGTGTACAGCCCAAGAGGGCCAAAAATAATCAAAGTCAACAGAACACTGGAAAACAAGCTCTTACACAGACCTTGAGTTTTAAAGGATATTTTCTCTTTCCTGTACGATCAGTCGATTCTGCTCTTCGAGCTGTTGGATCTTTTTCTCAAACGTCTCCTGTTCATCTTTGAGCTTCTGCACAGACTCTTCTTTTTCTTCACTTACTCTATGAGGGGGACAAATCAGAAACAAACACATGCAAGTTACATCAGAAATCAGTGTGCTGCTGAATTCTCGAATCTGATTGGTCAGATGTAGCATTGACTTTTGTACGTTAATGCACTTGTTCTAACGTCATAATTTCTATGTCCGACATAAACTGATAAACAGAACTAATCTGATATGAATTTATTTATTTTATGAGATTACATTTATTACCTTCCCAAAAGGAAGAAGTTTGCTTTTAATCTTAGTTTGTTTTATTATTAAAACATATTTAAACATGAAATGGATTGGGCACAAGTTATCCAACTTAATAAAGCCCTCTCCAGGTAGTTACAGTAATTATATTACAAAATATACAGCAAGATACAGACAAGGGAAGGATATAAACAAAAGAATTGTTTATTGTTACAAATAAATATTTGTACACATTTGAAAACATTCTGTTTTTCTCTAAGAGAATAATCTGCATTGCCATTTACAATAAGATTAATGTCGATTGGTGCTCTTTGATGGAGAATGTGCGCTAAAGTTTTTAACATCTGTTCACGTTGAAAATTATATAAGGGACATTCTAGGAAATAGTGAAAAACATTCTCACACTTGTGGCCACACTGACAGCGTGCATCATCCTTTACATTAATTCTAAATAAATCATTATTAAGTGAACTCGACATATATCTTAATCTTGTGTGTAAAATATTTAACTTCCTTTTCACGTATGAAAAATATACCGGTGCACATTTTGGTTTTAGACGAATCGCTGATCTAAATGAAACTACAGAATTGCTGTCTCTGGTTCCTAGTGGGATATCATTTTAACTGTTGATGGAAAAAATGAAAGTGTTGAATATTTTGATCGTTTAGGAGGTATACTATAACATGGCTATTTCTTCATGGATAGTTCGTTATGTTTGCTATTACTGGAGGTAGTAGATCACAGAGAAAAGTTGGACTAAGACGTTTGTGTATCTTATAAAATAACATTAATTTACGGACACACCTTCTTTCAGACAGAAATGCCCAGCCCGTTTCAAAGTACAGTGATTGAGAAGAAACGTATCTTGGCAGTCCAGTAACAAGACGGGCAGCTTCAAGCTGTAACTTCTCTAATCTATTGGCTTGCTCAATCGAACACCTGTCCCATACCTCACATGCATACTCAAAGTTTGGTCTGATAAATACGGTATACATTTTGGACAGAGTCGTTCTGTTTAGTACAAATTTTAACTTTCGAAGTGAGCTTATCATTCTGGAAGTCTTTTTAACAATATTTTCAATGTCAAAATGCTATCCCCCATTTGATGAAAGACATAAGCCCAAATGTTTGTGAGATTCCACTGCTTTCACTTTACAGCCGTCAAAATACAAATCAATATCTTGATTATTCTTAATAGTAAATAGCAGTTTCAGTTTTTTCAGGGTTATATGAAATTAACCAATCCTTAGGCCAATTGCATAGAAGTTCTAAATTTTCATTCATATGCTGTTCCATTAATTGCTTTTCTTTTGACAATGTTCCTAATGAAGTAGCATCAGCTAAAAGCCGAATAAAACAATTTAATTTATCTGCAATCTCATTTACGTAAACAGTGAAAAGGAAAGGACCTAAAACTGACCCCTGAGGTACTCCAGCTTTTAACACCAAAGGTTTAGATAACAAGCCATGAACAAAAACTGATTGACTGCGACCACTTAGATAATTATTAATCCAATCAAGTAGTTTTCCACAAACTCCATATTTCTCTAGTTTGTGCATAAGCCCCATGTGCCAAATGCTATCAAATGCTGTAGAGATATCACAAAAAAACATACAATGGTAATCTTTGTTATCAAGCGATGTACAAATCTGGTTATAAATTTCAACAAGTTTTGTTCTCAGTTTGTTCGCAGGGATTATTCAAAATCTATGTGCGAATTTTCATGAAATTTCTAGTACAAGCTTTGGGGGGGGGGGGGGGGAACAAGAATTTGGAGGTGACCTGGATTAGATTCTGGATCCAGGATTCTGACCGGTTTTTGATATTTTTGTTCATGTAGGGAATTTCTAAGCTTGTCAAAGGTTTGCTTGGTTCAAGTCCTTTTGTTCTCTTATTGTAAAGGGGAATAGAACAAAAGCCCTTGAACTTTTGTTCTCTTACTGTAGAGGGGAATAAATGCAGCCGTGAGGGAGGGGCACAAACCAGTGTCTCTTCCTCACGCCGGTCCCAAGCCCGGATAAACGCAGAGGGTTGCGTTAGGAAGGGCATCCAGTGTAAAACAAATGCCAAATAAAAAATGTGAGTCACAACAAGGAATGCCATACCAGATCGGTCGAGGCCCGGGTTAACAACGACCGCCATCAGTGCTGTTAACCAACAGGGTGCTGGTGGAAATTGGACTACTGTTGGTCGAAGACATCGAAGAAGGAGAGGCGGGATGCGTGTCCGTAGGCAAAGAGAGAAGAGGGAAGGCATGAGTCTAGGACTGAAAGTAGGGACTTTGAATGTTGGAACTATGGCAGGAAAAGGTAAAGAGCTGGCTGACATGATGCAGAGGAGGAAAGTGGACATACTGTGTGTTCAGGAGACCAGGTGGAAAGGTCGCAAGGCTAGAAGCTTAGGAGCAGGGTTTAAGCTGTTTTTTCATGGTGTGGATGGGAAGAGAAATGGAGTAGGAGTCATCTTGAAGGAGGAGTTTATCAGGAATGTTCTAGAAGTGAAAAGAGTGTCAGACAGAGTAATGAGTCTCAAGTTAGAAATTGAAGGCGTGATGTTCAATGTTGTTAGTGCTTATGCCCCACAGGTAGGATGTGAGCTAGAAGAGAAGGAGAGATTCTGAAGTGACTTAGATGAAGTGATGCAGAGTATCCCCAGAGGTGAAAGAGTGGTCATTGGGGCAGACTTCAATGGACATGTTGGTGCAGGAAACAGAGGGGACGAGGAAGTGATGGGCAGGTCTGGTATCCAGGACAGGAACACAAAAGGACAGATGTTGGTAGATTTTGCAAAGAGGATGGAAATGACTGTGGTAAATACTTTCTTCCAGAAGAGAGAGGAGCATATGGTGACTTATAAAAGCGGAGGTAGGCGCACACAGGTAGACTACATCTTGTGCAGGCGATGTAATTTGAAGGAAGTCAGTGACTTCAAAGTAGTAGCGGGTGAGAGTGTTGCCAAACAGCATAGGATGGTGGTGTGCAGGATGACGCTGATGGTGAGGAAGGTGAAGAAGGCAAAGGCAGAGCAGAAGACAAAGTGGTGGAAGCTAAAAAAGGAAGAGTGTCGGGTTGTCTTCAAGGAGGAGCTGAAAATGGCTTTGGGTGGTCAGGAAATGCTTCCAGATGGGTGGACAACTAGAGCTAATGTGATCAGGGAGACAGGTAGGAGAATACTTGGTGTGTCATCTGGAAGGAGAGGAGATAAGGAGACTTGGTGGTGGAATGAGGAAGTGCAGGAGTGTGTACAAAGGAAGAGGTTAGCTAAGAAGAAGTGGGACATTGGGAGGACCGAAGAAAGTAAACATGAGTATAGGGAGACACAGCGTAAGGCAAAGGTAGCGGTGTCAAAGGCCAAACAGAGGGCGTATGATGACTTATATCCTCGGTTGGAAAGTAAAGAGGGAGAAAATGATTTATACAGGTTGGCACAGCAGAGAAATAGAGATGGAAGGATGTGCAGCAAGTTAGAGTGATTAAGGACAGAGAGGGAAATGTATTGACTGATGAAGTGTGTTGGGAAGATGGAAAGAGTACTTTGAAGAGCTGATGAATGAGGAAAATGAGAGAGAGAAAAGAGTAGAAGAGGTGACCGTCGAGGACCAGGAAGTAGCAAAGATTAGTAAGGGTGAAGTGAGGAGGGCATTGAAGAGGATGAAGAATGGAAAGGCAGTTGGTCCTGATGACATACCGGTGGAGGTATGGAAGTGTCTAGGAGAGGTAGCAGTAGATTTCCTGACAAGAACATTCAACAAGGTCTTAGAGAGTGAGAGGATGCCAGAGGAATGGAGAAGAAGTGTGATGGTGCCCATTTTTGAGAACAAGGGAGATGTGCAGAGTTGTGGCAACTACAGAGGGATAAAGTTGATGAGCCATAAAATGAAGTTATGGGAAAGAATAGTGGAAGCTAGACTAAGGGCAGGGGTCAGCATTTGTGAACAACAGTTTGGTTTCATGCCAAGAAAGAGTACCACAGATGCAGTGTTTGCTTTGAAGATGTTAATAGAGAAGTACAGAGAAGGTCAGATGGAGCTGCATTGTGCCTTTGTGGATCTGGAAAAAGCATATGACAGGGTGCCGAGAGAGGAACTGTGGTATTGCATGAGGAAGTCTGGAGTGGCAGAGAAGTATGTTAGAGTGGTGCAGGACATGTATGAGAGATGTAAGACAGTGGTGAGCTATGCTGTCGGTGTGACAGAAGAGTTCAAGGTGGAGGTGGGACTGCATCAAGGGTCAGCTCTGAGCCCCTTCTTGTTTTCTATGGTGATGAACAGGCTGACAGACGAGGTGAGACAAGATTCCCCATGGACTATGGTGTTTGCAGATGACATTGTGATCTGTAGTGAGAGCAGAGAACAAGTGCAGGAAAATCTAGAGGTGGCGGTATGGCCTGGAAAGCAGGGGAATGATGGTTAGCCTCAGTAAGACAGAATACATGTGTATGAATGACAAGGACCCAAGAGGAACGGTGAGGTTACAGGGAGCAGAGATAAGGAAGGTGGAGGATTTTAAGTACTTAGGCTCAACAATCCAGAAGAGTGGAGAGTGTGGAAAAGAGGTGAAGAAGCGTGTGCAGGCAGGTTGGAATGGCTGGAGAAAAGTGTCCGGTGTGATGTGTGATAGGAGGGTATCGGCAAGAATGAAAGGAAAAGTGTACAAGACGGTGTTAAGGCCAGCGATGTTGTATGGTTTAGAAACAGTGGCCCTGGGGAAAAGACAGGAGGTAGAGCTGGAGGTAGCAGAGATGAAAATGTTGAGGTTCTCTTTCAGAGTAACAAGGATGGGTAGGATCAGGAATGAGCACATCAGAGGGACAGCACATGTAAGAGGTTTTTGAGGCAAAGTCAGAGAGGCTAGATTGAGATGGTTTGGACATGTACAGAGGAGGGATAGTGAGTATATTGGTAGTAGGATGCTGAGGTTGGAACTACCAGGCAGAAGCCCTAGAGGAAGACCAAAGAGACGATTCATGGATGTGGTGAAGGAGGACATGAAGGTAGTTGGTGTAAGAGAAGAAGATGCAAAGGATAGGGTGAGATGGAGGCAGATCATTCGCTGTGGCGACCCCTGAAGGGAAAAGCCGAAAGGAAAAGAAGAAGACTGTAGAGGAGAATAAAGAAAGGGAGAAATGCCCCCCAGAGGGAGCAGGACACACCCATTTGATACAGAGTACAATATTATTACTGTGCTATTATTCAGAACCCAAAGCATACTCAATGAAAATACATAAAAGGACATGCTTGACCTTTGACTTCATTTTAATTTAAGTTCTGTAAGATGAGGTTTAGAGAACAACTGTGTTGACTTTCATTCAAATCTGAGCATTTGTGTTCATGTCCTAAAACTGTGAGTGTCATCACCTTCCACCCAACTGCCCGGACAGCATGATGTCATAATACGTTTTTAAAAAACGGGCTTAAAAACAAAGAGGCTTTGTGGGAATAATTATACTGCCTGTACCAAAGAAATAATGTAACGTCATGATCTCGGTGTTCCTAGAACAATACACCTCAATATCTTGCACCTTGATAGTCTATAAATATTCTAAAGTATTTTAAATCCCTGATTTCTCTTTATTTTCTTTCAACCTGTCAGCTGAAATGATGACTTTTTGAGACGCCATTCAAAAACTTCCCGAAACAGCATTTTAGATCAGATGCTGCTTTCGATGCTCTAGAAATATTCTCTGTTACAACAGTCCAAGTTTGCTAATTAGCAGGAAATCCTACGCAGCGCGAGAGTGCTCCAAGATCAAGAGCAAAGAATTCATCCATCATGGTTATTTATCCATCAAAGCTCTGACGCTTCATAATTAACGGCCCCTGATACTTCAGTCGCCATGTTTTTTTTTTTAAGGCGTGTAAAGTTTCCATTAATGGTTACTCAATCTGGAAAACATAAGAAATGGGTAAGAAAAGCACTTGTACTTTGCCAGCTCTTCGATCAGGTTTGCAATGCGACGTTTGTCTTCTGGACAAAGATCTTTCAATGAAGTTTTGCTTCTGCTGTCCGATCTACAAGAGATGTCCTGAAACAAATAAAAAAAAAAAAGCACTATGTTAATGTGCGAGTTTCCTTTTTGTTTTGTCTAGAAGTGCAAAGGAAAGGCTTACACACCTGAGACGGGAGATTGGAGACGTTTTTTAACGGGGTCTTGGTCTCAGGAAAATCTGCTATTCGGACTGGCTTTTTCCCAGCCCTCCCCTTCATGTTTAAGGCAGTTTTTGCTTTGGTCTGCCTATCATTACCAGTTATAGGCACAGACTTCATCATTTTACTTGTTCCTGAAAAAACAACAAAAAAGCTGAATATTAAAAAAATCCTTCCTACCAGGCAAACATTTTTATGCAAGATTATGTAAAGAATAAATTGTACAAAACTAATATATGGGTATAACACAAGGGAAGAGCACAATCTGATTAGCTTGCTATCTGGGGAAATTTAGCAATTATAAAATGAAGCAAAGTGTGACACAGCGAATGATATAACACCCTACGAGACTGAGGAATTCCAACTCATTCACTTCAAACTGCTTAACTCTATTAGGGTCACAGGAAGGCTGGAACCTCTCTCGGATCACAATGAGCGAAGCTATGGTACACGCTGAACAGCTCACACGACTATCATAGGACAACATTCGCACACCAACGATTTACATTAACACACCTCAGGGCAATTTGGAGAAGCCAATTAACCTAATGTGCATGTCTTTGAACTGTGGGAGGAAACCAAAGTATGCAGAGGTCCCCACAATAAAAAGGGAGGGGGCATGCAAACTTCACACACAAATCCCACTATCCAGGACTCAGACTAAAGACCTTCTTGCTTTGAGCCGGGTCTGCTAACCTTCACGCCCAGTGGCCAGCCAAATTCTACCTTTTGATTATGATTCATTTGAAATATAGTCAAGGACCACAATTATGTCACAAGTGACATAGGACTATTCAATTCTGCAACTCCCATCAAGACTTCTGTGGATAATGGCTAAATGGCCAACAGTGGAATCAAGGGATGTGACCCAACACAGTCCCGAATTACTCTTACAAATGAGAATATTATTATTTCTAAACTATATGCGTCTAAGACTTTTATACCCACTCACCTGTATTCATTTGGAGTCACAGGAAAGTTAAAAAAAAAAAAAACACGGTAAAGTCCGTTGGGCTTTTTACACCTGAGCCTACTGGCTCATCGGACCGGTGCTTATCCCAGGATTCTATAGCGTGAAGCGACTAGGAGTTCAACTCCTCCTGGATGGGACGCTAGTCCATCACAGGTTACCTTCCCAGTATATTTTACTGGTACCCATTTATACTGCTGGGTGAACAAAGGCAGACTTGTGGTTAAGACCTTGTCCAGGGGTCTTAGCACAGTGGGGGTCTCACGGGGATTTGAACACACAACCTCCCAATCATGAGCCCAGCACCCTAACCATTACACCACCGGCCCCACAGGAAGGCTGAAATCTAATTCAGCTGACAGCTCCCAAAGGCAAATTGGCCAGGTTATAGCAGAGCCAACACACATACACAACCATTCACACTCACACCGAGGGGCAATTTGGAACAGTCAGTTATCCCAATTAGCATGGCCTATGAGAGAAAACCTGTGCAAGTGTGGGGAGAACATGCAAACTACACACAGAAATGTTGTTGCTGAGACCAAGACTCGAACCCAGGACCTTCTTGCTGTGAGACACACTATGCAAACAAACACTGAGTCAGTGTACGACGATCTCACAAACAAGTGCTAGTAGCTGAACAGAATCAATTAAAATGTGTCACACAGAGCTTTTATTGAGAATCATTTTGTTATTTTAATGAATATTTTGTTCAAATGTCTCACCTGGAACAGATACCACAGACTGCTCATCTCCTGAAGCTGTTGATGGGGTTAAGCAAGACTTCGTTTATTATATCAATATAACATCAATGGAATCTTCCAGAATGCTGAATGTGAAGTTCTCAATGAATAGAACTCGAGCTGACATAAAATAAACATACAGCAATTAACTAGCTCAGTAGTACAGGACAGCAAGATATATATATATATACATACCGTATAATCTTTTCTCTACATTATGTATAATAATACAATTATTCATATTCTTATCTTACCAGTGGTCGTTCCTGTTCAGTTACGAACAATTTACCTCAACCCACTGCTTCAGATTCAATTTAACCGAATATATCATTAACAACAGCTAAACATACCCAGCTGCGACAATAAATTACATGCTTAACCTGCATGTAAACAAAAATAGGACATACACTTAAAACCAAAAGATACTGTCGCTAATCCAATGAAGCCCAGTAGCAAGCTCTTCTCCCTCAGCAACAGCCGCCATATTGAAACAAACCGCCACTTGTCGTGGAATTTAAAAATCTCCGCCTTTTCTTGACTTTAGTTAATATGATTGGTTTATTCAGACGGCCTCGCTGTTACTCGGTTTGTATCATTCGCTAAATAAGCCGCCTGTCATTCTATTGGCCAATAAACAGTCAGCGTATCTGTGTTTACAGTCACGGGTTTAGATGTCACGTTTTTCTTTTCACACTTGTTTTCAGACTCACGTTATAAGAGTGCACGAGTGTGATTCCTGGACATGTTGGAGTCGACTCTAAATACGATTCCGAGTGTTGGGAATCGATTTTGCACGAATCTCCATATCCTGTTAAATAATAAGAACAATTAATACGTATTACACCGTAGGTAACACACCATATTATAGTATTATAGTCTCTTCTTCTTTTTGGTTGTTCCCTTCAGGGGTCGCCACAGCAAATCATCTGCCTCCATCTTCATGGAAGCCATATTAATGATTCACATGTTTGATTTGGAATGGGTTTTTATGTCGGATGCCCTTCCTGACACAACCCTTTAGCAATGAGCAGAAACATGCTGACGGCTATGCGGCTTCTCCTTACGAAAGTCAGCAATTGTTCTTTTACATGAACCTCTCACCATAGACAGTGAGAGACATGGCTGGCCTATGATAACCCAGTTCACTGCACTGGGGGGACAGTTACAACCTTGTGGAGAGTGGGACTCAAACTCCCAACCTTAGGATCAGCGATCCAGCACCCTTTACCACCAGGCCACCACTGCCCCACATTACAGTACATTATTATAGTCTATTTAAAAATAAAATAAGTATGAACAGTACCTATATATGATATTTTTGTTCATAATGAACAACTGCAATCTTACCTCACAGATAGACTGTTGCTATCCTTCTTCTTCTTCTTCTTCTTTTCCTTTCGGATGTTCCCTTCAGGGGTCGCCACAGCGAATCATCCGCCCCATCTCAAACTATCCTCTACATCTTCTTCTCTTACACCAACTACCTTTATATCCTCCTTCACTATATCCATAAATCTTCTCTTTGGTCTTCCTCTAGGCCTTCTGCCTGGTAGTTCCAACCTCAGCATCCGACTACCAATATACTCACTATCCCTCCTCTGTACATGTCCAAACCATCTCAATATAGCAGACTGTTGCTGTCCAAATGAACCAGAATAATTAAGATCAGAATCTCTGTAATGTCTGAGGCTCCTTTGCATTAGCATTGTTTACTTAAGTATTACTGTATTTGCTTGTTTGTGAAATTACATACATTTTTTAAAATGTGCAGTTATCACATAAAACTGCTACTTTCAATGACCTGGCATCGGAGAGTCGACTCTTTTTGGGATCCATTCACATCCCTAGAGTGACTCACAGCGCAAAAGGCAGGCTTTAGCGGAATTGGGTGTGTTTAAAAAATAACGGCCAGATAGGAATGGAGGATGCAAAGGATGGAAAAACACTCTTCGGTGGCTTTCCAGAAAGACTTACCCTCGGAATAACCCAGTTTTTAGGTGAGTCAGGTCTTTGGGTATTTTAATTCAAGATTGTATATTTCAAAGTTTTAAATTTATTGCTAATCCACATGATTCATGTTAACATATCAAGTACTGCATCATCAGTTAATTTTGAAAAGCAGATGTACAAATATCGGTTTACTCTTCTTACTGCTGATTAACGTGACAGTATTTCTTAGATATGTATTTGTCTCCCCAGAAACTCTTCCCAGTGTGTCAGATGTGCGGTTTGTTGAAAGAGAACCTGCAGAGAAGCGATTCCTCCTGTCATGGGAGCAGGTAAGTAAAATAATGTACCATAATAATATTGATGATGATGATACTTTACATTCATTCATTCATTTTCTAAGCAACTTTAATACTAGTCACTGCTATGCTGGTGCTCATCTTCAGCCGACTCTGCGGGATCAGAGTACACCCTGGACAGCTCGGCAGGCTATCGCAGGGCCAACAGTCACCCAACCATTCACACACACAGGGGTGATGAGGAACAACCGATGGGCCTGCTTTGCACATTTTTGGGCTGTGGGTGGAAACCAGAGGAAACCCATGCAAACTCCACACAGAAACATCCAAGCTGGGAATCAAACCCTGGCCTTCTTGCTGTGAACCAATCGTGCTAACCACGACCACACTGTGCCGCCCCAATAATAATTTAATAATAATAATAATAATAATAATTTCTTCTTCTTCTTCTTCCTCTTCTTATTATTATTATACACACACACTTTTGTTGTTTTAGAAAAACAACTGCATTTTGCCAGAGGACCTGAAGAATTTCTACCTCACCACAGATGGCTTCAATCTTACCTGGAGTGCCAAGCTGGAAGGTGAGTTCCAACATGTTTTTTTTTATTAATTCTCACAGACTGTACAGTATCTAGGAAAATGCAGCCATGAGGTGGTGGGGGGGGGGGCACTAACCAGTGTCTCTCCCCCTCATGCCGGTCCCAAGAAATGCAGAGGGTTGTGTCAGGAAGGGCATCCGACGTAAAACCAATGCCAAACATTTATGATGCAAATCAGAAGTATTACCCCCATACCGGATCGGTCGAGGCCCGGGTTAACGACTGCCATCAGTGCTGTCAATCCACAGGGTGCTGATGGAAATTGGACTACTGTTGGTCGAAGACGTCGAAGAAGGAGAGGTGGGAGGCATGTCCGTAGGCAGAGAGAGAAGAGGAAAGGCATGAGTCTAGGACTGAGAGTGGGGACTTTGAATGTTGGAACTCTGCAATCCTCTACGCTGCCATCTGCTGGGCACCGGGCAGCACAGAGCGGGACAGAAAAAGACTGAACAAGCTGGTCAGGAGGGCCAGCTCTGTCCTCGGCTGCCCACTGGACTCTGTGGAGGAGGTGAGTGAAAGGAGGATGGTAGCAAAGCTCACATCCATCATGGCCAACAGCTCTCACCCACAGCACCAGACTGTAGAGAAGCTGAGTAGCTCCTTCAGTGGACGACTGAGACATCCTCAGTGCAGGAAGGAGCGCTACCGCAGGTCGTTCATTCCCACCGCTGACAGACTGTACAACGCCACTTTGTAACTGTCTGTGAAAATACCGGTTATGTGCAATAAAAACCCCGTGCACTTTAATCAACCACATCTACCCCACTGCCTGTGAACCATATCAACCCATCTACTCTGCACTCAGATACATGTACACTTTAATATAGGCCAGTCTGTAAAGTCGTTCCCTTTTTTTCTTTTATTGTTTATTAATTTATACTATTTATGTATCTATTTATTTATTTACTTATATAATATATATGTATGTGTGTATGTATGTATATGTATCTATTTTTGCACCCCCTACTGATGGTACCTCAAGAGCCTGTAACAGTGAATTTCTCCATTGTGAGATTAATAAAGCTGTATCTATCTATCTATGCAAAGAAAAGGTAGAGAGCTGGCTGACATGATGCAGAGGAGGAAGGTGGACATACTGTGTGTTCAGGAGACCAGGTGAAAAGGTAGCAAAGCTAAAAGCTTAGGAGCAGGGTTTAAGCTATTTTATCACGGTGTGGATGGGAAGAGAAATGGAGTAGGAGTCATCTTGAAGGAGGAGTTTGTCAGGAATGTTCTAAAAGTGAAAAGAGTGTCAGACAGAGTGATGAGTCTCAAGTTAGAAATTGAAGGTGTAATGCTCAATGTTGTTAGTGCTTATGCCCCACAGGCAGGATGTGAGCTAGAAGACAGGGAGAGATTCTGGAGTGACTTAGATGAAGTGATGCAGAGTACCGCCAGAGGTGAAAGAATGGTCATTGGTGCAGACTTGAATGGACATGTTGGTGCAGGCAACAAAGGGGACGAGGAAGTGATGGGCAGGTTTGGTATCCAGGACAGGAACGCAGAAGGACAGATGTTGATATATTTTGCAAAAAGGATGGAAATGGCTGTGGTGAATACTTTCTTCCAGAAGAAACAGGAGCATAGGGTAACTTATAAAAGCAGAGGTAGGAGCACACAGGTAGACTATATCTAGTAGAAACATCCAGAGCCACCGTGCACAGGCGTGTGCAGGAAATGGGCTACAGGTGCTGCATTCCCCAGGTCAAGCCACTTTTGAACCAGAAACAGTGGCAGAAGTGCCTGACCTGGGCTCCAGAGAAGCAGCACTGGACTGTTGCTCAGTGGTCCAAAGTACTTTTTTCGGATGAAAGCAAATTTTGCATGTCATTCGGAAATCAAGGTGCCAGAGTCTGGAGGAAGACTGGGGAGAAGGAAATGGCAAAATTCCTGAAGTCCAGTGTCAAGTACCCACAGTCGGTGATGGTCTGGGGTGCCATGTCAGCTGCTGGTGTTGGTCCACTGTGTGTTATCAAGGGCAGGGTCAATGCAGCTCGCTATCAGGAGATTTTGGAGCATTTCATGCTTCCATCTGCTGAAAAGCTTTATGGAGATGAAGATTTCATTTTTCAGCACGACCTGGCACCCGCTCACAGTGCCAAAACCACTGGTAAATGGTTTACTGACCATGGTATTACTGTGCTCAATTGGCCTGCCAACTCTCCTGACCTGAAGCCCGTAGAGAATCTGTGGGATATTGTGAAGAGAAAGTTGAGAGACACCAGACCCAACACTGTGGATGAGCTTAAGGCCGCTATCGAAGCATCCTGGGCCTCCATAACACCTCAGCAGTGCCACAGGCTGATTGCCTTCATGCCATGCCGCATTGAAGCAGTCATTTCTGCAAAAGGATTCCCGACCAAGTATTGAGTGCATAACTGAACATAATTATTTGAAGGTTGACTTTTTTGTCTTAAAAACACTTTTTTTTACTTGGTTGGATGAAATATGCTTATTTTTTGAGAGGGATTTTTGGTTTTCATGAGCTGTATGCCAAAATCATCAGTATTAAACCAATAAAAGACCTGAAATATTTCAGTTGGGGTGCAATGAATCTAAAATACATGAAAGTTTAATTTTTATCAGTACATTATAGAAAATAATGAACTTTCTCACAATATGCTAATTTTTTGAGAAGGACTAGTATATATCTTCTTTTCCTTTCGGCTGTTCCCGTCAGTGGTCGCCACTGCGAATCATCTGCCTTCATCTCAGCTTATCCTCTGCATCTTCTTTTATTAGACCAACGACCTTCATGTCCTCCTTCACCATGTCCATAAAGCTCCTCTTTGGTCTTCCTCTAGGCCTCCTGCCTGATCGTTCCAACATCAGCATCCGACTACAAATATATTTTCTATCCCTCCTCTGTACATATCCAAACCATCTCAATCTAGCCTCTCTTATTTTGTGTCCAAAACATCGAATATGTGCTGTCCCTCTGATGTACTCATTCCTGACCCTATCCATCCTCGTTACTACCAAAGAGAACCTCAACATTTTCATCTCTGCCACCTCCAGCTCTGCTTCTTGTCTTTTCCTCAGCACCACTGTTTCTAAACCATACAACATCGCCGGCCTCATCAACGTTTTGTACATTTTTCCTTTCATTCTTGCAGATACCCTCCTATCAAACATCACACCGGACACATTTCTTCAACCATTTCAACCTGCCTGCACACGCTTCTTCACCTCTTTTCCACACTCACCATTGCTCCGGATTGTTGAGCCTAAGTACTTAAAATCCTCCACCTTTTTTTTATCTCCGCTCCCTGTAACCTCACTGTTCCTCTTGGGTCCTTGTCGTTCACACACATGTATTCTGTCTTACTGACACTAACCTTCATTTCCCTCCTTTCCAGGGCATACCTCCACCTTTCTAGATTTTCCTCCACTTGTTCTCTGCTCTCACTGCAGATCACAATGTCATCTGCGAACATCATAGTCCATTGAGATTCTTGTTTAACCTTGTCTGTCCATCACCATAGCAAACAAAAAGGGGCTCAGAGCTGATCCTTGATGCAGTCCCACCTCCACCTTGAACTCTTCTGTCATTCCGACAGCACACCTCACCACTGTCATACATCTCTCATACATGTCCTGCACCACTCTAACATACTTCTCTGCCACTCCAGATTTCCTCATGCAATACCACAGTTCCTCTCTCGGCACTCTGTCATATGCTTTCTCTAGATCCACCAAGGCACAATGCAATTCCCTCTGACCTTTTCTATACTTCTCTGTCAACATCCTCAAAGGAAACACTGCACCTGTTGTGTTCTTTCTTGGCATGAACCCAAACTTTTGTTCACAAATGCTGACCTCTTCCCTTAGTCTAGCTTCCACTATTCTTTCTCATAACTTCAGTGTATAGCTTATTAACTTTATCCCTCTGTAGTTGCCACAAATCTGCACGTCTCCATTTTTATAAAAATGGGCACCAGCACACTTGTCCTCCATTCCTCCGGCATCCTCTCACTGTCTAAGCCCTTGTTGAATGATCCTGTCAGAAAGTCTACTGCTATCTCTCCTTGACGCTTGTATACCTCCACAGGTATGTTATAAGGACCAACTGCCTTTCCACTCTTCATCCTCTTCAATGCCTTCCTCACTTCACCTTTCCTAATCTTCACTACTTCCTGGTCCTCAACAGTCACCTCTTCTACTCTTTTTTCCTCTCTCATTTCCCTCATTCATCAGCTCTTCAAAGTACTCTTTCCATCTTCCCAGCACACTTCTGTCATCAGTCAATACATTTCCCACTCTGTGCTTAATCACTCTCACTTGCTGCACATCCTTCCCATCTCTATTTCTCTGCTGTGCCAACCTGTATAAATCATTTTCTCCCTCCTTAACGTCCAACCTAGCATACAAGTCATCATACGCCCTTTGTTTGGCTTTTGGCACCGTTACCTTCGCCTTACGCTGCGTCTCCCGGTACTCCTGTTTACTCTCTTCAGTCCTCTCAATGTCCCACTTCTTCTGAGCTAACCTCTTTCTTTTATACACACTCCTGAACTTCCTCATTCCACCATCAAGTCTCCTTATCTATTTTCCTTCCAGAGGACACACCAAGTACTCTTCTATCTCTCTCCCTGATCACATTAGCTGTAGTTGTCCACTCATCTGGAAGCACTTCCTGACCACCCAAAGCCAGTTTCAACTTCTCCTTGAAGACACTCTTCCTTTTTTCAGCTTCCTCTGAAAGGCTTTATCTTCTGCTCTGCCTTTGCCTTCTTCACCTTCCTCATCATCAGCGTAGTCCTGCACATCACCATCCTGCTGGCAACACTCTCACCCACTACTACTTTGCAGTCACTGACTTCCTTCAAATTACATCATCTACACTAGATATAGTCTACCTGTGTGCTCCTACCTCTGCTTTTATAAGTCACCCTATGCTCCTGTCTCTTCTGGAAGACAGTATTCACCACAGCCATTTCCATCCTTTTTGCAAAATCTATCAACCCCTGTCCTGGATACCAAACCTGACCATCACTTCCTCGTCCCCTCTGTTGCCTGCACCAACATGTCCATTGAAGTCTGCACCCATGCCCACTCTTTCACCTCTGTGGTACTCTGCATCACTTCATCTAATTCACTCCATAATCTCTCCTTGTCTTCTAGCTCACATCCTGCCTGTGGGGCATGAGCACTAACAACATTGAACTTCAATTTCTAACTTGAGACTCATCACACTGTCTGATACTTTTTTCACTTCTAGAACATTCTTGACCAACCCCTCCTTCAAGATGACTCCTACTCCATTTCTCTTCCCATCCACACCATGATAAAACAGCTTAAACCCTGCTCCTACATCTACATCTATTCGGTATCTCTCCACCTCATGCACCAGCTCAGGCTCCTTCCCCTCCAGAAAGGTGACATTCCATGTCTCAAGAGTCAGAGTCAGTAACTGAGGTCCGACAGAACCCATGCCTTCGGCTGCCACCCAACTCACATCGCACCCTACCCCTATAGCCACTCTCACTGGTGGTGGGTCAATGGGAGGGCAGACCCATGTCTCCTTGTCGGGCTGGGCCCAGCTCTGCTCCATAAGCAGAAGCCTGACCACCAGGCATTCGCCATCGAGCAACTCCCCCAGGCCTGGCCCCTCGGGGGGATGCCGATGATCTGCGTCTGGGCAAGGGAAACTATGTCCGTTTCGTTTTATTTTGCATAGAGATCTTTTGAACCGCACTTCGTCTGGACCTTCACCCAGGACCTGTTTGCCTTGGGTGACCCTACCAAGGGCATTATGCCCCCGACAACATAGCACCTAGGATCATTAGGTCATGCAAACTCCTCCACCATGATAAAGTGGCAGTACAAGGAGGGGATATATAGGCATTTATAGCATTGAATATGTATTTATTGATATTATGTACACATATACATGTACTTACTGTACATGCTAGTCGGTGGGGGGGGGGGGGTTTGATCCTATTTTATGGAATTCAGTGGTCACGGGGGGATCTCGGACCCAATTAACCGGACCAAGATCCTCCCCGCGACCACAGAATTCCTCGAAGTAGTATCAACCCCCCCATAGGTTTTTATGTCGGATGCCCTTCCTGACACAACCCTTTAACAAAGGGGCAGAAACACGCTGACGGCTTTGCAGCCTACTCGTTACGAAAGACAACAACGGTTCTTTACATGTCTAACACCATAGACAGTGAGATTTGATTAAAACATATTTTATTCAAACATGAAATGGATTGGGCACAAGTTATCCAACTTAATAAAGCTAGGTAGTTACAGTAATTATATTACAAAATATACAGCAAGATACTGACAAGGGAAGGATATATACAAAAGAATTAAAGGAATCGTTTAGTATTACAAATAAATATTTGTACACATTTGAAAACATTCCGGTTTTCTCTAAGAGAATAATCTGCATTCCCATTTAAAATGAGATTAATGGCGATTGGTGCTCTTTGATGGACAATGTGCTCTAAAGTTTTTAACATTTGTTCACGTTGAAAATTATATAAGGGACATTCTAGAAAATAGTGAAAAACATTCTCACACTTGTGGCCACACTGACAGCGTGCATCATCCTTTACATTAATTCTAAATAAATCATAATTAAGTGAACTCGACATATATCTTAATCTTGTGTGTAAAATATTTAACTTCCTTTTCCCGTATGAAAAATATACCGGTACACATTTTGGTTTAAGTCAAATCGCTGATCTAAATGAAACTACAGAATTGCTGTCTCTGGTTCCTAGTGGGATATCATTCCACAATTTAACTGTCGATGGAAAAAATGAAAGTGTTGAATATTTTAATCGTGTAGGAGGTATACTATAATCATGGCTATTTCTTAATGGATAGTTCGTTCTGTTCGTTACTACTGGAGGTAGTAGATCACAGAGAAAAGTTAACAGTGAGAGACATTGCCAGCCTTTGATAACCCAGTTAGCTGCACTGGGGGGGACAGTGACAACCTTGTGGAGAGTGAGACTCAAAAACCCCAACCTTAGGATCAGCGATCCAGCACCCTATAACGCTAGGCCACCACTGCCCTACATGTATATGTGTATATAATATCAATAAATACAAATTCAATGCTATAAATGCTTATCATAACATTATAAAGTCAAAAAATAATGCATAAGATGTAAATAAAATATAAATACACACACATACAGATGTGCGTGCGCACACTCAGATGCGCACCTCACAGAAAAATGTAAGTAGTTTTGATGGGGGGGGTTGGGTTGTTTTTTGTTTGTTTGAGAGTTTTTTGTTGGGTTTTTTGTTTTTTGCATAATTGGCCATGTTTTGCGGTATTTAAAAAAAAACACTGAAGCTGCATGAATTGAAGTGCAATGTAGCGAGGGATCCCTGTGTATGTGTGTGTGTGTGTGTGTGTGTGTGTGTGTGTGTGTGTGTAAAAGAATCATTTTAAAAGACTCATTGCTGACTTTTCGTAGTGTTCTATCAGCATGTTTCTGCACTCACCCAGAATCGCTTGAGATGGGTGTCAGCCTCCCTAATTAGTATTAAGTGATTTCAGAAAATGAATGAATGAGGATCTTGTTCAAATATCACTTCCAAAATTGAATGCTTTGTTACTTGTTCCACACTCTACACAAGACAAAAAAGTCTGTGTACAATTTTAAGAAATATGTTGCACACAAACAAACATAAACTAACAACCTGCTGGAGGGAACAATGATTCACTAGTTAACCTACTGGCATGGCAGTCTTTGGATTGTGGGAAAAAACCGCATTACTTGCAGGAAACCCATGCAAGAATGTACACCATTGAAACAAGACACAGACACGCCCATGGCTATCCTTTGAACCCTCTCGCTGTGAGGTCACAATGCGAACCTCTTGTTCACCAAATGGATCCCATGACCGTGGTCTTACAATACGTATTTTCATATTTGCTCTAATTTGTTGCACAACTTGTTCACCAACATTTTAGCTTTCTATGTGAATAAACTTATACTGCTTGCCTGTCAGGTTTTCTTGTATCTTAGTAATTCCTACTAGAAAATACTGTTTTTACAGGTGAGCTCATCCCTGTTGGCTGCATGGTCATCAACAGTGTAGGGAAGCTTCGGCTACAGGTGCAATCCAACCTTTATTCACTCCCTAGTGCACCCACATTAGCTGACCTTGACTTCAGGGATGAAATAGAAGGTGAGGAAATACATTTCTGAAAATTGTATCCCAATATGTCACAAAAAAACCCAACAATTTTACAGTGCACTATTTTTACTGTAAGCTTCACCATTACATTTAATAGCTGTATCTTTATCATTTTATGAGGGAATTCCCTAGGATCAAAAGAACGAGAGGAGCCTCACTTTGATTCTCGTAGTCGAGTCTTTGAGCTTGACCCCTGTGGTGGAAATGGCAGGGTGTGTCTTGTTTACAAAAACTGCATTCCAGGTGACCTAAACACACCGTGTAACCAATGAGGCATATTTAAATTATGTATGAACTATCAATTTTTTCATTTACATTTTGCTTTCTAAATTTTATTTATTTATTTATTTATTTTGCTGTCATTGACTGTTGACATGTAGACACAGTGGCTGAACAGAGTGAAATATGGCTCCTGGACCGGTCTCTATACTGGCACTTTCTTGCTGCCTCCTTCACTGCATACTACAGGCTCATGATAACACATTTAGGGCTGCCGGAGTGGCAGTACAACTTTACCCCATATGGGCCCTGTCCACAAGCCAAGGTAGGAATAAATTCATCATTACACGACTTCAAGTTATATTCAAACAAAATTAAATATTGAAGAAAAAATCTAAAGGCTTCCATAAAAGTGAAACGCACAGTAACCTTGCTTTAGTCTGGCCTGCTATAATGCTACACTTCCAAAGTCTACAATTTCTCTTGTTTAATTTAAATAGCCACTAACTACGCAATCTTATCTGATCAAGATGGAACCTGGTGTGACATCAAAGATTTGGATCCTGAATATACATACAAAATTTTATTTGAATCAGATGTGGTTTGACAGAGATATATATTTTTAAATTTCACCCATTGTAAGAGTGGGGAATTCTTGGAAATGTTGCTAATTTTTTATGATGTACCCAGTGTGTGGATTCTTACAAAAATTTTATGGAAACATCCTTGGGTGATCACCTATCCGTCATACAAATTTCTGATTGAGCTGTCAAAAACTGGACAGGAATTTGCTAACAGAAAGCCAAACAAATAAATTAACACATACAGATTTTACTTCATTCTCTATAATTAATACTACACAGTACTACAAATACTACTTTCACTTTTTGATATTACTATGTTGTTTGATTTTAAAACCATAAATGATTTCTATAGTAATCAGAATGATAAAGTGCTTTACTGCATAAACAGTGATCCCTCGCTACTTCGTGCTTGTTTCTGCGGCTTCAGTGCGCTGCGGGTTTTTCAAAAGTATTCATCGAAAAATAAAAAAATAACTAAAAATAGGGAAAATGCCACAAAACAATGCTAATTATTAAAAAAAAAAAAAAAAAAAAAGACTTGCGCACCTGAGTGTGTGTGAGCACTCGCGTCTGTATGTGTATGCATTTATATTTTATTTACATCTTATGCATTATTTTTGAATGTTTAATTGTTATTATAAGCATTTATAGTGTTGAATATGTATTTATTGATATTATATGTCAGTCAGGGGAGTCGATCATACTTCGCGGAAATTAACGATCGTGGTGGGTCTCGGTTCCCATTAACTGCAGAAAGTTAGGGATCCATGTACACACACATACAGACACACACACAATATACATATATATATATATACATATATATATATATATATATATATATATATATATATATATATATATACAGGGATCCCTCGCTACTTCGCACTTCAATTCATGCGGTTTCAGTGCATTGAGGTTTTTAAAAAAATTAATTAATTAATATTCATCGAATTAAAAAATAACTAAAATTAAGGAAGAATCGGGAAAAGTTAAGGAAAATGAAACAAAAACAAGGCCAGTTATGCAAAAAAAACTCTAAACAAACAAAAACAAAAAAGAACAACCCATAATCTCTCATCAAAACTACTTACATTGTTGCATGTGTGTGCACGCGCGTATGTATGTGTGTCGTCTTTTTCTCATGCAATACCATCTTATGTTATTTATTTAATGTTTAATTGTTATTATAAGCATTTATAGCATTGAACATGTTTATTGATATTATATACACATACAATGTACGTATACGTCAGTCGGGGAGGGGTGATCCTACTTCACGGATTTCGATGGTTGCGTTGGGATCTCGGTCCCAATTATTCTTCTTTTTCTTCTCCTTTCGGCTTTTCCCTTCAGGGGTCGCCACAGCGAATCATCTGCCTCCATCTCACCCTATCCTTTGCATCTTTTCTCTTTCAACAACTACCTTCATGTTCTCCTTCACCACATCCATGAATCGTCTCTTTGGTCTTCCTCTAGGCCTTCTGCCTGGTAGTTCCAACCTCAGCATGCTACTACCAATATACTCACTATCCCTCCTCTGTACATGTCCAAACAATCTCAATCTGGCCTCTCTGACTTTGTCTCCAAAACATCTTTTATGTGCTGTCCCTCTGATGTGCTCATTCCTGATGCTATCCATCTTCATTACTCCCAAAGAGAACCTCAACATTTTCATCTTTGCTACCTCCAGCTCTGCCTCCTGTCTTTTCCCCAGGGCCACTGTTTCTAAACCATACAACATTGCTGGCTTCAACACGGATCGGCTCTCGGTCCCAATTAACCATGGAAAGTGAGGGATCCTTGTATCTGTATCTGTATGTGTGTGTGTGTGTGTGTGTGTGTGTGTGTGTGTGTGTGTGTGTATATATATATATATATATATATATATATATATATATATATATATATATATATATATATATATATACACATTGTATATATAAAAGACCATGCAGGTACAACACATTAATGATTAAAAATGCTTATCAGATGCCCCCTCGAGGGAGGAATTGCATTGTACTGTATATAAAGAACATAAAAGTGTGACCTAATGACGTAATGAGCTTTCAGCCAGACCCAGAATGCAGGAGGCAGGGGAAGAGGGCAGAGTGGATTTATTATTCAAAGGGGAAGCACTTAATCAGTGCGCTTTATATTGAGCGTGCTTGTGTTTATTGGGCGTAGATGAGAAGAGTGAATTCAGGTGTGAGCCACAGAGCAGCTCAGCCACATCCCTCAGCCGGAGCGGAGAGAAAACAGAGTTAGAGGCACAGCCGCCAAAATTAATGTCCCCCAAAAACACAGACCATAACAAAAAGAACATAAAAGAACTTGAAGTGTAATAAATCGGATAAACAAAACAAAAGGATAAACATGCTACACCACAGTACGTAAAATCACACACACAAACATTCTAAACATTAACTTAGATACTGTACTGGAATAATAATTGAAAATACTTTAATACTACAGTACTTTACAACAGTTCAGATGATTATTCCTTTTCAGGCACTTCAGAGGAAACTGTTGTTTCTTCAGAAGAAAGTCTTATTTCTTTAGAAGAGAAATCCAATGTCATTAACTTTTTCTGGCGCTTACCTGGCGTTTGAGTGGCATCATAGAGCTTAACTGGTAAATAAAACACACTAAAAAAACGACAACTTGACAACTTTTGCTTGAATGCGGAAAAGTGGACATATACATTATATACACACACACACACACACACACACACACACACACACACATATACACACACAGTGGCGTAGTGGTTAGCACGTCCGCCTCACAGCAAGAAGGCCCGGGTTCGATTCCCGGCCTGGGCATTTCTGTGTGGAGTTTGCATGTTCTCCCCATGCTTGTGCGGGTTTCCTCCGGGTGCTCCGGTTTCCCCCGCAATCCAAAGACGTGCACTGTAGGTTAATTGGCCGTTCTAAATTGACCGTAGTTTCTCTCCTGCAGCGGCACTGGAACCCAGTCGTATCGGCACTTGCCTTTCCATTGGATCCTTCCGGTGGCGCCGAGACAGGGGGGGACTTGCTGCTTGGGTAACAGCCTGTCCCTCATTACTCCCTACCCAGGCTCTGTGCACTGGGGAGTATCACCAGTCGGGATACTGGCCAGAGTGCAGCCATAGTCCTTCGGGACTGACGGAGGCCTACGCTATATATACACACATATATATCTATACATATATATATATACACATACATATATATTTATATACATAAAAGCCCCGACAGTTGACACGACCTGACGGTCGGTGTTGTGACAGGTCTGCAGTCTTTGGTGGGGTTCATGTAAAAAAAACTGACTTTCATAAAGAGTAGGCTGCATAGCCGTCAGTGTGTTTCTGCCCTGCGATGGCCTGGTGAGCTGTCCAAACATATAGCTTGAATTCTTCCAGCAGCTTGTTGATGGTTCCTGCTTAGGAACACCCAATTCTTTGCCACAGCTTGTTTTTTTCTGAGTTAAGATGTATACTGTGTATTAATTCTTTCTCGGAAAGGGAATGGTTCCAAGAAACAAAAGACCAGAATTGCCATGACATTCACTGAATGAAATGCATCATGTCCAATGTATTTTCGGAGGTATTATTTTTACAAAAAACATTGATTACTTTTAGAGTTGGCCACTGCAAATGCAAATCAATTTCCATAAAAGAATTTTATAATCATGTTTTATACATTTGAGTGTCGTGTCTCCTCTAACTGCAACCGGGCACAGTCGTTAATTTTTAAACTCTGTTTTTAACAGCAATGGGCATCTCTTTATCAACCCCTTATGTTTCATGGTGACTCCCATCGCAACATGCCTGGTGAAACATTCGTGAACAAGCTGGACCCGGGCAAGGCTTTCCATGGTAAAATGAAATCCCCTGCTCCCAAGAAGAAGCAGCCCAGCCAGGCACCATCAAGTGGAGGTCCTGCCAAAGTTCGGGGCTCAAGGGCAGGCAAAGCATGAACAAGACAACCACATATGTTCAGGGATATAATGTTCTATTTGAATGTATTAAAAATGTATTTATTTATTTTTTTAGTTTAACCTTTGTTTAACCAGACTAGATCCACTGAGATTACCCATTCTGTTTTTCAAGGGAGTCCTGGCCAAAATGGCCACAGTGCAAATTGTAAGTAAAGATACATCAGATACTTCAAAGAAGAAAACACACTATAAAACGTACAATTACTGCTCACAAAGCAAAGTCTAAAGAAACAGACACAAGGAAGCTTTATTTAGCTAAGAAGTACAGCTTTTACAAACTCCTAGAAATCCTTCACAACATTTTTAAAATCCCCAGTCGGGATCAAGTATTGAAGCTGTAGATCAGCCTACATGTGATTCCAATCTACAGGGGCAGAAAACATCTGTAATGCAGATTTGTGTTTTGTGAAGCATGAGAAGCATCAGGTTCCATGTAAAGAATGCTTGAAATTATCCCATGTACCTTCACTGCAAAGTGTTTTTGTTTGTGTGGACTAAGCTGATTAAACCTTTAAGGAACAGTTAAACTGTGTGTGGCTGAGGGTGTTCACATGTATTTGTAATGCAGTGAATCTAGGATAGTGTATGAAACCAAAAATCCAGCAGGATATCAATGACAAGGGACAAAATGTTTATGAATTAAGTTATTTAAATGTTACCCAACATGATTTAAGAATGTATTGAAATTTTATGGTTCTTCCATATGAACAATGCTAATGTTCCAGCATGATATTATAGGCGTTTCAATAAAAAAAATCTTCGGCGGAGCATTCCTTCATTCCAGTTCATTGTCTATGGCCATGCCAATTGCTCGTCTAGGAATCTTTCGAACTGCACAGTTTGGAAGATCCGATCAGATTTCACTTGTCCAACCACTGTGACTTTATTACTTCATTACTATGAGATTGGCCAGTTTTTCTTGAACTCCTTCCTCCTGTCTACTGGGGTACTCAACTTGCAAACAGTCTAAACTGTCGTCAGTGTGATCATTATTGCACCGATCCATTGGTAGGGACACTGATGTTTCACACTGCTCAGGGTTTTTATCCTGATATTTAGGATGCAGTAGTTCCACAAATGCTTTATATATCAAAGCTCCAGTCACTCCACCCACTAATGGCGCCACCAGGGGTATCCACCACCAAAAGTTGCCTGCCCTGAGAGAAAGACAGAAGTAAATACTGTACAATAATTTGTTTCTCATTGGTGGGTATTGTCTTCTGGCCATGATTGTGGTGGAGCCAGAGGCTATACAAAAACACTGGGTACAAGATGAGCAACTCCTCGGATCGGATGGCAGTCCATTGTAGGTCACAGTGGGGTAATTTAACATGGCCAATGCACCTAGGGCCATATTTTAGAGTGGTAGAAAGAAAGTGAAAGCTTTGGATAATGTGTGATACTCCAAGCTAAAGGTCCCAATGAAATAATGGTCTTTGGAGCTGTCAGGTGACCGTGACAAATTTCACACATATTTATGACCACTTTATTTTTAACTTTCTGGACTGGGCCTTGAGTTCTTACTACAATACTACTGTATCTATCTTGATCAAATGCTTGTCAATATGTTATGCTTTCTGTTTACCTGAATACATCTAATCCCCACCCTGCAATTGCTGTAAAGATTCTTGGTCCCAGGTCTCGGGTAGGATTGATGGCGTAGCCACTGTTGCTGCCCATGGAAACTCCAATGAGCAATACAAGAGCCCCAACAGCCAAAGATTCTCCACCAGTTGGGGCAGGCTGGTTCCTCTTATCTGCCAGAGCCATCAGACATAGCAACAGCATGGCAGTGCCAACCACCTGAGTGAGGCAGATGGAGAAATATCAAGATATTTAAAACATAAATGAAGGAATATTGAAGTCGGAATTACTTCTGTCACATAGTGCGATCATGACACATTTTCATTACCTTACAGTCATTAACTTTACCTAACTCTTATGTTGAAGTGATTGTCTTTTCTTTTTTTTTCTATGGCACGATATGACATTTTTTTAGTTTCTACAGAATGCTGTACCTGGTCCAAAAATCCAGAATATATTGAGAGATACGGAGCTGGGTAAGTGGCAAAGATCCCCGCTGTTGCCTTAAGTCCAGTCACTGTGAAGTTTCCTTCGCAGTACTGGTATATGGCATCTATAAACAGTCAATATTAATTTTATTTTAATATTTCTTTAAATACTTTGTTTTTTCTGGTTTTGAAAATTATATTGTGTACATTAATCACCATAGTACAGAGTGAAAACTGTTGCCGCAGCCATAAAAGAGCCCAGAAGTTGTGCAGCAACATAGATTGGAAGCATCTTCCAGCTTAGATGGCGAAATATGCACATAGTAAACGTCACCGCTGCATTCATGTGTGCACCTGAGTAAAGAGATAGAACATTAAAGTGCTTATTTAAGACAATTCTTTAGAGATTTAAAAGATATCATAACTTTGTTACTGGTAAGGATCACATTAAGTAAGTTAACAAATAGAGTACATAAGCTGTCCCTGAGAACTGGCATAAGCTTTCATAAACATTTAAGTCACTTTTTGCTAAGTTAAGTTATATTTTGTGTTACTCAGTTGAGATGTGGTTGGGGGATGTGGCGCAATAAGTGTGCGTGTATATACAGTAGGCCCCCGTTATCTGTGTGGGTTCGGTTCCGGCCTCTCCCGCGAATCAAGATAATCTGTGAGTTCTGTACCTAGAAGTAAAACCCTATGTATCATATTACATGCGCTAAAATATGCTTCTTAAACACATTCTATAGAGTCCTACTCATTAATGCAGTATTAATGTCGTAAAATGTAGTAATTATTACGAAAAACTTTAATTTTTACTGTGATATTTATTGATAATAAAATATAAACATTATACAGAATATAAACATACAGTGTTACCTCACCTTACAAAATCAATCCATTCCAGAAGTGGTTTCATAACGTCATTGAGCCACATTTTACATTTAAAAGGTCTGATTCGTTCCAAGGCCACCACTACTACCCCTAAACCCTTTAAAAATTATAAAAGTATACCTTTTAAGGCCTCCTTCTGCTTCAATATCGTACTGATGGTAGACGGGTTTGGCTATATTCCTTTGCGATATCACCCAACCGCATGCCACAAGCCCGCTTCTTCTTTTCACTTTCACCGGGAATCACGCACGCGCGTGCGCGTGTGTGTATGTGTGTGTGTGTGTGTGTGTGTGTGCGCGCGCGTGCATGTGTTGACCATGTCTTAGCAGAGTTATAATCTTACAAATGTTTATGCAAGGTTAAAAGCCTGAGTTAAAAAATAAAGTTGCAATGAGCACACTCGAAAAACTCATGAAACAACAGTAACTGTCCTTTACGCATGTTAAAACTCGGTGACGAACAATGGGTCGAAGGCACACGAAAAGCATCATGGGTATTATGGAGATACAGCTCCATAATAGCCAATGGGAGGGAGCTGCGCCATGGGTATTATGGAGATGCAGCTCCATAATATCCAGTGGAAGGCCAGCGGGTTGGGATCTTGGGAGAAAGCCAATGGGAGAGCAACTCATGCATTGTTTGAATTTTTGTGATGTCACGTTTCGTAACATGAATTTTTTTTTTTTCGTATCCAGGGATGGAAATTTTAGGTAAATGCATTTCGTAACCTGGATTTTTCGTCTGTTGGGTATTTCATAAGGTGAGGTGCCACTGTATATTATATAGTATATATAAAAGAACATGGAGTGTAATAAACTATTTGATAAATTTGTATAAACATGCTGCACGTAGTTGTCAAAAATGCCCATGAGATGGAGGCATTGCATTATATTTACTGTACATACAGAACATGAAGTGTAATTATTCAAGTTTATCATTTTGGTATCATTTGTTAAACATGCTACAGAACATATCTCACACATAAACATTCTAAACATTAACTTAGGTACAGTACTGAACTGGAATAATAACTGAAAAACGTTGTAATACTGTACAGTATTATAGAACTAGAAGTACTGTATCCAGAAGACTAATGCAGATTCCATTTTGATGATGACCTTGTTTCATACAACATTCACCTGCTTAGCACTTCCACAAAAAAAAACCCGATGCTATACACTAGCTCTGATTGCCTTCTCATCTTTATGTAGCAGACTACTTTCATTCACTGTATAATGGTGCCCTACTGCAGCATAACATTTTCCTTCATGAATCATATCAAGCAGTTCTACTTTTTCATGCAGCGTCATTACCTTCTTCTGGTGCTTCGGCACCTTACCAGAAGCCTGAGAAGGTGGTCAGCACTTGGGTAGCATGACGGAACTTAACTGTAATTAAAAACACACAAAAAAAGCACATGCACAAAGTGCGCACGAACAAGAAAAAAGGGGCATATACATAATCTCAACAATCAGCAGGAGGGAGAACAGCCATTGGCTGAATTTGATTCACATGACAGTGACTCGGCAATCCGCGAATATGCAGGGACACAAGTGCAAAACCATGAATAGTCAAGGGCCTACTATATACAGTGCCCTTGTGCTGGGACTGCACGGCACAGGGGCATGGCCTCTGGGTGGCAGAAGGGGGATTGCACACATGGACCAACACAGTCTTGAGGGAAGGACACCCTGACAGAAAATCCTGGCCCTCTAAGTCTGGGGATTGGGCAGAAGGTTAACGACCTCCTCCTATAAAAACAAGCCAGTTACAGAAACATTGGACAACACTAATCAAGAAAGCCAGGAAGGAGCGGGGATCACCGACACCGGCATCATGACAACGATGGGTGAAACCCTCCAGGAAACCCAATGTCCGACAAGGTCCCTTGCAAGTCCCAAAACTAACCTCACCATTGGACACTAGAATGTAAGGACAATGTACTGAGGAGGAGTAGCAGCACTGATCACAAGAGAGATGGAGAGATACCACCTAGACATATTCGGAATCAGTGAAAGCAGATGGACAGGAGTAGGCAGGACAAAGTTAGCGACAGGACAAATGAAAATCTACAGTGGAGATGAGGAGTTGCGTGAAGGAAGAGTTGCCATCATGATTAGCCAGCAAGCTGGAAAATCACTCATGGAGTGGACGCCCATCAATAAGAGAATCATAACGGCTAGATTTTACACCAGATAAATAAGAATCACCATCATTGAAATCTCTGCCCCTCAAAATGAGAAGGAAAATGGGGAGAAGGAACAATTCTACCAGGAGCTTCAGGACACAGTGGATGGATGCAACAAAAATGTCATCATTATCGTCATGGAGGACCTCAGTGCCAAAGTTTGCAAGGATAACACTGGTTACAAGAGAACAATGGGGGTGCACAGTCTAGGAACACAGAATGACAATGGAGAGAGACTGTGTAAGTTCAGCCAGATGAATGGGCTTGTTATCAGAGGAACGTTATTTCCTCACAAAGACATTGACAAAGCAACATGGATTTCAGCTGATGGGAGAGTGAGAAACCAAATTGACCACCTTTTGATTATCGGACAGTGGAGGTTGTCTATACTGGATTCTCGGGTGCAGAGGGGGGCAAATGCCAACAGCGACCACTACCTGGTGAGGACCAGCATCAAGCTACGTCTCAAGTCGCACAGTAATAAAAGCAAGGCCTCAGTGTGAATAGACTAAAGGATGAGGAAACAAAGAAGTACTGCAAGGGCGTAAAGACCAAGCTAAAAGAGATGAAGACAGAGAGCGAAGACATAGAGGAGATATGAGAGCAGCAGAGAAGCGCGTATGTCAGCGCTGCAGAAGAAGTACTTGGGTTCAAGAAAGGGAAAAGCAAACTATGGATCAGCGATACCACCTGGAAGTTGATAGATGAGAGGAAAGGCATTAAGACCAAGATAGATAGATACACCTGCTCAGAAAGGATTAAAGACAGGATGAAGGAAGAATACAGGGAGAAGGACAGAGATGTGAAGAGGAGTGTAAGGGAGGACAAAAAAGATGGATGGTAGAGAAAGCAAAGAGCACAGACAGCAGCTGAAAATGGGCTGCAGATGGAATTGTACAACAAAGGAAGCAATTGGTAGGACAAAGCACCAGACAGGCTACAGCGGTGAAGAACAAGAATGGAGAACTGATAAAGAACAAAGAGGCCAGGTTAGAAGATGGAAGGAGCATTTCCAGGAAGTGCTCAACAGAGATGCACCGGAGGAACCACTTCAGGAAGAGGAAGAGGGGAGAGAAGAAATTGATATATCTACGGAAGCCCCAACTTTACAGCAATGTAAACAATGGGAAAGCCCGCGGAGCAGACCAAATTACAGCAGAGATGCTCAAAGCAGATATACAGCAAACGAGCATGGACTTGAAAAGAATATTTGACCTGATTTGGGAAAAGCAAGCAGTTCCTACAGCATGAACGAAAGGGCTCATTTACAAAATTTCAAAGAAAGGAAACCTTCAGGAATGCAGCAACCGGAGGGGGTTACATTGTTGCCGCTGGCCAGCAAGGTGATCAGCAGGATACTGGTCAACAGATTACAAGAAGGTGTTGACTCATTATTTAGGAAGGAACAAGTGTGCTTCAGGAAAGGCAGAGAAACTGTGGAACAGATATTCGTTATCAGAAACATTCTGGAACAAGTCAACGAATTGAGTGCTACCCTTTATGTTCACTTTGTTGATTTTGAGAAGGCCTTCGATTCCATACATAGAGATAGCCTGTGGATCATAATGCATCAGTATGGAATCCCCACAAAGCTGATACAGATGGTCAAGTCTCTTTATGAGGACTTCCAGTGCTTGGTCATTGATGACAATGAAACAAAAGATTGGTTCCCAGTTATGAACCAACAGGGATACTTCATGTCAGGATTCCTCTTCCTCCTGGTCATTGACTGGGTCATGTGAAAAACAACCCAAGGTCAAAGAACAGAGATCAGGTGGGACTTCACCACCTTGTTCGAGAACCTCGATTTTGCAGATGATCTTGCTCTCTTGTCATCTATCATGAACCATCTATAACAGAAGACAGCCAAGCTGGAAGAGAATGCTGTTAAAGTTGGCCTGGAAATGAATAACAGTAAGTGCAAAGTCGACAGTAGGAGTGAAGAAAAATTGAAGGTCAGAGATAGAGAAATAGAGAATGTGGAGAGAATCACATATCTAGGAGCTTATGTGACCAAGGATGGTGGAGGCTAGGCAGACTTTAGAACGAGAGTGACCTTAGCGAACGCCCAGTTCAAATGACTCTCGACAATCTGGCAAGCCAGGGACATCGGCAGAAGGACAAAAACTTCACTCGTTAAGAGCCTAGTACTGTCAGTGCTACTGTATGGAGGTGAGACCTGGAAGCTGACAAAAGGAGAGGAAGGAAAACTATACACCTTCCAGAGCAAGTATCCCAGGAGGATCTTTAAGATCAGATGGCAACAGCACATCTCCAACCGACGATCCTTGAGCTGGCAAGGGCAGAGAAGTTCAGCGAGGAGGTGAGAAGACGGAGATGGAACTGGATTGGCCATGTCCTGAGAAAGGACTCGTGGGCTGACTGTACTGTGGCCCTAAAGTGGACTCCAGAAGGATGGAGGAAGAGAGGCCACCCAAAAACAACTTGGTGAAGAATTGGTTGAGATGGAGAGAACCATTGCTGGCTGGACCTCGTGGAACTCGGCACACCGCGCAGCTGCAAATTGGCCCAAATGGAGGAGTAATGGCCAAGCCTTATGTGGCTCCTGGCACTGAAAGAATTGAGACATATATGCAGTGCTGTGCAAAAGTTTGTGCCCCTTACTGATTTTTTATCTTTTTGCACCTTTGTCACACTTGAATTTTACAGATAATCAAACAAATTTAAACATTGCACAAAGATAACCCAAGTATTCAAAAAATGCAGTTTTCCTGTTGTGATTTTATTTGTTAAGAGAAAAATCCTATCCAAACCTACATGATCCTCTGTGAAAAAGTAATTGCCCCCTTGGTAAAAGGTGATTTATTGTGATTAATCCTATTATTGAGGAAAACTGAGTTCAATTTCATGGCCACACCCAGGACTGATTGATGCCAAACATTTCCAATCAGGAGATCCCTAACATAAAACCTGTCTGACAAGGTGAGGTAGGCCATACTGAACACACATCATCATGCTGCGTTCCAGTGAGCTTCAAGAGCAAACAAGAAAGAATATTAAAGAGATGTCTCAGTCTGGGAAAGGATACAAAGTCATTGGTAACTCTTTGGGACTCCTGCAGACCACTGTCAGAGCCATTATCCATAAATGGACAAGGCATGGCACAGTGGTGACCTTTCCCAGGAGTGTCTGACCTACCAAAATTACTCCAAGAGCACGGCACAGACTAACCAGAGAAGTCCAGGATCCAAAAACCACTTCTAAACAACTACAAGCTACACTTGCCTCAGTTGATGTCAATGTTCATGACTCTGCCATCAGAAAGACATTTGGCAAAAATGGCATCCATGGAGTAATGAGGTGAAAGCCACTGTTGACAACAAAAGAATATCAAGGCACGACTCACTTTTGCCAAGAATCATCTTGATCACCCCCAAAGATTTTTGGAAAATGTCCTCTGGACTGATAAAACTAAAGTTGAACTTTTTGGGAGAAATGCATCCCGTTACATCTGGCGCAAAAGGAACACTGCATTTGATAAAAAGAACATTGTGCCAGCAGTGAAACATGGTGGTGGAAGTGTGATGATCTGGACCTGCTTTGCTGCTTCAGGACCTGGACGACTTGTCACGATTGATGGAACCATGAATTCTGCTCACTACCAAGAAATCCTGGCGAAAAATGTTCGTCCGTCAGTTCGAGACCTCAAGCTAAAGCACACCTGGGTTCTGCAGCAAGACAATGATCCAGAGCACACCAGCAAGTTCACTTTTGAATGTCTAAAATAGAACAAAATGAGGGCTTGGGAGTGGCCTAGTCAAAGTCCTGACCAGAACCCTAGTGAGATGCTGTGGCATGACCTTAAAAAGGCTGCAGAAGGTGGTTCAACCAGCTATTAAGTTTAGGGGGCAATTACTTATTAACATTCACAGGCATTTTATGTGGAGGAAAGTCCCCCACTGCCGCACATGTTTTTTTCTGCTGATTTGGGAATTGAACCAATGATCTTTCCAATGCCACATCTCTAACCATTAAGCTACAGCTGCCCCTGAAGTTGTTTTAGAGAAATCATTATTATTATTATTTCAAAAAATGTGGGATGTTTCAAATAAAAACAATGCAATCATTTGAAAGTCTCATTCGTTCATTAATTTGCTAAACCAATCATACTAGAGTGGGGAGGATGGAACCTATGTCAGCCAACACTGAACAAAGGCAGAGCATGCACTGAACAGTTCACCAAAGTCGCATTTCCAATACACACACATCCTGAAATGCATGTCTTTGGCCTGCTGGAGGCAATACCTGGAGTATCTGTAGAAAAACCCATGCAAACATAAAAAGAATATGCAACACTACTCAGAAAAGTTCTTGCCAAGCCCACAACACGAACCCAGGGCCTTCTTGCTGCAAGAAGAATGTACTAACCACTACGTCTATTGGTCAGTTTTTTGCAAAATTCATAAGCCCTTTTTTTAACAGTGGACCACTTCTTCTTTTCCTTTCGGCTGTTCCCTTCAGGGGTCGCCACAGCAAATGATCTGCCTCCATCTCTCCCTATCCTCTGCATCTTCTACTCTTACTCCAACGACCTTCATGTCCGCCTTCACTGCATCCATAAATCTTCTCTTTGGTCTTCCTCTGGGCCTTTTGCCTGGTAGTTCCAACCTCAGCATCCTACGACCAATATACTCACTATCCCTCCTCTGTACATGTCCAAACCATCTCAATCTAGCCTCTCTGACTTTGTCTCCAAAACATCTAACATGTGCTGTCCCTCTGATGTACTCATTTCTGATCCTATCCATCCTCGTTACTCCCAAAGAACCTCAACATTTTCATCTCTGCTACCTCCAACTCTGGCTCCTGTCTTTTCCCCAGGGCCACTGTCTCTAAACCATACAACATCGCTGACCTCATCACCGTCTTGTACACTTTTCCCTTCATTCCTGCCCGATACTCTCCTATCACATCACACGGACACTTTTCTCCATCCATTCCAACCTGCCTGCAGCGCTTCTTCACCTCTTTTCCACACTCTCCATTGCTCTGGATTGTTGAGCCTAAGTACTTAAAATCCTCCACCTTCTTTATCTCTGCCCCCTGTAACCTCAAAGTTCCTCTTGGGTCCTTGTCGTTCACACACATGTATTCTGTCTTACTAAGACTAACCTTCAATCCCCTCCTTTCCAGGGCATACCTCCACCTCTCTAGATTTTCCTCCACTTGGTCTCTGCTCTCACTACAGATCACAATGTCATCTGCAAACATCATAGTCCATGGAGATTCTTGTCTAACCTCATCTGTTAGCCTGTCCATCACCATAGTAAACAAGAAGGGCTGAGAGCTGACCCTTGATGTAGTCCCACCTCCACCTTGAACTCTTCTGTCACACCACCACCACACCTCACCACTGTCTTACATCTATCATACATGTCCTGCACCACTCTAACATACTTCTCTGTCACTCCAGACTTCCTCATACAATACCACAGTTCTTCTCTCAGCACCCTGTCATATGCTTTCTCCAGATCCACAAAGGCACAATGCAGCTCCTTCTGACCTTCTCTGTACTTCTCTATTAACATCCTCAAAGCAAACACTGCATCTGTGGTGCTCTTTCTTGGCATGAAACCAAACTGTTGTTCACAAATGCTGACCTCTGCCCTTAGTCTTGCTTCCACTATTCTTTCCCATAGCTTAGCTTCATTGTCTGGCTCATCAACTTTATCCCTCTGTAGTTGCCACAACTCTGTACATCGCCCTTGTTCTTAAAAATGGGCACAAGCACACTTCTCCTCCATTCCTCTGGCATCTGCTCACTTTCTAAGACCTTGTTGAATATTCTTGTCAGAAAATCTGCTGCTACCTCCCCTAGACACTTCCATACCTCAACTGGTATGTCATCAGAGACCAACTGCCTTTCCACTCTTCATCCTCTTCAATGCCCTCCTCACTTCTCCCTTACTAATCTTTGCTACTTCCTGCTCCTCAACGGTCACCTTCTACTCTTTTTCTCTCTCATTTTCCTTATTCATCAGCTCTTCAAAGTACTCTTTCCATCTTCCCAGCACACTTCTGTCATCAGTCAATACATTTCCCTCTCTGTCCTTTATCACTCTAACTTGCTGCCGCGTCTTTCCCATCTCTATTTCTCTGCTGTGCTAACCCTGTATAGATCATTTTCTCCCTCCTTACTGTTCAACCTATCATACAAGTCATCATCGCCCTCTGTTTGGCCTTTGACACTGCTACCTTCGCCTTACAGCTGTGTGTCTCCCTGTACTCCTGTTTACTCTCTTGGTCCTCTCAATGTCCCACTTCTTCTTGGCTAACCTCTTCTTTTGTACACACTCCTGCACTTCCTCATTCCACCACCAAGTTTCATTATCTACTTTCCTTCCAGAGGACACACCAAATACTCTCCTACCGGTCTCCTGATCACATTGGCTCTGGTTGTCCAGTCCTCTGAAAGCACTTCCTGACTACCCAAAGCCTGTTTCAACTCCTCCTTGAAGACAACACGACACTCTTCCTTTTTCCCCTTCCACCACTTTGTCTTCTGCTCTACCTTTGCCTTTTTCACCTTTCTCACCATCAGTGTCATCCTGCACACCACCATCCTATGCTGTTTGGCAACACTCTCACCCACTACTACTTTGCAGTCACTGACTTCCTTCAAATTACATCGCCTACACAAGATGTAGTCTACCTGTGTGCTCTTACCTCCGCTTTCATAAGTCACCCTATGCTTCTGTTTCTTCTGGAAGAAAGTATTCACCACAGCCATTTCCATCCTTTTTGCAAAATCGATCAACATCTGTCCTGCTGTGTTCCTGTCCTGGATACCAAACCTACCCATCACTTCCTCGTCCCCTCTGTTGCCTGCACCAACATGTCCATTGAAGTCTGCTCAATGACCACTCTTTCACCTCTGGGGTACTCTGCATCACTTCATCTAACTCACTCCAGAATCTCTCCTTCTCTTCTAGCTTACATCCTGCCTGTGGGGCATAAGCACTAACGACATTGACTATCACGCCTTCAATTTCTTGAGACTCATCACTCTGTCTGACACTCTTTTCACTTCTAGAACATTCTGACAAACCCCTCCTTCAAGATGACTCCTACTCCATTTCTCTTCCCATCCACACCATTATAAAACAGTTTAAACCCTGCTCCTAAGCTTTTAGCCTTTCTACCTTTCCACCTTGTCTCCTGAACACACAGTATGTCCACCTTCCTCCTCTGCATCATGTCAGCCAGCTCCCTATCTTTTCCTTGCATAGTTCCAACATTCAAAGTCCCTACTCTCAGTCCGAGGCTCACGCATTTCCTCTTCTCTCTCTGCCTCTGGACCGCGCCTCCGCCTCTCCTTCTTCGACGCCTTCGACCAACAGTAGTCCAATTTCCATCAGCACCCTGTTGGTTGACAGCACTGATGGCGGTCGTTGTTAACCCGGGCCTCGACCGATCCGGTATGAATTTTGTTTTGATCATTTGGACCACGAAACATGAAAATTTGAAAATGAGACACTCCCGTTTCTTGATTAATGTTAGCTTGTTTTGAATTTAATGGCAACTACACACCTCAATAAAGTTGAGGGAAACAGAAGGCTGGAAAGGTAAGTGGTACTAAAAACAAACAGCTGGAGGAACATTTTACAACTAATTTGGTTAATTGGCAACGGGCCAATTGTGTAAGTGGACATAAAAACAGCATCTGGGTAGAGGATCTCTAAAAGAAATCTGCATATACAAATTGTAGAATTATTTCAGCATAACAGTTCTCGTAGTGAAATTATGAAGATGTTCAGGCCCTCAGCTAAGAAGCACGACATTAAGAAGAGGCAATCTGTCATGGAAATTACTGCAAAGGCTCAGGAACACTTCTATAAATCACTTATTGTGGTGAAAAAAAACATTTCAGGACATGCTATTATCCGAAACGAGTCAGTGTTGGGCTGGTAAAAGTAATCGTGGTTCATGCCGGTCTGTATTGCACCATCTTTTATGGATTATTTTTTTGTAACACCATATTCCATCATGTTGAATTCTCAGTTATCTAGATTGCTGTCTGATATGTTCGTGCAGATAGCATCTAAGTCTATTGTTCAGTAAAGGGTGGGGGTGGGGGGACAGACATCTAGCTTCTCATGCACTTTTAAAAGAATTCAAGTCATCGATCATGTCAACTGATTTCACAAAAGGCAAGGCAAATGGTTCAAAAAGAAAACCCATGAACGCACGTTATAGCAGTTTACCTGACACTTTCCCTCCAGTATGGACTCCCATCGCTACACCAAGACCAAACCCCAGATTAATGCTCAGATACTCTCCAAAAAAACCCCCTCCTGTAACTACCTGAGCAACAGAACCTAGACCAAACACCTGAAAAACAAGCAGAAATTGAGGGAGAATGTCAATACCACCACGAGATAACTAGTGTCAAAACAAATGTAGTTCAAAGTACAATACAGGAGCTAAACTACTGGGGAACAGTCCTCAAGCAATTTTTAGAAATTTAAATATACACTGTGGACATTATATGACATTACATGTAAGAGTTCTGCAGATTATAAACAAACATTTAAATTAAATGACATGTATATGAAATAATTTTAATGATAATTAATATTTATTCATCGTATGGATGAATTAATCCTAATGAGGGGCACAGGGAAGCTTGCACTTATATCAGCCGACTGTGGGCCAGGACAGAGTACACTTTGAGTACAAACAGTTTACCAGGCCATCACAGGGCAGAAACACATCAATGGCTTTGTAGCTTCTGTTTACAAAAGTCAGCAATGGTTCTTTGACATGAACCTCTCACCACAGGCAGTGACAGACACGCCTGGCCTTTGATAACCCTGTTAGCTACACTGGGGGTGGGGGAGACAGCAGTGACAACCATTGGCATGTGTCTTGAACCCCCAGCCTTGGGATTGGTGATCCTGCACTTTACCACCGGGCCACCACTGCCCTTGATTATTAGTATTTCAATTATATTTATAACCGTATATTTAGTACTGCAACATGTGTCATTGAGGAGTGTTTTTGTTTGTTTATTTGTTTGTTTTGCAGTTTTGAGAGCCTGATTTCTACTTTTTCCAAAAGAATATGTTCATCACTAAACATGGACAAAAAATATTTTCATTTTCTGAGGCCACATTGTTTGAAACTGAGAAATAGAAACCATATTTTCCCCACTGCGAACATCTTAACATTAATCTTTAAAACATTTTTGAGACATAATGCTGTAAATATTTCTGTCCAGTATCCAGTGACACGGCATTGTACCAATAAGCTGTACAGACACAGACATGCAGAAAGTCTGTGAGTGGATATGTGAACAAAAGATGAGATATGGACTGTGTAAGGTTTCCACTAGTTTAACAGACACTCCATATAAAATAAGCCTAGCAATAAAGAATTTAGGTAATTTTTTTGTTTCTCTCTTTTTTATGCATAAATTTGTGGGTAACTTTTATCCTTGGGTTTGACTTTCATTTTTAATGTGATGATTGTCAATGTTAATGGTCTGAACCTCTGTTGACCAAAACTTTTAATAATAAAAACTAATGAGCCAGTGTGGATTTGGCCGTAATTTAATAAAATGCTTCAGTATGCTATTATAAATGTATACTGTCTAATTTGCCTGTAAATTCAGCTTTTATAAAACCAGGATGGCCAGCTTAGCATCTTTGCTAATAAAATTAATTTTAGTAGCTAAATTGTATAACATGCATTATAATAACTGATAATATAATCTATCTATCTAGTGCCTGAGTCGTAGGATGACCATTGACAACCCGCCATGAAGGATAACACCCTGGTTATCATCTTCATGCAGGTTTTCTTGGCAGGATTAGTGCAGTGGTTTGCCATTGCCTTCTGCATGATGCGAACCTACAGGCAATTTAGAATGGCCAATTAACCTACTGTGCATGTCTTTGGGAGGAAGCCAGAGCACCCGGAGGAAACCCACGCAAACACAGGGAGAACATGCAAACTCCACACAGAAATGCCCAGACTGGGAATCGAACCCAGGCCTTCTTGCTGTGAGGCGGACGTGCTAACCACTACGCCACCGTGCCGCCACGATAATAACATGCTAAAAACAAAATTGCTTTATACTACAACTATTATCTTCCAACAGGATGAAATAAGTTGCAAATGTTAGTTTCTACACAAATAACCTGATATTAGTTTCATTTTATCAGTTAAAAGCATTAAATGTTTGCTTTCTTGATAATTCTTTCCAAGTAACCTTTCACTTTTTTAACGCGTATTTTAGTTTGATACATCGTCTTTTAGCTGAATATCATTTGACAACATAAGTAAACTTGCAATGTAGCACAATTTCTGAGAATGTTTTGCTCACATGGATTTAATATTGAATATAAATATGAGCTAAATAACCAAGGAAATATCAGGAATAATGGGTAAATGTGTTAGCAGCAGTGATCCAGAGAAAAATAGGTCCTGTAAATTTCTCGCTCCTTCTATAAATAGAATCTGGATAAAAATCCATGATGTACATGTGGCTGTATGTGAACTTAACTTTGTGTCAGCATGGAAATGTTCTTTCTTTTTGGCAAAACTACATAACATTAATAATTATATCTAAAACTCAGTAATCTGGTAGATGGTAGAATGAGTCTGTGGATTCATAAAATGTGTACTGGACATAAATTGAGTCATCGTACCATCATGACAAATGTGCTGAGAATTTCTGCAAGGCCAACTCGAACATGCTTCTTCCTAATCCAGCATGCAGATCTTTTCCTGGCCTGGTACGGCTCCTCACCATTTTCGTCCTTCACCATGCTTGTGTGCTCTTAATTCGTTCCTCTTTCCACAACTTGTTTATTTCTTCTTATTAGACTTCAAATCCAACTCATATGTTTTCGGATAAAGAGGTCCAGATGTTGTGCATTTCCTCTATGTGTTCACGTGGTTAAACTGTGCAGAGCTTCCCCTTTCTTGTCCCTCCCTGTCTCTCTCTCTCTCTCTCTCTCTCTCTCTCTCACACACACACACACACACACACACACACACACACACACACACACACAGCCCTATAGCATTCTGGGTAGCAGTGGGATAGAGTATCGGACAGTTGGGAGAGCTGAGGGCATTGGGGTTATTCTCAGCCTATTTGACCTTTAAATGGTCAGTAAAAGAAAAAAGAAAAAGCCACATTGTTAAAAAAAAAATTGCATCAGCGTTTTAAATCCATGTTTAAACGATGCACTGACAAGGTTGTTCAAACAAGGCTCTAGCATTACTCAATAATTTAGGAGAACATGAATGATGATAAACTTTTATTTGAATAACTTTGGATTGATGTCTTAGTATTAGCTGTAAAAATGATTTCTAAATGTCATATTTCATTTAATCACTGTTTTTATTTTTTTGAGTTGTTTAACTTAATTAGTGCTGAGTAGTGTTTCTTCCTTTTCATCCTATATTCTATAATCATGATTTTTGTGATCTCACTGAGATCATAGAAGTGTGGTAAGATCTATAAGAAAATAACTGGTAATTTACATTTTGTGATGTCGTAGGTAATTGCTTGTCTTTTAATTGTAATTGCTGCACGTTTTGTATCATCTAGCTTCATTCATTTTCTGATCTACTTAATCCTAATTAGGGTCGCAGTGAGATTGGCACCTGACTGTGGGCGAGGGTGGGGTACACCCTGATCAGCTTACTATGCATTCACAGAGCAAACACTCACACAACCATTCATACTCACACCTACGGGTGATTTGGAACAGCCAATTAACCTACTGTGCATAGTTTGGACTATGGAAGGAAACCAGAGTTCTTCTTTTCCCTACGGCTGTTCCCTTCAGGGGTCGCCACAGTGAATCATCTGCCTCCATCTCACCCTATTTCTGCATCTTCTTCTCTTACACCAACTACCTTCATGTCCTTCTTCACCACATCCATAAATCTTCTCTTTGGTCTTCCTCTAGGCCTTCTGCCTGGTAGTTCCAGCCTCAGCATCCTACTATCAATATACTCACTATCCCTCCTTTGTACATGTCCAAACCATCTCAATCCAGCCTCTCTGACTTTGTCTCCAAAACCTCTTACATGTGCTGTCCCTCTGATGTACTCATTCCTGATCTTATTCATCCTCGATACTCCCAAGGAGAACATCAACATTTTCATCTCTGCTACCTCCAGCTCTACTTCCTGTCTTTTCACCAGTTTCTAAGCCATACAACATCGCTGGCCTCAACACCATCTTGTGCACTTTTTCCTTTCATTCTTGCCGATAACTTCCTATCAAACATCACACTGAACACTTTTCTCCAACCAGCACACTTCGCCTCCATTCCTCCGGCATCCTCTCACTCTCTAAGACCTTGTTGAATGTTTTTGTCCTAAAATCTACTGCTACCTCTCCTAGACACTTCCATACCTCCATCGGTATATCATCAGGACCAACTGCCTTTCCACTCTTCATCCTCTTCAATGCCCTCCTCACTTCACCCTAGTAATATTTGCTACTTCTTGGTCCTCAACGGTCACCTCTTCTACTCTTTTCTCTTGTTCATTTTCCTCATTCACCAGCTCTTCAAAGTACTCTTTCCATCCTTCCAGCACACTTCTGCCATCAGTCAATACATTTTCCACTCTGTCCTTAATCACTCTTACTTGCTGCACGTCCTTCCCATCTCTATTTCTCTGCTGTGCCACCGTGTATAAACCATTTTTTCCCTCCTTACCGTCCAACCTAGAATACAAGTCATCATACGCCCTCTGTTTGGCCTTTGACACCTGTCTTACGCTGTGTCTCCGTTTTCTTCTGTTTACTCCTTTCAATGCCCAGTCATCTGGAAGCACTGCCTGAACACCCAAAGCCTGTTTCAACTCCTCCTTGAAGCCAACACGACACTCTTCCTTTTTCAGCTTCCACCACTTTGTCTTCTGCTCTGCCTTTGCCTTCTTTGCTTTCCTCACCATTAGCATCATCCTGCACACCACCATCCTATGTTGTTTGGTAACACTCTCACCCACTACTACTTGGCAGTCACTGACTTCCTTCAAATTGCATCGTCTACACAAGATGTAGTCTACCCGTGTGCTCCTACCTCCACTTTTATAAGTCACCCTATGCTCCTGTCTCTTCTGGAAGAAAGTATTCACCACAGCCATTTCCATCCTTTTTGCAAAATCTTTCAACGCCTGTCCTGGATATCAAACCTGCCCATCACTTCCTTGTCCCCTCTGTTGCCTGCATCAACATGTCCATTGCAGTCTGCACCAATGACCACTCTTTCACCTCTGTGGTACTCTGCATCACTTCGTGAAACTCACTCCAGAATCTCTCCTTCTGTTCGAGCTCACATGCTGCCTGTGGGGCATAAGCACTAACAACATTGAACATCACACCTTCAATTTGTAACTTGAGACGAATCACTCTGTCTGACACTCTTTTCACTTATAGAACATTCCTGACAAACCCCTCCTTCACGATGACTCCTACGCCATTTCTCTTCCCATCCACACCATGATAAAACAGCTTAAACCCTGCTCCTAAGCTTTCAGACTTGCTACTTTTTCACCTGGTCTCCTGAACACAAGTATGTTCATCTTCCTCCTCTGCATCATGTCAGCCAGCTGTCTACCTTTTCCTGTCATAGTTCCAACAGTTAAAGTCCCTACTCTCAGTCCTTCCTCTTCTCTCTCTGCCTACGGACACACTTCCCACCTCTCCTTCTTCGACCAACAGTAGTCCAGCAGCCCGCGGGCACAAATTTAAAGTCAGACTTTTCGGTTTGCGGGGCGGGCGGGTCAATTTGAAACTTATGTGGGGCGGGGCGGGTTGAGAATGATCCAAGTTTTGTGGGGCGGGCTGCGGGATGTTGTCACGGATTCATGCGGGCTGTTGCGGGGCTAAAGAGCACTTCAACAATTTATACTGCTATATACAGACGCTCCCCGACAGAACTCTTCGCTTTGCTGGTGATTCATGTCAGTGCAGGCTGAGTTCTAAACGAGTTCAACGGCACCCTTGCTCACTTGAAAGACCGGAAGTCTGTATAACCCACAGCAAGTACACTACTTTTGGTTTTGAGTGCCTCACATATTGTGTTGATTGGCTATTTTAAGCTTCATGTAAAGTGAGTCGGCTCAGCTTCATATTATGTGACTCTGGTAAAAACACATATTTGGCCAAAATGTCCTACCCTGGAAAATCTGCTGGCCAAGACATCCATGGCCAAAACATCCAGCCCAAAACGTCCAGGCCAAAACATGGCTGTTCACCGTGACTCTGCAGGCATGTACATATTGTTACTTAACTTAGGCATAGAGCAGCCAGACTTAAACCGTTTGGCTCCTTCTAGTTGTAATTGTTTGAGGAATAGTCACAGCTAGCTTGAAGCACACTGTGTGTCATGCCCACAAGCGCCCCCTCAGAACAAAACTTCAGTGCAGCTGGACTAGTTGTGTCTCAACGTTGTGCAGCTCTTTCTACTTGCAGTGTGAATGACATCCTCCTTGTGAACAGCAGCCTCAAGTCTTAAAAATGAAATTTTGGACATGAATACTTCACTACTGGGATAATCGCCATATTGCTTTTATGCATGTAATCTAAAGTCCAAACACACTGGGTATCTAGCATATAACTTGCTGCATTGATAACTGCACTATCACTGTAATTGTGCAATGTTAGTTGTTGATTTTAATGTAACTTTTTATGGTTGAGTGAAGTAAAGGATAAATATTAATACGTAGTTATGTTGAGCGGGCTGCGGGGCGGGTGCTGGATCAGAATCAGAAACTCACTGCGGGGCGGGGCGGGCCATGGACTGAAGTATTTTGTGCGTGGTGGGCTGCGGGCCTGGTCAGAATTTCACTTGTGGGGCTGGGCGGGCTGACCTACAAGGGTAAATGTGTGGGGCGGGCTGCGGGCCACAATTCTAATTTGCAGGGTGGGTGCGGGCTTGTGATTTTGGCCCGCGTAGGGCTCTAATACGTGTATGTATGTATATATATATATTTAGAGAGAGAGAGAGAGAAAGAGAATTTTCTAAGTAGATCCTTCCGTAAGAGAGTGCTCAATACTTTTTTGTAGAGCAAATATAAGTAGAAATAAAAAGAAAGTCTTTGTCATGTCCTTTTATTTTTACTTATATGTATATATATATATATATATCCCAATGCAGCCGTGAGGGAAGGGCACAAGCCAGTGTCTCTCCCTCACGCCGGTCCCAAGCCCGGATAAATGCAGAGGGTTGCGTCAGGAAGGGCATCCAGTGTAAAAGAAATGCCAAATAAAACATGCGAGTCATATCAAGAAAATTCATACCGGATCGTTCGAGGCCCGGGTTAACAACGACCGCCATCAGTGCTGTTAACCAACAGGGTGCTGGTGGAAATTGGACTACTATTGGTCGAAGACGTCGAAGAAGGAGAGGCGGGAGGCGTGTCCGTAGGCAGAGAGAGAAGAGGAAAGGCAGGAGTCTAGAACTGAAAGTAGGGACTTTGAATGTTGGAACTATGACAGGAAAAGGTAGAGAGCTGGCTGACATGATGAAGAGGAGGAAGGTGGACATACTGTGTGTTCAGGAGACCAAGTGGAAAGGTAGCAAGGCTAGAAGCATAGGAGCAGGGTTTAAGCTGTTTTATCATGGTGTGGATGGGAAGAGAAATGGAGTAGGAGTCATCTTGAAGGAGGAGTTTGTCAGGAATGTTCTAAAAGTGAAAAGAGTGTCAGACAGAGTGATGAGTCTCAAGTTAGAAATTGAAGGCGTGATGTTCAATGTTGTTAGTGCTTATGCCCCACAGGCAGGATGTGAGCTAGAGGAGAAGGAGAGATTCTGGAGTGAATTAGATGAAGTGATGCAGAATACCCCCAAAGATGAAAGAGTAGTCATTGGGGCAGGCTTCAATGGACATGTTGGTGCAGGAAACAGAGGGTACGAGGAAGTGATGGGCAGGTTTGGTATCCAGGACAGGAATGCAGAAGGACAGATGTTGGTAGATTTTGAAAAAATGATGGAAATGGCTGTGGTAAATACTTTCTTCCAGAAGAGACATGAGCATAGGGTGACTTATAAAAGTGGAGGTAGGAGCACACGGGTAGACTACATCTTGTGTAGACGATGCAATTTGAAGGAAGTCAGTGACTGCCAAGTAGTAGTGGGTGAGAGTGTTGCCAAACAGCATAGGATGGTGGTGTGCAGGATGATGCTGATGGTGAGGAAGGTGAAGAAGGCAAAGGCAGAGCAGAAGACAAAGTGGTGGAAGCTGAAAAAGGAAGAGTGTTGTGTTGTCTTCAAGGAGGAGTTGAAACAGGCTTTGGGTGGTCAGGGAGTGCTTCCAGATGACTGGACAACTACAGCTAATGTGATCAGGGAGACAGGTAGGAGAATACTTGGTGTGTCATCTGGAAGGAGAGGAGATAAGGAGACTTGGTGGTGGAATGAGGAAGTGCAGCAGTGTGTACAAAATAAGAGGTTAGCTAAGAAGAAGTGGGACATAGAGAGGACCGAAGAGAGTAAACAGGAGTACAGGGAGACGCAGCGTAAGGCAAAGGTAGCGGTGTCAAAGGCTAAACAGAGGGCGTATGATGACTTGTATGCTAGGTTGGAAAGTAAAGAGGGAGAAAATGATTTATACAGGTTGGCACAGCAGAGAAATAGAGATGGGAATGATGTGTAGCAAGTTAGAGTGATAAAGGCCAGAGAGGGAAATGTATTGACTGATGACAGAAGTGTGCTGGGAAGATGGAAAGAGTACTTTGAAGAGCTGATGAATGAGGAAAATGAGAGAGAAAAAAGAGTAGAAGAGGTGACTGTTGAGGACCAGGAAATAGCAAAGATTAGTAAGGGTGAAGTGAGGAGGGCATTGAAGAGGATGAAGAATGAAAGGCAGTTGGCTTTGATGACATACCGGTGGAGGTATGGAAGTGTCCAGGAGAGGTAGCAGTAGATTTCCTGACAAGAACATTCAACAAGGTCTTAGAGAGTGAGAGGATGCCAGAGGAATGGAGGAGAAGTGTGCTGGTGTTCATTTTTAAGAACAAGGGAGATGTGCAGAGTTGTGGCAACTACAGAGGGATAAAGTTGATGAGCCATACGATGAAGTTATGGGAAAGAATAGTGGAAGCAAGACTAAGGGCAGAGGTCAGCATTTGTGAACAACAGTTTGGTTTCATGCCAAGAAAGAGCACCACAGATGCAGTGTTTGCCTTGAGGATGTTAATAAAGAAGTACAGAGAACGTCAGAAGGAGCTGCGTTGTGCCTTTGTGGATCTGGAGAAAGCATATGACAAGGTGCCGAGAGAGGAACTGTGGTATTGCATGAGAAAGTCTGGAGTGGCAGAGAAGTCTGTTAGAGTGGTGCAGGACATGTATGAGAGATGTAAGACAGTGGTGCGGTGTGCTGTCGGTGTGACAGAAGAGTTCAAGGTGGAGGTGGGACTGCATCAAGGGTCAGCTCTGAGACCCTTCTTGTTTGCTATGGTGATGGACAGGCTGACAGACGAGGTTAGGCAAGAATCTCAATGGACTATGATGTTTGTAGATGACATTGTGATCTGCAGTGAGAGCAGAGAACAAGTGCAGGAAAACCTAGAGAGGTGGAGGTATGCCCTGGAAAGGAGGGGAATGAAGGTTAGCCTCAGTAAGACAGAATACATGTGTATGAATGCCAAGGACCCAACAGGAACGGTGAGGTTACAAGGAGCAGAGATAAGGAAGGTGGAGGATTTTAATTACTTAGGCTCAACAATCCAGAGCAATGGAGAGTGTGGAAGAGAGGTGAAGAAGCATGTGCAGGCTGGTTGGAATGGTTGGAGAAAAGTGTCCGATGTGATGTGTGATCGGAAGGTATCGGCAAAAATGAAAAAAGTGTACAAGACGATGTTGAGGCCAACGATGTTGTATGGTTTAGAAACAGTGGCCCTGGGGAAAAGACATGAGGCAGAGCTGGAGGTAGCAGAGATGAAAATGTTGAGGTTCTCTTTGGGAGTAACGAGAATGGATAGGATCAGGAATGAGCACATCCGAGGGACAGCACATGTAAGACGTTTTGGAGACAAAGTCAGAGAGGCTAGATTGAGATGGTTTGGACATGTACAGAGGAGCGATAGTGAGTATATTGGCAGTAGGATGCTGAGGTTGGAACTACCAGGAAGAAGGCCTAGAGGAAGACTAAAGAGACGATTCATGGATGTGGTGAAGGAGGACATGAAGGCAGTTGGTGTAAGAGAAAAAGATGCAGAGGACAGGGTGAGATGGAGGCAGATGATTCGCTGTGGCGACCCCTGAAGGGAAAAGCCAAAAGGACAAGAAGAAGATATATATATACATATATATCCCAGTGCAGCTAACTGGTTTACCAAAGGCAGGCCATGTCTCTCACTGTCCATGGTGAGAGGCATGTAAACCATTGCTGACTTTTGTAAAGAGTAGCTGCAAAGCCGTCAGCGTGTTTCTGTCCCTTGCTAAAAGGATTGTGTCAGGAAGGGCAGCCGACATAAAAACCTATGCCAAATCAAATGTGTGAATAATTTGCTTTGGCAACCCCTGATAAAGGGGAAAAAGCCAAATATAAACATACACACACACACACACACACAAACGATATTCCAAAAAAGTTGGGACACTATACAAATTGTGAATAAAAACTGAATGCAATGATGTGGACCTGCCAAATTTCAATATTTTATTCTAAATAGAACATAGATGACAGGGTCAAAAGTTTAAGCTGAGAAAATGTATCATACTCAGTCATGTTGCCAATGGACCTCATTAGTGGTAATTGGTCTTCCAGCTGTTCATTATATGTGCAATTGACTTATCTAGGCTCTTATTGCTACTTCTCCCATTTTTCTGAGATTTGTTGACACCATGAAATTTAAAATCAACATATTTTCCCCTTAAAATGATACATTTTCTCAGTTTAAACTTTTGACCTGTCATCTATGTTCTATTCAGAATAAAATATTAAAATTTGGCACTTCCACATCATTGCATTCAGTTTTTATGGTGTTCCAACTTTTTTGGAATCCAGTTTGTGAGTATATATATATATATATCAGAGGTCGGCAACACGCGGCTTTTTAGCGCCACACTAGTGGCTCCCTGGAGCTTTTTCAGAAATGTTTGAAAATGGAAAAAGATGGGTTTTTTTGTTGTTTTTTTAAATATGGTTTCTGTAGGAAGACAAACATTCTTAACATTTTCCAAGGTTTTAAAAATTTGTATAAAAAAATGTTTGTCCTACATTTCAACATTTCTGTCAAAGAAGATTTGCGTCATAGCCTGCAACACACGTTTCAGCTCGGCGCGCTGCCAGACAGGTATCCGTTGTAAACAACGGGGTGGAGACGATGGGCCATGGATCTCAAAGGAAAAAAGAGAAAGATAGCTGAAGAGGACAGAGGATTCAAGGAAGAATGGACTGAATCAATTGTTTTCATTTCATGTTGACAATGTGTAAGGTTTGGTTGTGTGTTTGCTTTGTAATGAGAAGCTGTCAAATAACATAAAGAGTAATTTAGAAAGACTTTCCTGTGAAGGCATGCTAAATTTGCAGCCGTCCACCCAGTTGAGATTGAGACAAAAAGTGACATTGCAGTATTACTGAAGAAACTGGAAGAGCGCGAAGATAGATTTAAGTGGATTACATCTCCAAACTGCACTGTGATAATGAATAAAGCGCTTTGGCTCCTTGCCAGAAGCTAGAGAAGATGCAGGGTGTTTAAGTGGCATCTTCTTCTTCTTCTTGTATTCTTTCGGCTTTTTCCCTTTCTCAGGGGTCGTCACAGGAAATCATCTGATTCGCACATTTGATTTGGGATAGGTTTTTACGTCGGATGTCCTTCCTGACACAAGACACAAGGGACAGAAACACGCTGATGGCTTTGCAGCTACTCTTTACGAAAGTCAGCAATGGTTCTTTTACATGCCTCTCACCATGGACAGTGTTGAGACATTTAGTTATTTTGGTCCAACATGGCTCTTTGAACATTTTTGGTTTCCGACCCCTTTTAATATACAATACATATATATTATATACTGTTCATAAATATTGTGTGTGTGTATATATATATATATATATATATATATATATATATATATATATACACACACACACACACACACACAGTATAGGTCAGGTAAAATACTCAGACAAGCAAAACTGGTTGTACACAGAAAAAACAAACAATCAGAAGAATAAAGACTCGGTAATGACTGGCAGAAATTACACAAAGCAATAGATGGCAGTGAGCAAAACAAAACAGCCTTTTGAAGGATTCTGTCATCAGTTCTTCTTAGGCAAACATCATTATTCGCTAAGTTGAATAAAAAAGCCTGGAACCGAGATGAGTAATAACGGGCTGAATTGCCTGTTTTTATTCATTAAGAGAGCAATTTGCACTACCCACTCACATTGTTTAGACAATAATAGTCTAAGGATTCATTTTTAAACTTTATCTGGGAAACACTGCTTTTGCCATCTTAAACAACCCTTTGTTACCCTTGTGCGTATGTCTGTGAGTAAGTGGACGTGGCCATACAAGATTAATCATCTGTTCATTTTCGAAACCACCTAGGTTGTGGGGAGAATGGAGCCTCACTCAGCTGATTCTGGTCAAAGGTAAGGTACACCCTGAACAGCTTGCCAGCTTATGAGCCAATACACATACAACCATTCACACACCCTCTTACATCAAGGGACAATTTGGAACCACCAATCAGCCTACTTCTACAACCAAAAGGTCCTGGGCTTGATTCCCAGGCTAAGGGTATTCCTGTGTGGAGTTTGCATGTTCTCCCTTCACTTATGTTGGTTTCCTCTGGGTACTCTGGTTTCTTCCCACCATCCAATGCACAGTAGGTTGATTGGCGGTTGCAAATTGCCCCTAAGTATGAGACTGAGTGTGAATATGTGTGTATGTGTGTTGACCTGGGCATACCCTGCGTTTGGCCAGAGTCAGCTGAGAGTTTTTTATTATTAATTATTATTTTGATATTGATGTACAGCATTAATTCTGTCAGGAAAATGATTTCCTTTGCATTGACCCTTCCAAAGTAAGCACACACTTGGAGCAGTAGGTTGCTGTGCATATTGGGAGCATCAGGAGAGCGCAATTGGTGCATAAGTGTCTTGCTTAAGGGCATTGCAGCCATTTAAGGGAAGGTGCTGCTCACACCCCAACACACACACACACACACACACACACAGGCACATTTTCCCTGCTGGTTTAGGAATCAAATCAGTGATCTTTTGGTCCCAAAGCCGCTTCTCTAACTATAGGCCACAGATGCCCCCAAATGGGTGGCTCCCCATGACCCTGATCAGGATTAAGCGGCTTGGGAAATAAATGAATTCTTATAATCTATGGCATAGTGGTTAGCATGCCCACCTCACAGCAAGAAGATCCTGAGTTTGAGTGGAGAAAGGGCTTTTCTGTTTGAGGTTTCAGGTTCGTGTGCTTGCATCGGTTTCCTCAGGGTACTCAGATTTCCTCTCACAGTCCAATAACATGCACAGTATGTTAATTTGCTGTTACAAATCACCCCTAGGGGTGAGCGTATGAATGGTTGTGTACATGTTGGTCCTGCAATGACCTAGCGAGTTGTCCAAGATGTATTCCACCCTCGTCCAGAGTCTGAGATGGGCGCAGCTAATGAGGACTAAGTGGTTCATAAAATGAATAAAAGTGTGAGTCCAATGACATTAGGCTATTCAAAGGTGTGAGTGTGAAAGGTTGTGTGTTTGTTACCCTGCAATGGGCTGGCGGGCTGTTCTGGGTGTATCCCACCTTCAACCTGTTGCTGATGAGGCTCCAATCTCCTCCCAACCCCAGTATGATTAAGTTGTTTGGCAAACAGCTGAGTGAGAGACTTTAATAATGACTTCAGGGGGAATAAAATAGTCCATGCTTTTCCTTCCTTTGTGAACTGCAAGTCAGCACGATTTAACTGTATTTAAATTATACTAAGTTCAAATTGCCCCTAGGTGATTATGAATGTGAATCAACATCATTCCCATTGCCATGTTCCCTTTTAGGGTGCTTCTCCTCCTGTCAGGAAGAATTCAGAAGCCTGATGGGTCCATCCTAGTAGGTCTTATCTGTTCTGTGTCTAAACCCAATAGTTTTTCAAATCTGGTCCAGATCTTGTGTCAAACAGTTGTGTGTTGACCTGCTAACCCTACCCAGTGTTTGGAAAATCAGTGTGTGAGCAAGTGTTGGATCAATTTTCTGAACCACTTAATCCTAATAAGGGTCATGTGGGGTGCTGGCGACCACCTCAGACGACTCTGAGTAGGGGAAGAGTACCTATGCAGCCTACTCTTGCAGCTTTTACAAAATCTTTTCACCACAGAGACATGTCTGGCCTTTGATAGTCCAGTGAAGCCAGTTAACTGCACTGAGGGGGCATGATTGGTAGTGAGGCTCGAACCCTCGACCTTGGGATCAGCAATCCAACACCCTACCACTCGCCACCACTGCCCTTATCTTTATTCAACTGAAAATAAATCGTTGACCCTGCGAGTCAATTTCAAGAAAAGAGCCGGTTCAATGAGCCGATTCTCTCTCCAACGACACCTTCTTCCCCATATGAGTCAATATAGAGTCGACTCGTTCTCCACTGACTCCAATAAAACAACGCTCATCTGTTGCGCTTTGCTTTAAGTCTTCCGGTGTGCATCCCATATAGGATTCAGTCCGTACGACAAACTTTTTTTTTTTTTTTCACATGCTAAAACTCAACACCTGAAAGGAAGACACACACCAACCCACTTTGCTAAATGTTTAGGAAAATCACCGACTTTATTTCGCACCCATTATGGATGGTATGCGCCTTCGTGTTGGCCGCGGTGGTGCGAGCGCAGCGCAGGGGCAAGTGGGACCCGCGCGCTTGTCCCGTCCGGCTCACGGGTAAAACAGCCATCGTCACAGGAGCAAATACAGGTACCCCTGCACCCATCTGTCAATCAAACCTTTCTATTCCTATAATAAGAATATAACCAGCTGTCAGGAAAAGTGTTTCCTGGTACACTCTCAGAAATGTTGTCACTTTAATTAGGGTATGATCATATATCGAAAATTGTTTTCGAATAGGCCTTGGATAAGGCAGCACGGTTGGAGTAGCGTGTCTACGTCACATCCAAGAAGGTCCTGAGTTCGATTCCCAGTCTGGGGCGTTTCTGTGTGGAGTTCGCATGCTCTCCATGTGCTTGCGGGGGTTTCTCGGTTGTCCAAAAACATGCACAGTAGCTTAATTGGCTTTTCCAAATCACCTCTAGGTGAGTGGTGAGTTTTTGAATGGTTGTGTGAGTGTTGGCCCTGCATGCCCTGGCATGCTGTCCAGGGTGTACCCCGCCCTCGCCCGGAGTTGGCTAAGATGGGCGCCAACTTCCCCACAACCCTAATTAGGATTAAGCGGCTCAGAAAATGAATGAATAATGGTCTTCAGATCAAATATGCTGCACATATAAACAGTGCCATAATGGGGAGAACCTGGGCTTCACAACAAAGAGGTCCTGGGGTCAGTAAGGGGGAAGTGTGTATGTTCTCCTCACTTTTTTCTGGGTTTCCTTCCACACCCTAATACATGCACGTTAGGCTAATTAATTTATCCAAATTGCCACTAGCTAAGTGTGGCACTGTTCAGGCTATACCCTACCTTTGTCCAGAGATGGCTGTGATAGGCTCCAGCCTTAATGCAGCCCTAAGATGAAGCAATTGAATGAATAATTAAAAAAAAAAATCTTTATGATAGTACAATGCATCCCATAAAGGAAAAAGTAACATTTGGTAGATTGATTTTGGTGTGTACTCACTATACTGCGTGGGGCAGTGGTGGTCTAGTGGTATAGGGTGCTGGATCGCTGATCCAAAGGTTAGGGGTTCGAGTCCCACTCTCCACAAGGTTGTCACTGTCCCCCCCAGTGCAGCTAACTGGGTTATCAAAGGCGGGCCATGTCTGTCACTGTCTATGGTGAGAGGCATGTAAAAGAACCATTGCTGACTTTCGTAAAGAGTAGCTGTAAAGCTGTCAGTGTGTTTCTGTCCCTTGCTAAATGGTTGTGACAGGAAGGGCATCCGACGTAAAAACCTCTGCCAAATCAGATGATTTGCTGTGGCGACTCCCGAGTAAAAAGGGAAAAAGCCGAAAGGACGACAGACTCACTATACTGAGTGCACTCGGAGTATCTTGTATCCTTTACCTAGTATATTGTGTTATGGTAACTTAATAAATGAGGGTCATTTATTTATTTGCAGGGCAGTGGTGGTCTAGTGTTATAGGGTGCTGGATCGCTGATCCAAAGGTTAGGGGTTCGAGTCCCACTCTCCACAAGGTTGTCACTGTCCCACCCCAGTGCAGCTAACTGGGTAATCAAAGGCGGGCCATGTCTGTCACTGTCTATGGTGTGAGGCATGTAAAAGAACCATTGCTGACTTTCGTAAAGAGTAGCTGCAAAGTTGTCAGTGTGTTTCTGTCCCTTACTAAAAGGGTTGTGACAGGAAGGGCATCCGACATAAAAACCTCTGTCAAATCAAATGTGCGAATCAGATGATTTGCTGTGGCAACTCCTGAGTAAAAGGGAAAAAGCTGAAAGGAAGACAGACAGTAATTTATTTATTTGAAAAAAAATGCTTTATGGTACTAGATTAGTGTGGAGGCTGGAGCCTGTCCTGGCTAACCCTGCAGGAAGACATTGTACACCCTGAACAGCTCACTAGTCCGTTATAGAGGTAATTGGGTGTGAGACCTAAAGGTTGCTTGATTCCCTAACAAGCAAGAAAAATGTGTGGAGGCGAGGGAGTCAGCCGCACCTTCATGACTAAAGTGCTATTGCTCTTTGGGAGTTGCAGTATGTGGCAGCCCATTACTCCGAGTGGGTGGTGCGTTTTCAACATGCGTGTGTGTGTGTGTGTGTGTGTGTGTGTGGAGGCTCACTTTAGATGGGCTTAATGCAGAAGCTCAAGTTTCCTCGTGGAATTAATACAGTCTATCAATATTCTGTATATAATAATAATAATAATAATAATAATAAAATGAAATGCAGTCCAAAAACATGCACAGTAGGTGAATTGGCTTTTCCAAATCACCCCTAGGTGTGAGTGTAAGTTTGAATGGTTGTGCAAGTGTTGGCCCTGCAATGGCCTGGCGAGCTGTCCAAGGTGTACCCTGCTTTCACCCCGAGTTGGCTTAGATGGGCATCAGCCTCCTCACGGCCCTAATTAGGATTAAGCGGTTCAGAAAACGAATGAATGAATAATAATAATAATAATTTGTCTGTGGGGCAGTGGTGGTCTAGTGGTATAGGGCACTGGATCGCTGATCCAAAGTTTGGGGGTTCGAGTCCCACTCTCCACAGGGTTGTCACTGTCCTCCCCAGTGCAGCTAACTGGGTTATCAAAGGCTGGCCATGTCTCTCACTGTCTATGGTGTGAGGTATGTAAAAGAACCATTACTGACTTTCGACAAGAGTAGCTGCAAAGTCGTCAGCGTGTTTCCGCCCTGCGATGGCCTGGCGAGCTGTCCAGGGTGTACTCTGCCCTCGCCCGAAGTTGGCTGGGATGGGCGCCAGCCTCCCCGCGACCCTAATTAGGATTAAGTGGTTACAGAAAATGAACTGAATAATTTGTCTGGCCTACATAACCAGTACACTTAATGAAGTGTAGTAGATGGTATTGTGCAGTTTGCACAAATTTTTATTTAATATGTCACTATTTATGGACACTGTTCATGCATCCAATGAGGCGGGGGGGGCACTAACCAGTGTCTCTCCCCCTTATGCCGGTCCCAAGCCCGGATAAATGCAGAGGGTTGCGACAGGAAGGGCATCCGGCGTAAAACTTCTGCCACATTTAAAAATGCAAATGATCAAAACAAAATTCATACCGGATCGGTCGAGGCCCGGGTTAACAACGACCGCCATCAGTGCTGTCAACCAACAGGGTGCTGATGGAAATTGGACTACTGTTGGTCGAAGACGTCGAAGAAGGAGAGGCGGGAGGCGTGTCCGTAGGCAGAGAGAGAAGAGGAAATGCGTGAGCCTCGGACTGAGAGTAGGGACTTTGAATGTTGGAACTATGCAAGGAAAAGATAGGGAGCTGGCTGACATGATGCAGAGGAGGAAGGTGGACATACTGTGTGTTCAGGAGACAAGGTGGAAAGGTAGAAAGGCTAAAAGCTTAGGAGCAGGGTTTAAACTGTTTTATAATGGTGTGGATGGGAAGAGAAATGGAGTATGAGTCATCTTGAAGGAGGGGTTTGTCAGGAATGTTCTAGAAGTGAAAAGAGTGTCAGACAGAGTGATGAGTCTCAAGTTAGAAATTGAAGGCGTGATAGTCAATGTTGTTAGTGCTTATGCCCCACAGGCAGGATGTAAGCTAGAAGAGAAGGAGAGATTCTGGAGTGAGTTAGATGAAGTGATGCAGAGTACCCCCAGAGGTGAAAGAGTGGTCATTGGAGCAGACTTCAATGGACATGTTGGTGCAGGCAACAGAGGGACGAGGAAGTGATGGGCAGGTTTGGTATCCAGGACAGGAACACAGAAGGACAGATGTTGATCGATTTTGCAAAAAGGATGGAAATGGCTGTGGTGAATACTTTCTTCCAGAAGAAACAGAAGCATAGGGTGACTTATGAAAGCGGAGGTAAGAGCACACAGGTAGACTACATCTTGTGTAGGCGAGGTAATTTGAAGGAAGTCAGTGACTGCAAAGTAGTAGTGGGTGAGAGTGTTGCCAAACAGCATAGGATGGTGGTGTGCAGGATGACACTGATGGTGAGAAAGGTGAAAAAGGCAAAGGTAGAGCAGAAGACAAAGTGGTGGAAGCTGAAAAAGGAAGAGTGTCGTGTTGTCTTCAAGGAGGAGTTGAAACAGGCTTTGGGTAGTCAGGAAGTGCTTCCAGAGGACTGGACAACCACAGCCAATGTGATCAGGGAGACCGGTAGGAGAGTATTTGGTGTGTCCTCTGGAAGGAAAGTAGATAAGGAAACTTGGTGGTGGAATGAGGAAGTGCAGGAGTGTGTACAAAAGAAGAGGTTAGCCAAGAAGAAGTGGGACATTGAGAGGACCGAAGAGAGTAAACAGGAGTACAGGGAGACACAGCGTAAGGCGAAGGTAGCAGTGTCAAAGGCCAAACAGAGGGCGTATGATGACTTGTATGATAGGTTGAACAGTAAGGAGGGAGAAAATGATCTATACAGGTTAGCACAGCAGAGAAATAGAGATGGGAAAGACGTGCAGCAAGTTAGAGTGATAAAGGACAGAGAGGGAAATGTATTGACTGATGACAGAAGTGTGCTGGGAAGATGGAAAGAGTACTTTGAAGAGCTGATGAATGAGGAAAATGAGAGAGAAAAAGAGTAGAAGGGGTGACCGTTGAGGAGCAGGAAGTAGCAAAGATTAGTAAGGGAGAAGTGAGGAGGGCATTGAAGAGGATGAAGAGTGGAAAGGCAGTTGGCCCTGATGACATACCAGTTGAGGTATGGAAGTGTCTAGGGGAGGTAGCAGTAGATTTTCTGACAAGAATATTCAACAAGGTCTTAAAAAGTGAACAGATGCCAGAGGAATGGAGGAGAAGTGTGCTTGTGCCCATTTTTAAGAACAAGGGCGATGTACAGAGTTGTGGCAACTACAGAGGGATAAAGTTGATGAGCCATACAATGAAGCTATGGGAAAGAATAGTGGAAGCAAGACTAAGGGCAGAGGTCAGCATTTGTGAACAACAGTTTGGTTTCATGCCAAGAAAGAGCACCACAGATGCAGTGTTTGCTTTGAGGATGTTAATAGAGAAGTACAGAGAAGGTCAGAAGGAGCTGCATTGTGCCTTTGTGGATCTGGAGAAAGCATATGACAGGGTGCCGAGAGAAGAACTGTGGTATTGTATGAGGAAGTCTGGAGTGACAGAGAAGTATGTTAGAGTGGTGCAGGACATGTATGATAGATGTAAGACAGTGGTGAGGTGTGCTGTCGGTGTGACAGAAGAGTTCAAGGTGGAGGTGGGACTACATCAAGGGTCAGCTCTCAGCCCCTTCTTGTTTGCTATGGAGATGGACAGGCTAACAGATGAGGTTAGACAAGAATCTCCATGGACTATGATGTTTGCAGATGACATTGTGATCTGTAGTGAGAGCAGAGACCAAGTGGAGGAAAATCTAGAGAGGTGGAGGTATGCCCTGGAAAGGAGGGGATTGAAGGTTAGTCTTAGTAAGACAGAATACATGTGTGTGAACGACAAGGACCCAAGAGGAACTTTGAGGTTACAGGGGGCAGAGATAAAGAAGGTGGAGGATTTTAAGTACTTAGGCTCAACAATCCAGCGCAATGGAGAGTGTGGAAAAGAGGTGAAGAAGCGCGTGCAGGCAGGTTGGAATGGATGGAGAAAAGTGTCGGTGTGATGTGTGATAGGAGAGTATCGGCAAGAATGAAGGGAAAAGTGTACAAGACGGTGATGAGGCCAGCAATGTTGTATGGTTTAGAGACAGTGGCCCTGGGGAAAAGACAGGAGTCAGAGTTGGAGGTAGCAGAGATGAAAATGTTGAGGTTCTCTTTGGGAGTAACGAGGATGGATAGGATCAGAAATGAGTACATCAGAGGGACAGCACATGTTAGATGTTTTGGAGACAAAGTCAGAGAGGCTAGATTGAGATGGTTTGGACATGTACAGAGGAGGGATAGTGAGTATATTGGTCGTAGGATGCTGAGGTTGGAACTACCAGGCAAAAGGCCCAGAGGAAGACCAAAGAGAAGATTTATGGATGCAGTGAAGGCGGACATGAAGGTCGTTGGAGTAAGAGTAGAAGATGCAGAGGATAGGGAGAGATGGAGGCAGATCATTTGCTGTGGCGACCCCTGAAGGGAACAGCCGAAAGGAAAAGAAGAAGTTCAACTTTTCTGGTATTTGCACATTTCCTTGATCCTGATACATTCAGTCCTCAGCACTCATAAAACTGAGCAGTTAAACCCCCTGTTTATTAGTTTATTTACCATATTGCAGAATATTTTACTAATGTTAGGGTTTTTATGGTTTTTGTTCTCTCTTAACCTTGTTGTCTTTATCTCTCCTTTTATCTCTCTCTTCTAGGAATAGGTAAATTCATTGCCTTGGACTTTGCCCGTCGTGGAGCAAAGGTGATCCTGGCGTGTAGGAATGAGACTCGTGGGATGGCCGCACTAAAAGAGATTTGCCACCACAGTGGCAATCAGAATGTACACCTGCGAATCATTGACACTTCTTCTCTTGAATCGGTCCACAGATTTGCTGCTCAGATTCTTGAGGAAGAGAAAGAACTTCATATACTAGTCAATAATGCTGGTGTTTCAGGTAATCTGTGTACAGTGTTATTTAGTACATGTGTGCCATGTGGGAATGGTAAGCCCTGATTTGTTGACTATCTGTTACATGTTGTTCTCTGTGGTAGAATTTAATATTGTTTAATATATATTACATGGGAACATATGCACAAGGGATTGTTATTGTTTATTTAAAAAAAAAAAAAAAAGCTCTAAGGGCACACATGACCACATGCTGAGATGTCCGACAACATCGATTTAATCCATAATTTTAGCATGTACTAGATGGAAACATATGGTAAAAAAGTAACCTCAAATCATATTTTTATAGGTAATTTTTCTGTACTCGACCAAAACAGACACGGTCAGGTCGGCTCTGGGACTCCAGGCTAAATTAACGCAACAAGATGCTAGGCTAAAAAAAAACTATTCAGCTTTTCAAATCGTTGTAGAGTTCCTCAACAAAAAGGAGCAACATTTTAAAATAACAGTATGTGATCGTAAGAATGTATACTTTATTTTCAAGGATTAGGCATTTATTTCCACCAAACTTGACTTTATCGGCTTGTTGCAAGAAACAAGACCCCGGCCCTCAGATTAGTCTGATGTCAGTAAACGGCTAAGAAGCCATTCTAAATGATATGAGATCAGCAGAAGTACACTTACCAGGCAAGACTCTTGTAGTATACGCTTCATAGATATACAAGAAGAAAAAACTAAAAGGTTTTTATTTATTTGTCCATTTTGAAGCAGGATATTATGATGCCACTGATCCATCAGCCAATCAGATTGTGCTATTCCACTATAGAATACCACTAAACATTAACCACCCTGCAAAATCAGGACAATGTGTGAATCAATAAAAAATATAATTTCGGTTTCTGTTGGAATAATCGTATGAATTATCACAGCTCTAACCTGTTTTGTTACTCGCCAAGTATAAATGTTGGAAACTGCTTGTTGAGGTATTTTGCAGAAACATCTCTATCTCCATGGGAGGCAACCAAGTGGACACAACCTTGAAGTTCTCACACAACAACAGGATGACTCCCTAACTGCAGCTGGATAGAGAGCTGAAATGAACATTCTAAACTAGACAAAGTAGATAAGCATAAAACAATGATGAAGGTCATGATGCTGATTTACATACAACCTTCCCCGTTAGGAAATCAATATGACATATGTAACTAGAAATCACCTTGATGGAATAAAAGAGGTTCTTAGTCAGATTTCAAGCCAGAGCAGCTAGGAGACTTAAATCTGACTGCTCTCCTCATATATGAGAATGAACTTGACTGACTCTCTGTGTCTTCCTCCTATTGAGTGTGTGCGTGTTTTTATGATGTCTGTGTTGATTTAGAACCTGACAGTTTCTCTCCCATTTTTGGGACTGTTCGTTGAGCACCACCTTGCTGTTGCTATATGTAATTGCCATGCTGGAAATCTGTAGTGTGTGTGTGCGTTTGTGCGTGTTATAGTACACGATTGACACAAGCAACTTTATATGCAGGTCTACCCCGAGGAATCACCGCTGATGGCCTGGAAGTGTCATTTGCCACCAACCACATTGGGCCCTTCCTCCTCACCAATCTTCTTCTAGGTCAGACCTTATATCTGTCTCATCTGTGTTTCAGGGCTGACAATCTGCTTACTCAATTTTTGTTATTGACTTGCATTTCACTTTACACTATTGTCAGATCTGTTAAAGAAATCGGCTCCGGCTCGCATCGTGAATGTCTCCTCGGTTAACCACAAGAGGGGCAAAGTGGATTTCTCACATTTCCATGGCGAGAATTTAACATATGCGTTGGATACTGTGTACAATCACACAAAGCTCCACAATGTTATTTGGACCAATGAGCTGGCACGCAGGCTCCAGGGAACAGGTAAAGAGCTACTCTGCCATCTGTAGACGTTAGCACAGGCTGGGAAAAAATAAAGAATTAAACCACTTTATTTGACTGAGGTATGACATGCATCAGTGCTCAAAGAAAAAACGTACCAACATTATCACCCATCATTTTCTTAGCAGCTTAATCCTAATTAGTGTTGCGGGGATTCTGGCGCCCCCATCAGCTATCTCTGGGAGAGGGCAAGGTACACTCTGAACAGCTTGCCAAGTCATCGCAGGGCCAACTCTTACACAACCATTCACATTCGCACCTAGGGGTGATTTTGAAAAGCCAATTAGCCTACTGTGCATGATTTTTGACTGTGGGAGGAAACTGGAGTATCAGGAGGACAATCCACACAAGGACCTCCACACAGAGACGCCTCAGGCCTTCTTGCTGTGAGGTGCACGTGCTAAGCACTGTGCCACTATATGCTGCCATTAAAGCACTAAGAAAAATTACTAAATTTATTTTATGGCTAATAGTTATAGTCGTGTTAAAATAAATCTGACTCACTATAAAAAAAAAATGCATATACGTACTGTATTTGGAAGTGAACGTATACTGAATATGGGTGGATTTATGTAATTTTTTTTGCACTCACTCATTTGCTGAACCACTTCATCCTATTCGGTTCACTGAGAGGCAGCAGCCTGTCTTAGACAACACTGTGCAAAGGTGCAGTACACTCGATACAGCTTGCCAAACCATAGTAGGGCTAACACATACAACCATTCACACCTACATCTGCACCTAATGGTTATTTTTAACTGCCAGCTAGCATAATGTGCATGTCTTTGGCCTGTAGAAGGAGACCAGAGTTACCTGAAAAAACCCGTGGAAGCACATGAAGAACATGCAAACTCCACACAGAAACGGGTGGTCACTGGGAGCCAGTCCCAGCTGACACTGGGTAAGAGGCAGGGTCAGTCAGAACTGGTTACTAGTCTATTGTTGTGCTTTCAAAAACAAACAGGCAGCCTTTAATACTCACATTCATCCCCATGCGTGATTTAAGTAAGCAAAAGTTTTCAGACTATGGGAGGAAACTGGTGCACCCAGAGGACGTCGCTGTGGCTATGATTAAACATGCAAACTATACTCAGAGCAGCTCTGGTTGACCATTAGGTTGAACCCTGGAAAATGCTATATATAAATGATAGTTCTAAGCATGACACTACAGTGCTGCCCTGATTTTACATATTTAAAGCTTCTTTTTTTTTCATTTCACTTTTTCCTTATTTGAAACAAAAATTATTGAAATCAACTGATAGAACAACACTATTATCAGAATGGAATAGTTGACAAATTGGTTTATGCTGCGAGCAAGCAAAGTAATGCCGTTGATCCCTATACATGGGAGATGCAATTTATCTCCACCTCCCCAGTTAATGTCCTAATGCAAAATGTCTATGCAGCAAGCCCAGAAGAGATAACCAGGTGCAGTGGATAAAATGCATCAGGACAGACTTGTCTGTCTGTGGCCAACTTGAAACATTCTACATTTTGGGTTACTCTGATAAACTTTAAGATTTGTTTACCTGTTGCAATATCATTTCAGGCAGTATGCAAGTTCCCCAATATAAACCCTGCGAATATAACTATTTATTACTTTCTTTGGGTGCTGTACTGTTTAAACACAATTACTTTTCACACGGTACTGGCGAGAAAGCTGGTTCCTATTTTTAAGTCAAACTTGATAACTCGCATTCTATAAAATCTTAACATTACTCAACAGTTCAGTCATGTTTACAAGTGGAACAATGACCAGCATGTAACCGTCACAAATAAAAACAGAAAAATATTCATAAAGTATGAGGCACCTCCACATAACAGCAGGTATAACATGGCAATTAAGGTTTATAGGTTGCAGTACTGGTTTTAAATATACACATAAGTCATTACATAGTTTCCTGTTAGTGTTCCATAGCAACAATATGCAGCTTTCAAAGTTATACACACTCTTTTGTGCAAGTCTATGATCTTGATTTTAAAAACCTTCCAGTACAGCTACACAATAAAACCGGTTTATTTGTTTAAACCGGTTCTACATGCAAATAATGCGTATTGCGATATTCTGAAGCAAAACTGTTTTTTTGACATGCATTTCGAAAACTTTGGAACAGTAAAAAAACTTTGGCTAGTCCTGCTAACAGAACAGGAAGTAATGCTTTCGTTGGAAAAAAAAAAAAAAGGCAACCGCAGAGGTTCTGATATGTAATCCTGACACAATCGTGTTTCCGTCCTGTTAGCTACAGTCATTCACTGTGTGGAGAGCCCAGTATAATAAGAGCCATGCCGTAGGCTTTCAGCCAATAGAATTAGTTTTTTTTTTTTTTTTTTTTCTTTACAGAATACGGAAATTCCCGCTAAAAACAAAACCATGGTTCATGTTGCTATTTGCTCAGAAATTTACTGACCTACTGAATCTAGATTTTTGCTTAAACATTTATTTTAAAAAGAACAAAAGAGGGAAGCGGTCCCATTAACCTGAACTCCAAAAAGGCACATTAACCACTTTTTTTTTTTTGCTTAACGCGACTAATATCTGTCGACTCTGAAAAAAATGACGTCACACAAAATGTGGACTCAGCCTCAGGGTCAACATGCTCCAAATCGGTCCCAAATTCCGGTAAATTACATTCCACTTCTCACCAGCATAATGATATTAATGTGATTTATATGATAAACAATATTGTAAGTTATTATTGTAAATTTCTAAAGTTTGACGGACTTTCCTGAGCCGTCAGTGTCGCTGTAAGTGCTCAGCAGGCCTATGCGCAGCACTATGATGGCATTAATATGTATACATGTAATGTAATATCAATCTACTGCTCATAGGGTCATACGTCTAGTCGTGCATGATACAGTTCTGCGCATGTGTGGATGATTCTCCACTTTTAATCCTGTCTTAAAAATGTAATATGCATGCATTAATGATTAAGGTTTCACAATATGCTAATAAAAGCACAAGATGCACTTCTAAGGTTTATGTGTATTTAATGTTTAAATAGCTTATCTTGCTCAATATGCAGTTCTATTTCAGTGTTAATGTTTGTGCCAAAGTTTAAAACATTACATTTTTATAAGTAGCTTTTTTTCTGATGCTTAGAATTTTTATTTTAATTGCTAAAAACAACCTTTTTAATGTTGATTTCTCCTCTCCTTTTGAAATAAATAAATACTCTGAAGAACAGGCTCACTTTTAATTTAGAATTCTTCTTGCAATATATCGCAGTGCATATCGCAATATGATGCTAGAAATTGCAATATATTGCAACACAAAAAATCTAGGCAATACCCAACTCGACCTTCCAGGGTCACTCAAGGCCAAAGGTAATTGTCACACCTGAAGGTACAGATATGGTTTCCTATTAGTGTTCCACAGTAATAACATGCCTGTTAGTAAAAGCAATTGGGAATCAAAATCCCATGACCTTGATTTTGACCTTTTTGTTTTTCAGATATAAGCAGTTTTCATTTTAACATGGGAAATGGCTATCTTCAACACTTTGTAACATTGTTCTAACCTTGACATTTCAAAATAAAATCATTGAGACCTGAGTAGTATAATGTTCCTACCAAATTTGATGGAACTCTTTGGTTGGGGATAAGATTTTTTCATGGAAAATTCCACAGACAAACAAATAATGTACCAAATACAATACCTTTGCTAAAACTCTATTCTGTGGTGTAGCTAACAACTTCACACTTGAAATGATCTTGCATATAGATAAAATATTTTATATTCTCAAACTGATTAAAGAATATCAATGATCTAGATATAAACATTTTACTAATGTAATGCTTGTTATAGGTTTCAGCAATTTTTATGCAAATTATTAGTGAATCATCTTGTGAAGTAAATCTTTAATGAGTAAAAATTTCTCGTGTGGGAACATGCAATTTTTTTTCTGTAATTAAGTAACCTGTCTCAAATAAATTTTTATCAAGGTCTGATATGTTTTTTGTTGGTGGTGGTGGGGGTTTTGGTGTTGATCATAACTTTAGGTGTGACGGCAAACTCGCTCCACCCAGGCATTGTCATGACTGAAGTTATGAGACACTATAACTGGATTGTTCGATTCATCTTCAACATGGTTGGAATTTTCTTTTTTAAGGTAAGGTTTAAAGAACTTCAACATGTAACTCTCATTCACATACCAGAGTATGTTTATATGTAACTAAAGAACATGTTCGTTCATGACGTGACATCAGAATTTGGTGTCTAACTGTCCGTCTTCCTTTTTGCTTTTTTCCCTTTTACTCGGGAGTCGTCTAACTAATGAACTTACATTCTGTCAGGTATTGACTAATATTGTGTTTTTCACTCTGCAGTCTGCTGAAGAAGGTGCAGTCAGCACAATTTACTGTGCAGTGGCTGAAGAGACTGAGGGCATCTCTGGGAAATATTTTGACTGTGATTGTGCCCTTGTCCTCCCAGCTTCAGAGGCCCGAGACAAAGCCATAGGAGCAAAAGAATTTGAGTACTGTGAGAGGCTGACATCTAAGCTCTGAGTCTGACAAATGTTACATCCAATTCCTTTTCTTTATTATACAGCAAATTATTGCAAATTGTATGGGAAATATTTTTCAGATTGTGTGAATTGTTTTTCTTTTCTAGTTGTTGTTTAATAGGTGGCACAGTGTCACAGTGGTTCACTTCACAGGGCCTGGGTTTGAGTCCCAGGCTTGGCAAAGTCGTTTCTGTGTGGAGTTTGCATGTTCTCCCTGCTTGTATGGGTTTTCTCTGTTTACTCTAGCCTCCACCCGCAATCCAAAAGCAAGCACATTTGGCTAATTGGCTTTTCCAAATTGCCCTTGGGTTTGAGTGTAAATGTGAATAGCTGTATGCTGGTCCTGCCATGGACTGGTGAGCTGTTCAGGGTATACTTTGCCTCACCCAAATTTGGTTGGAATACGCTCCAGAAACCCTAATATGATTAAAGCTGAGTCTTGGGTATGATTTGAATTTGGAATGTCAAGGTCAAAGGTGACCAGAACAAGGTCAATGTTTTGGAGATGGCCTCTAACTTTAAAATGAGTGCCCATAGATATGTCTTTTCTCAGGAATGCCAATAGGAAACAGTATATGGACTTTGAAATGAGACAGTTACCTTTGATCTTGAGTGACCTTGGAAGGTCAAACCTCACTTATCTTATAAACACTTCAAGCACAGGGGTGCAAGTTTTCCAGCATATGCCGGAAATTCCAGTTTTCCCAAGACTGAATTAACTATTTTTCTAATTTGTATAATCGGTATTAAAACAATAAAACACCTGAAATATTTCAGTTGGTGTGCAATGAATCTAAAATATATGAAAGTTAAATTTTTATCAGTACGTTTCAGAAAAGCATGAACTTTATCACAGTATGCTAATTTTTTGAGAAGGACTAGTACATTGTAAAAAAGTGTTGCTGCAAAGAAAGTGATCATTTCATTTCAGTGGAAATTTGTTTGACACATTTTGACTTTTAATTATAAAATTTATTTATTGTGCATGAATCGATGAAATGTTACAAACATTTGATGTGAATTTGTAGATTATATGATTTATATATTATTGTAAATGTTGGTAAAAGATTGCATGAGAAACAACCATTTTAACTTGTAATTTAAAACCCCGCACACTCAACTACATCTTGCATGTTCAGATTTTTCAAAATTTTTAACTTGCAAGCATAACGTTTGCACATATCGCTTTTAAGTAAATGAATGCCAGTGAAAAATATATTCTAGTTTATTGTGAAATGAACGGGACTGGAGAACATAAACCACCTTATCATTGTGTGGAATGAGACTGAGAACCAGATCAATCTATGGATATGATTCACATGCTTATAATAAATATTCTTTATAATAATGAAAAGTAACAGCTTCACCATTTTTGTTGTTAGTTATTTTTTGCTGCTGTTAAAGTAAATGAAATTAGGCTCAATCAATCAGGGTAGAGGGGAAATGGTGGCCCGGTGGTAGGCTGCTGGATTACTGATCCCAAGGTCAAGAGTTCAAGCCTCACTGAATTGGGTTATCACCGCTATCCTCCCAGTGCAACAAACCGGACTATGAAAGGCCAGTCATGTCTCTCAGTGTCTGGTGAGAGTCATTACTGACTTTTGTATACAGTAGGCTGGATTGCCGTCAGCATGTTGCTGTCCTGCAATGTCCTGGCAAGCTGTCCAGGGTTACTCTGCCCTCGGCCAGAATTGGCTGAGATGGGTGCCAGCCTCCGCATGACCCTAAGTAGGATTAATTGTTTTTCCCCAACAATATGTAAGGGTGAAAAGCTGGCACTGGTATTGTATTGCGTGAGATCAATCAAGATGGTGAGCAAACCTGTTGGACTACATTTATCATAAATTACTGGTAGAGGTTATTATATGAATTACAATGCTTGCTTAACTTTTACAAACTTGATGGTGGGGTGGGGGGATTCTATATATTTTCAATGACGAAGGGTAATTTCTGCCGTTTTGGGGGCAAGATCCTGTTGGGGGGGGGACTGTTTTGTCAAAGTAGGATTAGGAGGTAAGCCCAAACCTTTTCTGTGATGATCTGTGGTGATGCAGCAATCTGTTATACTTCAATTTAAATGTTCTACTTATTTTTTTATTGAAGAAGGGGGCAGTGGTGGTCTAGTGGTATAGGGCACTGGATCGTTGATCCAAAGGTTGGGGCTACGAGTCCCACTCTCCACAGGGTTGTCACTGTCCCCCCCAGTGCGGCTAACTGGGTTATCAAAGGCAGGCCATGTCTGTCACTGTCTATGGTGAGAGGCATGTAAAAGAACCATTGCTGACTTTCGTAAAGAGTAGCTGCAAAGTCATCAGTGTGTTTCTGTCCCTTGCTAAAAGGGTTGTGACAGGAAGGGCATCCGACGTAAAAACCTCTGCCAAATCAAACGTGCGAATCAGATGATTCGCTGTGGCGACTCCCGAGTAAAAGGGAAAAAACTGAAAGACAGACAGACTTATTTTTTTATTGAAGATTTCAAGTTGCCCCCACTGCAGCTTAACTGGGTTATCAAAGCCAGGACATGTCTCTCACTCTCTGGTAAGAGGCATGTAAAAGAACCATTGCTGACTTTCTGACTTTAAACTTTGCTGACTTTAAATAGTAGGCTACATAGCTGTCAGCATGTTTGTGCCCCATGATGGCCTGGCACTCTGTCCAGGGTGTACTCTACCCTCGCCCAGAGTCAGCTGAGATGGGTGCCAGCCGCTCCCGACCTTAAATAGGATTAAGCAGTTCAGGACATCAATAAATGAATGAATAATTTCAAGTTGCTCCAAGGGCAGGGTAGTAGTTAGCACATCTCACAGCTTGTAAGGCAAATGTATTGATGGATGGATGGATAGACGGATGTACGGATCGATATAAATTGACCCAACCAAATTTAATCAATAATAAAACATGAACAATGTGGCTCTGCTGTGTCTACAAATATTAGGCCAAGATGTTATTATTGTGCTCATGTTAATCACAAATCCTTCACAAATTTCACTTGTATTTGAAGGTTGCAAGAAAATAAAAGGCCTCAAGTCTTGATTTAAGATTCTGAGGTCAAATGGGAAAAGGTGTTAATGGTCAGGAGGTGGCAGCACTTTGAGACAAGAGAATTAGTGATACCTGGGTATGACAGGTGGCGGTGATGTTGGAATTGTGGTTAACGAAATTATACGGTGACAGTGATGGAGAAGTTTTTTAAATGGAAAAATGCTGACTCTGAACTGGACCCTGGACAAAATTCGGACCCAGATGAAGGAGGGGGTATAAATGGAGGTCAAAAGAAAGCAAAGAGCACAAGCAAAGTCTCTGGTGCAAGGCAATACAGCAAAAGCTATATTTCATTTGGATTTACTTTCTGAACTGGACCCTGGACAAAATTCGGACCCAGATGAAGGAGGGGGTATAAATGGAGGTCAAAAGAAAGCAAAGAGCACAAGCAAAGTCTCTGGTGCAAGGCAATACAGCAAAAGCTATATTTCATTTGGATTTACTTTCATCTGGGATGCACGTACACCAATTCCGTTGTGCTTGGTGTTTGGTGAAATGCTATCCCAATAGTCCCAAGTGAACTTAAATGCCATCACACTTCACTTCAAAGCACAACTTTTTTCTTTGTGATTATTTGATTCCTATTCAAGACATTTGGCAGGAATGACTTTATATTGTTAATACAGGGATCCCTCACTTTCCGCGGTTAATGGGGACCGAGGCCCAACCCGCAGGGATGAGTACATGGCCTTTATGGAAAAGGAAGAAAAATTGGCAGGGGTCAAGGGAGCCGCCTAGGCCCTCTGCGGGGGTCTGGGGGCAGCGCCCTTACTGGGGGGTTCAGGGGGGCAAAGCCCCCCAAAAGGTTTGGGGTTATACTTAAAAAAAGGAGCTTAATTGATGTCTCCTGGGAGGAATATTTTTAAAGAGAACCTTATGAAAGTTAATAAATAAAATTATATATAAAAAATAATTTACAGTTATAGGCCTACAGTGGGCCGAGTTTTAATTTCAAATAAAGTACTTTAAACCAGGGGTCGGGAACCTTTTTGACTAAGAGAGCCAAAAAAAAAAGACATACTGTATTTTTAAATCTAATCCTCATAGAGCCATATATATATACTTTTGGCTTTTTCCCATTCTCGAGAGTCGCCATAGCGAATCATCTGATTCGCACATTTGATTTGGCATGGGTTTTTACGTCGGCTGCCCTTCCTGTCGCAACCCTTTAGCAAGGGACAGAAACACGCTGACGGCTTTGCAGCTACTCTTTACGAAAGTCAGCAATGGTTCTTTTACATGCCTCGCACCATAGACAGTGAGAGACATGGTCCGCCTTTGATAACCCAGTTAGCTGCACTGGGGCGCATATATATATATATATATATATATATATATATATAAAAATAAATAATATACTAGTGTATATATGGGGCAGTGGTGGTCTAGTGGTATAGGGCGTTGGATCGCTGATCCAAAGGTTGGGGGTTCGAGTCCCACTCTCTGCAAGGTTGTCACTGTCCCCTCAGTGCAGCTAACTGGGTTATCAAAGGCGGGCCATGTCTCTCACTGTCTATGGTGAGAGGCATGTAAAAGAACCATTGCTGACTTTCATAAAGAGTAGCTGCAAAGCCGTCAGCGTGTTTCTGTCCCTTGCTAAAAGGGTTGTGACAGGAAGGGCATCCGACATAAAAAACCTCTGCCAAATCAAACGTGCGAATCAGATGATTCGCTATGCCGACTCCCGAGTAAAAAAAGGGAAAAAGCCGAAAAGAAGACAGACAATACTAGTGTATATATAATACTGAATACAACTAAATTGGAAAAAGAAGACCAACAATTTTAAAAAGACTCTGAATTTATTTTAAACAACATTGTCAGAATGAAGTTATTTAAGAAAAGTACTTATTATAAGTGCTGTAGAGGTCAAAAAATACGTGAGTACTCGATGGCAGTGAAGCAACTGAGGCGCAACAGCGCCTCATCCACGAAGTGGGCTGAGGTGCACGGAGTGCGGGAAGGGTGCGGCTTTGGCTTTGAAACTATTTAGCACTTCATCTCCCCTTTTTATTTACACAGTCGCGGAAATTTACGTTGACCAACTATAAAGTAGACCAAATTAAGTCAGTACACGCAACTCAGCATATAAAACAACCACTACAGCACTGCTTACTATTAATGCGATTTCTGGTGCTGCATGGTTTTGCTGATGGCTTTATCCTCTGATTGATACGGGGTGAGGACTCGACACGACAGGACTCACACACTGCAGTGTTTATGTGACAGGAAGCGTGTCCCAAGTTTTGGCAATCAGCCGGTCTGCGGGTTGAAGTTTTTCCATGTCTGTCCACCTGTGTTTGCTTGCCAGCTGTGCTTGGTTTCGTGCAAATGAGCTGATCAAAAACGAGAAAGTCTGTGGCTGTTCTTATAATCATATAAAATTAGAGGTTCAAGGTATCGGACCCGCCCACATACAGAAAGGATTGGATCTCCGCTTCGCGCCACAGTGACGTGGCATTGAAAATAGATGAATATATTTAAATGCGGGAGATTTATTCATCTGTTTTTGTTTAATTTGATGGCTTTTTTTTGTATTTTTATTTAAATGACAGTGAAATTATGCATTCATTATTCTGTTAAGAAAGGCCACCTGATTTATCCGAGAGTCAGATGCAGTGATCAAAAGAGCCACATCTGGCTTGCGAGCCATAGGTTCCCAACCCCTGCTTTAAACTGTAACTGTAGGCCTATTCGTAGCATTCGTAGCATACGAGGTTGAAAAATATCAGTATAATTTATTAATGTACTCGAAGCTTTATAATTTAATACTATGATAAGACGTAAATAATATCATCCATTGTCATATTTATGCATAATGCTGCTCGATCACTTCTGTTGATGATCTGACATTTGCTCTCCGTGCCACGGGCCCACGGCAAGATGACCAGACTGGCATATCATATTACGATTCTTGACACGTGCAATAAACAAGAACCAGCTGTGTTTCACTCCACTAGGCGATCAACAACCACACAGATAAACAAAACGAGGGTAGCACCTCGCGGATTTGGATTTGGGTATAATATGCCCCCAGATTTTTACACTGGAATAGCATCAATCTCAAAAATAACCTCTTCTTCTTTTCCTTTCATTTGTTCCCTTCAGGGGTCGCCACAGCGAATCATCTGACTCCATCTCACCCTATCCTCTGCATCTTCTTCTCTTACACCAATTGCCTTCATGTCCTCCTTCACCACGTCTATGAATCTTCTCTTTGGTCGTTAGCATGTCCACCTCACAGTAAGAAGGTCCTGCGTACAAGTTCTGCAATCAGTGAGGCCATTTGTCCTTGTGCATGTGTGGGTTCCTCTTTCATATCCTGTGGACTCTTCTACTACCATAAAGCAAACACGTCTACTGTAATACATAACATCAATAGGGATATGAAGCCTGTAACAGTGTGTATTTATACAGCTATGATGGAGTGTGGCAAGAGACTTTTTGTTTATCAAAACAACGGTTCATTTGTTTTGATGCTGAGTACAGTTTTTATATATTATATATATATATATATTTTATATGTATTTTATATTTATATGTATTTTATATATATTTTTATATGTAGCGTGTATCTCAAAATGACCCCCCCCACCACCACCACCACACACACACAGTAGAGGTCCGGTGGTAAGGGTGCTGGATCACTGATCCCAAGGTTGGGGGTTCAAGCCCCACTCTCAACAGGTTGTCACTGTCCACCCAGTGCAGCTAACTGGGTTATGAAAGGCTGGCCATGTCTCTCACTGTCTATGGTGTGAGGCTGTAAAAGAACCATTGCTGACTTTGACAAGAGTAGCTGCATATTCGTCAGTATGTTTCTGCCCTGCGATGGCCTGGCGAGCTGTCCAGGATGTACTCTGCCCTCCCTCGGAGTGAACTGGGATGGGTGCCAGCCTCCCTGCAACCCTAATTATGATCAAGTGGTTACATAAAAAGAATGAATGAATAATTAATAAATAAAGTATTTAGTACATTTATTTTGACCGTACAGTCAGCCCCCAACTTACGAAATTAATCCGTTCCAGAGTCCTTTTCCTAACACGGGGATTTTGTAAGTAGGGGTCGGATTTTACATGTTTAACGCCTAATTCGTTCCAAGACTCCAGTCTTTGGACTGGATAAACCCCACAAAACCTTTAAAAATGATAAAAGTACACCAATTTTGTATGAAATATGTGTTAAAAGTAAAAAAAAAAAAATTATGAATTAAACCATTATTAAACACACACACACACACGCACACACACACACACACACACACACACACACACACACACACACACACACACACCTCTTTCTCTTTCTCTATCTCTCGCTCTCTCGCTCTCTCTCTCTCTCTCTCTCTCGCGTGCGCTGCGGGCCGCGCCCACAATACATGGAATTCAAAGCGCATTCCCCGCTTGATAAATTCAATTTTAATTTGATTCCTTGCAGGATCGGGATTCCAGATAAGCTCAAATGCTCCCACATTTATTAAACATTTACTGAATGAAACAAATGAAACTAAAAACTAAAGCGTTATTCCTTCTCTTTCCCTCTCTCTTGCGCACGCACACTGCGGGCCACACCCACAAGATGTGAATTCAAAGCGCATTCCCAGCTTGACCATTTACTGAATTAAAACAACTCAACTAAAAACTAAAGCGTTATTCCTTCTCTCTCTCTCTCTCTCTCTCTCTCTCTCTCTCTCTCTCGCACGCACGCGTGCTGTGGCCCACGCCCACAAGACGTGAATTCAAAGCGCATTCCCTGCTTGACAAACTCAACTTTAATTTGATTCCTTCAGGGATTGGAATTCCAGATGAGCTCAAATACGCCCACATTTATTAAACATTCACTGAATTAAAACAACTTAAAAAACTAAACTAAAAACTAAAGAGTGAAGCTTACTTCTGTCTCTACCTGGGAGGCCAGCAGAACGGGATGTTGAGAGACAGCCAATGAGAGAGCAACTCGCGTTGTGTGAAATCTTGATTGGCGTGTTTGAATTTTGAATTTCTTGTCGTAAGAGGGGGTTGTTTTGTATCTCGGGGACGGAAACTCAGGAAAATGTTTCTCGTAACCCGGGGATTTAGTAAACAGGGGTCTTTGTAAGTTGGGGGCCGACTGTATTTCATTTGATCTCTTTTAGGCCGAGTGAATGCCAGTGTAAGATATGTTCTGGTTTATCAGCGCGTGAACTGGATTGAAGCTCAGAGATACTGCAGAGCGCATTACACAGACCTGACCAGTGTCAGGAACCAGACTGAGCACCAGGAGATCAGATCATCTACAGATGATAATTTTTATAATAATAATAATTATGATTACTATGACGATTATTATTCCCATTAGTATTTTTAGATTGGCCTGTACAGAACCACGTCATGGTCAGATCAAAGCAAAGCAAAGTTTTTCAGCAACTGAAAATCTGTACCTCCAAATAATTATGAACAGGATGACTACTGTACTCCTGTGTTATTTAATATTAATTACTATAATACAGTAGGCCCTCAATATTCACGGAGGTTTGGTTCCGGCCCCTTCCGCGAATGAAGATAATCCGCGAGTTCTGTACCCGGAAGTAAACCCCATGTATCATATCACATGCGCGAATGATCAACCAGAAGTAAAATACTATTATCTATTACATGCGCTAAAATATGCTTCTTAAACACATTATATAGACAGTCTTACTCATTAATATAGTATTAATGTAGTAAAATATAGTAATGATTCAGAAAAACCTTTTAATTTTGTACTGCAATATTTATTAATAAAATATATAAACATTATACAGCATACTTTATCTATCTATCTAAATGACAGTTTCCTCTGAAGTGCCTGAACTTGAATTAAGTAATCTCATTTACTCCTTATAAACACAAACCACATGCTCACCTCAATTAAAGTGCGCTTCTTAAGTCCTTCCCCTTTGAATGTGAGGCGTTTGTTGCAGGTGAGACATGGGGCTTGATCTTGCACACTTAAAAGATCAGAAGTCCGAATAAGCCGCGCTTTGTCTCACAAGCTCCGTTTGTCACCTGCAAAAACGTGAGAGTTAATTCTCTAGCACAGAGATAAGCATGCTTGTGTTTATTGAGAGAAGATGAGAATGAAATTCAGGTGTGAGCCACGGAGCAGCTCAACCACGTCCCTCAGCCAGAGCAGACAGTTAGAGAACGCAGCCGTCGTCCCCCCAAAACACAGACCATAACAAAAAGAACATAAAAGAACATGAAATATAATAAATTGGATAAACAAAGCAAAACGATAAACATGCTACACTACAGTACATAAAAGCACACTCACAAACATTTTAAACATTAACTTAGGTACTGTACTGGGCAAACTCCCATGCCCCTTCCAAAATCCTGTGGAGCATATAGAGTTGGTAAAGAGTGCTACGGCCAGGACGAAAACCACATTGTTCCTCCTGAATCCAAGGTTTGACTACATCAGAGGGACAGCACATGTTAGAGGTATTGGAGACAAAGTCAGAGAGGCTAGATTGAGATGGTTTTGACATGTACCCCGGAGGGATAGTGAGTATATTGGTAGTAGGTTGCTGAGGTTTGAACTGCTAAGCAGAAGACCGATAGGAAGACCAAATGGATTTATGGATGTTGTAAAGGAGGATATGAAAGTAGTTATTGTAAGAGAAGAAGATGCAGAGGATAGGGTGAGATGGAGGCAGCGATTTCACTGTGGCAACCCCTGATGGAATCACTTGAAAGGAAAAGAAGAAGAAGAGTCTATTCTTTGTTTCTGTGTGTTCTTTTCAGAAAAAAATGGAGGACATATTAATATTTGGATTAACTGTCATAGATCCTGGACACAAGCTCCGCTTCATTGCAAAGAGTATTACACAGACTTGGCCAGTGTCAGAAATCAAACAGATACTGAAAGAATCCTCAATGTCACAGGTGACTCTTCTGCTTGGATTGGTCTGTACAGATCCAGACTTTGGTCAGATAAACAAGAATCCACATCTGAAAGCTGGAGAAAATACACCTCAGTAATACTTGCAGAGCCAAACAATGGTTTAAATACTCGGTGGGAACGTTATAATCAACACTGTACTGCTATATCGTTCAGTGATTCAGGCCATTGGACAGATGAGAACTGTTTCATTAAATTTCCTTTTATCTGCTATAAGAATGAGTTCATTAATTATTCTTTACTCTTTCAGTGAAAACAGTAACATGTTTGCTTTTTAGATTATTGTAACACCAGCTTGATATAGCTGTGCTAGATTATATGCTAGGTTCTAGAGGAGTAGAATGAATTATAGAGATTTAAAGTTGAACAGCCGGCAGATTTATTACAATTTACAATAGCACAAGAAACAGTGCAAACAATGTTGTAGAACGCTCTTTACAAAATAAAAATAAAAATAAAATAGGCTTAGAGTCTCTAAGGTTCGAACCCTTAAGGTTTGATTTGTGTGAATTCGGGAGGTCTTTTCCAGGATGTTGATCCGTTTGGGATAAAGGTGTTTTATTTGTTCTTATCTGGGATTCTGGGATTTGAAGTGGTTGGGTCTGTAGATCTACTCTCGCATCCAGAGAGCAGTTGGCCACACTGCTTCTGGATCCGCCAAGAGTTCTCACTGGGTTTAGCTCGCCATCCGTGTCCGAAACCAGCTTCAAGATCAGATCCAGGTCCACTAAAAATCCAGTCGGAGTTTCCAAGAAAACAAACACTCTCCACCCGGTTTGACTGAGAGAGAACAAAACACATACAAGGCTTTGTGTAGCTTGTCGAGTGCTCTGTGTGTGTCCTGCTCTGCAGCATGCTCTGCTGTGCTTAGCTAGGTGCATGCAGCATGTGCTTATGATGCGTTCAAGGGGACTAGGAAAACTATAGTGCTTTCAGGGAGCGTTGGAAATTAGGGTTTTTTTCCAATAAAATTAGTAACCATGTATTTATATGGGTTACACCCTCCCCCCTTGAATAAGCATGAGTCCCGTCATGTACTTAAATGTTTGTTTAAACATCATAGATCTGATGGTTTTCATAGCTACTAAATGACTCTAGGGCTTGGTTAAAGTTATCCAAGAACCTTTGTGCAAAAGATATCAGAGGTTGACCCAATTGAGGGTAATGAAAAAAGTCCTGGGGCTCGCTTTAATCTTTCAGATTTTCTCACATTGGGAGTTTCATTTGTTGTTTCAATTGTCTGTTCTGTTTGTTGGTCAATCACATCACCATTTTGATCTGTGTCCACAATATTAACGTCTGGTCCTCCTTGTATTTGGTTTTCATCATCTCCTCCTTCCATGACATCTGAATGTGATTCCTCATTGAGTAGTTCGGCCTCATTCTGATTTTCCTGTTCATTGTCCATCTCGTCTGTGTCTGTCTCGACTGAAACTGTTGGGTGCAAGGAGGTATCCTTATTGAGTGAGAGTGGTTCATTTGAAATATCCGAGTTTGTTGTCTGGTTTTGTACATTTGATTGGTCTTGATTATTGTCATAAATCTTAATGAATGTCTCTGTTTCGATTGAAGGTTGTCCTGGCATGGGTTCATACTCCTCCTCTGATTCTGACAGATCTGTGTCCTGGGGTTCAGAAGGACTTTGTCGAGTTTTGCGTCTATGTGGAGGTTTTGGTCTTGTCTCAACTTCATCCTCAATGTCTGAGAGGTCACCACACGCAAGCAAAAGGTCTCGGTGAAGAGTTCTACTTGGACCATCACCTCTCTCTGGTCAAACCACATACACAGGAACATTTTCCATTTTCTTGACAACACGGTACACCATGTGTTCCCATTTGTCGGCAAGTTTATGTTTATTGCGCAAACGGACATTTTTGCCTAAACTCTATCTCCTGCTTCAAAAGTGGATTCTCTGACTTTCTTATCAAATCTGCTCTTATTGCGCTCTGCAACTTTTTTGGAGTTTTCAAGGGCAATTTGGTAACTTTCTTCGAGTTTAGCCTTTAGACTGCGCACATACTGAGAATGGGATGCAGGTGAGTCCCCTGTAACGGGCAACCCAAAGGCAAGGTCAACTGGTAGCTTAGGCTTACGGCCAAACATCAACTCATAAGGACTAAACCCAGTAACCTCACTCTTTGAACAGTTGTAGGCGTGTGTGAGAGGCTTGACAAAATCACGCCAATGAACGTTTTGGTCATCCTTCAGAGTACCTAACATACTAAGGAGGGTGCGATTGAATCGCTCTACGGGGTTACCCCTCGGGTGATAAGGACTGGTTCTCACTTTTTTGATGCCAGTAATAGCACACAGTTCCTTAATCACATGTGACTCAAAATCCCTCCCCTGGTCACTATGGAGGCGTTCGGGGAACCCGTAGTGAACCAAAAAGTTTTCCCAAAGGTTTTTAGCCACAGTGGTTGCCTTTTGATCACGAGTGGGCAAGGCCACCGCATATTTCGTAAAATGACCTGTGATGACTAACACGTCCTTGGTACTCTTACTATCGGGCTCAATCGAAAGAAAGTCCATGCAGACCAATTCCATTGGTCGCGTGGTTTTAATGTTAACTAAAGGCCCGGCCTTTTCAGGCAAGGACTTTCTTCGAACACAACGACCACAGTTCTTTATTTTGGTCTCAATGTCATCTTAGGCCAATAAAATCTTGCCCTCACTAGTTCATGAGTCCTCTCCCACCCCATATGACCCATGTCATCGTGGAGTAACTTAAGAACAGTGGGTCTAAGTGAGACAGGGAGTACAAGCTGGTAAGTTGTATCTGGGTCACATTGTCGCCTCCTGAACAAAAGGTCATCCCTCATTTCAAGACGTTTCCATTCTCGGAGCATCAGTTTTATTTCAAATGTTTCTCTGTTGTTATGTGGAACATCTGCTCCAGCTTCAAGTAACTGAATGACATGATTGATGCTTGGGTCAGATCTTTGTTGTTCTTTAAGCTCATGAGCAGAAAACAAGGGAACAGTTACTTGACCAGATGTTTCAGCATCACTGTATACATCAGGAATTGCATCAGCATTCATAGCCAAGGACTCAACAAGAATGACATGAGGTGAATCTTTGGTTTTCTCATTGAGAAAATGCTTGTGACATACTGCTGCAATAGTATCAGGACATAAATCACTACATCGAGGAGGGGATCCGAGATGATGTGAGATGAGTTGTTGTATTCGGTTCTCCTCTTCCAATGTCACATAATCCGCAGCTAGTGTTTGGTGGGGCCTTCATGATAGGCCATCTGCGTCCTGGTTAGCCTTTCCAGCTCTGTATTTGATTTGGAAGTTGAAGGTGGATAGCGCTGCTAACCAGCAATAGCTAGCTGCATCAAGCTTTGCAGTGGTCAGAATGTAGGTAAGCGGATTATTATCCGTTACAACTGTGAATTCATTACCATAAAGGTAATCATGAAACTTTTCTACAAAGGACCATTTCAGAGCTAGAAATTCTAGCTTATGAGCTGGATATCTGGTTTCGCTTGGTGGCAGCCCCCTACTGGCATAGGCTATGACACGCATTTTACCACCTTGCTCTTGATAAAGAGCGGCACCTAGGCCTGTAGAGCTAGCGTCGGTATGCAGAACATATTGGCGCTTTGGATCTGCAAAGCCCAATACAGGAGAGGATGTTAATTTCTCCTTAATGCATTCAAAGACTGACTGACAGACAGATGTCCACCTCTCGGCAAAAGGTTCTCGAGGGTTGAAATACTTAGAAGTGTCGGTTCGTTTCTGGACTTTTCTATAAGGTGAGTAGCCACATGTAAGGTCGTTTAAGGGCCGAACTATCTTTGAATAATCTTTAACAAATCGGCGATAGTAGCCGGTGAACCCTAAAAACGACTTGAGCTGCTTCAAGTTTTGTGGCACTGGCCAGGTCTTAATAGCTGCTACTTTTTCAGGATCTGTTTCTACGCCATTTCTTGAAACAATATGGCCTAAATATTAACCGTTTGAAAAAAAGCGACATTTCTGGGGGGACAACTTTAAAGCCATATTCACGAAGACGGTCCAAAACATGCTTTAGCCTCTGTTCGTGTTGCTCTAGGGAGTCTGAGAAAACAATCAAATCGTCTAGGAAGACGAGCACCTCCTTAAGATTAATGTCTCCCATGCACCTCTCCATTAACCTCTGAAAGGTGCTGGGAGCATTTGTGATTCCCTGAGGCATTCGATTGAACTCATAAAACCCTAGGGGGCATACAAACGCTGTTTTGGCCTTATCTTCCTCCTCCATCTCTATCTGGTAGTAGCCCGACTTTAAGTCCATGACAGAGAACCAGTTTGACCCAGATAGATCGGAGAAGGTCTCTTCAAGATTTGGTAACGCGTGGCGTCTTTAACCGCTTGTACGTTAACCTTACGGTAGTCCACACAGACGCATTACCTCACCCGTCTTTTTCTTAACTACAACGATGGGGACGAAAGGGGATTCTGATGGTCTTATTACCCCGGCATCGAGAAGCATTTTGAGGTGTTTCCTAACAGCTTCATAGTCATTTGGGTGAATAGGCCTCGATCTCTGTTTTATGGGTGTTTCGTCTTTAAGCTTGATTTTATGCTTAACTCTAGTGGCATGGCCAAAGTCAAGATCGTGGCATGCGAAGACATCACTGTAAGCACTCAGACTGTGTGATGCGACTTTTCCACTCCTCAGGCAGAGGTGAATTTTCAAAATCAAAAGTCAACTGGTCCTTCGGTGATGAGGAGTCTGCAGACAAGCGACAATAACATGCCGAGTTGGTATTGGACAGGTTTTGAGTTTCCAAAACTTGGTCTGCAACATGCAGTTCAGCAAGGACACAGTTGCCAGGAAGCATAATGTCATGATCGGTTTCATTTCTTATCCAAACAGGGTGCTTGTAAGGACTTTGACTTGGCACTAATAAGACAGCAGTCAACAAAGATTCCACCTGGAAGGGCTGAGGACATTGGCTGCTCTACTACTGCCCATTTGTCTGTGAGTGGCGAACTTAAGTGGGCGTAGCTTTCAAGACAGACCTTCTCGTGAGCTGGAATAACATAACATGTGTTGCCCCTCAGTGTCATTAGCCCAAGCTTCCCTGTGCTCTTTGTTTCGTATCTGTGCTCGAGGATTTTTAAAATCTGACTATAGCCATAGACAGCTGGTAGAATGGGAGTGTCTCGACAATGTTCCTCATATAAAACATCGAGGGCATTTGTACCAATTAACACTGGCAAGTCTGTGCTGGAGCACAAATCAGGTACTATTAGAGCTAATGCAGAAATTTGAGGCTCAGACTCAACAAACTCTTTTGGAAAACCAACTGGAACTTCTACATAGCCTAGATAAGGTACCGCCTGACCGTTTGCACCCTCAACATCTAGGTCACTGATCGGCTGGATTGTAAAATCAACCAGGTGTCTCTGGTAAAAGGAGTGTGAAATAGCCGTAACTTGCGACCCTGAATCTAATAGAGAATTGCAGCTAACGCCAGCTATGTTTATATTAGCAGTGCACTTCTTGCCTATTAAGCCCTTGGGAAAGCTAGAATGGTGCTTACTCGTTAGCGTACAACTCTGTTTTGGCTGGGGTTTCTGAGTGGGACTTGTGTCGCTACTAGTTCCAGTTTGTCCCTCAACTGAAACAGGAACTAGTTTAAATCAGTGTTACATTGGTCCTCCCAAGCATTTTGTTTTGACCTAAGCTCTTTGCGCTTAGCTTCAACAGCTTTGGGGTTTGGGTCACTGTCACAAGAGGGGGCTATATGGCCATCCTCGCCACAGTTAAAGCAGAACCATGGGCGAGGCTTTTTGTTACCTTTGCCAAAGCTTTCACTTTTCGGCGGTGAGTTCTGTGTTTGTGTCTCTTTCCGCTGTTGACTTTGTCTGAGGTTTCTTTTCAACTGTCTTTTCCATGGACGCTTTTAAGGAAGTTAACTGTTCTTGCAGTTGAGCAATTTGTTTCTGCAGTTTCTTGGTAGACGTTTTACTAGAATTGTCTGCAGCAGCAGCTTGAAACTCAGTGTCTGCATAAACATTTAAAGGGTTGGACTGTACCTTTACTTTTGAAAGTCCTAAGTGCTGCTTCATGCAAGTGGACTTAGCCGCTTGTTTATCCTCCTCTGTTCGCAGCAACAAAAGAAGTTCAGAAAAGGGAGGTGGGCTGGATTTCTTTTGTTCTAGATGGAGGCTGGCAATTAGGTTATCATCCCAGCACCCCCTACAGAACTGTTTTAAAAGCTGTCGATCAAAATCACTGACTGTAACGCCTCCCCCTTTAGCAACTTTGCTTAATGTAGTCTGGAGCCGGTGCAAGTATGTTGAAGGTTTTTCTCCGGCATTTTGGTTTGTGCTCAAAAATTTCGCAAACAGCTCATCAGTATCATCTACATTCCCGTATGCAGAATCGAGCAAGCTCAGAAAGTCTTTGGGGCTGGACAAGGGGCCCAAATGTTTGACAATATTGGCGGCTGGTGGTAAGAGACTTTCAATAATTTTTCTTACTACCTGTTGTTCAGGAACAGAAGAGTCGGCAAGATAAAACTCAACATGACTGCGCCAAGTGTCATAATCTACTTCCGTATTAGGGCACGGAGATTTTCCAGAGAACGACCTGAACTTGGGAGAGTTCGGATAAGTTTGGGACGTGTCAGCACTTTTGACAATGTGCTCGACAATCACCCTCTGGACTTCAGGGGTGCTCAAGTGTTCGGGATTTAAAATAGGAGTTGGTCTGCTGTTGATTGGAGAACTGGGAATATCAGAGTTTGAGGTAATTGTGAGAGTTTCCCTATTTGTTTGTGTCACAACAGAATCACCTGTTAAACTTTCAGTTACTGGAGTAGCGTCAGTGGAAGCTATACTTTCACTTTCAGCAGCAGAGGCCTGAAGTTTGTTAAGTTCACCAAGCAACAATTTCTCATAATCTATTCCGCTTGCTTTGGCAATTCTCTTTAAATCAAAGAGAAAAGACTTGGTCAGATCAGCTGTTAACTTAGCACTATAAAGTGGGGATAAGAGCTGAATTTTGTGAACAACCTTTGGGTCAGATGTTGCTTTTTGACATGGTAGTTCAGCCTGAATTGACTCAATAGCAGTGCCATACTCAAACTCAACTACGGCTGTATTTTTAAAGTCAGGGTCAGAACTAGTAAGTTTCACTGTTCGTGTAATAGAACCATACTTTTCTAAAAACTTAATAACTTCATCAGTCTCAGTACCATAAAAACCACTAATTAATACAACATTTGGTACTTTGATACCTTCACGTTCAATGATATCCATGTTTCTTTTGTGGGAAAAGTTGTACAAAAACTGTCATAACTGCCAAACTGTATGCCAAATTATTAATTTAGAGGCAAAATGTAGCCAAAACTCCTCCTGGCTGGCTCGCCACTTTGATGTAACACCAGCTTGATATAGCTGTGCTAGATTATATGCTAGGTTCTAGAGGAGTAGACTGAATTGTGGAGATTTAAAGTTGAACAGCCGGCAGATTTATTACAATTTACAATAGCACAAGAAACAGTGCAAACAATGTTGTAGAACGCTCTTTACAAAATAAAAATAAAAATAAAATTGGCTTAGAGTCTCTAAGGTTCGAACCCTTAAGGTTTGATTTGTGTGAATTCGGGAGGTCTTTTCCAGGATGTTGATCCGTTTGGGATAAAGGTGTTTTATTTGTTCTTATCTGGGATTCTGGGATTTGAAGTGGTTGGGTCTGTAGATCTACTCTCGCATCCAGAGAGCAGTTGGCCACACTGCTTCTGGCTCCGCCAAGAGTTCTCACTGGGTTTAGCTCGCCATCCGTGTCCGAAACCAGCTTCAAGATCAGATCCAGGTCCACTAAAAATCCAGTCGGAGTTTCCAAGAAAACAAACACTCTCCACCCGGTTTGACTGAGAGAGAACAAAACACATACAAGGCTTTGTGTAGCTTGTCGAGTGCTCTGTGTGTGTCCTGCTCTGCAGCATGCTCTGCTGTGCTTAGCTAGGTGCATGCAGCATGTGCTTATGATGCGTTCAAGGGGACTAGGAAAACTATAGTGCTTTCAGGGAGCGTTGGAAATTAGGGTTTTTTTCCAATAAAATTAGTAACCATGTATTTATATGGGTTACACCATATTTTGTGTTTTGCTAAAAATCAAAGATAGATAAATAGATAAAAATGATATACAGTAAATCCATAATTTATTTACAATAGAAAATTGAAAGTGGCCTCCCGAAATCGTGCATCAACAAGGTGTGTGACTCTTTGCCTGGAATTCACAGATCCGAATCCAGGCTTATGCCTCAGCCATTCATAATTGGGAGTCCATAGGAGCTGAATGGCTGAGCTCTCATGGGAGGGAGGGACGGCATACAATTAACTTGATGTCACTCTAACCCATTACCGGACAATCAGGCGGCCAGTGCTTTCGCTCTGAGTATGTTAGGCTATTCGTGAAGATGCGGGTCTTCTTAAAAGATTTATGTGGCAACTTAGCATGTCACAGAGTGGGGATGTGCATGCTCATATCCCTGTCTGGTTGGTGCTCATATGGGAAAAGGAGACAATACTTGACCGAGCTATGGGGGAAAGACATAAAAGAAACGTGAGACATTTAACTATTTCATCAATCATATTAGCTCATTGTGAATTTGATGGCAGTAAGAAGTCTCAAAACAATTGGAATGGGGCAACAAAATTCTGGAAAAGTAATTGGTACTAAAATAAAACAGCTGAATAACCATTTTAAAGCTTAGTAAAGATTAAAACACAAGGAAAACATTTTTGTAATTCCTAAGATTTCTGAATGTAGACAGAATTACTTGAACATTGATGCTTCAGTTTGCTTAATCCAAAAACGTTAAATATTACAATTAGTTACATCCTACAGCTCACAGTTTTTGATGAATAAAACAATTTAATATTCTATTTTTTCCTTTAAAGGAGTTTGTAAACTATACTCATGTAACTTGCGTCAGTATCACTCTGTTAATGAGAATAAGACCCGGACTGAAGCACAGAGATACGACCGAGACAAATACACTGACCTGGCTACCATTGATAGCACGGAGGAAATGAACACACTCCTTAACAACCTAATTGGCATTGACTCTGGTTTAGCCTGGATTGGACTGTACGATGATCTGAACAGTTGGAAATGAGCTCTGGAGGAATATTCTTTCTACAACGAGGGAGAGAGACGCTTTAGGAACTGGTACATACAGAAACCAAGAAACCCGAATAAAAAGAGCTTGTGTGTCGCCATATCAAGTGATAAAATTGTGTGGACGGAGAAACCATGTAATGCTAAATATCAATTTATTTGCTTTAAAGGTGAGCACAGCGTTTATGTACATACGGGGTAAATAAGTAAATAAATAAATAAAACTCAAGCAAGATATTTACATTACCAAATAAATATAGGACATGTTTTCTCTAAAATTACAGTTTTCACAATAAAATGTTATATTTAAACTGTCTGTTTCAGGGAGGGTGAATGCTCAGAATTACTGCAGAGAACATTATACTGACCTGACCAGTGTCTAAACGAGACTGAGATCCAAACGATCAGATCATTATTGTCTAGAGTCTGTCTGTCTTCCTTTCGGCTTTTTCCCTTTTACTCAGGAGTCGCCACAGCAAATCATCTAATTCGCACATTTTCATTTGACAGAGGTTTTTACGTCGGATGCCCTTCCTGTCACAACCCTTTTAGCAAGGGACAGAAACACGCTGACGACTTTGCAGCTACTCTTTACGAAAGTCAGCAATGGTTCTTTTACATGCCTCTCACCATAGACAGTGAGAGACATGGCCCACCTTTGATAACCCAGTTAGCTGCACTGGGGGGGGACAGTGACAACCTTGTGGAGAGTGGGACTCGAACCCCCAACCTTTGGATCAGCGATCCAGCGCCCTATACCACTAGACCACCACTGCCCCACTCAGTTATTGTCTAGAGTACTTCCTGTTAATAATATTATAATAATAATAATAATTATTATTATTATTATTATTATTATTATTATGATTATTATTATTGTTATTATTATTATGATTATTATTATTGTTGTTGTAATTTTTGGATCAGTCTGTTTAGATCCAGAGCTTGGTCAGATAAAAGCAACTCTTCATTCAGAAACTGGAAATATGGACAACCAGATAATTACGGCCTGAAGGAATCCTGTACTGCTGTGTCATTTAAAGATGATGATCCTGGAAAATGGAGAAATGAAAACTGTGCTCAAGCTTCTCCATTCTTTTGTTACAGCGGTGAGTAAAGTTCTGTTGTGTGAATAAAGCTGAACGGGCAGGTTTAATTATGAAGTGTTTTTGCCGTAACCTCTCAGATTATAATTATAAAACAATTAATAGCTCTGAATATCTCTTCCTGCAGCACAGTGGTGACTTGGTGGTTAAGGCGCTGGCTTAATGATCAAGGGTCTATTATCGAGTTGACTCTGTAGCCCCTTCAACTTGCTGGATTATCTTGGCGAGGTTATCTGTGTTGAGACGCAAGTAAAACAACCATTTCTGCCATTCGGAAGGAGTAGGCCATTGGATTGTTGTCAGTGTGTTTCTTTCCTGTGATGGCCTGGCGAGCTGACGAGCTGACCAGGATTTTCCCTGTTCTCACCTAGAATTGGCTGAGATGGGCGCCACCCCGCAACACCAATCCAGATAAAGTGGTTGAGAAAATGAATGAATGAATAAATGAGGTCTATTGCAGTGATTATTTTGAAAGTTGTTAAAAGTGATAAACCAACATGAATGTCAGATATTTGTGTATCGGAGAAAAGCAAACCTGAGACAAGAGCAGAAATCGAATTATCTGCCTTTAAAAAGTTTACGTCAAAATGTACATGACACACATATTTTATAATCTCATCCTACAAATATAATTCATATAACCAAAAGAGAAAATAGACATTAACTCCATGTTAAGTAAAATCTAGATACTCAATTTATTTACAGTGTTATGTGGGGTTTCGTTTTTTGTTTTAATTTTCCTTCGATCACAAAAGAAAAATAATATGTGGAATTCCCCACTAAAGCAATGTTACACAAGTACAGTTGTTCAGACTAGAGGATGTTAATAGCTGCATGTTAATGAGAGTTGAGAGCGTCTGCAATTCCAAATGATCAATGAGTCTCAGGTATTTTCTAACCTTATCTCTGTCTCCCGGTTTTTTTCTGACAGACTTCACTCCAGGTGAGGAAAAAACACAATATATAAGTCTTGTTCTTAAATCCTGGTGTAGATAGCTGGAAGGCGCAAGGGGAAAACAAGTAATGTCACATGACTGGCACTTTGAGAACACTGAAAATCAAACTTTGGAGACTCACTCACCTAAGTGAAGACATGACACACTGGTCGAGGTGAAAAACAATAAATTTAGTGTGGCATCACTCGCTTTTCCTGTGCACCCTTCATCTGTGATCATATTGTATATTCTTTTGAATAGTTAATGAAGTTAGTTTATAATTAAGAAATAATATTAATTTATACTACGATTCATCTGCATAAATTTGTGTATGAATAATATACATTTGAATATATTTAATAATGTCTATACAAAATATTTTTTCAGCAACCGTGTCAGGCTTGAGAATAAAACTGGAAGCTTTGGAACATGTACAATACACTGACACATAATATAATATATATTATATATATTAGTGTGTTGGCACCACGGTGGTCTGATGAGCTGTTCAGGGTGTACAATCCTTTTACCCATTGTTGGCTGAGATGAGCTCAGCCACTCTGCAGCCCTAGTAAGAGTAAAAGGTAAAGTCTGTTGGGCTTTTTACACCAGAGCCTAGTGGCTCATCAGGCCGGTGCCCTTCCCTGGTTTCTGTAGTGTAGAACAACTAGAAGTTGAACTTCTCCTGGCTGGGACGCAAGTCCATCACAGGTTACCTTCCCAGTATTTTTTACCAGTACCCATTTATACTGCTGGGTGAACAGAGGCACACTTGTGGTTACGACCTTGCCCAGGGGTCTTAGCACAGTGGGGGTCTAACTGGGATTTGAACTCACAACCTCCTGATCATGAGCCCACCACGCTTACCACTACGCCACCGGCCCCACCTAGTATGAGTAGCAGTTTGTAAAATGAGTGAGTAAGATGAAGGTTCTGTATCTTACACAAGTGTTCAGAAATAATCCAGAAATAACACTTCCACAGTTGTATAGCACTTCATGCTAATGAATATCAAAACGACATAAGGTTCTGACTGTGATTCTGATAAAAAGAGGCAAATTTTTTCATGTTCAACATTAAAAAAAAATGCAGATCAGATCTATACAGAGAGGAAAGTTTTTAAGCTTGAACAGTCTTTGCCAGAGCAAAAACCTGCACATACAGTAAGTTTCCCTACAGAACCATCTGGTGTCAGTATTATCTGTTGTTTTGGCATCAAATCTACTGGGTTTTGTTTTTAACTTTAATTAACTTTTCTAATTTTCTCGTCTAATTTACTGAATTTAAACTGCCATCTTAATTAACGTAAGGAATGCTGCTTCAATCAGTAACCCGTCTAACTACATATCACTAAGTCCCTCCTTTTCTTTTATTCTGATCCCCTTTATAGCTTTACCAATTTTGAATCAGGTGTCAGAGAGGAACAAATGGGGGAATGTTCTAATCTAATGCTCACCATGCAACTCTGACTTTAAAATATTGTTTCATTTGCTGTTTAATAAATCATCTATTTCCCCCTGTGTGTGTTCTACCAGAGCCATGTTTCGATTTGTGCTGCTCTTTGGTGAGTTGTATTTGTTTTATGTTTTATATAAATGATTTGTTCAATGTTAATTTGTGATGAAGAGAAAAAAATAACTAATTGAAGAAGATTATTTCACTGACCGATCCTGAGTACGAGGACATAGTATCCCTGGTTTGACTGCAATACAGCAGGATATAATAATGTGATACTGATACTGTAATATAGAATTATACCAGGATTAAACCACACTAGTGAAACATGTTAATGTATATATGGTATATATCTAGTTATATAAATGTGTTATAATCATTTTATTATAATTATTAGGGCTGACTATTGCCTAAATTTTTTTTGTATTGCGATATACAGGAAGTCCTCGGTTTACACCGGTCCCAACTTACACCGTTTCGTGGTTACAAACGCGCCCCCATAAAAATATAAATAATAATCTTACACATCATTACGTCTTACGCGGTTACGGAAACAAATGCGAACTAGTTTCGGGCGCGCGAGGTGGATGAATACGCTGTGTTGTAGTTGTGGGCTGAGGAAGGCGACGTCGCTTCCCTTCGCTCAGTCTCGGTACTGTAATATTACGCGTCATTACGTCTTACGCGGTTACGTAAACAAACGCAAACTAGTTTCGGGCACGCGAGATGCAGCAAGCGTTGGCAACTTTTGAGGCTCAGGATCCCAACTTCGAAAGGTTTACTATTGTTTCCAGCGGCATCATGGATTTGATGCAATGCTACAAGGAGATCTTGGATGAGAAGAGGTTGCTCTCTGTCCAGTCTAACCTGGAGCAGTTTTTAAGAAGGTAGCGAGGCCTGTAACAGATCCTGCACCCTCTACCTCTACTACTCCAGGCTCACCTACCCCAGCTTCTCCAGCACAATAAGCCTGTCTCTCCCTCCCTTACTGTATTTCAATCTTGTGGTAAGGAATTGTTTTCTCTTTTTTTAATACTTTTTATGTCATTAACTGTTACATTTTATTATAGCACTGTACGTACAGTACTTTTCAGGATATTTTATATTATGTTCCGACTTGCACTGAAATTCGGGTTACATCACGTCTTAAAAACGGATCAGCATCATAAACCGAGGACTCTCTGTACTGCGATTTCTAGCATATACTGCGATATATTGCAAGAATTCTATATTTCAAGTAAGCCTGTTCTTGACAGCATTTATTCTTTATTTCAAAAAGAGAAATCAACGTTAAAAACGTTGTTTTTAGTCATTAAAAAAATTCGAAATATAAATTAAATAATTAAATTTTTTAAACTTTGGCACAAACATGAACACTAAAATAAAACTACATATTGAGCAAGTTAAGCTGTGTGAAGTCATTTTTTTCAGAGTCAACAAATATTATTGAAGTGTTAAGTGAAAAAATAATAAATAAATAAATAAAAACAATTCCATGGTTAATGTGCCTTGTTGGAGATCAGGTTCATGGGACCACTTCCCTCTTTTGTTCATTTTAAAATAAATGTTTAAGCAAAAATCTAGATGCAGTAGGTTAGTAAATTTCTAAACAATTAGCAACATGAACCGTGGTTTGTTTTTAGCGGGAATTTCAGTATCCTGTATAAAACCAAATTCTATTAGATGAAGGGCTTTGTGACATCCGCACTGCACAATCACAGCATGGCTCTTATTATACCTGCTCCACACACACACACACAGAATGACTGTACAAACGCTCCTCAGCTTAAGAATGAGTTAGATTCTGAACGGCCTTTCATTAGATGAATTTGTTCGTAAGTCGTTACAAGGCGTTCTTTAGAGGAGACCATATGTTTAAACATAGTATCAGTAACCTATACAAGTTTGTACTGTATACAGTCTCTCTCTCTCTCTCTCTCTCTCTCTCTCTCTCTCTCTCTCTCTCTCTCTCTACATAATCATCTGTACATTATCAATATCATTATGTCCCGTGTTTAAACTTCTGGTTCTTCTCAAGCACAGCACAGCGAATCTAATCAGATTTACAGAGTTTCAGTCTTATCCAGTTCATTATAATACTGGAGTCAATTTGTTTCTTCTTTGAAAGTTTTGGCATGAGTTCAGAAATGAATCGGTTCTTCCCGGACCTCCACGTGTCAGCCACGCCCCTCTGCCGGAGCCTAGTGATAAGTGTACCTCAGGATAATGTTTAATCATATTTCATACTTATATTTATGATATATCTTACTATAGATTTTATCGCATCCTGTTCGTATCTCCGGATGTTTGTAAAATGAATGTTCGTAAGTTGTTGAGCGTCTGTAGACAAGAGGACGGAAACAAGAATGTGTCAGGATTACATTCCAGAGCCTCTGTGGGCGCCTTTTTTTTTTTCAACGAAAGCATTACTTCTGGGTCTATTATCGGGAATAGCTTTAATTATTATTTAATTATTTTACTGGAAGTCTTCCGAATGCATGTCAAAAAACTGGTTTTGCTTCAGAGTATCTCAATACGTATTGCTTGCATGTTAGAACCAGTTTAAACTGATAAACGGGTTTTATTGTGCAGTTCTAATAATTATATTGAATTATTCAAAGTATGGGGTGTTGGGGCAATTATCATTTCCACTTCATGACAAGAAGGTTCTGGTTACAAGTCCTATGATTGAAGATGCTGTTTCTCCCCACGCTTACGCAGGCTTCCTTTGGGTACTTTGGTTTCCTCCCACAGTCCAAACATGAGCACCCTATCATATGCTTTCTCCAGATCCACAAAGGCACAATGCAGCTCCCTCTGACCTTCTCTGTACTTCTATGTTAACATCCGCAAAGCAAACACTGCATCTGTGGTGCTCTTTCTCAGCATGAAGCCAAACTGTTGTTCACAAATGCTGAACCCTGCCCTTAGTCTAGCTTTCACTCTTCTTTCCCATAACTTCATTGTATGGCTCATCAACTTCATCCCTCTGTAGTTGCCACAACATTGCATGTCTCCCTTGTTCTTAAAAATGGGCACCAGCTCAGTTCTCCATTACTCCAGCATCCTCTCACTCTCTAAGACCTTGTTGAATGTATGTCATCAGGACCAACTGCCTTTCCACTCTTCATCCTATTCAATGCCATCCTCACTTCACCCTTACTAATATTTGCTACTTCCTGGTCCTTCACCTTTTTCACCTTCCTTACCATCAACATCATCCTGCACACCACCATCGTATACTGTCTGGCAACACTCTCACCCACTACTACTTTGCAGTCACTGACTTCCTTCAAATTACATCGCCTACACAAGACGTAGTCTACCTGTGCGCTCCCTCCTCCACTTTTATAAGTCACCCTATGCTCCTGTCTCTTCTGGAAGAAAGTATTCACCACAGCATTTCCATCCATTTTGCAAAATCTATCAACATCTGTCCTTCTGTGTTCCTGTCCTGGATACCAAACTTGCCCATCAGTTCCTTGTCCCCTCTGTTGCCTGCACCAACATGTCCATTGAAGTCAGCACAAATGACTACTCTTTCACCTCTGGGGGTACTCTGCATCACTTAATTTACTCCAAAATTTCTCCTTCTCATCTAGCTCTTGAGACTCATCACTCTGTCTGACACTCTTTTGACTTCTAGAACATTCATGACAAACCCCTCCTTCAAGATGACTCCTACTCCATTTCTCTTCCCATCCACACCATGATCGAACAGCTTAAATCTTGCTCCTAAGCTAAGCTTCTAGCCTTGCTACCTTTCCACCTGGTCTCCTGAACACACTGTATGTCCACCTTCCTTCTCTGCATCATGTCAGCCAGATCGCTATCTTTTCCTGTCATAGTTCCAACATTCAAAGGCCCTACTCTAAGTCCTAGACTCATGCTTTTCCTCTTCTCTCTCCGCCTACGGACATGCCTCCTGAACTCCTTCTTCAACCAACGGTAGCCCAATTTCCACCAGCACCCTGTTAGTTAACTGCACTGATGGTGGTCGTTGTTAACCTGGGCCTCGACCGATCCGGTATGACATTCTTACTCATGACTCACATAACAAAAGCCAAAGTAACTCTGTAAGATCCATTTTATAAGGAATATTTTAACTTTTAATTTATTAAATAAATGTTTGGCTTATAATTCCATTTTCAATTAGTTCATAATACTCACAGTCTGTCACTCAACAGCATTGAGGTGGGGCAGATATTCTTGCTTACACATTTCAACCAAATGAATAACACACCAGTTAACACTGGTAAGTAGTCTGCTGTTTTGATGATGAAGAGTGGGGAACGTTTTAGTTAAAAACTGCTTTGTCTTAAAGGACTCTTCTCTCAGGCACCTGAGCACAGGGTCTTGTGGTGATATTAGAGTTGCATGAGTTTTACTAACAAATCATCAATGTTGGTCAAAATAACATCAGCTGCTAAATCCTGTTTATCTATTTATTAACCTAAAGAAAGTATTTCATTGTGGAGCGCACTGAGGTTTTACACAACAGCTCGAGCAGACCCTCGTGCACTGAAATGAACTCCAGCCAATTAGTGTATTTTTTTCAAAAATAGACACTATGTGCTACTATCATCTTTGAGTTTAAAATCCAGCTTGATGAGTGCACCCATCTGCAGTCAGGAGTTCGTGCAATCTGATTGGTGGAGCTCTTGCAGAAGTAGGAATGGCATAGGATTACCTCCTTCAAACGATGAGCATCTGTAACCTTATTCACACAACAGGGCAGATAGCAGTTTCCCTCCAAATGTGTTAAGCTGCCCCTGAAGTAAAGGGAAGTGGCAACATCACATGTCATGGAGGGGAATATGCTCACTTTAACCCCTTCCTGATTGGTGATGGTAACAAGGAAGGCAATACTTCATTGCTATCAATTGGGGAGGGGAATCCATTCATTCATTAATTTTCCAAACCGCTTTTGTCCAGTTAGTCCAGAAAGTCCTTAATAGAACCACAAGACAGGAGCATATCACCCGATCATATTTATACTGCTCTGGCTCACAGTTAAATTTTGAATCGATTATAAAATATTACTTTTAACACATAAAGCACATAATGGTCTCGCGCCACATTATTCGAGCGAACTTCTTGCTGTTTATGATCCGGCACGTCCCCTTAGATCACAAGGTGCAGGATGCTTAGTGATACCTTGAATAATGAAGACTACTGCAGGGGGCAGAGCTTTCTCTTAAAAAGCCCCACAGTTATGGAATAATCTCCAAGTTATGTTCAAGACCCAGACATAGTCTCTGTTTTTAAGACGAGGCTGAAAACTTACTTGTTTAGTGGTGCATTTTGTTAAGAGGCTTTTATTAGGACAAGGAGCGGATCTGGGGATCTCAGGCATAGAGCTCTGGTAAACTGTGATGTTGGGGTGCTGTCGTCCCCCCCACTCTACATGATCACCCAGGCCTGTTTGACAGTGGGGTTGCTGATTGCCCATCTAATCTGCTGATGAAGATCTAAATGAATCCAGATGTGTACTAACAGATGGTGAACATGATTGTTCACGGCTGGTGATGTGGAGTCTTCCCCATAATTATTTAGGAGTTACAGTTGTATAACCATCCGGACTACTTTTTGGACTGTAACATGGTTTGTATTTTTATGGTTTCACCCAAATAAGGATGAGTTTCCCTTCGGGGTTCCTCTCAAGGTTTCTTCCTTGCAACTACTGAGGGAGTTTTTCCTTGCCACCGTCGTTGCGGGCGATGCTCATTGGGGATATGTAGAAGTACTGTCATTGGTAATGTTTAAATACTTTATACTTTGTAAGCTCCTACTTTCACTGTTTAACTGTATAAAGCTGCTTTGCGAAAATCATACCGTAAACCGTACGATACAAATAAAATTGAATTGAAATTGAATTGAAACTTAATCCCAATGGGGGCAGTGGTGGTCTAGTAATATAAGGCACTGGATCACTGATCCTAAGGTTGGGGGTTCTAGTCCCACTTTCCACACGATTGTCACTGTCCCCCCAGTGCAGCTAACTGGGTTATCAAAGGCCGGCCATGTCTTTCACTGTCTATGGTGTGAGGCATGTAAAAGAACCATTGCTGACTTTCGACAAGAGTAGGCTGCAAAGCCGTCAGCGTGTTTCCGCCCTGCGATGGCCTGGTGAGCTGTTCAGGGTGTACTCTGCCCTCGCCCGAAGTTGGCTGGGGTGGGCGCCAGCCTCCCCGTCACCCTAATTAGGATTAAGCAGTTACAGAAAATGAACTGATGATGAATTAATCCTAATTAGTGTTGTTGGGAGGCTGGTGCCCACCTCAGCAAACTCTGAGCAAGCATGGGGTACACCCTGCATGACTTCCCAGGAGATTGCAAGCCAACAATCACATAACAATTCATATTCACACCTAAAGGGGATTTGGAACAGCTAATTTACCTACTAGGTGTGTTTTTTGGACTGCGGGAGGAAACCAGAGTACCTACACTGAAGAAACCCACACAAGCATAGAGAGAGCATGCAAACTCCACACAGAAATGCCTGAGCTGGGAATAGAACCCAGGACCTTCTTGCTGTGAGGCACAAGAGTTCATACTCACGCTCATACTTAGGTGCAATTTGGAAAAGCATGTCTTGGGACATTGGGAGGAAACCAGAGTACCCACAAGAAACCCACAGAAGCAAAGAAAGAATATGTAAACTACATACATAAACACCCTCGCCGAGCCCAGGACTTGAATCCAGGACCATATTATTCTTATAATAACTATTATTCAGGTCAGGTCAGGCTGTCTACTTCACTGACTAAAGCATCACCTGCTACTGGTAACCATGTAAACCAGTACGACCTGTGCATGGTTAACTGGTCAGCGACTAAACTGGCTCCCCCACCTGGCTTGCTAGGTGAGGAGGGTGAGTGGGTACCCTGCAGGACTATGAACAAAACCTGTCAAATGGCGGATGAATTCATAGGGGAACCAACTGCCACCCATGTCTTGGAGAGGAGATGGGCGCCACCATGATTCCTTCACAAATTCCATACTGGATCGGTCGGGGCCCAGGATAAAAATAGCTGTGCTGCCTTCTGATGCCTGTAGGGAAAGCAGTGATAAATGGGCTACTAGTGGACACACAAAAAAATTTGCAAAAACCAAGTTCAATATCGGAACATGGAATGTGAGAACTCTGAAAGACAAAGGGAAGCTTGATTTAATTGCAAGTGAAATGTCAACCATCAGCTGGGACATATTAGGGATCTCAGAAATGAGGTGGACTGGCATTGGCGAAGGGACAACATCAGAAGGGTACAAAATCTGGTACAGCGGAAATGAAGAAAAGCATACGAGAGGTGTTGGCTTTTTGGGCAGAAAATAAATCACAAAATCAATCATGGAATGCTCACCTGTTTCAGACAGAATTATTTCGATGTGAATTGTTGGCAAACCAAACAATATGACCGTTATTCAGGTGTATGCGCCAGTCTCAAATAGTGAAGAGCAGGACATTGAAGAATTCTATCATGATCTGGAAAATCTCATCAGGAAATCACCAAAGAAAGATATTATAGATGTCCAAGGAGACTGGAACTCCAAAATCGGCCTCAATGAAGCCAGAAAGTTGAATAGAACAGTGGGAAACTACGGTGTTGGGGAAAACAAATAGCAGATGAAGAAGACTACTGGAATTTGCGAGACACCATCAACTTGTTGCAAATACTCTTCAGAAACACAAGATTTCCAGAAGAACCACTTGACATTTACCGAATGGACTGGTACACAACCAGATTGACTAAATCCTGGAAAACAAGAAACATGCATCAGCGATAAATGCGCCAAAAACTCAATCTTTCAAAAAACCAGAAGCAATCATGACCTGGTTATGATGGAATTCAAATTGAAACTCTGCAGAATGCAATCCAACAAATAAAAGAGAACCAGATTCGATCTTGACAAGCTGAAAGACCCAAATATAGCGTCTAGGTACAAAACAGACATTGCAGGCCACTTTGCCCCGCTTCTCCTCCTTGAGAACCAGGTTATTCATACATTATGCAATAACTTCACCAACATTGTGAATGAAACATCGATTGAAGTTCTTGGAAAGGCAAAGATGATTAAGAAGCCATGGATTACTGCTGAAATTCTGGAGGCGTGTGATTTGAGGTGCCAGCTTATGAAAACCAGATTCAAAAATGAAAACATCCTGCACAACTATAGAGTTGCAAACAGAGAGGTAAGCAAAAATATTATAACAAGAAAGAATAAGTGTATAGAGGAACAAACTAAAGAAATCGAAGAAGGATTAGCCAAAAACAACCAAAAGATGGCTTACAATGCTGTAAAGAAACTGACGTAAGAAAGAAATCGAAGAATAAATGCAATTGAGGACCAGAATGGAAACGTTCGTAGCGAACTTTACCAACATCGAGCAAACACGAATATCGAAATCCTGTCCGAAGATGTCAACAGCAAAGAGGAAGATGAGGACCAGGAAATTCTAAAGGCTGAAGTCTAATACGGCATTTCAAAACTGAAAGCAAACAAGACTCCAGGTCGAGATAACATCCCAGCAGAATCAATCAAGAACGGAGGCGATGCAATGGTTGACATTCTCTACTACAATTGTAACAACATCCTCCACACTGCAAGATGGCCCTCTCAATGGACGGAATCTGTCCTGATTCCCATTCCAAAAAAGAAAATGAGCAAAAAATGCAGTGACTACTGAACAATTAGCCTCATAAGCCACGCAAGCAAGGTTATGCTCACAATCATTCATGCACGTATTCACCCAAAAGTTTATTTAATTCTTAGTGAGAACAAGCTGGCTTCAGGAGAGATCGCAGCATAGTGGAGCAAATTCTCAGCCTCCACCTTTTATGTGAAAATCATCGTAACCACCAAAAGAAATTCTTTCACAACTTTATCGATTTCAAAAAAATATTAGATCGGGTCTGGCATGACGCATTATGGCATACAATCAACAAGGGCGTAGGCTGGTCTGACCGTGGTGGGGTGCACATCTTGGTTGACCGGAACTCGAGTCTCAGGGGCTATAGGCCTAAGGAGTGTAGAGAAACACAAGAACAAATTGAACACCAGATTGTTTTAATTATAAACATAATTTGGATCCTAATTAAAATTGGCTTAGGGGTCTTATAAATGATGTTATAAATCAGTTTACAGTTATAATGTACATTACAAAAATAACAATTAGTTACAGTCACCAGTTTTCCTCTCACCTGTTATGATCATGCACAACTGATTTGTACGAGTTACAAGAGCACAAATTAAGGCTTGATCAGAGGACTTCAGCTCAGGTCGCCTGGTAAGCATAAATGTCAATCACTTGATCAAGATCTACATGTTTAGTGGATGTTGATGAGCACCAATGAAGAAAGTCTCTCTTGACCCATGGTTACTTTCAAGTATGAATGGGGGTGCCACAGTGTACTTGCACTCCTTTCACATTCACATGAAGTCAGTGGAAGGGTGTAGATAATTTGCAGAAGAGTAAATGTGTTCAGAAGTGTCACTTGATCACATTCTTTAATGGCTGCTGCTGATGACTGTGAACTTTTTGCCTCTGGAATATTTTTCGTACCTTGCCTTCCATCGTTTTAACTCCTGTGGAACCAACTCAGGTGATGAAAGGTCACTAATGTATAGGTCAATGGCCTTATCAATGTCACTGACTGAAGTTTTGCAAATTATTGCAGGAAAAGGCCCAACAGTGATACTACCTTTCGTGCCAAGCTTGAAAACTGAGTGTACAGACTTTTATTGATGTGAGCCAAGAATGGAATTGCAAGGTTCAGCCTGTAGTGGTCATAAATGGAAAGTGAGGCAACATTGTTGCTGTGCAGCTGTCTTCCTGCAACTCTATATGCTGAGTGGGTTCTGTGCCGACCTTTTCTGCCATCTGAACTGCTTGATTGTAGATCTTGGTAAACTCTTCCTCAACCTGGTGTCTTTCCTCTTTGTAAGTGTCCTTTACTTCCTGGACCATTTCATGCCCTTGCATAATGTCCACAGAGGACCCTTGTAGCTTGACTGTAAGACCTGACAGGTATGAAAGGTACTGAAACACAGTTACGAATGTAACAACGAAATCAAAGCTGGTGATTCCTGTGTGAACTTGCTGAGCATCACTCTTGTTTGGGTCGACCAGTCCTTGTACATTCCATTAAACCCTTTGTGCAATTCCTCGTACTCCTGCAGATGCATGCTGTATCCTATGATCTCAAGAGCATCCACAATAAACGTGAAACCCTGGTAGAAATGCTGGTAGGCATTGTGGCGCTCTGCCCATCTTGTTCTGCACAAGTCTATCAGGCATTTTCGTTTTACTGATCCTGTTGTGCGGGAGTGTATGTGTAGGACCCAAGGATGCAGGAGACCGAAGGAAGGTTCAACAATTTATTAAACATTAAGCACTGTCAATCACTAGAAAACGAAAATCAAGGGAACTGGTTGAGCACGAAGCACGAACCAGGGATCAGAGAGAGCGTCGAGGAGCAGAGTCACTGAAACAAATCTTCTGACAGCGGAGGGGTGCATGCCGCTCCCTTTTATCGCTGGCTGCCACTGATTGCAAATTAGGACCAGGTGCGCTCAGCTCGGAAACTCATCTACCGGCAATGGCCACACCCCTTGCCAGCTCCTGCAATGAATTAAGGAAAGGTTAGTTTGCCAGCCAGCACAGACCATGACAGATCCATCATGATAGGTTTTGAGACTGACTATAGTTTGCAGTAGCTCATTTCGTTTCGGGTGATTTTGAAAGAAAAGGCAACAGGTTCTTGAGTTTATTCAACATGTTGCATACTTGTGGAATCTTGCAGGAGTGACTAATAATTAGGTTTAGGCAGTGTCCATTGCAGTGAATATAAGTTGCTAATGGTGAATACTGCTGAATTCTAGCTTGCACTCCTACCTGGTTTGAGGACGTATTGATTGCCCCATCGTATCCTTGTCCATGGATGGTTTTTTGAGGGGAAGACCAAGTTCATTAAGGGTTGTGATGATGTCCTCTGCTAGGTGCTCACCGGTTGTGAGCTTAACCATTGAAAACTTGATAAAATCTTCTCTGATGTTCTTCTCTTCGTCGTTCGTAAGGAGCAGGCTGCAGAGCCGTCAGCATGTTTTGTCCCTTGCTAAAGGGTTGTGTCAGCAAGGGCATCTGATGTAAAAACCTATGCCAAATCAATCTTGCGAATCGTTCACTGTGGCGATCCCTGATAAAGGGAAACAGCCAAAAGGAAATCTCTCAAACTGTGATGCTGAAGCCGTTAAAACTGCAACATGTGGTTATACAAACTATGTAAAAATAAATATCACAGAAATTATACAACACTAATGAATCTCAATGCACCAGAGTTACACTACACACTACAATTTAACAAAGATGTATTTACAGTTCAATTACAAAAAACAATTAAATCTATTTTACAACATTTGCACTTTATAAACACTTTCACATAATCTTTCACATAATCTTAGCAATTCAATAAGTTATTTTACTAAGCACTTTGGGGAACCAGGTACACCCATGGGTAGATTTATAAACTTTAAAAAATGGCTGTCTATATAAGGGTGAACTGCAATCAATTATTATATTTCAACCAAAAACATGCTCAAATATATTTCAATCTATATCTGCAAGTACATGTGCTAAATAAATTTACAAATTGAGCTAAAGTTATTTATCAATTCAAAGGCACAAACAAATATTAATACATATTTACAGCACAAAGACACTATTCATTTTATAAAAGGACTGACCATTAGGCTGTACGGGAGGCATACAGGCTGGATGGCTTATGATTATTTTAGCCATTCATTCTCTGTGCGTCAATGTCTACTTTGTGTTCTAACACATGTACAGGAACGGGAAGCAGGAACCAGAAGCGGTACTAAGAAACTGTGCTTTATTCTCACACTTGCACTTTGTTTGATTGACAGTGTTCAGCTATTATTGCTTACTGATAATATAACAGCACAACAATGAGTTCAATTTTATGTGCTTGTCCAGCGGAACTCAACTCCTGCTGTGTGTGTGTGTGTAGGTGCACATGCACCCTGTGCCGCCCCCCCCATGCCCTTAAATGAAGCAGCAAGGAATTGGACAAAATATGATGAAATTAATATAGCAGCTCTATGAAAACGCAAGAACAACAGTCCTCGCTGGAGACACCTATAGTGATTGGTTCACATGAACTGTAGGAGTGCAACAAGGCTGTATCCTCTCACCCACTTTGTTTAACCTGTTTCTTGAAAGAATTATGGAAGATGCTTTAGCAAACTACGAAGGAGGTCCAAGCAGTGTAGGAAGAACCGTTCCTAACTTGCGTTTCGCAGACGACATAGACCTTATTGCTAACACTGAGGACGAGTTGAGAACAATCACTGCAAGACTGGATGCAACTGTGCACAGCAATGACATGGAAATTAGCAGCGAGAAAAGCAAAAAGTGATGGTTATGGGTCAAGGCGAGATGTGTCAGACTGTTGTGCCTCTTAATGGAAAAGATCTGGAAAAAGTGAAAAGATTCAAGTATTTGAGCTCAGTGATCACAGAAAAGGCGACAAGCGAGGATGAAGTGAAATGCAGAATTGGCGCGGCACTAGTTGCTGTTCGCCAAGGAGAAAATACTAAATATAAAATAGTACTAGAAAGTACTAGATTGCGAAGTAGAAAATCTGGAATTCTAGAAATCTGAAACAGAAGATACGACTCATTAATGCAATGGTTACCAGTATTCTGATGTATGGATGCGAAAGCTGGAGAACGCTTCTTCTTCTTTTCCTTTCGGCTTTTCCCTTTAGGGGTCGCCACAGCAAACCACCGACCTCCATCTCACCCAATTCTCTGTATCTTCTACTCTTACTCCAACTACCTTCATGTCCTCCTTCACCACATCCATAAATCTTCTCTTTGGTCTTCCTCTCGGCTTTTTGCCTGGTACTTCCAACCTCAGCATCCTACTACCAATATACTCACTATCCCTCCTCTGTACATTTCCAAACCATCTCAATCTAGCCTCTCTGACTTTGTCTCCAAAACCTCTAACATGTGCTGTCCCTCTGATGTACTCATTCCTGATCCTATCCATCCTCGTTACTCCCAAATACAACCTCAACATCTGCATTTTCATCTCTTCTACCGCCAGCTCAGCAGCCTGTCTTTTCCTTAGTGCCACTGTTTCTAAACCATACAACATCACTGGCCTCATCGCTGTCTTGTACACTTTTCCTTTCATTCGTGCTGATACCTTTCTATCACACATCACACCGGACACTTTTCTCCAACCATTCCAACCTGCCTGCACATGCTTCTTCACCTCTTTTCCTTGCACTGGATTGTTGAGCCTAAGTACTTAAAATCCTCCACCTTCTTTATCTTTGCTCCCTGTAACCTCACCGTTCCTCTTGGGTCCTTCTCATTCACACATATGTATTCTGTCTTATTGAGGCTAACCTTCATTCCTCTCCTTTCCAGGGCATACCTCCACCTCTCTAGATTTTCCTGCACTTGTTCTTTGCTCTCACTACAGATCACAATGTCATCTGCAAGAATCATAGTCCATGGAGATTCTTGTCTAACCTCATCTGTGAGCCTGTCCATCATCATAGCAAACAGGAGTGGGCTCAGAGCTGACCCTTGATGCAGTCCCACCTCCACCTTGAACTCTTCTGTCACACCAACAGCACACCTCACCACTGTCTTACATCTCTCATACATGTCCTGCGCCACTCTAACATACTTTTCTGCCACTCCAGACTTCCTTGTGCAATACCACAGTTCCTCTCTCGGCACCCTGTTATTTGCTTTCTCCAGATCCAGAAAGGCACAATGCAGCTCCTGACCTTCTCTGTATTTCTATACTAACATCCTCAAGGCAAACACTGCACCTGTGGTGCTCTTTCTTGGCATGAAACCAAACTGTTGTTCACAAATGCTGACCTCTACCCTAAGCATAGCTTCCACTATTCTTTCCCATAACTTCATCATATGGCTCATCAACTTTATCCCTCTGTAGTTGCCACAACTCTGCACATCTCCCTTGTTCTTAAAAATGGGCACAAACACACTTCTCCTCCATTCCTCCGGCATCCTCTCACTCTCTAAGACCTTGTTGAATGTTCTTGTCAGAAAGTCTACTGCTACCTCCCCTAGACACTTCCATACTTCCACCGGCATGTCATCAGGACCAACTGCCTTTCCACGCTTCATCCTCTTCAATGCCCTCCTTACTTCACCTTACTAATCTTTGCTACTTCCAGGTCTTCAACAGTCACCTCTTCTACTGTTTTTTCTCTCTCATTTTCCTCATTCATCAGCTCTTCATAGTACTCTTTTCATCTTTCCAGCACACTTCTGTCATCAGTCATCACGTTTCCAACTCTGTCCTTTATCACTCTAACTTGCTGCATGTCCTTCTCATCTCTATTTCTCTGCTGTGCTAACCTGTATAAATAATTTTCTCCCTCCTTACTGTCCAACCTAGCATACAAGTCATCATATGCCCTCTGTTTGGCCTTTGACACCGCTACCTTCGCCTTACGCTGTCTCCCTGTACTCCTGTTTACTCTTTGGTCCTCTCAATGTCCCATTTCTTCTTCGCTAACCTCTTCCTTTGTACACACTCCTGCACTTCCTCATTCCACCACCAAGTCTCCTTATCTACTGTTCTTCCAGAGGACACGCCAAGTACTCTCCTACCTGTCTCCCTGATTACATTAGCTGTAGTTGTCCAGTCATCTGGAAGCACTTCTTGACCACCCAAAACCTGTTGCAACTCCTCCTTGAAGACACTCTTCCTTTTTCAGCTTCCACCACTTTGTCTTCTGCTCTGCCTTTGCCTTCTTCACCTTTCTTACCATCAGCATCATCCTGCACACCACCATCCTATGCTCTTTGGCAACACTCTCACCCACTACTACTTTGCAGTCACTGACTTCCTTCAAATTACATCGCCTACACAAGATGTAGTCTATTGGTGTGCTCCTACCTCCAATTTTATAAGTCACCCTATGCTCCTGTCTCTTCTAGAAGAAAGTATTCGCCACAGCCATTTCCATCCTTTTTGCAAAATCTTTCAACATCTGTCCTTCTGTGTTCCTGTCCTGGATACCAAAGCTGCCCATCACTTCCTCGTCCCCTCTGTTGCCTGCACCAACATGTCCATTGAAGTCTGCACCAATGACCACTCTTTCACCTCTGGGGTACTCTGCATTACTTCACCTAACTAACTCCAGAATCTCTCCTTCTCTTCTAGCTCACATCCTGCCTGTGGGGCATAAGCACTAACAACATTGAACATCACACCTTCAATTTCTAACTTGAGACTCATCACTCTGTCTGACACTCTTTTCACTTCTAGAACATTCCTGACCAACCCCTCCTTCAAGATGACTCCTACTCCATTTCTCTTCCCCTGCACACCATGAAAAAACAGCTTAAACCCCGCTCCCAAGCTTCTAGCCTTGCTACCTTTCCACCTAGTTGTCTAAACACACAGTATGTCCACCTTCCTCCTCTGCATCATGTCAGCCAGCTCTCTACCTTTCCTGTCATAGTTCCAACATTCAAAGTCCCTACTCTCATTCCTAAATTCATGCTTTTCCTCTTCTCTCTCTGCCTATGGACACACCTCCCACCTCTTCTTCTTCAACCTCTCCTTGGTCCAACAGTAGTCCAATTTCCACCAGCACCCTGTTGGTTAACAGCACTGATGGCGGTCGTTGTTAACCCGGGCCTCGACCGATCTGGTATGAAATTTGTCTTTATGGTTTGCATTTTGTATTCTGGCAAAAAGTTTTATGCCGAATGCCCTTCCTGTCGCAACCCTCTGCATTTTTCCGGGCTTGGGACCGGCGTGAGGGTGGGCACTTGTTTGTAACCCCCCTCACAGCTGCATTTTGTTGATGCATTTCGACTGCATTTCGTCATCAGAGAACAACAGAGAAAATATGCAAGAAGTTTGAAGCTTTTGAAATGAAATGCTACCGTCGTCTACTTGGTATCTCATGGAGAGACAAAAGAACAAATGAGTTTGTTTGGAACAAGATCTGCGAAATTAATGCCAATAGCCGCCCAGAGATATTTATGGAATTCGCAATGTGCAGTAAGCTTATTTTCTTTGATCACCAAGTGAGACGAGATGCTCTAACAAAATGGCTTATGCAGGGAACCATCAATGGAACGAGGTACCATGGGAAACCACAGTGAAATTAGCTGGATGATATCCAAGATTGGTCTGGAATTGCCAGCATGACCAGACAATATCACCTGATGGAAAACAGAATGGAATGGCAAAGAAGAGTTAAACAGTGGGTGCGCCAACGGTCTAATTGACTATGGTCTCAATGATGATGAACTATTATTCATATTTTATTCATTCATTTTATGTACTGCTTAATCCTAATGATGGTCATGGGGCGGCTGTCACCCTTCTCACCCAACTCTGGGCGAAGGCAGAGTACACCCTGGATGGCTTGCCACACCATTGCAGGGCAGAAACATGCTGACAGTTATGCAGCCTAATCTTGACACAAGTCAGCAATGCTTCTTTAACCTGCCTCTCACCATAGACAGTAAGAGACATCGCTGGCCTTTGATAACCCAATTAGCTGCACTGGGGAGACAGTGACAACTCGTTGAGAGTGGGGCATGAACCCTCAACCTTGGGATCGGTGATCCAGCGCCCTTTACAGCCAGGCCACCACTGCCCCATAATAAATATTTTTCTTATGTTATTCATTCATTCTCAGAACCACTAGATCCTAATTATGGTCACAGGGAGACTGGTGCCCATCTCAGCCTACTTTAGGCTGAGACATCATAGACAGTGAGAGACATGGCCAGCTTTTGATAACCCAGCTAGCTGCATTGGTGGGACAGCACCGACAACCCGGTGATAGTGGGGCTTGAACTTCTGACCTTACGATAAGCAATTGAATACCACTGGGCCACCACTGCCCCGTATTCATATTTCACATTGAGCTTTTTTATGTATTGCTTTACTTTGGATCAGACAGAAACCGATTCGCAATCAACTCAGGTTTTATTCAATCTGTGAATTTTCTTGTGTCTTTCATAGGGATTTTCAGCCTCGGTGTGTCTCTTCCTCATCAGTATCACTTCATTAATGAGACTAAGACCTGGGCTGAAGCACAGAGATACTGCAGAGAGAATTATGTGGATTTAGCCAGTATTAATAACACTGAAGAGAACCTTGCACTTACTGACAAAATAAGCATCTGGAACAGCAGCCGAACATGGATTGGACTGTATGATGATATGAACAGCTGGAAATGGTCTCTGGGTGATGATTCTTTCTACAAGGAAGGAGACAGAAGCTTCAGAAACTGGTATATAGAAAAACCAAATTACTGGTATGAGAACAGCATGTGTGCGTGTTTAAACACCTATGATGGAGTGTGGTATGAGCCTTCTTGTTCCTCAGAAAGTTGGTTCATTTGTTTTGATGGTGAGTACAACTTTTATTTACAATGTATCTCAAAATAATTAACACACACACACACACACACACACACACACACACACACACACACACACAAAATAGCATATATAAATTTATGATAGTGAATAATTATAAAATACTTTAATATTTTAAATATTTAAAATATTTTGACCATATTTCATTTGATCTGTTTTAGGCCGAGAGAATGCCAGTGTAAGATATATTCCAGTTAATCAGAGCATGAGCTGGACTGAAGCTCAGAGATACTGCAGAGAGCATTACACAGACCTGGCCAGTGTGAGGAACCGGACTGAGAACCAGAAGATCAGAACATTCGCATCTGGTTCTGATTCCAATCCTTATTCCTATTATTGTTTTTGGATCGGCCTGTACAGAACCATGTCTTGGTCAGATAATAGCACATCTTCTTTCAGAAACTGGAAATATGGAGGATCCTATATCTTTCTACAGGGTGAATTCTGCACTACTGTGTTGCTAAATGATGATGATTATTACAATGGGAGATGGACAGATGAACAGTGTGTTGACACTTTTCCATTCGTCTGTTACAGTAGTGAGTAGATTTGTGTTCTATCATAAATAAAATTGATGAAATCATTTTTAAATATTAGTGGATAGAGTTTGGTTATAGTGATAAAGTGGGACAGTCAGTGATGGTTAAATAGTTTATGCTTTGGGTTACTGTGTTTTTGTTTAGTTTTGTTTATTTGTTTATTTATTTATTTATTATGGATAAGCAATATTCTTTTGTTTAAATTATTTCCTGAACACAAACCGCATTTATTCTACGTTGCAGTCATATCTTCCTAAGAGTTTTTACAGCATCCAAGAGAGAGCAAAACTTTCAATCTCTTCACATCAGTTCAATAAGTTTCTTTTCTGTTGCTCATTTGGTGACTGTGTTCCTGATCAGGCGAAGTCCGCAGAATGTTCTGATCTCCACTGGCCACAGATGTACTTTGGTTGTGTGGTTGTGTTCTGTTTCGAAATTATGAAAGTCTTCATCAGAGTCAAACATGACAAAAACACAGGCAGACAACAGATAGAAAATCTGAAACAAATGTACAATTCTCATTGGTCCAACAGGATTTCAATTCTATTGCAAAATGATCCATTAAGGGGAGCTGCAAAAGTCCATGTCCAAGGACCACACCCCATCTTAATGTTAGGAAGGGCAACCATAGATTACTCCCAAAGTTAGGAATCATTACAGTTGTGTATGATAAAGGACAAACACCACGCCCAGTCAGAAGGGTATGCATTCAATTAGAAGCTAAAGTACAATACGACACTGCCATCTTGAAATACCCAAAACAAGCAAAAACATACTACAAATTTGGCTACTTGAAGGAAACATGATAAATTCATCATCATCAGCAGCAGCATCATCTTTCTCTGAGTAATCTGGGGTCAGGTTGCAGGGGCAGCAGCCTAAGCAATGAAGTCCAGATGTCCCTCTCCCCCAGCTACTTCCTTCAGCTCTTCCGGGGAGACCCCGAGGCATTCCTGGACCAGCCAAGAGACATAATCCCTCCGGCGTGTTCTAGGATCTGTTCCCCAGAACTTATGTGACGATTCAGAACCATGTTTGGCCCATGCCTAATGTCGGAGAATGACATAATCCATATTTTGAGTACATATAGCCTTTTCATGTTCAGATATATGGATCTTTAGAGCCTTTCTTATTTACCCAACATAAACAAGACCACAAGGATATTGAAGAATGTAAATAACATGTGAACTGCTGCAGTTGATAAATGAATTAATTAAATACTTTGTAGCAGTATGTGGATGTGTGAAGCGTTGGGTATCTGATGGGTTAAAGCACTGAGTACAGTGACGACAGCAACAGAAACCTACAGGTCCACACTCGGCTATTATGAGAACCTAGATGGCCAGCAGAAACGACTTTCAGTTTCTTTCAATAACTTTCTATCTGTTTACACTATCCAGAAAGGTATTGTACTTTTTTCAAAAATTATGAGTAAATATTATGACTAATGATTTCTTGTTGTCTCTCTTTAGCAACTTCCTCTACAACCTCTCGTCAGTATCACTTTGTTAACGAGAGTAAGACCTGGACTGAAGCACAGAGATACTGCCGAGAGATTTACACAGACCTGGCTACCATTGACAGCATGGAGGAAGTGAACGCACTCAATAGCACAGTAAATGGCAGCTACTCAGGTTTAGCCTGGATTGGACTGTATGGTGACCTGGACAGCTGGAGGTGGTCTCTGGATGATGATACTTTCTACCAGGAGGGAGAGAGAGACTTCAGAGGGTGGAGACAGCAACCTAAAAACTACCGTGGAAATGAGTTTTGTGTTTATATTAATTCTGATGGAACCTGGTATGATGGAAACTGCAGAGCCAATTTACCTTTTGTTTGCTATGATGGTGAGAATATTTTAACAGTTTTGAAGGATATATTGTGCTTTTTGGTTTCTGTGTTTTTGAGAACTTTTATGTTTTTAGGAACAAACGGATTGGAAAATTACACCATAATAAACCAGCGCATGCCCTGGACCGAAGCTCAGCATTACTGCAGAGAGTATTACACGGACCTGGCCAGTGTGAGGAACCAATCAGATAATCTCCGAATCCTCAACCTTACAGGTGGCTCGGTTGCTTGGATTGGTCTGTACAGAACCAGAGTTTGGTCAGACAAACAGGAATCCACATATGAAAACTGGAGACCAGCCAGTTATGAAGAACCAGATAATGGTTTCAATGTTCCAGATGAATTCGGCAATCAACACTGTACGGCTGTTTCATTCAGAGATTCAGGCCATTGGACAGATGAGAACTGCTTCTCCACATTTCCTTTTATCTGCTATCAGAGTGAGTTTATCTCATCGACTTTTATTTATTGCTTTTTACAAAACATGAAGTTTTTTCACTTGAGATGCACTGATTGTAATTTTCCTGACTGATTTCAATTTCCAATTTTTTTGTACGTGCAACCTTCTGATATTGATTTGTGACAAATCCGAGTTTTTTGGTTCGTTGTTCTGTGATGGTTTTGTGAGCTGTTCAGGGTGCATCCCACCTTTGCCCAACACTGGCTAAAATAAGATCCCGCCTCCTCTTACCCTGGTTGGATGAAGCGGTTCAGGAAATAAGTGAGAAGTGAAAGTGCAATTATTGCCAAAAATATTATTCCCAATACTACTACTACTATTATTCATTCATTTTCTGTAACCGCTTAATCCTAATTAGGGTCACGAGGAGGCTGGCACCCATCCCAGTCAACTCCGGGAGAGGGCAGAGTACACCCTGGACAGCTTTCCAGGCCATCGCAGGGCAGAAACACGCTGACGCGGCTATGCAGCTAATCTTGACACAAGTCAGCAATGGTTCTTTTACATGAACCTCTCACCATAGACAGTGAGAGACATGGCCAGCTTTTGAGAACCCAGTTAGCTGCACTGGGGGTGCTGCTATTATTATCATCATCATCATCATCATCATCATCATCATCATCATCATCATCATTGTTGTTGTTGTTGTTAATAGTTGTATACATTTTTACAGTATAAAATTGTACATTTTTTCCTATCCATTTCATTGAGATAAAGCTAAATTTTTGAATATTCTAATGAATTAACAACAGTGCATCTGTATTAATTGTTGGAATTTTAAATAAATAAATATTTAAAAGATATAGAGCCAGAAATACTCAGTACATACATATAGCACACTCACTCACTCACTCATGTGCTGAATCACTTAATACTATTAGGGACAGTATTATGCTGGGTTCGGCAAACAGCGAGTTATTTTATTATACACCGAACTGACCTCGCTCTCAAAACAAGATGAAGAGACTGTTACAGAGAGTATATTATCAAAACTGAGGGATAGTTACTGCTCTATGAAATGCTGGAGAAACTATTAGTGATGGGTTGATTGTGGCTGTGGCACTGAAAGGGTTACCAGACAGTTTCAAACCTTTTTCTGTTGTAATAACGCAGAGTGACACTGAAATTTATTTTGAAGATTTCAAAGTGAAATTAAGAAGTTTTGAGGATACAGAAAAAGTTAGGCCAAAGGAAACAGATGGCCGAATGTAAGTTGAAAGTGAACGTAAGTTGTTACAGTGATGTATGAAGTATAACATATGACTATCGTACTGTACTATACATCCATAAATACCATTACCATATCTTATAAAACACCCCTAAATCAATTATAAACATAACATTATAAAATAATATAAAATATATCAAATAATATCAACATTAATTTCAAATAAGTCATTTATTTATATCGAGGCATTTTACATGAAGCTTAAAACAGTCAATCAACTCTTAGAATATGTGAGGTGCTCAATACCGAAAGTAGTGTACTTGCAAAAGTAGTGTGCTTGTTGTGGGTTATACAGACTTCCGGTCTTTCAAGTGCACAAGGGTGCTGTTGAACTAGTTTAGAACACAGCCTGCACTGTTGCAGTCTCCCAGCAAAGAGGAGAGTGTCCGCAAAACAGTGTAAACACAAAGATCACAGAGACGACCTGTTAACACAAGGGTAACACGCTATATAACTGATACAGTGTATATATATATATATATATATATATATACACACACACACACACATACACACTCAGTCTATAGTTTGTAAACAATGAATGCAGCGTCATTGCGTCAGCATACTATGTAGGTACGTCTAAACTCAAAATTTGACTTTTTTTTTTGAAAAAACAAAAAACGTAAAACAGATGAACGTAAGTCAGGGAGCGTCTGTATGTCAAAGAGTGGGACATATGGCCTGACAGTGTTCAAGGAAATCTAGTGGTACCGGTAACAGTGAAAGACAGTCTAGCAACTTTTGTAAACATTGCATAAAACATGGACATACAGAGAATGTGTGCCAGAAGAAGCAGAGAGAATCTAGTCAATCTACATCAGCGAAGGCAGGTAATGACGAGGACAGCTGAGAATCATTCGTTTGCATTCACAGTGGACACAGACACAGACACAGCCTATGCTAATTCTGGGACTAAGTATTTTGGTTGATTGTGGAGCGACAGCTCACATCATAATTGACAAATCTATGTTCAGGTCATTTGACAACACTTTCAAGCTAAATGAACACTTCATTGAACTTGCGTATGGACAGCGTTCAAGCGGAATAGCCCAGGGTAGAGGGAATGCGACTGTTACTATGTGTGATTCTACAGGACAGCGTGTGGAGGCTACACTACAGAGGGCCTTGTATATCCCGTCATTTACGCACAATATTTTCTCTGTGAGAGCTGCAACAGAGAAGGGCGTGACAATTGTGTTTGGACCGAAAAATTTGTACATGACTACAGCAGCTGGTACAAGATTCAACATTGTGAAGAAAGGTAGACTCTATTTCTTTGTAATCATAAGGATTCCGTGAATGGTGTTAGAGCCTGTGGTATGTATACATGGCATAGGGTGCTAGGACACTGTAATCAGAATGAGGTAGGGAAACTTGAGAAAGCTGTGTCAGGCATTAGGATTACTGATAGAGACATTTTTAAATGTGAGACTTGTATAGAAGCAAAGCAAACTTTGAAAAAAAGCAATGAAAGCTGTAGCAAATCTGATTGGCCATTAGACATAGTGTACACTGATTTAGCAGGTCTGATAACTCCTACAGCTAGAAATGGTTTTAAGTATGCTATCACCTTTACTGATTCCTATTCTAGTTTGAGATTTGTTTACTTTCTGAAAACTAAAAGTGATGCCGCTAAAGCTTTGAAAAAGTTTCTAGCAGATTCTGCTCCCTATGGTAGAGTGTTGACACTAAGTAATGACAATGGTACAGAGTTTACTTGTAAAGAGTTTCAGGATATTTTGATTGAAAACAAGATCTGTCATGAGCAAACTGCCCCCTATTCCCCACATCAGAATGGTTTACCTGAACGAGGTTGGTGTACTTTGTTTGAAATGGCTAGCTGTATGTTAGTGGAGTCAAAATTGGCAAAGGAGTTGTGGACATATGCAGTAATGACTTCTGCCTACATTAGGAATATATGTGACAGCCAACAAAGTGGTCAAGCACCTTTCTACTTGTTCACTGGGAGACAACCAAATGTTCACAACATGCATATTTTTGGTTCAGAGTGTTTCGTGTATGACAACATGCCAAAACAGAAATTAGATCCTTGTAGCAAAAAGGGTATCTTTGTAGGGTATGACAAGGGTAGTCCAGCATACTGTGTGTATTTTCCTGAGACAAAGACAGTTAAGAGATGTCAATGTGTCGAGTTCTTGGATGACAGACTTGTGACTACCTTGAAGCCCAATCCACTGACAGACAGTGATGATGAATCTGTAGTAGGTGACAAGGTTCACGATGACTTCCATGATAACGCAGTTGATGGGGACAGAGATCATGACGTAGATGATGACACACATGGCGCAGCTGGTGATGACACAGGTGGTGACGTTCATCATGACCTAACTGATGCCAAGGCAAAAGGTGATGGTAATGACGAGGAAAATGACAAAGGACATGGTAAACCTTGTTGAAAGACTAAACTACCTAAGCACTTTTATGACTATTGATGAACTACGATGACGTTGACACTGGGAACAAGAGTGTTGACTATTGTTGTAGAGTAGTGTTAGGGATACCTAATTCCTATGAGGGAGCTATATCCACCCCAGATGCTAAGAAGTGGGGAAAAGCTATGCAGGACGAAATGGAATCTTTGATAGACAATGATACATTTTCTGTAACCACTTTACCAGAGGGTAGAGAAGCAGTGGGGGGACGTTGGGTGTATGCGCTTAAAGATAATCCGAATGGTTCAGTTAGACACAAGGCAAGATATGTAGCAAAAGGCTATAGTCAGAGAGAAGGGGTAGATTATCATGAGACATTTGCGCCAACAGCTTGTATGACTTCAGTTAGGACGATTATTCAGTTTAGTATGATTTGTGTGTACACCAAATGGATGTTTAGACAGCTTATCTGAATTCTCCTATTGATTGTGAGTTGTACATGGAACAGCCAGAGGGTTTTCAAAGTGGAAATTTTGTTTGGCGTTTGAAAAAGTCACTATGGGCTTAAACAGAGTGGACGCAATTGGAATAATGTGTTACATGACCATCTTCTTAAGGAAGGTTTACCGTAGTCCTTAGCGGACCCGTGTGTGTTCACAAAAGATGTTGAAGGCAACATAAATTTCTCCGTTGTGAGATTAATAAAGCTGTATCTTATCTTATACTCATTGTACTTGTTTGGGTTGACGACTTAATCATTGCACCAAGCAGCAAAGATGTTCTCTTTAGTGTGAAAAGAATGTTGAGTAGAAAATCCAGAATGTCAGATTTGGGTCAACTATCATGGTTTCTAGGTATTCAATTTTCTTTTGAATCAATCTCACTATTTGAAGAAACTGTTGATCAAATATGGTATGGAAGATTGTAAACCTAGAGGTACCCCTTGTGATTTGAAGTTAGTGTTCTCTGAAGATGGAGGGGTGGGGCAGTGGTGGTCTAGTGGTATAGGGCGCTGGAACGCTGATCCAAAGGTTGGGGGTTCGAGTCAAACCCGTTATCAAAGGCGGGCCATGTCTCTCACTGTCTATGGTGAGAGGCATGTAAAAGAACCATTGCTGACTTTCGTAAAGAGTAGCTGCAAAGTCGTCAGCGTGTTTCTGTCCCTTGCTAAAAAAGGGTTGTGACAGGAAGGGCATCTGACATAAAAACCTCTGCCAAATCAAACGTGCGAATCAGATGATTCGCTGTGGTGACTCCTGAGTGACAGGGAAAAGGCCGAAAGGAAGACAGACAGACAGACAGTTCTCTGAAGATGGAGGAATTGTTGATGTTAGAAAGTACACAGAAATGGTTGGAAGTCTTGTATATGCAATAGCATGCACTAGACCAGATCTTTGTTGGATTGTGACAAAACTATCCCAGTATCTTTTTAAACCAACAAGTGAGCATCATGTTGCTGTAAAACATGTGTTAAGGTACATTAAATTGACACTAGAACATGGACTGTGTTTCAGAGTGTCAACTAATGATCTTAAGCGAGTTGTCTATGTGGATGCAGATTGGGGATCTAGTGAGGACAGAAAGAGTAACACAGGATACTGTTTCAGTCTTAGTGATTGTGAGACTGCTGCCATATCATAGACAATTAAATGACAACAGACTGTTACACTTTCGTCATGCAAAACTGAGTACATGGCTCTTTTCCTTGTTACAGTTACTCAGTGACCTTGACATCAAGACAAACTTTCAGTGTGTCACAATTCATGGTGATAATCAAAGTGCTCTAGCTCTTTGTAAAAATCCTGTTCATCACAAGAGAACAATACTCACTGATGTGAAATACCATTTTGTTAGAGCAGAAGTTGATCACAGGAAAACACTGCGCAAATGTTGACAAAGTCAGTCAGATAAACTAAGTTGCAATTGTTTGCAGCTAATCCCATGGGTTAAAATTGAGCAAGACTCATGAAACATGAAGCTGTATATTTGAAGTGTTTTAAGAATTTGAATTACTGTTTTGATAGTTGTTTATTGTTCAACATTTAGAAAATATTGAATTTGAAAATTGTTAAGTGTGCAGAGAATTAAATGGTAATATTTTAATTGATGCTGCGTTAAACTTTTGCTAATGAGAAAGAGTGTGTTTCTTGAAATATTTTATTGTTCAAGTGGGGGTGTTAATATTGAACCTCAAAATATTTCGTTTCGTTTCTGTCTCTGTGAGACCTTTTTGATGTACCGGATATGATGTAATAAAGGAGGGGGGAAAAAAAGATGTGATGAGTCCCGCCATTGAACCAGAGCAGCATGGCTTCGTTGTCTCTGATGAATATTGAAGATATTGACCATTTACGCTCAAAGTCGAAATAGTTTAACACTTTCTATAACAAGTTTCCATATATCACATTTTTTTCCAAACCATGTTAAGTCCTATAAAATAATCATCTCAAATTTCCATTTTGGTAAAAGCCTCTACACGCCTCACCTCTTGCAGCGCAAATCCCACTATCTCCAATTGAGCCAATCAGAGCATTCTATTCAGCATTGTATCATTATTTCAGTGAGGTAGTGAAGGAACAAGTTCAGGATTTCCGGATGTTTTCTGATTCTTGCGATGGGCAGAATAAGAACATCAGTGTCTTGTCCATGCTGTTTGCACTACGCAATCAGACATTTCTGAATTTGAAAATTATTTATCACTTTCCAGTTCGTGGACACAGTTTCCTTCCTGTTGACAAAGCTTTTGGGTGGATCCAATAAGATATACGCAAAAAGGACCCAATATTGCTGCCGTCAGAATATGTGGATATTCTTCAAAAACATGAAAAAATGCATGAATATGGTAAAGATTGGAAGTGTTATGACTACAAGAAAGAGGCTGTTCGATTCACAAAGGCTAAACGTTCATTTAAAATAAGTGAGGCTAGAGTGCTACAAACAGCAGAGGAGAAACTGGGCTTTAAAACCTCATTCAGTGGAGAATTCTGCAACCATGTGGTGTTGAAACGTGGAAAAAAGTGGATAAACTTTAAACCAGCCGAATCAGGGGAAGTAAACTGTGTAAAACTTACACAAAAGTAAAACGTTCTGAAACTCACCGATGAGTTGGGGATAAAATTAAGCTGTGAGACGGCAGTATGAAAATGTCGGTGTACAGGATGTGGAAGACATTGATGATGAATAAGAATGTTCAAATATTATTTTTGTGGTTTTGAACAAACTTACATTTTTGACAGAATATGATAGTAATGTGATGATCCTAGTTGATGGCCTGTACCAAGTTTAATTTTGATGTATTTTTTCTTTACTTACAAAAGTTGGGACTTGTTGGGTTTTACAAAAAATCTGGACTGAGAGGCTTTTGTTGAAAAACAAATTTTGAAAAAATGAAACTTGAAAAATGGGAGATTTTAAAAAGATATGGTAGAATATTTGTTTTTCAGTCTTCTTTGGATAAATAAAAAAAATGTTGCATAATTAAACCAAAGCATCTAAACAAATAAAACTTGATTTAAAACAAAAGTGGGGTTTTTTTTTTTTGACTTGGAGGTTTTTGCATCTGAACTCTTCATATACAGAACAATTCAACTTTATGAACACTGTTTTGTTTGTTTGTTTGTTTATTCACATCAATAGTTCTATTAAATATTTTGTATATCTGAAATGTTATTGCGTTTTTTTTAAAGATACCTGCACAGGATCAGCATGTACACTCCATCAGTATCACTTTGTTAATGAGAATAAGACCTGGACTGAAGCACAGAGGCTCTGCCGAGAGAATTACACGGACCTGGCTACCATTGATAACATGGAGGAAATGAACACACTCCTTAACACAGTAAATGGCTACAGAGGTTTAGCCTGGATCGGACTGTATGATGATTTAAACAGCTGGAAGTGGTCTCTGAATGACAGTATGGGACAGAGGAGCTTAAGAAACTGGTATATACACAAACCATGGTACTGGTATGAACAGAATGCATGTGCATATCTGACAAGTTACAGGACGTACTGGTGGCTGACCTCGTGTTCTGACGAGCTTCCATTCATTTGCTTTGATGGTGAGTATTGAAGTTAAAGTAATTATAGAAAAGAATCACTTCCTTTAAATAATTTGTTTTGTTGCTTGTAAGTCTCTGGTCTGGTTGGTATAAGTCATACTGAGTAAATACAGCTGGGATTTTCTTTATTCGTTTCAGGTGGCAAAGCACCACAATGTGAATATATTGAAAAGGGGTGATTCTGTTTAATACCCACTGAATGTGTATGCTAAATGATAGCTGAAAAAAAAATTCTGTAAAAAAATATTTTAATTTTGTATGTTTCAGGCAGAGTGACTGCAAGTGAAAGATATATTCCTGTTTATCAGAAGATGAACTGGACTGAAGCTCAGAGATACTGCAGAGAGCATTTCACAGACCTGACCAGTGTGAGGAACCAGACTGAGAACCAGAAAATCAGATTATCTATAGACGGTTATTTTTATAATCATGATTATTATGATGGTTATAATTATTACTACTACTTCCGTTTTTGGATTGGCCTGTACAGAACCTCGTCTTGGTCAGATCAAAGCAATTATCTTTTCAGCAACTGGAAACCTGGACAACCGGATAATTATGGACAGGATAAATTCTGTACTGCTGTGTTATTTAATAATAATAATAATTATTATTATTATTATTATAATGGGAAATGGACAGATGAAAACTGTGCTGAAACTTTTCCCTTCCTCTGTTACAGTAGTAAGTACATTTCTCTTACTTCATAAATAAAAATAATGAAAACCGTTTTAAATATAAACCGTGCGGTGTTTTGTGATTGTGTTAGATATTGAGTGCATATTATAACTAACTTTTATTACTGTCTCTCTTTAGCAAATTCTTCTACATCTTATCGTCAGTATCACTTTATTAATGAGAATAAGACCTGGACTGAAGCACAGAGATACTGCCGAGAGAATTACACAGACTTGGCTACCATTGATAGCATGGAGGAAGTGAACGCACTCAGTAGCACAGTAAATGGCAGCTACTCAGGTTTAGCCTGGATTGGACTGTATGTGGATCTGGACGACTGGAAATGGTCTCTGGATAACGATACTTTCTACCAGGAGGGAGAGAGAGACTTCAGGGGATGGTCCCAGCAACCTGATAACTACCATGGAAATGAGTTTTGTGTGTCCATGAACAAGGAAGGGAAATGGTTTGACAATCATTGTACTGACAGAAAGTCATTTGTTTGTTATAATGGTAAGAATGAACTACAATTCCCTTATATAAAAACATTTACTTTCAAGTTATTTAAACCTGTTATTGTGACCAATAAAAATTAGATAATAATCATGGAGTTAATTATAATACGGTTGGTGTCTGTAGGAAAATATGATTTTCTATCCCAACACTCTGAACTTTAGATCTGAACAACACTTACTTGGTGATTAATGATGGAAAGACTTGGGAAGAAGCTCAGAGGTTTTGCAGAGAGAATTCCACAGACCTGGCCAGTGTGAGGAATGAAGCTGAACTTCGGCAGATTCAGAGCATCATGAACAGTTATGATACTTGGATAGGTCTGTATAGAAACCGATTATGGTCCGATCAGAGCAACTCCACCTTTACATACTGGAGATCAGCGAGTCCAGAACCAACACCAGAACCTGATAACGGTGAGAATTCATATGGGCAACGTGGAAATCAACACTGTGCAGCTGCGGATCATTCCGGACAATGGACGGATGAAAACTGTTTTGCCAGTTTTCCTTTTATCTGCTACACTGGTGAGTTTCTCTCTTTTCTGGGTAATTAGAGAACAAATAACATAAAACAATAACACAAAACAAACTAATACTAATAAAACTAACAGAAAATTTAGCATTAGCTGTACATTACATGAATATTGGAAGTTGCACTGTTTCTACCTGGAATAGTTTTATCTTAAGAGATGATTTGCAGTGTTTTCATCCTGTAACTGTGCTTTCCTTGTGTTCTTGCAGCGTCCACTTCAGGTAAGCAAAAGATAACGTTATTCATTAAAATGTATCAGAAATAGTAATTATTTTACTTAACATCAGAGTTATTAGTTAAGTAAGTAAATGTTAATTTTAAATATATCTTTAATAAAAAGAAAAAATATCTTCAACAAAAATGTATAAATTTTCACTTTATTTGTTGTAATTTAAACTTGATTACAGGTGCTGGGATGGGACTGCAAGTAAAAATCACAACCATCACAAATCTGTTCTTATTTGCAGCATTTATAATGAACATAATAATATAAATGCTAATTTCTTTTAACGATCATGTGTAACAATTTATGGAGAAAATGCAATATTTTATCTGAAATGATGGATGATATATTTATATTTGACAAGAAGAGACCTGTTTAAGCAAAAATAATAATTTTACATTCTTACTGGCTTTATCTCAATGTCTCAAATTGTTTTCAGTTTCAGCAATAAAAGAACAATCACTGTGGATGTGAGAACACACATAAACATGCTCCATAAATAAAAGAACTGAGACATGTTCCGGATTTTGTTGTGATGTATTTATCATTTATTAATCATGTCAGTGATTATTATTTTCCAGGAGAGGTGGGGGGGTATAGAGTTCCGTTTAAGGATATAGATATTAAAATGCAGGAATGAGTGTGAGGTAACAAATAAATACATGAAAAAACTCACAAAAGAATAATTTTTATTTGAAATTTAAATGGAAGATTTTCAGGTAAAATATAATCTGTAAATTAATGTGATTTTCTTTGGTGTAAAATTTTATTTGCTTTATTAGTGTAATAAATTCTGTGCATTGTAATCTTACAATCACTTTTAACAAATTGCTTAATATTGTTTTGGGGTTCAGGGAAAGCATTTGATTTTCCTTTGTAATTTTTTTTTTTGGCATTGGGATTTTAATAAAGAAACATGGATTAAAGGATGATGTGAAATATTTTTTAATTTTTGTTTTCTATTCTGGGAATTAATAATAATCAAGAGAGTGAAATATGCATGTAACATGTGTCAGAAAAAACTCAGGCCCTTCTGCACAAGTTGGACATATGACGGTGGAAGGAAGATCACAATATCTTCCTCTTGTATGTTATTGGTGCTTAGTCAATTAGCTCAGATAATACTTTAAACTTAACAAAATAAAGAAACTAACCACAACAGATGAGAAGAGGCAAGTATCCCTTTATTCCAAAATTCAGACAGATGGAAGAAGGAAGTCAGTTACAACAGACAGTTAAACATCTTACCGTCCTTGAGTCACTCTGCCTCAGTCTATATTTCTGAGTCTCAAAAACCTGTTACTTCCCCTGTTTATACCTGTTTATATATATGTTTACCGAGTCAGTTCCTCCAACCGAGGCCAATGTTCCATTATGTTTGCAGTTGAAGGAAATGTAGTCCCTCCTACCTTAATTTACATACTTTTCAAGTTTCTGCATTATTTCTCCTGTTGTCCCTATTTCGCCCTTAATGGTGACATCATTTCCCTCATAAATTCTCCCCTTATGTCCGGCCGAATTTGGGAGGTGTGAATAAAATAGGTAAGTTAAAAGCGCCTTCTTGCTGGTTTGCTTCATTTGCTGGCGCTTCCATGAGCTGATCATATGGATTGATGCTACAGAAAGTAACATCTTATATTGTCCTGCTCTTATTATTTTAAAGCTCACTGACATGTAAACGATCTGGTTCGAAAGCAAAACCAAATATTATTCTGAATGGAACCAAATACATTTGAACTGGAATTTGCATATTTTCTGAATTAGTTGCTGGAATTTGTGATTAAGGATCCATATTCACAGTCTTGGTGAAAAATTTTGTCCTGTGCAATTATATATAAAATGTGTGTGAATGGTGTGCAAAAGGTTTAAATAAAAAGATCAGGTTAGTCCATACTCTACGTGATTAAAGGTATGATGACATTTTTAAATTAGTACACTGAGTGCCAATTTAAGATGGCAGTTGCGGCTGCCATGTTAGACCATGATTAAAAACGTAATAGGTTTTTGTGGTTACACTGTCCCAACATCCATACCAAAAGTGTTAATGAACATTGGTGGCGTTTTTTAATCAGTGCACAGAATGCAATTGAACATGGATGATGAATATTGCACATGACCACAATACCCATCATGCTCATTGGTTTTGGGAGTAAAGAACTAGAATACTTACTTTCACACTGTCTCCATTTCATTGTCTCACTCACGCGCGTGTCCACACATGCACGCACCTGTGCACACACATACACAAACACAAACACATGTCACGTGGATTCACATAAAACACACTTGTGTACAAATACTGTTACGTGTACACCAACACACTGTGTAGAGTTTGCATCCTCTCCGCTGTGCTTGTGCCGGATTTCCTCCATGTACGTACTCCGGTTTCCTGCTACATCATCATTATTTCCCTAGAGGCACAAGATTGGCCTTAGGAAGGAAACCTGTTTTCCAGAAATCGCTCAAAGCCTGGTTTGTTTACCATTGCTTTCAGGGCCTGATGTTTGACGACTCTAAAAAGTTTGTCAACCTTTTTCAAGCTTATATTTTGTAGCACGCACATGTGCTATATATTTGTGAAGATGAGTGCGACAGACATCATCTATGGGTCTTGATTGGGTAATTTGGTATAGTGTAGCATTGGGGATCTTGAAGGCCCAGTCCAATAGCCTGTCAACTAAAGGTGCTTGGTCAGATCCTTCTCTACATCGGCCTTTGGGTGATACATTTGTCCTCACATAACCCCACAACCTCACATAATGATCGTCTTTCAGAGAAACCTATTCCACGTATCATTCAGCTTCTGTAGGCCCTTGCATGATCGTTCCAATGTCTGTACACTGTACAACAATCAGGACTGTACATATGGAGCCAATATATTCATGCGAGTGTTGAGGTTGATTTTGCAGTCAGTGAGTGCATGTCATTCATTCCATTTTTTGAATGCTCAAGCAAATCTATGGTGAAGAAACATTTCTGGCTTCACAGTGTCAGTACAGTAATAACATTTAAAAATACTAAAACTGCCTCACATTCTTTATTTCCAAATTGTTTACTAACAGCAGGCTTGTTTTAGATTGTATGTTTTCATCAGTGTCATCGGCTTTCATCAGTCTTTTCGTATGGCCTTTTCAGGTCAAATCTCAAGAACTTGTTGTTCTATATCTCTAGTAATGTCATATACAAAATGTCATTTACATAAGGCTGATTAACCCCTTGGTGTCAATGTAAACTGTTGGATGTGTTGGCACCACAATGGTCTGGTGAGATGTTCAGGGTGTATGCTGCCTTTACCCAGTGTTTGGCTGAGATGGGTTCAACCTCTCTGCAGCCCTCATAGGATTAAGTACGTTCTAAAATGAAAGTAAGAAGACGGTGTAGTGTTTTGCAAAAGTATTCAGAAATAATCCAGAAATAACACTTCCACAGTTGTGTAGCACTCCATGCTACTGAAGGTCAAAACAACCCATGGTTCAGACTGTAATTCAATAAAGTAAGACAATTTTTTTTCCATGTTCAAAAATCAAAAACTACAAATCAGATCTATACAGAAAATGAAAAAAAAAATTCAGCAAAAAACAAGCACATACAGTAATTATGTTTCCGAGCAGAAGCTTACAGAACCAAACTATGGAGAAAATACAGGTTGCTCCAGAACCAGCTGGTGTTGGGTTAATAGTTAGTTTTTACATGAAATGTACTGGGGTTTTTTTTTATCTTTATATTCAACCGTGCATAGTTTTTTAGTGAATTTCGACTGCCACCTTTATTATGTTAAGAATGCTGCATCAGTAATGCTTTGTATTACACATCACTAGGTCCCTCCCAATGATTTTGTTCACATCTAACTTTTGTTATTTTGCTTAGGTATAACTTTACTGATTTTAAATCAGAAGTCAGAGAGGAGCAAAGGGCGAAATGTTCTCATCTAATGTTCACCATGCAACTCCGACTTTAAAATATCGTTTCATATACTGTTTTATAAATCATCTATTTCCCCCTGTGTGTGTCCTATCAGAGCCATGTTTCAATTGGTGCTGTTCTTTGGTGAGTTGTATCTGTTTTATGTTTTATATAAATAATTTTTTAAATGTTAATTTGTGATAAAGAGAAAAAATAATTCGTTGAAGAAGATTATTTCACTGAATGATTCTGAATACGGAAACATGTCAGTATCCCTGATTTGACTGCAATACTGCAGTAATACAATGGTACCTCGGTAATCGAATGTCTTAGAGGTCAAACAAATCGGAGCTCGACCAAAAAAATCCAGTGTTTTTTTGTCCCGGAAGTCGACCACAATACGGAAGTCGAACGCTAAAAAAGTGCAAGAAAAAAACGAGACCGAGAGAGAGGGAGGGAAAGACATGCTTTCCGGAAAATCTTTTCCATTGGCCAGGAGGGAGCTGAACTGTACCCATTCCTGTACCCATACTTCCTGTTTGTCACACGTGTGAAGGAAAGTTGAACAGGACTGTTGGCTGGTGAGTTTTTTGGAGAGTTGTCATTGCAGGGTTATATTTCGTTATCCATCATAGACCCCAAGAAAGTGATTCCCGGTGACACAGAAAAGAAGAAGCGGGCTCCATTATCAATCGAAGTGAAGCAGGAGATAATAAAAAAATACGAAAGTGAGATGCAGTTGAGTGAAATTGGAAAGGAGTATGGCCGAAACCCCTCTACAATCGGGACGATATTGAAGCAGAAGAAGACCTTAAAAGCGGAGATACAGTGACGGAGGTGATTATTTCGGAAAAAGCAACCACCATATTTAAAGACGTGAAGGAGGGTGGGGGTGAGGGTTCTTCAGAGCAGCAACCCCCGGACTTGAAAGCGTCGCATGGGTGGTTCGAAAGATTTAAAAAAGTAAATAATTTTCTTTTACTTTTTTCTTTAATATTTCATACAAAATTGGTGTACTTTTTTTCATTTTTAAAGAGTTTATAGGGTAGTCTTGGGAGCCCTGGGACAAATCATGCATTTTACATGTAAAAATCTACTTACGAAAACTCCAGGTTACGAAAAAGGCACTGGAACGGATTAATTTCGTAAGTAGAGGGCTGACTGTACGGGTATGGCACACACACACACACACACACACACACACACACACACACACACACACACACACATACACACACACACACAATGGCATATATAAATTAATAATAGCGAATAATATTAAAAAAAAATAGTAAATTTATTTTGCCCATATTTCAGGGCAGTGGTGGTCTGGTGGTATAGAGCGCTGGATCGCTGATCCTAAGGTTGGAGGTTTGAGTCCCACTCTCCCCAAGTGTGTCACTGGCCCCACAGTGCAGCTAACTGAGTTACCAAAGGCTGGCCATGTCTCTCACTGTCTATGGTGAGAGGCATGTAAATGAACCATTTCTGACTTTTGTAAACAGTAGTCTGCAGTCAGCTTGTTTCTGTCCCTTGCTAAAGGGTTGTGTCAGGAAGAGCATCCAACGTAAAAACCTATGCCAAATAAAATGTGCGAATCATTCACTGTGGCGACTCCTGAAAAAGGGGAAAAGCCGAAAGAAAATCTCGAGCGGTTCGATGGTTAAGGCTGTGATTTATCCGTCAGAAAGTCGGAACACTAGTTTGTTGCTATGAAGCCCCTGATCAAGTCCTTAACCTCAATGGCTCAGATATAAGACTGAGCGAGATGAAAATAAATAGATGAAGAAATAAGTTGCTCTGGAGAAGAGCATCTACCAAATGCTCTATATATTTGTATGAAGAAACTTTTGGAAGCAATCCTTACACATATTGAATACAAACCACTGTTGATGTAATTATGATAAAAATAATGAGTAAAAGTAAGTAATCTTTGTTGTTTTCTCTCTTTAGCAAATTCCTCTACATCCTCTTGTCAGTATCACTTTGTTAATGAGAATAAGACCTGGACTGAAGCACACAGATACTGCCGAGAGAATTACACAGACCTGGCTACCATTGATAACATGGAGGAAGTGAACACACTCATTAACACAGTAAATGGCAACTACTCAGGTTTAGCCTGGATTGGACTGTATGATGATCTGGACAGCTGTTGGTGGTCTCTGGATGAAGATACTTTCTACCAGGAAAGAGAGAGAGAGAGAGAGAGAAAGAGAGAGACTTTCGAGGAAAGGGTGGAGTCAGCAACCTGATAACTATAACGGAAATGAGTTTTGTGTTTATATGCATTCTGATGGAACCTGATATGATGGAAATTGTGACAGTTACTTTACTTTTGTTTGCTAGAATGATGAGAAAATAGTAACAATTTATTATTATTATTATTATTATTATTATTATTATTATTATTATTATTATTATTATTATTGTCTAAGCTTTGTTTTTTTTGTTTTGTTTTGTTTTGTTTTGTTTTGTTTTGTTTTGTTTTGTTTTGCTTTGGGGGTTTTTTCAGAAAAAAATGGAGGAGATATTTATATTTTAATTAATAGTAGTAAATCCTGGCCACAAGCTCAGTCTCACTGCAGAGAATATTACACAGACTTGGCCAGTGTCAGAAATCAAACAGATACTGAAAGAATCCTCAATGTCACAGGTGGCTCTTTTGCTTGCATTGGTCTGTACAGATCCAGAGTTTGGTCAGATAAACAAGAATCCACATATGAAAACTGGAGAAAATACACCTCAAGAATACCCACAGAGCCAGACAATGGTTTAAATACTCGGTGGGAACGATATAATCACCAGTGTACTGCTGTATCATTCAGTGATTCAGGCCAATGGACAGATGAGAACTGTTTCACTAAATTTCCTTTTATCTGCTATAAGAGTGAGTTGTGGAGCAGTGGTGGTCGAGTGGTATAGGGCGCTGGATTGCTGATCCTAAGGTTGGGGGTTCGAGTCCCCACAAGGTTGTCACCGTCCCCCCCAGTGCAGCTAACTGGGTTATCAAAGGCAGGCCATGTCTCTCACTGTCTATGCTGAGAGGCATGTAAAAGAAACATAGCTGACTTTCATAAAGAGTAGCTGCAAAGCAATCAGTGTGTTTCTGTCCCTTGCTAAAAGGGTTCTATCTGGAAGGGCATCCGACGAAAAACCTCTGCCAAATCAAAACGTGCAAATCATTTGCTGTGGCGACCTCTGAAAAAGGGAAAAGCCAAACTGAAATCTCATCTGCTATAAGAGTGAGTTAATTTATTATTCTTTACTCTTTCAGTGACAACAGTAACATTTTTACTTTATCGGTTATATTTTGTGTTCAGCTAAAAATCAAAGATAGATAGATAGATAGATAGATAGATAGATAGATAGATAGATAGATAGATAGATAGATAGATAGATAGAAAGAAACCCATAATTTATTAACAATAGAAAATTGAAAGTGGCCTCCCGAATTCGTGCTCACGGGTTTGAATCCAGGTTTACGCCTCAGCCATCCGTAACTGAGTCCATAGAAGCTGAATGGCTCAGCTCTCATGAGAGGGAGGGCATAAGTTTACCTCCCTGTTTTTCATTACCATACAATCAGGCGGGCAGTGCTTTAGCTCTGAGTGTGTTCGGCCATTCGTGAAGATGTGGGTCTTCGTAAAAGATTTGGGTGGCAGCATAACATGTCACAGAGTGGGGATGTGCATGCTCATATCCCTGTCTGGTTGGAGCTCATATAGGAGAAGGAGACAGTACATGACCGAGCTATAGGGGGAAAAGACATAAAAGAAATGTGAGACATTTTACTAACTCATCAATCATATTAGCTCATTGTGAATCTGATGGCAGTAAGAAGTCTCAAAACAATTAGGATGGGGCAACAAAATTCTGGAAAGGTAATTGGTACGAAAATGAAACAGCTGAACAACCATTTTGCTGATTAGAAAAGGGTCCTGGGTCCTTCTCATTCACACACATGTATTCTGATTTTCTGAGGCTAACCTTCATTCCTCTCCTTTCCAGGGCATACCTCCATCTCTCTAGATTTTCCTGCACTTGTTCTCTGCTCTCACTACAGATCACAATGTCATCTGCAAACAAGTGTTCAGTAATATCAACCAAAAATGCAAGGTCCTGTAGCCATTCCTGAGATTGTAATTCCAACACCAATTTTCCTTTTTTTTTCTCTGTGTACTGTCCGATTTCCTCTCGTAGATCAAAGAAATGCCTCAGCACAGCACCTCGGCTTAACCATCTTACTTCAGTGTGGTATGGAAGGCTGTGGGTAATGTTGCTCTCGCTGAGAAGTTTGTCAAACTGGCGATGGTTCAGACCTCTGGACCGGATGAAATTTACAGTGCGAACAACCACCACCATGACGTGATTCATTTTCAGTGACTTGCAACACAATGCCTCCTGGTGATCTCCTCCATTAAGGGTTTGTACTTTGTCTTTGAACTTTGTCGTGACACCTTCTTTCTTTCCAACCATGGATGGCGCGCCGTCTATAGCCAGGGTGAAAGCGTGGGACCAGTCCACTTCAACTCTGTCCAGTGCAGCAATGACAAAGCCGAAAATGTCATCGGCTGCTGTGGTGTCCATCATTGGCACCAACTCAAGAAACTCTTCAGTAACAGTCAATGTCTCATCAACTCCTCGAATAAATATGGCCAGTTGGGACACGTCTGTGATGTCAGTGCTCTCGTCAATTGCAATGGAAAATGCAATAAAAGACTTGACTCTCTGTTTCAATTGACTGTCTAAATCTGCCAATAGTTCCGAAATCCTCTCTGCTATAGTATTCCTCGTTAGGCTAATGATTGTCGCTTCTCGGGACACACAAGTTCAGCCGCCTTCATCATGCATCGTTTAACAAAGTCAACGTCGGAATACGGCTTTGATGCCAATGCTATTTCGCAAGCAATTAGGTAGCTGGCTTTTACCGCTGCTTTACTGACTTCTCGGCTCTGGATGAATGTTGACTGCTGTTTTCTCAGACCCGCCAGTAATTCGTTGATCTTATCTCTTCTCAGTTGTCCTTGCAAGCCGTCATATTTTTTGCTGTGATGAGTCTCGTAGTGGTGTCGAATATTATATTAGTTAAATACCGAAACTTGTTGCAAACACAACAAGCACAAAGGTTTTCCATGCATCTCTGTAAATAAATAGGACGTGGTCCATTTTTCTTTGAAAATTCTACACTCCTTATCTACTTTTCTCCGTTTGGATAATGACATTTTGGCTAATGAGGGTGTAGTGGAGAGGTAGAGACCAAGGCACTAACAACATCATAACAAGCAGCAGATGGCGCATTGATACCGTCTGCTGTTTTCAGTCTGTTTCAGTGATTCGGTTTGTCTGCTACTCTGATGGAAACAGTGCGCCCCTTAGCAGATAATCCATGAATTGCAGCAAATTAAAAATATTAATTCCATGTCTTTTATGCATTTTTTTCCACTTTCAAATTATCCTGCAGGCCTGATCAAACCTCCTTGGGGGCCGATTCCGGCCCGCGGGCCGTATGTTTGACACCCCTGCCCTAAAATGACAGTTTTCACAATAAAAAGGTCTTATATTTAAACTGTCTGTTTCAGGGAGGGTGAATGCCAGTGAAAGATACGTTTTGGTTCTACAGGCCATGAACTGGACACATGCTCAGAATTACTGCAGAGAACATTATACTGACCTGACCAGTGTGAAAAACAAAACTGAGCTCCAGATGCTCAGATCATTATTATCGAGAGTCCTTCCTGATTATAATTATAATAATTATTATTATTATTGGAATTTTTGGTTCGGTCTGTTTAGATCCAGATCTTGGTCAGATAAAAGCAACTCGTCATTCAGAAACTGGAAATATGGACAACCAGATAATTACGGCAAGCATGAACCCTGTACTGCTGTGTCATTTAAAGATGATGATCCTGGAAAATGGAGAAATGAAAACTGTGCTCAAGCTTTTCCATTCTTTTGTTACAGCGGTGAGTAAAGTTCGGTTGTGTAAATAAAGCTGAAAGGGCAGGTTTAATTATGAAGTGTTTCTGCCGTAACCTCTCAGGGTAATTGCTGAAACAATAGCTCTGAATATCTCCTCCTGCAGCACAGTGGTGACTCGGTGATTAGTGCACTGGCTTAAAGGGATACTTCGGTCATAAAAGCCCATTCCTTTCACGATCTCAGATTAAACAATCGATCAAGTACAGCATACTTACGAACTATGACAAAGAAAATTAATCACATTCCAGAGTTTAGAAGCAATTAACCGAAGAAAATTTATATTCCTCAAGCGCAGCCATTTATACCCGGTCACGTGCTCAAAATTGGGTCTGTGACATCATTGGTGCTCATGCCTCCTCGTACTCCGCCGTTTTGCATGTTTTGTTGGGTACAAATGCATTATATCGTCTCTGTGTTTCTGCCCCAATAATGCCCTATTGCATTGCTATACACTGCAAAGTGTCCTACGACAACAACAAAAAGTCACAATTTCACTTTCACTTCCCTCTGGGAAGAAACAAATTGCTCTTCAGTGGCAGTGGCTGGCAAATTGTGGCCGGCCAGCTGAGTGCGTGAAGAATGCACAGTCACGTGTGTGAACATGTGAGCCACGTGTGTGTAGTGAACTTTTCGTCTACCCAGACGACTATGAAAATGTCAGCATGTTCGAGACAGTTCAATTATTATTATTACTATGAAGTATTGGTACTGGTTACTAGTTATTTAACTTAGTTAACTAGTTAGTACCAGTAACTACTAGTTAGTAACTTACCAGTAACTACTAGTATTATTATCAATATGGATGCTTGTATAGCGCATATTTCATACACGTGTATGCTCAATGCGCTCGTCGCCACCGCTATCCTTTTGATGCTGAGCGCCAAGCAGGAAGCAAAAGGTCCCAAATTTTAACGTCTTATGGTATGACGCGGCCAGACTCGAGCTCCAACCTTCCGGAGGATAAAGCGGACGCTCTATCAACTGAGCTAAATCCCCGGTATTATTACTATGAAGTACTGGTACTGTATTGTGTTTTCCTGGAAAAATGAAATAGAAATTATAGAAGTGTTGGAGCAACCAAGATATGGAGGATAAGGATAAGGGACAGTGGCAGGTGGATGAAACCTGAAAACTTGTAGGTTTATTTACCAATATAAGGAAACAAAGCTGGCTCAGTAACTTCATAATCACAGCTTGGTTTGGACATTACAGGAAGAATGTTGGGCTAATCTGAATGAATGTCAAAGGCACGTGTGTATTCGTCTGTGTACAAACTGAGTGTAGGACGGCTTGGGTTTTCCCTGGCAGATTGGGCACCACTGACGTCACTGACCTTGTTTTGATCACGTGACTCGTAGAAAAAGGCGGATACTATGAAGCTGCAAGATAGGAGTAATAAAAGTCGAATTTTCTATGGGGCACATTTTGCGGAGATTTTGTTGTGGAACCAATCAAAGACATATTCTTCATGTTGGATGCACTTTTATTTTCTGTGGTTTTAAGTGAAGCCTCCCTTTAATGATCTGAAGCTCAAGTGTCTATTATCGAGCTGACTCTGTTGCCCCTCCAGTGCAGAGACCTGGGTTATCTTTGCAAGGTTATCTGTGGTGAGAGGCAAGTAAAACAACCATTGCTGCCATTCGGAATGAGTAGGCCACTGGATTGTTGTCAGTGTGTTTCTGCCTTGTGATGACCAGGTGATCTAGCAAGCTGTCCAGGGTTTACCCTGCCCTCACCTAGAACTGGCTGAGATGGGTGTCACCCCGCAACACCAATCCAGATAAAAGTGGTTGAGAAAATGATTGAATGAGTAAATATGGTCTATTGCAGTGATTATTTGGAAAGTTGATAAAAAATGATAAACCAACATGAAGGTCACATATTTTTCTATAGGAGAAAAGCAAACCTGAGACGAGAGCAGAAACCAAACGCCTTTGGTCTATTGAAAAAATCTGTTATTTTAGCTTTGCCTTTTCACTACCTATGACTGCATTTTAAATTTTTAAAAATAATTATTATTTGCTAAATTCAATAAATCTTGTTTGCCTTGCTGTTTCACTACCTATGACTGACTATTACAATTAAAAATAATTATTATTACTTGTTTACTTAAATGAAAGGTTCTCAACCATATCAATTGTTGTTGCCTCTCTTTAGGAATTTCCTCTCGTCAGTATCACTTTGTTAATGAAAGTAAGACCTGGACTGAAGCACAGAGATACTGTCGCGACAATTACACAGACCTGGCTACCATTGATAACATGGAGGAAATGAACACACTCAATAACACAGTAAATGGCAACTACTCAGGTTTAGCCTGGATTGGACTGTATGATGATCTGGACAGCTGGAGATGGTCACTGGATGATACCACCTTGTACCAGGAAGGAGTGAGTGGCTTTGTAGGATGGGAACAACAACCTGATAACTACGAAGGAAATCAGCATTGTGTTTATATGAACGCACAAGGGGAATGGTTTGATCAACCTTGTACTGCTAGAAAGCGATTTGTTTGCTATAACGGTAAGAGGAATGTGCTCTGTTAGAAATGGGAAATGTTTATCATTCATGAACTGATTTCAGTATTTACTACATAATTAATATTATCCAAGACACATCTGTAGAAAATGTGACCTTTTCACTCTCTTCAACTTTAGATACAAGTAACACCTATTATATGCCATATTATTCCTACAAGTCTTGGGAAGACGCTCAGGCCTTCTGAAGAGAAAATCACAAAGACCTGGCCAGTGTGAGGAATCAGACTGAACTTCAGAAAATACTGAGCATTACGAGAAGCAATCAGGTATGGATAGGTCTGTATAGGAGCCGATTATGGTCAGACAAAAGCACTTTTCAAACACATTAAGCTTAACTGGCTGTTCAAAATTGCTTTTAGGTGTAGGATGAATGGTTGTGTTGTTGGCTCTGTGATGGACAGGCATGTCACCCACCCAGCTGTCAGTAGAGAATAGCCTGTCTTATTATTATTGATTTGTTTTTAATTAGCTATACTGCATTAATACCATAAGGGAAGTTATTGCTTCTGCATTTTACTTTTCCAAAGTGAGCCCACAGTGATCACACACACACACACGCACGCACACACGCACACACGCGCACACACACACACACACACACACACACACACACACACACACACACACACACTCAGGGCAGTGGGCTGCTACACACTGGGGTGCCTGGAGAGCAGTTGAGGTTTAGGTGCCTTGCTCAAGGGGACTTCAGCAATGATGTGGAGGAGGGGAAGGTACAGCTCACTCCTCCACTGCCACCCATTCTGTGCTGTTTCTAATCGAACCAGCAACCTTTCGCTATCAAAATTGTTTCTCTAACTTCAGGCCACAAGTGACCCTAACTATTCACTCCCCTGTCTCTCGACTCCCAGAGAAAATTTGCAATTGCTTGGTTGTAGGAATGTCTAATTAAAGACTTTCATGTCATATTTAGTTCCATATTTTCAGGGAAATTGGTCTTGAATTAATAAGGAATGACATTAACAGGGATTTTTTTTTTCAAGATGGTGCTGGGTGACCTGCAGCCTGTTACAGGAGCTCTTCACCTTATTTTCTTTTTTTCTCTCTTTTCTATTGTATATAGGCGTGTTTCTTTATCTTTTTCAAAGTTTCTTTTTCTTTCTTCAATCCTGCATTTGGGAAGCCCACTTTTATAATGCTTTTGTTTTGCTGTGCACTTTTACTTTCACTTTTTGGATCGGCGTCAGGAAACTCATACAACGCATACAACTGAACAACGCAGGCCTTACACACGTGAGCCCCTCCTCGGTCTGCGCGGCCCCGCCCTCCTTCATGTAGAAAAGCTTGTTGTTCCCATGGAAATACGGAGGAAAAGTAGAGGCTGCAGAGGGGGACGAAAGACGTGGAGGACATGTGTTCCCTCTGTCTGTCTGTCTGTCTTCCTTTCGGCTTTTTCCCTTTTTTTACTCGGGAGTCGCCACAGCGAATCATCTGATTGTCACGTTTGATTTGGCAGAGGTTTTTACGTTGGATGCCCTTCCTGTCACAACCCTTTTTAGCAAGGGACAGAAACACGCTGACGACTTTGCAGCTACTCTTTACGAAAGTCAGCAATGGTTCTTTTACATGTCTCTCACCATAGACAGTAAGAGACATGGGCCGCCTTTGATAACCCAGTTAACTGCACTGGGGGGGGGGGGGGCAGTGACAACCTTGTGGAGAATGGGACTCGAACCCCCAACCTTTGGATCAGCGATCCAGTGCCCTATACCACTAGACCACCACTGCCCCATACATATATGTAACAGTGAATTTCTCCATTGTGAGATTAATAAAGCTGTATATTATCTATCTTATCTTAAACAGTACATGACACATCTATTTAACTCACCCCAGCTACAATATACTTCACTCAAGAAAATATTTCGAATGAATAATAATTAGAACAGTTATAGAATTTACCTTTTGTGAGAATATATTCCGATCTGGGAGAGAGTTATCTGATAATCTGATCATTGCTATCAAAATAATTCTCCATTGTTTTATATATAAAACATTACGGTCACATTGTAGATAACGTAAGTTTTAGGAAATACTTAATGTCCAGTGTGATGATGTCATCATCATCTGTAACCGCTTCATCCTAATTAGGGTCGCGGGGAGGCTGGTGCCCATCCCAGCCAACTCAGGGCGAGGGCAGAGTACACCCTGGACAGCTCGCCAGGCCATCGCAGGGCGGAAACATGCTGACGACCTTGTAGCCTACTCTTGTCGAAAGTCAGTAATGGTTCTTTTACATGCCTCACACCATAGACAGTGAGAGACATGGCCGGCCTTTGATAACCCAGTTAGTTGCACTGGGGGGGACAGTGACAACCTTGTGGAGAGTGGGACTCGAACCCCCAACCTTTGGATCAGCGATCCGGCACCTTATACCACTAGACCACCACTGCCCTTACTAGTATATATATATATATATATATTCTTATTCTTTTCCCTTCGGCTGTTCCCTGAAGGGGTAGCCACAGCAAATCATCTGCCTCCATCTCACCCTATGCTCTGCATCTCTGCATCTTCTCTTACACCAGTGGTTCTTAACCTTGTTGGAGGTACCGAACCCCACCAGTTTCATATGCACATTCACCGAACCCTTCATCAGTGAAAAATAAAAATATGATTTTTTTTACAAATTCAAGATATAGGTACTGTTGTGTTCTTGTATTCCCCATCTCGTTTCACGAAGTGTTCCTTTAGTTTTGCCGGTGCGAGACTAGAGTTGCTCAACTTGGCATCGCAAATCATGCAGATAGGACGCTGAGTCCCATCTCGTTCCGTGATGCATGTGAATCCATGTAGTACATGTTGGTCCAACCAATTTCTTTTTTTGCTCGACATAATTAGTATGGATTAAAATATTCTGAAAAAAATCTCACGACTTCACACATTGACTACTGAGTGCGCTAAATTCCCCGTGGCACTGATTGGCCAAGCAATGTAATGTGATCATCTGCAGCCAGTGATGGCCAAGTGGGGCGTGTCATCACTAATTGACATGATGAGTCGGGTGTGTCTTGACCTCCGTAGCAGAGGCTCCGCCGAACCCCTGAGACCGACTCACCGAGCCCCTAGGGTTCGATCGAACCCAGGTTAGGAACCACTGTCTTACACCAACTGCCTTCATGTCCTCCTTCATTACATCCACAAATCGTCTCTTCCTCTAGGCCTTTTGCCTGGTAGTCCCAACCTCAGCATCCTACTACCAATATACTCACTATCCCTCCTCTGTACATGTCCAAACCATTTCAATCTAGCCTCTCTGACTTTGTCTCCAAAACCTCAAACATGTGCTGTCCCTCTGATGTACTCATTCCTGGTCCTATCCATCCTCGTTACTCCCAAAGAGAACCTCAACATCTTCATCTCTGTTACCTCCAGCTCTGCCCCCTGTCTTTTCCCCAGGACAACTGTTTCTAAACCATACAACATCACTGGCCTCAAGACCGTATTGTACACTTTTCCTTTCATTCTTGCCGATACCTTTCTATCACACATCACACCGGACACTTTTCTCCAATCATTCCAATCTGCCTGCACACGCTTCTTCACCTCTTTTCCACACTCTCCATTGCTCTGGATTGTTGAGCCTAAGTACTTAAAATCCTCCACCTTCCTTATCTCTGCTCCCTATAACCTTACCGTTCCTGTTGGGTCCTTGTCATTCATACACATGTATTCCACCTTACTGAAGCTAACCTTCATTCCCCTCCTTTCCAGGGCATACCTCAACCTCTCTAGATTTTCCTGCACTTGTTCTCTGCTCTCACTGCAGATCACAATGTCATCTGCAAACATCATAGTCCATGGGGAATCTTGTCTAACCTCGTCTGTCAGCCTGTCCATGACCATAGCAAACAAGAAGGGGCTCAGAGCTGACCCTTGATGCAGTCCCACCTCCACCTTGAACTCTTCTGTCACACCGGCAGCACACCTCACCACTGTCTTACATCTCTCATACATGTCCTGCACCACTCTAACATACTTCTCTACCACTCCAAATTTCCTCATGCAATAACCACAGTTCCTCTCGCGCCACCCTGTCATATGCTTTCTCCAGATCCACAAAGGCACAATGCAGCTCCTTCTGTCCTTCTCTGTACTTCTCTATTAACATCCTCAAGGCAAACAGTGCATCTGTGGTGCTCTTTCTTGGCATGAAACCAAACTGTTGTTCACAAATGCTGACCTCTGCCCTTAGTCTAGCTTCCACTATTCTCTCCCATAACTTCATCGTATGGCTCATCAACTTTATGCCTCTGTAGTTGTCACAACTCTGCACATCTCCCTTGTTCTTAAAAATGGGCACCAGCACACTTCATATATATATATATTTTAAGTATGCCAAATGTATTCGATCTCGAACGAGACCCCAATTTTGTTACATACGGAATTTAGAGGATGAAAATAGCCTTGTGAAACCAGCAAAGCACGACAAACCATGACATATAATATATACAATTTAATAATATAAACAAAATAAGGCAGAATAAGAATAATAACTTATAGTTTAACCTAAACAAAACACAAATTGAATAATGGTCACCCAATAGATTCAGGCTACACGGCCTTCATCCCCTGCGGTCCCAAGTGCCGGAGTTGTCATTCGGCCCCTCCCCGCCTGGGCTTACTGTTAGCCGGGGTACGGCTAGCATTGAGCTACCATCGCATATAAGTTCAGGATAGGAGTTGAGCATGCTCAGTTGTACATGCCCGAAGACTCCAATATCATCACTGTAGTAGGGTTGACCAGTCATAGACGAGCATAGTGCAAAACACGAACAAACAAAACAACAAATAAAACAAATTAAAACGAACAAAGAAACAATTTCACTTTGAGAACTCCGCAACCTCACCCTCTAGGCAGCGCCATCTTGGAAACCTCACGTTCAATGCAAAAGGATGCGTAATAAAGTTCATCCTTTTGGTATCGTTTGTTAAACATGCTACAGAACATAAAATCACATGCACAAGCATTCTACAGACTTTAGAAGTGCGCTTTATTTGAGGTGGGTGTGTGGGTTATGTTTATAGGGAATAAATGAGATTACTTAATTCAAGTATGAACTGCATTCAGTCCAAGCAACTCAGCCACGCCCCTCAGCCGAAGCAGACACACACAAACATTCTAAACATTAACTTCGGTACTGTACTGGAATAATAATTGAAAAAGACTTTAATACAAGTGCTTTACAACAGTATATGCTGTATAATATTTATATTTTATAATCATTAAACAGTACAAATTGAAAAGTTTTTCTTAATCATTACTACATTTTACTACATTAATACTGTATTCATGAGTAAGACTGTCTATAGAATGTGTTTAAGAAGCATATTTTAGCGCATGTAATATCATACATAGGGTTTTACTTCTGGTTGCTCATTCGCACATGTAATATGACACATGGGGTTTTACTTCCGGGTTCAGAACTCATGGATTATCTTCATTCGTGGGAGGGGCTGGAACCAAACTCCCGCGAATATTGAGGGCCTACTGTAATGTTAAATATTTTCATTCATAAAACATACACAGCATCAAAATCCACAAAACATTTCAAAGTCTAGAGAGTGCATCAGCAAAAACATTGTCTTTACCCTTGATGTGTTTAATAACAAGATTAAACCCTTGTAAAGTGAAACTCCACCGCAGGAGCCTCTGGTTTTTGTTCTTCATTTTTTGAAGAGAAGTTGTCAATGAGCCATTTTTTAGTGTGTTTTAATTACCAGTTAAGTTCTATGATGCCACTCAAACACTGTGTGTCTTCTCTGGCTAAGCAGTATAAAAGGTAATGAATGACATTGGATGTCTCTTCTGAAGAAATAAGACTTTCTCCTGAAGAAACGACAGTTTCCTCTGAAGTGCCTGAATAATCATCTGAACTATTGTAAAGCTGGAGTATTAAAGTCTTTTTCAATTATTATTCCAGTACAATGCATCAGTTAATGTTTAGAATGTTTGTGTGTGTCTGCTTCGGCTGAGGGGCGTGGCTGAGTTGCTTGGACTGAATGCAGTTCATACTTGAATTAAGTAATCTCATTTATTCCCTATAAACACAAACCACACACCCACCTCAAATAAAGCGCACTTCTAAAGTCCTTCCCCATAGAATGTGAGGCGTTTGTTGCAGGTGACACACAGAGCTTGATCTTGAAGAAGAAGAAGAAGAAGAAGAAGAAGCAGAAGAAGAAGAAGAAGAACCAGTATTAGAGTGGCATCATAGCGCTTAACTGGATAATATATAATTTTATAAGATATAATTTTTTCCTTTCGGCTGCTCCCTTCAGGGGTCGCCACATCAAATCATCTGCCTCCAGCTCACCCTATCCTTTGCATCTTCTTCTCTTACACCAACGTCCGTCATGTCCTCCTTCACCACATCCATAAATCGTCTCTTTGGTCTTCCTCTAGGCCTTCTGCCTGGTAGTTTCAACCTCAGCATCCTACTACCAATATACTCACTCTCCCTCCTCTGTACATGTCCAAACCATCTCAATCTCGCCTCTCTGACTTTGTCTCCAAAACATCTTACATGTGCTGTCCCTCTGATGTGCTCATTCCTAATCCTATCCATCCTCGTTACTCCCAAAGAGAACCTTAACATTTTCATCTCTGCTATCTCCAGCTCTGCATCCTGTTTTTTCCCCAGGGCCACTGTTTCTAAACTATACAACATCGTTGGCCTCAACACTGTCTTGTACACTTTTCCTTTCATTCTTGCCGATACCCTCCTATCACACATTACACAGGACACTATTCTGCAACCATTCCAACCTGCCTGCACATGCTTCTTCACCTCTTTTTCACACTCTCCATTGCTCTGGATTGTTGAGCCTAAGTACTTAAAATCCTCCACCTTCTTTATCTCTGCTCCCTGTAACCTCACCGTTCCTCTTGGGTCCTTGTCATTCATGCACATGTATTCTGTCTTACTGAGGCTAACCTTCATTGCCCTGGAAAGGAGGGGAATGAAGGTTAGCCTCAGTAAGACAGAATACATACAGGGGAATCTTGTCTATCCTCGGCTGTCAACCTGTCCCTCACCATAGCAAACAAGAAGTGGCTCAGAGCTGACCCTTGATGCAGTCCCACCTCCACCTTGAACTCTTCTGTCACATATATCTGTCATATGCTTTCTCCAAATCCACAAAGGCACAATGCAGCTCCATCTGACCTTCTCTGTACTTCTCCATTAACATCCTCAAGGCAAACTGCATCAGTGGTGCTTTTTCTTGGCATGAAACCAAACTGTTGTTCACAAATGCTGACCTCTGCCCTTAGTCTAGCTTCCACTATTCTTTCCCATAACTTCATCGTATGGCTCATCAACTTTATCCCTCTGTAGTTGCCACAACTCTGCACCTCTCCCTTGTTCTTAAAAATGGGCACAAGGACACTTCTCCTCCATTTCTCTGGCATCCTCTCACTCTCTAAGACCTTGTTGAATGTTCTTGTCAGAAAATCTACTGCTACCTGTCCTAGACACTTCCATACCTCCACCGCTATGTCATCAGGACCAACTGACTTTCCATTCTTCATCCTCTTCAAAGCCCTCCTCACTTCAGCCTTACTAATCTTTGCTACTTCCTGATCATCAACAGTCACCTCTTCTACTTTTTTCTCTCTCATTTTCCTCATTCATCAGCTCTTCAAAGTACTCTTTCCATCTTCCCAGCACACTTCTTTCATCAGTCAATACATTTCCCTCTCTGTCCTTAATCACTCTAACTTGCTGCATGTCCTTCCCATCTCTAGTTCTCTGCCGTGCCAACCTGTATAAATCATTTTCTCCCTCTTTACTTTCCAACTGAGCATACAAGTCATCATATGCCCTCTGTTTGGCCTTTGACACCACTACCTTCGCTTTACGCTGTGTCTTCCTGTACTCCTGTTGACTCTCTTCGGTTCTCTTAATGTCCCACTTCTTCTTAGCTAACCTCTTCCTTTGTACACACTCCTGCACTTCCTCATTCCACCACCAAGTCTCCTTATCTACTTTCCTTCCAGAGGACACACCAAGTATTCTACTACCTGTCTCTCTGATCACATTAGCTGTAGTTGTCCAGTCATCTGGAAGCACTTCCTGACCACCCAAAGCCTGTTTCAACTCCTCCTTGAAGACAACCCGACACACTTCCTTTTTTCAGTTCCCACCACTTTGTCGTCTGCTCTGCCTTTGCCTTCTTCACCTTTCTCACCATCAGCATCATCCTGCACACCACCATCCTGTGCTGTTTGGCCACACTCTCACCCACTACTACTTTGCAGTCACTGACCTCCTTCAATTTGCATCGCCTACACAAGATGTAGTCTACCTGTGTGCTCCTACCTCCGCTTTATAAGTCACCCTATGCTCCTGTCTCTTCTGGAAGAAAGTATTTACCACAGCCATTTCCATCATTTTTACAAAATCTACCAACATCTGTCCTTCTGCGTTCCTGTCCTGGATACCAAACCTGCCCATCTCTTCCTCGTCCCCTCTGTTTCCTGCACCAACATGTCCATTGAAGTCTGCCCCAATGACCACTCTTTCACCTCTGGGGGTACGCTACACCACTTCATCTAACTCACTCCAGAATCTCTCTTTCTCTTCTCGCTCACATCCTGCCTGTGGGGCATAAGCACTAACAACATTGAACATCACCCTTCAATTTCTAACTTGAGACTCATCACTCTGTCTGACACACTTTTCACTTCTAGAACATTCCTGACAAACTCCTCCTTCATGATGGCTCTAACTCCATTTCTCTTCCCATCCACACCATGAAAAAACAGCTTCAACCCTGCTCCTAAGCTTCTAGCCTTGCTACCTTTCCACCTGGTCTCCTGAACACACAGTATGTCCACCTTCCTCCTCTGCATCATGTCAGCCAGCTCTCTACCTTTTCCTGTCATAGTTCTAACATTCAAAGGCCCTACTTTCAGTCCTAGACTCATGCCTTTCCTCTTTTATCTCTCTGCCTACAGACACGCCTCCCACCTCTCCTTCTTCAACGTCTTCGACCAACAGTTGTCCAATTTCCACCAGCACCCTGTTGGTTAACAGCACTGATGACGGTCGACGTTAACACGGGCCTCGACGGATCCGGTATGACATTCTTTGTAGTGAGTCGCATATTTTATTTGGCATTTGTTTTACGCTGGATGCCCTTCCTAACGCAACCCTCAGCATTTATCCGGGCTTGGGGCCGGCGTGAGGGAGAGACACTGGTTTGTGCCCCCCCCTCACGGCTGCATTGTATAGGAAATATTGTACCAGATCTAAAAGGAAGGTGGCAAGGTACAGGGCTGAAGGAATAAATTGATAGGATAAATGAGATGCAACTATGTGTGTATTGTAACTTCTGTGTATCTAAAGCTTCCTGTTCTACTTGTAATTGTGACATGTGCGCCAGGCACATGACACTGTTGGGTGGGTGTTCCTGTGTCGTGTTTCGGTGGGATTCGGAAAGTAACAATGTATAACAATGAGGAATTGCTTTGGAATATAATTAGCCAAGTGTTAAGCGCCGCAGGGCACAAACTTGTATATGGAAATGCTTTATGAACACGCAATTACTGCTTTGCACGCACATCCCTCTGTATAAATAAGCGGACACTGCATATGTTCGATGAGCCTCCGATGAATAAACCAGACTGATTTCACTCGTGTGGTTGCTTGTCTGTTGCTCCCGGAGCGCTCTCAGACGTTGAGATACAGGAATCCAGATCGTGCAGATTTAACTAGGAACTTCTACTGAGAAAATTCCTACAAGGGCTATAAACAAAACTATAATTATGAGTTCTACTCCACATGTACTCCACTTCTCATTACTGTGAAGTTGCCAAGATATGTCCTTCAAAATTTCTTCGTGTGCTGGCTCTGCAATATGAATATGACTGCTTCATTTTGGACATTCTAGAGACTGAGCAGGTACCAGAATTCTTTAAAAGCTCCAGTATAATCGACTTTCGGTCAAAATGGTTGCTGTTTGGTTGCATTCTGAAGAGGAAATCATTCAATACACAAATGCATTAAACGTGTTGGCATTTGGTGCATTATTGAGGCTGGCCAGGAGATTGACCATCATGCTCTTGACATGTGCACTGCAGAGAGAATAATGTCATCACTTTGCACCAAAAGACATCCACATGTCATAATTAGATTTTCTGGTGACTAATACATTGAACTAGTACTGTAATAATAAATTCGCAGTTCTATGACAGTGTATATGAAGGATATATTTTAGTAGTTCTTAATTAGCATAAGGAATCCAGTGAATGAGAATATTTTATTGTGATATTGTAAACTTACATATTTTTTACTGGTTTATTTGGGTGTATACATATATATATATATATATATATAAGAAGATGCGGGGGACAGGGTGAGGTGGAGGCGGATGATTTGCTGTGGCGACCCCTGAAGGGAGCAGCCGAAAGTAAAAGAAGATATATATATATATATATATACCAGTATATATAGTAAAGCATGGAGAAGGGAAAGTATTATGTGAATGAAACTAAGGATGATATACAAGTTAAGTTACAAACACTTTATTAACACACACACACTATTTACCAAAACACCTAACTTCCACAAAATTTATTGTCAAAGACATTTTATTAACACAAACACTTTATTTACAGATGTAGCGGGGCAGTGGTGGTCTAGTGGTAAAGGGCGCTGGATCACTGATCCAAAGGTTGGGGGTTCGAGTCCCACTCTCCACAAGGTTGTCACTGCCCCCCCCCCCAGTACAGCTAACTGGATTATCAAAGGCGGGCCATGTCTCTCACTGTCTATGGTGAGAGGCATGTAAAAGAACCATTGCCGACTTTCGTAAAGAGTAGCTGCAAAGTCGTCAGCGTGTTTCTGTCCCTTGCTAAAAGGGTTGTGACAGGAAGGGCATCCGACATAAAAAAAAAAAAAAAAAAAAAACCTCTACCAAATCAAAAATGTGCGAATCAGATGATTTGCTGTGGCGACTCCCGAGTAAAAAAGGGAAAAAGCCAAACTGAAGACAGACAGACTTTATTTACAGAAGTAATTAAATGATTTCACCTTTTTTTTCAATCTTTAATGTGAATTACAGCCAATGATTCTTAAAGTGTGAAACAATTTTTTTTTTTATGAAAAAGAAAACAGAAATTACTATATATAACCTGTGCTGGGCATTAACCAACCCAAAGAGGGAGGGAAAGATTGTATCGTTACACAATGTAGAAAAGTTTAGTGCACCATTATTCTTCTCGTAAATAGGTATAGTATAGTGTTGAAAACTCTGCCTGGTAATATAATTTAGAATTAATATATTTTGCACTAAATTTTTAAATATCTGAATAAAATAGAAGTAATTAATTAAATGGTGTTCCTGTGTATGCATGTGGTTTAGGGCAAATTCACTATTATATTAGAATGGTCTGTAAGTTTATTCACAAATATTATACAAAACAATGGATGTGCATGCATTTTTACTAAACTTGGTGGGGAAACAACCACATCTGTGTCAAAAAAAGATTATTTAATTTTAGAATGTCTAGGTCAAAGTTGAAGGTTAGAACAAAGTCATATATTTTGGGAGATGAGTGCGAGTGGGCATGCTGTTACTATGAAACATGAATAAGAAACCATATATGAATTTTAAAATGAGACAGTTACCTTTGACCTTGAAAGGTTAAACTTCAGTCATCTTGTGAATCCTTCAAACTTGCTAATGTGTTCATGTCCACTTACTGTAGAACATATTGCAAGACAAGCAAATGGGTAATTAAAACCAATATTCATACACCATTCATTGCGAAGCAGTGGTGGTCTTGTGGTTTCGGGCGCTGGATGGCTGATCCAAAGGTTGCATGAATATGGTAAAGATTGGAAGTGTTATGACTACAAGAAAGAGGCTGTTTGATTCACAAAGGCTAAACGTTCATTTAAAATAAGTGAGGCTAGAGTGCTACAAACAGCAGAGGAGAAACTGGGCTTTAAAACCTCATTCAGTGGAGAATTCTGTTTTTGTTGAACAACAAATTTTGAAAAAATTAAACTTGAAAATTGTTGTATTTTAAAAAGATATGGTAGAATATTTGTTTTTAAGTCTTCTTTGGATAAATAACAAAAGATCGTTACATAATTAAGTCAAAACATCTAAACAAATAAAACTTGATTTAAAACAAAAATGGGGGATTTTTTTTGACTTGGAGGTTTTTGCATCTGAACTCTTCATCTACAGAACAATTCAACTTTATGACCACTGTTTTGTTTGTTTGTTTGTTTATTCACATCAATAGTTCTATTAAATATTTTGTATATCTGAAATGTTATTTCGGTTTTTTTTAAGATGCCAGCACAGCATCAGCATGTACACTCCATCAGTATCACTTTGTTAATGAGAATAAGACTGAAGCACAGAGGCTCTGCCGAGAGAATTACACGGACCTGGCTACCATTGATAACATGGAGGAAATGAACACACTCAATAACACAGTAAATGGTTACTGAGGTTTAGCCTGGATCGGACTGTATGATGATTTAAACAGCTGGAAGTGGTCCTTGAATGACAGTATATTCTACAAGGAGGGACAGATGAGCTTTAGAAATTGGTATATATATATATATATATATATATATATATATATATATATATATATATATATATATATATATATATATATATATATATACAAACCATGGTACCGGTATGAACAGAATACATGTGTATATCTGACAGGTTACAGGATGTACTGGTGGCCGGCCTCGTATTCTGTCGAGCTTCCATTCATTTGCTTTGATGGTGAGTATAGAAGTTACAGTAGTTATAGAAAAGAATCACTTCCTTTAAATAATTCACGTTTTGTTGCTTGTAAGTCTCTGGTCTGATTGGTATAACTCGCAATGAGTAAATACAGCTGGGGTTTTTCACACATTTTACACAAATTCAAAAGATTTTTAAGTTTTAGAATAACACTTGTTTTCTCAGCCCAAACTAAACGAAAATGATGTCTCAGTATTCCGCGGATATATCGCTTACATGTGAGTCGCCTTTTACTCCTTTTACTCGCCTTTTACTTTTATTCCTTCGAACAAAATTTCCTGGATTAATGCTGCTGGAACTCTGGCAAGATGCTCCCCAAATTATATATAAATAAAAATTAGTGGGAATGGTGTGCAAAAGATTTTATTAGCAACTCTAGTTTCCATGGTGATGAAAATCCCAATCACAACAAATAAATAGGAAAATCTGCATGGAACAATGAAAACACCTTTTTTAAGAGCCCCATGAGAAAAACTATTATTTCTAAAAAACACATTAAAAAAAGACCAGGTTAGTCCAAACGCTACTTGATTAAAGGTATGATGACATTTTTAAATTAGTACACTGAGTGCCAATTTAAGATGGCAGTTGCGGCTGCCATGTTAGACCATGATTAAAAACGTAATAGGTTTTTGTGGTTACACTGTCCCAACATCCATACCAAAAGTGTTAATGATCAGTGGTGGTGCACAGTTATTAAGTCTTCCGATTCAATCGGGAGTCTCCCGATTTAAAAGCATAAATCCAATCTCCCGCCCGGAGATTAATTTCTCCCGATTTCCAGACAACCTCCCGAAAAAAAAAAGTCACACTTGGAACACACAGTAGAAATTTTAAGTCTTAATCTTCTGCATATTGCACTTTGGAGACACCGTAGAGATGTATAGCCAGTCTCTATCTTCCGTTTGTTTATGCACACACGAGTTGGCAGTTCACTGATACAGGCGAGTGACTTCAAGTCACGTGATCATTCAGTGCCGTGCAGTTCAAAAACAAGGGTGTGGAAGAAGACAAGCTGGTTGAGGAATTACAGGATTTTCAATTAATGCGTGAAGATGAAATGCCAGTGTTGAGAGAAAAGATGAGGTGTGATGAGTGGTGGTATCAAGTGATGACAATGTGAACTGTGATGGGAGTGAAGAGATTTTCCTCTTTTCACAAAACTGTTGCAGGCAGTGCTGACATTGAAAGGGTATTTTCTATTGTAAAGAAAATCCACACTGATGCCAGGTCAGAATTGGTCAATGAAACTGTTTGTGCCCTCTCGGCTACAAAATTGAACTCAGACTTTGTTTGTTCCAAATGCCATCCAAGTCCTGAACTTTGTAAAATTGGAAAGCAAGCAACATACAAGTATGTGCAGGAACATACCTAAACATCTGGTGTCATTATTAAGCAAGCAGCATTAGTATATGCCACAATATTTTTAAACAGTTGTTTTTATCAGCTGATTCATAAAACTGTATACATCCATGAATAAATTTAAAAAAAAAATTGTTTATTGAGCAATGTTCCTTTATAAAAAAAATATGCATCAATTCTTGGGGCCGCAGCCCGGCCGCGCAGGGGGTGCGGTGTCTCTGGTGAAAATTCTCCCTATTTCAAAATGTTGAAACCTAATAAGTATGGTGGTGTTTTTTTAATCAGTGCACAGAATGCAACTGAACACGGATGATTGATATTGCACATGACCACAATACCCATCTTGCCCATTGGTCTTTGGGAGCAAAGAACTAGAATACTTAATTTCGCATTGTCTCTGTTTCATTCTCTCACTCACACGCATGTGCGCATACGCGCTCACCCTCACCTCACCCCCCCCCCACACACACACACACACATACATACACGGATTCACATAAAACACACCCGTGTACAAATACTATTACGTATATACCGACACACTGTGTAGAGTTTGCATCCTCACCACTGTGCTTGTTCCGGATTTCCTCCGAGTACTCTGGTTTCCTGCTACATCATCATTATTTCCCTGCAGGCACAAGGTGAGCCTTAGGAGGGAAACCTGTTTTCCAGCAATTGCTCTGAGTCTGGTTTGTTTATCATTGTTTTCAGGGCCTGATGTTTGACGACACTGAAAAGTTTGTCAACCTTTTTCAAGCTTATATTTTATAGCACTCACATGTGCTATGTATTTGTGAAGATGAGTGCGACAGACATCATCTATGGGTCTTGTTTGGGTAATTTGGTATAGTGTAGCATTGGAGATCTTGAAGGCCCAGTCCAATAGCCTGTCAACTAAATGTGCTTGGTCAGATCCTTCTCTACATCAGCCTTTGGGTGATACATTTGTCCTCGCATAACCCCCGGTGATCATCTTTCGGAGGAGCCCATTCCACACAGCATTCAGCTTCTGTAGTCCCTTCCTTGATCGTTCCAATGTCTGTACACTGCACAACAATCAGGACTGTACATATGGAGCCAATATATTCATGCGAGTGTTGAGGTTGATTTCGCAGTCAGTGAGTACATGTCATTCATTCCATTTTTCGAATGCTGATGCAAATCTATGGTGAAGAAACATTTCTGGCTTCGCAGTGTTCGAAATACCAAAGTCCAAAGTACCAAGTTCCAAAACTGCCTCACATTCTTTATTTCCAAATTGATAACTGACAGCAGACTTGTTCTAGATTGTATGCTTTCATCAGTATTGAAGGCCATGCTTTCAGTCTTTTTGTATGACCTTTTCAGGTCAAATCTCAAGAACTTGTTGTTATGTATCTCTAGTAATGTCATAGTCAAAATGTCATTTACATAAGGCTGATTAACCCCTTGGTGTCAATGTAAACTGTAGTATGTGTTGACACCACGATGGTCTAGTGAGCTGTTCAAGGTGTATCTCGCCTTGACCCAGTGTTTGGCTGAGATGGGTTCAGCCTCTCTGCAGCCCTAATAGGATTAAGTACGTTGTAAAATGAGTAAATAAGAAGACGGTTCAGTGTTTTGCCAAAGTGTTCAGAAATAATCCAGAAATAACATTTCCACAGTTGTGTAGCACTCCATGCTAATGAATATCAAAACAACACACGGTTCTGACTGTGATTCGAATAAAGTGGGGCAATTTTTTGTATTCAAAAAACTAAATATTTATATTTAATAAAAATTTATGTTCAAAAATCAAAAACTACAAATCAGATCTGCACAGAAGATGAAAAAAAAAAAATCAGCAAAAAACAAGCACATACAGTAATTATGTTTCCGAGCAGAAGCTTACAGAACAGAACTATGGAGAAAATACAGATTGCTACAGAACCATCTGGTGTTGATTTAATAGTTGGTTTTTACATCAAATTTATAATTTTTTCTCTTTATATTCAACCGTGCATAGTTTTCTAGTTCAGTTCACTTCAACTGCCACCTTAATTATGTGAAGAATGCTGCTTCAGTACTGCTTTGTATTACATATCACTAAGTCCCTCCTAATTTCTTTTGTTCACGTCTAACTCTTGTTATTTTGCTTAGATATAACTTTACTGATTTCTAATCAGGTGTCAGAGGAGCAAATGGCAGAATGTTCTAATCAAATGCTCACCATGCAACTCCGACTTTAAATATCGTTTCATATACTGTTTTATAAATCATCTATTTTCCCCTGTGTGTGTTCTACCAGAGCCATGTTTCGGTTTCTGATGCTCTTTGGTGAGTTGTATCTGTTTTATGTTTTATATACTTAATTTTTAAATATTAATTTGTGATAGAGAAAAAATAATTTATTAAAGATTATTATTTCACTGAACGATCCTGACATGTCCTGGTTAGACTGCGATACTGCAGGATGTAATAATGTGATACTGATATTGTAATATAGAATTATACCAGGATTAAACCACACTGCTGATATTAATAAGTGGGGCCGGTGACATAGTGGTTAGGGTGCTGCGCTCATGATCGGGAGGTTGGGATTCAAATCCCAGTTAGACCCCCACTGTGCTAAGACCCCTGGGAAGGTCTTAATCACAAGTGTGCCTTTGTTCACCCAGCAGTATAAATGGGTACCAGTAAAAAAAAAAAAAAAGGACTGGGAAGGTAACCTGTGATGGACTGGCGTCCCATCCAGGAGAAGTTGAACTCCTGAGCGCTTCACGCTACAGAAACTGGGAATAAGCACCGGCCTGATGAGCCACTAGGCTCGGGTGTAAGAACCTCAACAAACTTGATCTTTTTTACTGATATTAATAATTCATTTTGAATACATGATTGTTTTTGTTTGAAAGAGTGTGTGTGTGTGTGTGTGTGTGTGTGTGTGTGTGTGTGTGTGTGTGTTGAGCCATTAAACAAGGGAGAAAAGAAACAGAAATATTAAGAAAGTGAAATACACGTCTATTGAATTCACTTATCTGTATCAAGTCACATTATAAAGAAAATACTTCACATAACAATCAAGTATGAACGCAGCTTCAGAACCACTATAACTATGTCTGAACATTTATAACATGTTCGTAGTCATTTAAATTATTTTCTTAAATAAAATAATCACATTACATTTTAATTATAAGATGCATTTTCACACTGTAACTTATTTTTTTAAACCTAATTGTAACACCTGCTTAGTATAGCTGTGCTAGATTATATGCTAGGTTCTAGAGGAGTAGAATGAATTATAGAGATTTAAAGTTGAACAGCCGGCAGATTTATTACAATTTTACAATAGCACAAGAAATGGTGCAAACAATGTGTAGAACGCTCTTTACAAAATAAAAATAAAAATAAAATAGGCTTAGAGTCTCTGAGGTTCGAATCCTTAAGGTTTGATTTGTGTGAATTCGGGGGGTCTTTTCCAGGATTGTGATCCGTTTGGGATAAAGTGGTTTTATTTGTTCTTATCTGGGATCCTGTGATTTGAAGTGGTTGGGTCTGTAGATCTACTCTCGCATCCAGAGCAGTTGGCCACACTGCTTCTGGGTCCGCCAAGAGTTCTCACTGGGTTTAGCTCGCCATCCGTGTCCGAAACCAGCTTCAAGATCAGATCCAGGTCCACTAAAAATCCAGTCTGCACATGCAGTACAGACACAATGAATAAAATATTTCCTAACAGTAGTTTCTAAATAAAATGAGATCTCATAAAATGTTCAAAATCTTTTACATTGCTGTTTTAACACTGGTTTTACTTCCATGAATTCAAAATGTATTGCTATGTAGCATAACAAACAACCACAATATTTATTTAACCCTTTTTTCAAGGCATATGAAATTAAATTATTTCAAGTTTGTAACTTAATTGTTTTTAACAACTTATTTCTATGAAATAACACATAAATAAAATGACAAAAGTGCATGAAAGGCACTGAATGGAATGTAATACAAAACAAAAGTGCTTTATCTGCACTACTTTCGTGGATTAGCAAAAGTGCTTCAACAAAAGCATTTAGAAAAGTAAAATGTAAGGCTCATTTTGTGCACAGCACAATCTTTGTTGTGTACTCCGACTGGTTTTAGCTTTTTAGAGACAAAAAATAGTGCACACAGTTTTAAGTCACCATGTGTAAAGTTAGCATAGGTTTTTAAGCTAGCTTCATGTTGTAATGACTCACCGGAGTTTCCAAGAAAACAAACACACTCCACCCTGTTTGATTGAGAGAGAACAAAACACATACAAGGCTCTGAAAAGTACATAAACTTAGTTAAAACTTGTTAAAAGTTCACTTAAACACATTTTGGATCGTTTGACTCACTTGTGTAGCTTTTCGAGTGCCCTGTGTGTGTCCTGCTCCTCAGCACGCTCTGCTGTGCTTAGCTGGGTGCATGCAGCATGTGCTTATGATGCGTTCAAGGGGACTAGGAAAACTATAGTGCTTTCAGGGAGCTTTGGAAATTAGGGTTTTTTACCAATAAAATTAGTAACCATGTATTTATATGGGTTACATAATTATTACACAACTTTGTTTCACTAAAAAAAAGCATTTTAACCTCTAAATCTATTTTTGTTCACATTAACAATGATAATATAAAGACACCCAGTAGGTTACCTTGCAACTCTGAATGTAACAGGACAACAATGTCGCCACACCGTCTGAGTTAGAAATAATTTAATTAATATTATACTTCTGATAAATTTAATAAAGCCCCCTTCTTCATACTGAACCACAGTTCATTTCAGTTCATTTTCTGTAACCTGCTTAATCCTAAATTGGGTCGTGGGGCTGAACCACAGTTGAGTAGCAAAAATATGATCAACATATATAAACCTGTTTACCGTGGCCTGTGTATGATAATTACCTTAAACATGGGGGAACAGTAATGGGAGAAGGATTAAGAAAATGAGTTCACTCATCCGTACTAAGTGAGGAAGAGGTGTACAACCCCCTTACTGGATCTCCGAGGCATCATCAACAAATCAGCTAACAATTAACCATTACAGGTGGACTTTAATATGATCATGTGACCAGGCATTGCCCCTGGTTACAACAATGCTGGAGGCTGCAAAAACAGTTTACAATGACAAAAATATATGCAGGCTGATGCAATAGCTCTCTCTAATTAATGGGAGTTCAAGCCCCACTGTCAACAGTTGTCACTGTTGTCCCACTGGTGGGTTATCAAACTGGGTTATCCTGTTCAGCCAAGTCTCTCACTGTCTATGGTGGTAAAAGAATGTTAAAATATGAAAACCATGTAAAAGAACCAGTGCTGACTTTTGTTAATAGTAGCTGCATAGCCGGTCAGCGTGTTTCCTCCCAGACAGGTAATTACACAACCAAATATACACACATGACATGTATATGTCACAGATGTTACCAGTTAATCATTTAAAATAATGAAACTGAATTAACTTAGTTGCATCCTTAGTACAGTTATTTTTTTATTATTATTTTTTTTTTTACTGAAAATATACCATATACCTCCAATGAATGAAGAGAGAGTTAACACCACCAGCCAGCAAAGACTATAACAGTACCCACCCCCACCCCCCCTTTAAGGGGCACCACCTAGCGCCCGACCAGGCTTGTCCATGAACTGACAATAAAACTCGTTTAATAAGTCCAGGTCCAGGATTAGGGAGCGAGGAATCCAGGAGCGTTTTTCGGAGCCAGACCCCTCCCAGTCCACCAGGTACTGAAACCAGGTGCTTCTCTCCAGACCTGGCGTGCACTGTGAAACTGCGCCTGGACGGATGGAACAGCCACTTCGACTTCCACACCGGGAAACAGGGGTGGCTGAAACCAGTTAATCACCATGAAAGGGTGACATCCCGGTGGCGACGCAGACCAGATGTGTGCATATTCAATCCATGGGAGGTGTGTGGCCCAGGAGGCTGGGAGACGGGAGGCGACGCAGCACAGGGAGGATCCGAGGTTTTTGATTAGTTCACTCTGCCTGCCTATTAGACTGAGGATGGTAGCCGGAGGTCTCTACAGGAGACTCCCAGGGTGTCACAGAATGCCTTCCAAACTCTAGATGCAAACTGGGGGATGTCATGGAGGCGAAAGACATGTTTGACCAGGATACCAGCTGTTTCCATTGCCGAGGGGAGTTTGGGTAGGGCAACGAAGTGAACCGCATTGGAGAACCAGTCCACTATCATCAGGATGACTGTGTTGCCCTTGGACAGGGGTAACCACGTAACAAAGTCCACGGCAATGTGCGACCAGGGGCGATGAGGAACGGGTAACGGTTGGAGGAGACCCCTGGGTGCACGATGGGAAGACTTGTTCTGGGCACAGGTGGCACAATCTCCCGCAAACTCCCTGGTATCAGCTGCTATTGTTGGCCACCAGAAGCCTTGTTGGAGTAGGAAAAGAGTTCGGTGGGCTCTGGGGTGGCAGGCTAATTTTGATGAGTGAGCCCACTGGAGCACTGGGGTTCTCGCCGGCGGGGGAATGTATAGTCGACCTTGGGGGCACTTGACGGGCTCCAGTTCCCCCGATGGGCATCCTGAACTAGCCATTCAACCTCCCATTGAGCTGCTCCAAGTATACAAGAGGTGGGCAGGATGGTCTCCATGGTGGTGTCTTCCCCCGAGGAGAACTGCCTGTATAGAGCGTCTGGTTTTGTATTCTGGGAGCCGGATCAGTACGTTAGCGTGAAGTTCCTAGGTAGAGCGACCACTGTGCCTGACGGGAGTTCAACCTCTTGGCCGTACGTAGGTAAGATAAGTTTTTATGGTAGGTCCAGACCACGAAGGGGTGGGCTGCCCCTTCAAGCCAGTGCCTCCACTCCTGGAGTGCCACGACCACCGCCAGCAGCTCATGATTCCCAACATCATAGTTCTGTTCCGCCGGGGACAAGCGACGGGAGAAGAAGGCGCATGGGTGTAGCTTCTGCTCTGTGGGAGACCGTTGGGAGAGGACCGCCCCCACCCCAATTCTGAGGCATTGACTTTTTTTGCCTTCAGCCTGTCAAATGCCGCCTGGGCACTTGGGGACCACTGGAACGGTGTTTTGGGTGATGTCAGCTGAGTGAGGGGGCTGCTAGGCGGCTGTAGTCTCGCACAAAAAGGCGATAGAAGTTCGCGAGCCCCAGGAACCTCTGCAGCTGTTTCCGTGTCCCCGGAGTCGGCCACTCCGCAATGGCTTTCACCTTCACCGGATCTGGTCTTATCTGGCCCTTCTCCAGGATGAACCCCAGGAAAGAGACTGAGGGGAAATGAAACTCGGATTTCTCCGCTTTGACGAATAATCTGTTCTCTAGGATCCTCTTGAACACCATTCTCACATGACAGAGATGCTCATCATGGTCGTTAGAGAAAATCAAGATGTCATGCAGGTACACGAATACAAAGCATATCGCTACACACATCGTTAACCAGGGCTTGGAAAACCACTGGGGCATTGGTTAGCCCGAATGGCATGACCAAATATTCGAAGTGCCCCAGGGGCATGTTGAAAGCCGTCTTCCACTTGTCCCCCTCCCTAATCCCAACTAAGTGGTAGGCGTTTCTCAGGTCCAGCTTAGAAAAGACTATTGCATCGTGGAGAGGGGTGAAGGCCGAATCTATTAGAGGGAGAGGGTACTTGTTCTTTATAGTGATGTGGTTCAGGCCTGTGTAATCAATGCAAGGTCTCAGGGTTTTGTCTTTCTTTTCGACAGAGACAAACCCAGTGCCTATTGGGGATGATGAGGGCCGAATGAGACCTGCAGTAAGCGACTCGTTTATATATACCTCCATGGCAATCTTTCTCTGGCTTCAAGAGGTTGTACATTTGCTGAGAAGGGAGCGTGGAACCTGGGAGTAGATCGATGGCACAGTTGTACGGCCAATGAGGAGGTAGTGTCCTTGCTGAAGACCTCTTTCAGATCATGGTATTCTTTCGGCATGCCGGCCAAGTCCAGATCCTCCAGGTCGACCAGGGTTTGTGACGCTTGGGAGGGTACGGCCGCCAGTAAGCAGTGTTGTAGACAGTAGTCACTCCAGCTGCGTATGTTGAGTGTGCGCCAGTCGATGTGGGGATTGTGGGTCTGCAGCCATAGCCACCCCAGCACCAGGGGAGAGAGAGGGGCAGAGAGAACAAACAGCTCCAAATACTCCTGGTGGTTTCCGGATAGACTGAGCTTAACCGGCTTCGTCTTGTGGGTGACGCGAGCTATGAGTCGGCCGTCAATGAGCTATGAGTCGGCCGTCAATGGCCACTACCTTCTTGAGGGCTTTGAGTTCATATACGGGTAGGTCGTGGAGCTCAACCATCCCCGGATCAATGAAGTTAGCGTCAGCGCTTGTCAATGAATATGTCCACAGAATAGGAGTGTTGCGCGGAGTGCAGCATACCCTGAACTTGCAGGTGCTTCCCGGGTGTCTTGGAGGGTTCTCTAGCCGCTGCTTCACTCCTAGCTGTCGGACCCTGACATGCGGGATACTGGGCAAGGTAATGACCCTTTTCCACGCAGTAGATGCATAGACCATTGGTCAGTCGCCAATGTCTCTCCTCCGCCATCAGCCTGGTGCGGCTCACCCGCATGGGCTCTTGACCATCATCCTCCCTCAGAGGAGGGAATGGCGAGGAGGTTCAAGGTAGGGCCTGGTCAACAAGGTGATCAAATCCTCGAGAGTATCCGTCTCGTCTTGTGCCGCTAGCTTGTCTTTCAGCCTTTCATTCAGACCCCGCAGGAAAGCCCCCCAGAGCGCAGGGTTGTTCCAGCCGCTTTCTATGGCGAGAATCTGGAATCGGATTGCATACTCCACCACTGACTGCGAGCCTTGCTGGATTCGAGCTGAGAGCCCGCCTCCTCCCCTTTCGCCGGGCGATCGAAAACCTTTTTCATTTCTCACACGAACTGGTCAAAGTGGGAGCATAATTCCGGGGTATGGGTGGTGACCGCTAGTGGCCAGGACGAGGCTTGCTCCGTGAGTAGGCTCGTAATGAAGGTGGTCTTAGCTTGATCGGTGGTGTATGTGAGTGGCTGCTGGCTGAAGACGAGCGAACACTGATGGAGGAATTGTGCGCAGGAGGCGATCGTGCCCGAATACCTGGCTGGTATGGGAATGAGTGGTTCTTGGTGCACAGGGAGTATAGTAGGCGCTGGCGCTACTGCCGAAGCGGAGAGTGAAGAGTAAAGAATGGTGGCCATCCTTCCGTTAAGCTGCACCCTGCTGGTGGTTATCCTCTGGAGGTTGCCCACAATTTGATGCAGGGAGGAGTCGTGTTGTCCCAACAGGACTCCCTGGTCGAGTAATGCCTGCCGAAGCTGTGCGGTCTCCGCTGGGTCCATGTTTCAGGGCAGAAGATTCTGTTACGTCTGGAGCATATGCATCGGACCCAAAGATGCAGGAGACCATGTAAGATTTAGTGGTTTTATTTTTAGCAGTGGGAAAACCAAAATCATTGGAAATAATTATTCATGGAAAACTGATCGAGCACAAAGCAGGATACCAGGAGTCAGAGAGATCACAGAGAACACGAAATCATAAGGAAGGCCAATCTTCTGACGTCGGAGGAAAGCACGCTGCTCCTATTTATAGCTCGCTGATTGCTGATTGCTGAATGGAAACAGGTGCGCTCTTTGGACCTCACCTGCAGGTAACAGCCACACCCCTTTTGACCGTGGGAGGAAACCAAAGAACCCACATGAAACCCACAGAAGCACAGAGAGAAGGTGCAAACTACACACAGAAACACCCTCGCCGAACCCAGGACTTGAATCCAGGACCATATTATTGTAATAATAACCATTACAGTTTTCACATTTTATTCATTCTTTTCTGAACCACTTAATCCTAATTATGGTCACGAGGAGGCATCTCAGCCTACTTTGAGCAAAGGCAGCATACGCCATGAACAGCTTGCCAAGATGGCAGTCCACCTTGTTTTTTTTCGAAAGTCAGCGCCCTATATCACCAGGCCACCACTTCCACATAATAAATATTTTTCTTATCTTATTCATTTATTCTCAAAACCACGTGATCCTAATTATGGACACGGGAAGGCTGGTCCCCATCTCAGCCTACTTTGGGTGAAGGCAGCATATACTATGAAAAACTCACCAGGATAACAAAGGGAAACACGCTGATAGCAGTCTGCCTTGTCTTTTCAAAGTCAGCAATGGTTCTTTTAGAGCCTCTCATCATAGACAGTGAGAGACATGGCTAGCCTTTGATAACCCAGTTATCTGAATTAGGGGGACAGCACTGACAACCCGGTGATAGTGGGGGTTGAACTTCCGACCTTATAAGCAATTCAATGCCACTGGGCCACGACTGCCATTCATATTTCACATTGAACTTTATTTTGTACAGTATCGCTTTACTTTGGATCAGTTAGAAACAGATCCACAATCAACTCAGGTTTTATTCTGTGGAACTTTTTGTGTCTGTCACAGGGATTTTCGGCCTCAGTGTGTCTCTTCCTCGTCAGTATCACTTTGTTAATGAGAATAAGACCTGGGCTGAAGCACAGAGATACTGCAGAGAGAATTATGTGGATTTAGCCAGTATTAATAACACTGATGAGAACCTGGCACTTACTGACAAAATAAGCATCTGGAACAGCAGCCGAACATGGATTGGACTGTATGATGATCTGAACAGCTGGAAATGGTCTCTGGATGATGATTCTTTCTACAAGGAAGGAGACAGAAGCTTCAGAAACTGGCATATAGAAAAACCAAATTACTGGTATTGGAACAGCATGTGTGTGTATTTAAACACCTATGATGGAGTGTGGCGAGAGACTTCTTGTTCCTCAGGACAACGGTTCATTTGTTTTGATGGTGAGTATAACTTCTATTTCCAGTGTACATAATTAACACACACAGACACACACACACACACACAAAATCGCATATATAAATTTATAATAGCGAATAATGTAAAAAAAAAAATTTAGTAATTTTATTTTGACCATATTTCATTTGATCTCTTTTAGGCCGAGTGAATGCCAGTGAAAGATATGTTCCAGTTTATCAGAGTCTGAGCTGGACTGGAGCTCAGAGATACTGCAGAGAGCATTACACAGACTTGGCCAGTGTGAGGAACCAGACTGAGAACCAGAAGCTCAGAACATTAGCATCTGTTTCTCATTCCGATTCTTATTACCATTATCGTTTTTGGATCGGCCTGTACAGAACCAGATCTTGGTCAGATAATAGCACATCTTCTTTCAGAAACTGGAAATATGGAGAAACTAATTACATACAGGGTGAATCTTGCACTACTGTGTTGCTAAATGATGATGATTATTACAATGGAAGATGGACAGATAAACAGTGTGTTGACACTTTTCCATTCATCTGTTACAGTAGTAAGTAAATTTCTTGTTGTATTATAAATAAAATCAATAAATGGCCCTTTAAATATAATTGTACTGTATAATGTTTTGCATCAGTTGTATTGATTAAAAGAAGTCATAAGTAAAATACAAAGTAAAAGCAGGGCACGAGCGGTTCGATGGTTAAGGCTGTGATTTATCGATCAGAAAGTCGGAGCACTAGTTTGTTGCTATTGGACCCCTGATCAAGTCCCTTAACCTCAATGGCTCTGTTACAAGACTGAGCGAGATGAAAATAAATAGACAGAAGAAGAAATAAGTTGCTCTGGAAAAGAGCATCTACCAAATTCTCTATAAACATGTATAAAGAAACTTTTGGAAGCAATCCTTACACATATTGAAAACAAACCACTGTTGATGTAGTTTTTGAAAATAATGAGTAAACGTAATTAATCTTTGTTGTTTTCTCTCTTTAGCAAATTCCTCTACATCCTCTCGTCAGTATCACTTTATTATTGAGAATAAGACCTGGACTGAAGCACAGCGATACTGCCGAGAGAATTACACAGACCTGGCTACCATTGATAGCACGGAGGAAATGAACACACTCATGAACACAGTAAATGGCAACTACTCAGGTTTAGCCTGGATTGGACTGTATGGTGATCTGGACAGCTGGAGGTGGTCTCTGGATAATGATACTTTCTACCAGGAGGGAGAGAGAGACTTCAGAGGGTGGAGACAGCAACCTGATAACTATAACGGAAATGAGTTTTGTGTTTATATTAATTCTGATGGAACCTGGTATGATAAAAACTGTTACAGTTACTTTACTTTTGTTTGCTATGAAGGTGAGAACATATTAACAATTTATTATTATTATTATTATTATTATTATTATTATTATTATTATTATTATTATAGTTTAAACTTTGTTTCTGTGTGTTCTTTTCAGAAAAAAATGGAGAAGATATTTATATTTGGATTAATAGTCATAGAACCTGGACACAAGCTCAGCTTCATTGCAGAGAATATTACACAGACTTGGCCAGTGTCAGAAATCAAACAGATACTGAAAGAATCCTCAATGTCACAGGTGGCTCTTCTGCTTGGATTGGTCTGTACAGATCCAGACTTTGGTCAGATAAACAAGAATCCACATATGAAAACTGGAGAAAATACACCTCAAGAATACCTGCAGAGCCAGACAATGGTTTAAATACTCAGTGGGAACGATATAATCAGCACTGTACTGCTGTATCATTCAGTGATTCAGGCCATTGGACAGATGAGAACTGTTTCACTAAATTTCCTTTTATCTGCTATAAGAGTGAGTTTATTTATTATTCTTTCCTCTTTCAATAAAAACAGTAACACTTTTACTTTTTAGATTATATTTTGCGTTTCGCTAAAAATCAAAGATCGATAGATAGATAGATAGATAGATAGATAGATAGATAGATAGATAGATAGATAGATAGATAGATAGATCCATAAATACATACATACATACATACATACATACATACATACATACATACATACATACATACATACATACATGCATACAGACAGTACATACCCATAATTTATTAACAACAGAAAATTGAAAGTGGCCTCCCGAAGTCGTGCTTCAACACGATGAGTGACACTTAGCCTGAAATTCATGGATTCGAATCCAGGTTTATGACTCAGCCATCTGTAACTGTGAGTCCATAGAAGCTGAATGGCTGAGCTCAAATGGAGAAGAGAGGAACGGCATATGCTTACCTCCCTGTCACTCTCACCCATTACTGGACAATCAGGCGGCCAGTGCTTTCGCTCTGAGTGTGTCAGGCCATTCGGCCTGGTTGGTGCTCATATAAGAGAAGGAGACAGTACTTGACCGAGCTAAGGGGGGGGGGGGGAAGACATAAAAGAAACGTGAGACATTTTACTATTTTATCAATCATATTAGATTAGGATGTTTGCAGATGACAATGTGATCTGTAGTGAGAGCAGAGAACAAGTGCAGGAAAATCTAGAGAGGTGGAGGTATGCTCTGAAAAGGAGAGGAATGAAGGTTAGCCTCAGTAAAACAGAATACATGTGTATGAATGACAAGAACCCAAGAGGAACGGTGAGGTTACAGGGAGCAGAGGTAAAGAAGGTGGAGGATTTTAAGTACTTAGGCTCAACAATCCAGAGCAATGGAGAGTGTGGAAAAGAGGCGAAGAAGCGTGTGCAGGCAGGTTGAAATGGTTGGAGAAAAGTGTCCGGTGTGATGTGTGATAGGAAGGTATTGACAAGAATGAAAGGAAAAGTGCACAAGACGGTGATGAGGCCAGTGATATTGTATGGTTTAGAAACAGTGGCACTGGGGAAAAGACAGGATGCAGAGCTGGAGGTAGCAGAGATGAAAATGTTGAGGTTCTCTTTGGGAGTAACGAGGACGAATAGGATCAGGAATGAGTACATCAGAGGGACAGCACATGTTAGAGGTTTTGGAGACAAAGTCAGAGAGGCTAGATTGAGATGATTTGAACATGTACAGAGGAGGGATAGTGAGTATATTGGTGGTAGGATGCTGAGGTTGGAACTACCAGGCAGAAGGCTGAGAGGGAGACCAAAGAGAAGATTTATGGATGTGGTGAAAGAGGACATGAAGGAAGTTGGAGTAAGAGTAGAAGATACAGACGATAGGGTGAGATGTAGGCGGATGATTTGCTGTGGCGACCCCTGAAGGGAAAAGCCGAAAAGAAAAGAAGAAGAAGAAGATCAATCATATTTGCTCATTGTGAATTTGGTGGCAGTAAGAAGTCTCAAAACAATTGGGATGGGGCAACAAAATTCTGGAAAAGTAATTGGTACTAACCAGGCCGGGTGTGATAGGGTGAGTGACACGGGCGGTGCAAAGGTGTCGGACTCCAGCTGCTTTCGGTCGCCTCGGTTGAATCTGAGGCGGTCGGTCCAGGTCGGCGCATGGAACATGACTTCCCTGCGGGATGACTCTCACCTGCCTCTGGTATCAAGGGAGCTTAGTCTGCTTGGCGTCGGCATTGTGGCCCTCTCTGAGGTGGGGAGGCCTGGGTCCTGCGAGACAGGTATCAGTGGGTACACCTACTACTGGTCTGGCCAGGCCGACGGTCTTCACACTCAGGGAGTTGCTGTCGCCGTCGCTGATCGATTGGCTCCTTTGGTATCGGAGGTGGTCCCGGTCAACAAGCGAATTATGCGACTGAGGGTGACTCACACAGTGGGGACGCTCTCTATCGTCGCAGTGTACCTCTGACCGGGCTAAGTGATCGATCTATGAAGGAAACCTTCTACGACCAGCTCAACTTGGTGGTGTCGGGGGTTCCGGGAAGGGACACCCTGATCGTACTGGGGGACTTCAATGCACTAACCGGGATGGCTACAAAGCATGTGTTGGTCCCCACGGCTCTGAACGCCGCAATGAAAGCGCCTTAATGCTTCTTGACTTCGCAAAAAGTTTGGGCTTAAGGATTGCTGGCTCGTGGTTCCAGAGATCGAGTTCTGCGACGCTGGACTTGGTACTCCAACGACGGCGTCACTAGGAAGGAGATCGACCATGTTCTCGTAGGTCGTCGCTGGTGGCTGGTCCAGAACTGCCGTGTCTTCAGAAGTGCCCAGCTATTCTCGGGAGACCACAGGCTTCTGGTGGCGACTCTGAAGATCCGCTTCAGGCGCCCTGAGAAAGCCCTGGCTCATCAAATGCAATTTGACGTAAGCCGACTCAGGGACCCTGATGTGGCTTCGGACTTCGCCAGTAGGCTTAGGGAATCCCTGGAGGATCTGGACGCGGGTGCAGGCACGGAGGTTCTCTGGACTGGTTTCAGAGACTGCATCCTGGAGGTGTCCTGTGGCTGCATATCGGGGTCGCCCAGACAACCGGGAATAGCCATCTCCTCTGAGACCATTGACCTCATCGAGAGAGCGAGACAGGATCGACTCGACGGCAGAGTTGGTCTGGCCAGGGACCTGAAGCGCGAAGCCATCAAGGCGGTGCGAAGAGATCGGGAGGCTGCGGCCCAGGGCCACTTGAATTCAAGTGACTCTTGCCCCACATCGCGATGTCAGACAGTGAAAGCTGCAGACGGTAGTGTCCTTACTGAAGAATCGGAAGTGAGGACTCATTGGGCCGAGTACTTTGAGGAGTTGTATCGTGCTGACCTTCCCGCCTGGAGCCTGGCCGTTGGGGATGCTGAAACTCTTGTTGCCGACTCTCCCCCAGGCTGCGACCTGCCAACTCTTGAGGAAACTGGGAGGGCGGTGTGGCGCTTGGCGGATGGAAAATCTGCGGGAGTTTGTGGTATCCACGTGGAAATGCTTAAGGTGGGAGGTGAGGCCGTCCTCAGGTGGCTGTTCATTCTTGTGTGCTCCATGTGGAGCACTGGTGTCATCCGAACTGACTGGAAACAGGCCATCGTTGTCCCCATCTGGAAGGGGAAGGGTGATACCCGAGAATGCAACAGTTACCGGGGGTTACTCTCCTCTCAGTTCCGGGCAAGGTCTTCGCACCGATTCTACTGGACAGGATCCGACAGCAGCTTCTAGCGCACCAGTGCCCTGAACAGTCTGGGTTTACATCGAAGAGATCTACCGTTGACCGCATCCTGGCGCTCCGCGTCCTATCTGAGAGCGCTTGTGAGAGTTCTAACTGAGGTTCTAACTGAGCGCTTGTGAGAGTTTGATAGGGGGTTCCTTGCCGCCTATATAGATTTTTGCATGGATACAGATTTTCGACTCGGTGGATAGGGAGGCCCTCTGGGGCATACTTCGTCTACGTGGGATCCCGTCAGCTGTGGTCCGGCTGATATCGTCGCTGTGTTCTGGGACAGAGAGTGCTGTGAGGTGTGGAGGCTCCACCTTTGACTTCTTTTCGTTCGAGACTGGAGTGAGGCAGGGGTGTGTTCTGGCCCCCACTCTCTTCAGTACTGCAATGGACTGGATCATGGCGGCGGTATCGGGGGATCTGCCTGCGGTGTGTCGTTCAGTGAGGTTCGGATTACTGATCTGGACTTTGCCGATGACGCAGTGATCTTCGCGGAAACGGTGGATGTCCTGACAGAGACTCTCTGTTCGTTGGTTGAGGAGGCGGAAACGCTTGGTTTGCGAGTCTCCTGGATCAAAACCAAGATCCAGGCTTTCAGCAACCTCTTGAATGCTGCTGTTGACTCGATCGCTGTGGGTCGTGAAAGAGTAGAGATCGTGGAGTCTTTCACTTACCTTGGCAGCGTGGTCCATCGTTCCACTGATTGCAGGGCCGAGATCAATCGTCGACTTGGTCTAGCCTATGGGGTGATGAACTCGCTGGACAGGACCGTGTGGCGGTCGAGGTATCTGAGCAGGTGGACGAAAGCCCGAGTCTTTCACTCCCTTGGGCTCCCTGTCTTGCTTTACTCAAGCGAGACATGGACGCTCACGGTTGAGCTTGGACGACTACTGGACTCCTTTGTTACGACTTCCCTTCGCCGCATCTTCGGATACCGCTGGTGGGACTTTGTTACCAAACAGAAGGTGCTCGGGGATGCGGGGAGGGTAAGAGTAACCTGCTTGATCCGCGACCGTCAGCTGCGCTACTATGGGCACTTGGCGCGTTTCCCGCCTTCAGACCCAAGACACCGGATCCTGTCCGTTTGGGATCCTAGGGGCTGGAGCCGATCGCGGGGACGCCATGGGCCCTGCGCAGGCCTGGTCGATCGCCAGGAGATGGCCGGATAAGTGGAGGCGGCTGGTGGACACAGCGAAGCGCATGCCCTCATACCTGACCTGACCTGAATTGGTACTAAAATAAAACCAAAATAAAAAAGTGGGGTCGATGGCGCAGTGGTTAAAGTGCTGGGCTCACGATCGGGAGGTTGTGAGTTCAAATCTCAGTTAGACCCCTACAGAGCTAAGACTCCTGGGCAAGGTCTTAACCCCAAGTGTGCCTCTGTTCACCCAGCAGTATAAATGGGAACCAGTGAAAATATACTGGGAAGGTAACCTGCGATGGACTAGCGTTCCATCCAAGAGGAGTTGAACTCCAAGTTGCTTCACGCTACAGAAACCGGGGATAAGCACCAGCCTGATGAGCCACTATGGCTCGGGTGTAAAAAGTCCAACAGACTTTACCAAAATAAAACAGCTGAACAACCATTTCACAGCTTAGGAAAGATTAAAAGACAATTAAAAAATGTTTTTTAGTCCTAAGATTTCTGAATTTAGACAGAATTGCTTGAACATTAATGCTTCAGTTTGTTTAATCCAAAAATGTTCAATATTATGATTAGTTACTTCCTACAGCTCACAATTTTTGGATGTATAAAACAATTTAATATTTTATTTTTTCCTTTAAAGGAGTCTGCACACTATACTCATGTAACTTGCGTCAGTATCACTTTGTTAATGAGAATAAGACCTGGACTGAAGCACAGAGATACTGCCGAGACAAATACACTGACCTGGCTACCATTGATAGCACGGAGGAAATGAACACACTCCTTAACAACCTAATTGGCATTGACTCTGGTTTAGCTTGGATTGGACTGTACAATGATCTGAAAAGTTGGAAATGGTCTCTGGAGGAACATTCTTTCTACAACGAGGGAGAGAGAAGCTTTAGGAACTGGTACATACAGAAACCAAGAAACCCGAGTGGAAAGAGCTTGTGTGTCGCCATATCAAGTCAGAGAATTGTGTGGACGGAGAACCGGTGTAATGCTAAATATCCATTCATTTGCTTTGATGGTGAGCACAGCATTATGTACATACTGAGTAAATAAATAAATAAATACATACATAAATAAAACTCATGCAAGATATTTACATTTCCGAATAAACCTAGGGCAAGAAAAATGACAGTTTTAACAATAAAATGTTTTATATTTAAACTGTCTGTTTCAGGGAGGGTGAATGCCAGTGAAAGATACGTTTTGGTTACACAGGCCATGAACTGGACAAATGCTCAGAATTACTGCAGAGAACATTATACTGACCTGACCAGTGTGAAAAACGAGACTGAGAGCCGGATGATCAGATCATTTTTATCTCGATTCCTTCCTAATTATGATTATTATTATTACTATTATTATAATTATTATTATTATCATTATTGGAATTTTTGGATCGGTCTGTTTAGATCCAGATCTTGGTCAGATAAAAGCAACTCTTCATTCAGAAACTGGAAATATGGTCAACCAGATAATTATGGCCTGAACGAACCCTGTACTGCTGTGTCATTTAATGATGATGATCCTGGAAAATGGGCAAATGAAAACTGTGCTCAAGCTTTTCCATTCTTTTGTTACAGCGGTGAGTAAAGTTCTGTTGTGTAAATAAAGCTGAATGGGAAGATTATGAAGTGTTTCTGCCGTAACCCATCAGAGTAATTGCTCAAACAATAGTTCAGAATATCTCAGTATCCCAGTCTCAGTGGTGACACGGTGGTTAGTGCGCTGGCTTAATGATCTGAAGCGCAAGGGTCTATTATCGAGTTGGCTCTGTAACCCCTCCAGTGCAGCTAGCAATCTAGAACCTCTTTGCGAGGTTATCTATGGTGTGACGCAAGTAAAACAACCGTTGCCGCCATTCGGAAGGAGTAGGCCATTGGATTGTTGTCAGTCTGTTTCTTTCCTGTGATGGCCTGGCAAGCTGGCGAGCTGTCAGGGTTTACCCTGCCCTCACCTAGAATTGGCTGAGATGGGCACCACCCCGCAACACCAATATGGATAAAATGGTTGAGAAAATTAATGAATGAATAAATACGGTGTTTTTCAGTGATTATTTTGAAAGTTGTTAAATGATAAACCAACATGAAGGTCAGATATTTGTCTATCAGAGAAAAGCAAACCTGAGACGAGAGCAGAAATCAAACGCCTTCAGTGTATTGAAAAAATCTGTTATTTTTGCCCTGCTGTTTCACTACCTATGACTGAATTTTAAAATTAAAAAAAATAATTATTACTTGTTAAATTAAATGAATGCTTCACATTTTGTGGCCGCTCTTCAGTCATGACTTCACCATCTCAACCGTATCAATTGTTATTGCCTCTCTTTAGGAAATTCCTCAACGTCCTCTCGTCAGTATCACTTTGTTAATGAAAGTAAGACCTGGACTGAAGCACAGAGATACTGCCGCGACAATTACACAGACCTGGCTACCATTGATAACATGGAGGAAATGAACACACTCAATAACACAGTAAATGGCAACTACTCAGGTTTAGCCTGGATTGGACTGTATGATGATCTGGACAGCTGGAGATGGTCACTGGATGATACCACCTTGTACCAGGAAGGAGTGAGTGGCTTTGTAGGATGGGAACAGCAACCTGATAACTACGAAGGAAATCAGCATTGTGTTTATATGAACGCACAAGGGGAATGGTTTGATCAACCTTGTACTGCTAGAAAGCGATTTGTTTGCTATAACGGTAAGAGGAATGTGCTCTGTTAGAAATGGGAAATGTTTATCATTCATGAACTGATTTCAGTATTTACTACGTAATTAATATTATCCAAGACACATCTGTAGAAAATATGACCTTTTCATTCTTCTCAACTTTAGACACAAGTAACACCTATTATATGCCATATTATTCCTACAAGTCTTGGGAAGACGCTCAGGCCTTCTGTAGAGAAAATCACAGAGACCTGGCCAGTGTGAGGAATCAGACTGAACTTCAGAAAATACTGAGCATTACGAGAAGCAATCAGGTATGGATAGGTCTGTATAGGACCCGATTATGGTCCGACAAAAGCAGCTCGACTTTCAGATATTGGAAACCCGGAAGTCCAAGTCTTACAGCAGAACCAGATAATGGTATGAATTCAAATGGCCAGAAGGGAAATCAACACTGCACAGCTGTAGATCATTCTGGAAAATGGACGGATGAGAACTGTTTGGCCAGTTTCCCTTTTATTTGCTACACTGGTGAGTTTACCTCCTGCTCCAAACTCTACCATATAGTATCAGGGGCCTTTCACAGTATTTGATCGATGGGTCCTGAAAAAGTCGACCATTAACAAAAATTGGGGTTAAGTGTTGTTATAGAGATATAAAAGCTATATTGCTTATATTGAATATAAAATTCTCAAAAACTCTTCAATTTTTTAATTCTTCTAGTAGAGGTCAAATATCCCTGTCCTCTCCATGATGGAACATTTTACTAAATTCTTCAAAAAGATTATCCTTCAGAATAATTACTTACTTTTTTCAATCATGTTCACATTGAGGAGAAATTTTAAAAATGTTTGCCTCTAAGAAGTTTACGTCAAAATGTTGTCCTGTCCATGACACACATGTTTTATAATCTCATACTACTGTGTAAATACGTCTACTAATGTGATTGGACACATCATCAGTGATGTTCCTGGAATCATTGGGTGTTTCGGGTCTTTCAACATCATACACCCTCATCCAGGTGACCCAGCTGGGGCTGATCAGACCCCGGCTTGTGTTCAGTTGGCACACAAGCTACCACGAATGTTCCATGGTTCTCCGCTCTTGAGCCACAGCCATCTTGAAACCCTCTCTGCCGCTTCGGTGGTATTGCGGATGGCTCTTTTCTTCTGTTTCCCGACGATACCTAGACAACCCAGAGCTCTGGTGAAAGAAGAGGCCACAAAGCCACTGCAGCCAACCTCCACTTGAAGGCACTTCACCCTCCATCCTGATTGCTGAGAGTCTTTCACCAGTTCCATGTACTTGGAAAGCTTCCTCTCAAGGGCTTCTTCCCACGGAACAGTCAACTCCAGCAGTGTCACTTGCTTGGTGGCCTCTGACACAAGGACAATGTCAGGATGGAGGGTGGTGATCGCAATATGGCCAGGGAACTTCAGCTGCTGTTCAAGATCCACTAACAGCTGCCAGTCTCTTGCAGAGGTCAGAATGCCTTCTACTGGTCTTTTAGCTGGGGCAGCCTGCTCCCCAGCCCTCACAAAGGCAATGATGTTCTTAGGGGGGAGGAACTGATTTGCCCTAGCCAATCCCATGCTGATGGCCTCAGCGATGGTCTTCAAGACTTGGTCATGCCTCCACCAGTTGTGCCCTTCTCCTAATGCTGTGGTGCAACAGCTTCGGACGTGTTCTAAGGTGCCTCTCTTGGAACACAATGAAATAATTTATTCAAATAATATAATAATAATATAATCATAATTTATTTATTCATTTAACCAAAATAAAAATAGACATGAACTCCATGTTAAGTAACTAGATACTCAATTTATTTAGAGTGTTATGTGGGTTTTCATTTTTATTATTTTTTTTTAATTTTCCGTCGGTCACAAAAGAAAAAAAAATACTGTGGAATGTCCCATTAAAGCAACGTTACACAAGTACAGTTGTTCAGACTAGAGGATGTTAATAGCTGCATGTTAATGAGAGTTGAGAGCGTCTGCAATTCCAAATGATCAATGAGTCTCAGGTATTTTCTAACCTTATCTCTGTCTCCCGTTTTTTTTCTGACAGACTTCACTCCAGGTGAGGAAAAAACACAATCTATAAGTCTTGTTCTTAAACCCTGGTGTAGGTATCTGAAGGGTGCAAGGGGAAAACGAGTGATGTCACATGATTGGCATTTTGAGAACACTGGAAATCAAACTTTGAAGACTCACTAACCTGAGTGAAGACATGATACACTGGTAGAGGTGAAAAACAATAAATTTAGTGTGGCATCACTCGCTTTTCCTGTGCACCCTTCATCTGTAATCATATTGTATATTCTTTTGAATAGTTAACAAAGTTAGTATATAATTAAGAAATAAAATTAATTGATACTGCAATTCTTCTGCATAAATTTGTGTATGAATAGTATACATGTGAATATATCTAATAATGTCTATACAAAATATTTTTCAGCAACCGTGTCAGGCTTGAGAATAAAAGTCAAAGCTTTGGAACATGTACTATACACTGAGATCCAGCAAATTGTGTTGATAGAAGTGAGTAATTTTGCATTACATAACACAGGGATCTCTGACTTTCCTCAGTTAATTGGTACCGAGATCCTCCCATGACCACCGAATTCCGCGAAGTAGGATCATCACCCCCCCCACTGATGTATACGTACATGTATATGTATATATAATATCAATTAATACATATTCAATGCTATAAATGCTCATATTAACAATTAAACATTAAAAATGAATGCAGAAGATATAAATAAAATGTAAATGCACACACATAGACCCGTGCACGCACACAGATGCACACCTCACAAAATTGTATTTTTGATGGGAGGTTTTGGGTTGTTTTGTGTTTGTTTAGGGTTTCTATTGCATAACTGTTCTCCTTTTTTGTGCCTTTTTCCTTAACTTTCCCCCCTATTCTTCCTTAATTTCAATATTTTTTGATTCGATGAATATTAAAAAAAAAAAAAATGCGATGCACTGAAGCTGCATGAATTGAGGCGCGAAGTAGAGAGGGATCCCTGTACTGTATATTTGTTTATCTGAAACAGACAGATGCTAACTCAGTACAACTCAACATTTATTATTATTCCTTATCTGATTGGTGGAACGGGGTGGTACTGTAACGTAGTGGTTGGCATGTCCACCTCAAAGCAAGTAGGTTCTTGAGTAGAGTCCCGGGCTGGGCGACAGCATTTCTGTGTGTAGTTTCCACCCTCTGCCTGACTGGGTTTCCTGCAGGTACTCTAGTTTCCTCCAACAGTCGAAAGACAAAAACATTAAGTTAACTGGCTGTTCAAAATTGCTTTTAGGTGTGAGTGTGTAACAGGTGAATGGTTGTGTTTTTGGCTCTGTGATGGACAGGCATGTCACCCACCAGCACTGTCAGTAGAGAGTAGCCTGTCTTATTATTATTGATTTGCTTTTAATTAGCTATACTGCATTAGTTCTGAATTTTACTTTTCCAAAGTGAGCGTGTGCAAACCCACATGTAGACAGTGATCTGTCTCTCTCTCTCTCTCTCTCTCCCTCTCACACACACACACACACACACACACACACACACACACACACACACACACACACACACACTCAGGGCAATGGGCTGCTACACATTGGGGCGCCTGGAGAATCGAACCAGCGCCTTTCGCTATTAAAGTTGCTACTCTAACTTCAGGCTACAGCTGACCCCAATCACTCGCTCCTCCTCAACCCCGATTCCCAGAGAAAAGTTGCTTTGTGGGAGGAATGTCTAATTCATATTATTAAATGCTTTAATTTCATATTTTGTTCCATATTCTAAGGTAAATTGGTCTCGAATTAATAAGGAATGGCATTAGCAGGGAAACAGCACATGGCACATCTATCTGACTCACACCAGCTGTAATACACTTCCCTCAGGAAATATTCCGAATGAATAACAAAAACTGTTTATATAATTTATCTTTTGTGTGAATATATTCAGATCTGGGAGGGAGTTATCTGATGTCTGATACTTCTCTATTATTTTATATATAAAACGTTACGGTCATATTATAGATAATGTAAGTTTTAGGAAATACTTAATGTCCAGTGTGATGTCGATGTGTATCTTTACATTTGTTAATATGTGGAATATTTAAATTTAAATTAGTTTTGTTGTTTCTTTTCTAATCTTTTTCAGATTCGAGAAAAAATGGATTCACTGGGACTCTCGGGCAATTTTTCTGTGAATGGGATAAAAATCCGTAAAATCATTCCATGAAGGAGAAAGTGCAGATTGATAGTTGACTGTAACTCATTTTGTGGAGATTTCTGTTCAATCTTGAGTTTTTTTGGGTGTAATAGTTTATTTTGTGTCTAAAAATGTTTACTGCTTGTTCTTATATGATATTCCTAAATTTACTTTAAAAACAGAATGTGATGGGTGGGGTCAATAATAAGGAGCAAAGTTTGATGTCGTATAGTTCAGAAATCATCAAATCAACAGTTGTTATCAACGTGTGTTATGAGATACCGTCGGGGTTTCTTGTCTTCATTGTTTTCAGAATCCCTTTAATGTTCTAGGTAACTCTTTGGTAGAACTAATAATTTAGATTTTTTTTCAGTTTACTTTTTTTTTTTTTTCACTAATCTCAACCATTTGGTGGAGGTGTGCATGTAAAATGATTATAAACAATTATTATTGTTACCAAAACTGATTGAAACAATCATAAATTTCATTGTTTTTTATTGCTGTGGCCTTTAAAGGGATATTGGGTTTTAATAAAATTTTGTGAAATATTAAATAAATACCTGGATTAAAGAATGTGTGAAAGGTTTTTGTATAATTATGTGAATGTTAAATGGAAAATTAATTTTTGAATGAATTCATTTAAATTAAGTTTCCATAAATTAAGTACATACATTTAAATATTTAAATTGTAACTTTGTTGTAGAAGTACCACTGCCGCCTCAATGGGTTCTGCCGATGTGGGGTTCTCTCTATGTGGGGTTCTGTGTCTGTGGGGTTCTGCATCTTTTCTAAGTGTCAAGGTGTGTTTCACCTACATCCCAAACACACGGCTAGGTCAAGTTGCTGTGCTAAATTACCCCACAGTCTCAAATCATTCCTTCATTTTCTGAACCAATTAATCTTCATTAGTGTCACGGGGAGGACCACTCTCCAGGCCATCACAGAGCAGAAACATGCTGAGCGCTATGCTGTCACCTCTTGACAGAAGTCAGCAAAAAAGAGCTCGTCCTCAGGACAACATATTTCACAAAACAAACACAATTTTGGGTAACAGAAATGGAAGAAAAATTTACTAACAGCGTTTCCAAAAACAGACCAGCCGAGAGACATACTCCCTCTAGCATCTTCGAGGCCCTGGCATCCTGTCTACTAATTTAAAAACATCAGCATACCTTTTAGTCCCAATATAACTACAGGGCAGTGGTGGCCTGGTGGCATAGGGCGCTGGATCGCTGATCCTAGGGTTGGGGGTTTGAGTCCCACTCTCCACGAGTTTGTCACTGTCCCCATAGTGCAGTTAACTGAGTTATCAAAGGCCGGCCATGTCTCTCACTGTCTATGGTGAGAGGCATGTAAATGAATCATTGCTGACTTTCGTAAAGAGTAGATGAAAAGGGCTCCTTTTGAAAGGATTGCGTCAGGAAGGGCATCCGACAGAAAAACCTATGCCAAATCAAACATGCGAATCATTAAAATGACTTCCATGAAGATGGAGGCAGATGAGTCGCTGTGGTGACCCCTGAAAGAGAATAAGCCGAAAGGAAAATCAAGATCACAACCAAAAATGATCCGTGATGGCACTTCTGAATTAATGCACAAAATGCAACTGTACACAGATTAACAGAAGGATGGATATTGTGCATGACATCCTATCCATCCACGTTACTCCCAAATAGAAACTCAACATTTACATCTCTGCTACCTCCAGCTCTGCATCCTGTCTTTTCCCCAAGGCCACTGTTTCTAAATCATACAACATTGCTAGCCTCATCACCGTCTTGTACACTTTTCCTTTCATTCTTGCCGATACCTTCCTATCACACATCACACCGGACACTTTTCTCCAACCATTCCAACCTGCCTGCACGCGCTTCTTCACCTCTTTTCCACACTCTCCATTGCTCTGGATTGTTGAGCCTAAGTACTTAAAATCCTCCACCTTCCTTATCTCTGCTCCCTGTAATCTCACCGTTCCTCTTGGGTCCTTGTCATTCATACACATGTATTCTGTTTTACTGAGGCGAACCTTAATTCCCCTCCTTTCCAGGGCATACCTCCAACTCTCTAGATTTTCCTGCACTTGTTCTGTGCTCTCACTGCAGATCACAATGTCATCTGCAAACATCATAATCCATGGAGATTCTTGTCTAACCTCGTCTGTCAGCCTGTCCATCACCATAGCAAACAAGAAGGAGCTCAGAGCTAACCCTGGATGCAGTCCCACCTTCACCTTGAACTCTTCTGTCACACCGACAGCACACCTCACCACTGTCTTACATCCCTTGTACATGTCCTGCACCACTCTAACATATTTCTCTGCCACTCCTTACTTCCTCATGCAACACCACAGTTCCTCTCTTGACACCCCATCATATGCTTTCTCCAGATCCAGAAAGACACAATGCAGCACCCTCTGACCTTCTCTGTACTTCTCTATTAACATCCACAAAAGCAGACACTGCATCTGTGGTGCTCATTCTTGAAACCAAACTGTTGTTCACAAATGCTGTGTGACAGGCACCACTATAACAAAGTTCTCTGCCACTCCAGACTTCCTCATACAATAACACAGTTCCTCCGTAGGCTCCTCTCATATGCTTTCTTCAGAGCCACAATGGTACAATGCAGCTCCCTTTGACCTTCTCTGTACTTCTCTAGTAACATCTTCAAAGCAAATACTGCATCTGTGGTGCTCTCTCTTGGCATGAAACCAAACTGTTGTTCACAAATGCTGACCTCTGCCCTCAGTCTCGTTTCCACTATTTTTTCCCATAACTTCATCATATGACTCATCAAGTTTACCCTTCTGTAGTTGCCACAACTCTGCACCTCTCCCTTTACTTAGTGGCCTTTACTTTCCTTCTGAGATGACACACCAAGTACTCTCCTACCTGTCTCCCTGATCACATTCGCTGGATTTGTCCAGTCATCTGGAAGCACTTCCAAAGTCTGTTTCAACTCCTGCTTGAAGATAACACAACACTCTTCCTTTTTCAGCTTCTACCACTTTGTCTTCTGCTCTGCCTTTGCCTTCTTCACGTTCCTCACCATCAATGTCACCCTGCACACCACCATCCTATGCTGTTTGGCAACACTCTCACCCACTATGACTTTGCAGTCACTGACTTCTTTCAAATTACATCACCTACACAAGATGGAGTCTACCTGTGTGCTCCTACCTCCGCTTTTATAAGGCACCCTATGCTCCTCTCTCTTCTGGAAGAAAGTCTTCACCACAGCCATTTCCATCCTTTTTGCAAAATCGATCAACATCTGTCCTTCTGTGTTCCTGTCCTGGATACCAAACCTGCCCATCACTTCCTCATCCCCTCTGTTTCCTGCACCAACATGTCCATTGAAGTTTTCACTAATGACCACTCTTTCACCTCTGGGGGTACTCTGCATCACTTCATCTAGTTCACTCCAGAATCTCTCCTTCTCTTCTAGCTCACATCCTGTCTGTGGGGCATAAGCACTAACAACACTGAACATCACACCTTCAATTTCTAACTTGAGACTCATCACTCTGTCTGACACTCTTTTCACTTCTAGAACATTCCTGACAAATCTCTCCTTCAAGATGACTCCTACCCCATTTCTCTTCCCATCCACATCATCATTAAACAACTTAAACCATGCTCCTAAGCTTCTAGCCTTGCTACCTTTCCACCTGATCTCCTGAACACACAGTATGTCTACCTTCCTCCTCTGCATCATGTCATCTAGATCTCTACCTTTTCCTGTCATAGTTCCAACATTCAATGTCTCTACTCTCAGTCCTAGACTAATGCTTTCCTCTTCTCTCTTTACCTATGGACCCACCTCCCACCTCTCCTTCTTCGACCAATAGTATCCCAGTTCCCACCAGCACCCTGTTGATTCACAGCACTGATGGCAGTTGTTGTTTCCCCAGTCCTTGACTGATCTGGTCTGAAATTCTTAATAATTAGTTGCATAGCAAAGTTGGCAAATGTTTTACGTCGAATGCCTTGTCTGACACAACCCTCTTTATTTATTTGGTCATGGGATTGGCATGAGGATGAACACTGGATTGTGGTTTTTGATTGACCCTCATGGCTGAATTTGTTAAATTAAATGAATTCTTCACAGTTTATTACCTCTCTTCAGTCGTGACATCACCATCTCAACAGTATCAATTGTTGTTAATGAAAGTAAGACCTGGACTGAAGCACAGAGATACTGCCGTGACAATTACACTGACCTGGCTACCATTGATAATATGGTGGAAATGAACACACTCAATAACACAGTAAATGGCAGCGACTCAGGTTTAGCCTGGATTGGACTCTATGGTGATCTGGACAGCTGGAGATGGTCACTGGAAAATACCACCTTGTATCAGGAAGGAGTGAGTGGCTTTGTAGGATGGGAACAGCAACCTGATAACTACGAAGAAAAGCAGTATTGTGTTTATACGAACGCACAAGGGGAATGGTTTCATCAACCTTGTACTGATAGAAAGCCATTTGTTTGCTATAATGGTCAGAGGGCTGTGATCTGTTCATAATTGGCAATTTTATCATTCATGAACTGATTTCAGTAATTACTCCGTAATTAATATTATCCAAGACACATCTGTAGAAAATGTGACTTTTTCACTCTTTTCAACTTTAGATACAAGTAACACTTATTATATGCCATATTATTCCTTCAAGTCTTGAGAAGACGCTCAGGCCATCTGTAGAGAGAATCACAGAGACCTGGTCAGTGTGAGGAATCAGACTGAACTTCAGAAAATACTGAGCATTACGGGAGGGTATCAGGTATGGATAGGTCTGTATATGACCCGATTATGATCCGACAAAAGCAGCTCAACTTTCAGATATGGGAAACCCGGAAGTCCAAGTCTTACAGCAGAGCCAGATAATGGTATGAATTCAAATGGACAGAAGGGAAATCAATACTGCACAGCTGTGGATCATTCTGGAAAATGAACAGTCGATGTTTTGGAATATGTACTATACAGTACACTGAGATTCAGCAAATTGTGTTGATGGAAGTGAGTAATCTTGCATTACATAATACAGTATATTTGTTTATCTGAAACAGACAGATGTTAACCCAGTATAACTCAACATTTATTCCATATTTGATTAGTGGAACGGGGTGGTACTGTACCGTAGTGGCGAGCATGTCCGCCTCAAAGCAAGGAGGTTCTTGAGTAGAGTTCCGGGCTGGGCAACGGCATTTTTGTGTGTAGTTTCCACCCTCTGCCTGACTTGGTTTCCTCCAGGTACTCCAGTTTCCTCCAACAGTCTAAAGACAAACACATTATGCTAACTAACTGTTCAAAATTGCTTTTAGGTGTAAGTGTGTAACAGGTAAATGGTTGTGTTTTTGGCTCTGTGATGGACAGGCATGTCACCCACCAGCACTGTCAGTAGAGAGTAGCCTGTCTTATTATTATTGATTTGTTTTTAATTAGCTATACTGTAGTAGTACTATAGGGGAAACTATTGCTTCTGCATTTTACTTTTCCAAAGTGAGCATGCACAAACCCACATGTAGACAGTGATCACACACACACACACACACACCACACACACACACACACACACACACACACACACACACACTCACTCAGGGCAGTGGGCTGCTACACACTGAGGCATCTGGAGAGCAGTTGAGCTTTAGGTGCCTTGCTCAAGGGGACTTCAGCAATGAATGTGGAGGAAGGGAAGGTACAGCTCACTCCCCCACTGCCACCCATTTTACCTGCTGTTTCAGGAATTGAACCAGCGACCTTTCACTACCAAAGTTGCTTCTCTAACTTCAGGCTACAGCTGACCCCAACCATTAGCTCCTCCTCTCCTTCGACTCCCAGAGAAAAGTTGCATTTGCTTGGTGGGAGGTATGTCTAATTCATATTATTAAATACTTTAATTTCATATTTTGTTCCATATTTTTAGGGAAATTGGTCTTGAATTAATAAGGAATGGCATTAGCAGGGAAACAGCACATGGCACATCTATCTGACTCACACCAGCTACAATATCCTTCCTTCAGGAAATATTTTGAACAAATAACAAAACGGTTAAACGATTTATCTTTTCTGTGAATATATTCAGATCTGGAAGGGAGTTATCTGAAAATCTGATACTTTCTATCAAAATAATTCTCCATTGTTTATACTAGTATATGAAACATTATATTATGGTCATATTGTAGATAACATAAGTTTTAGGAAATACTTAATGTCCAGTGTGATGTCGTGGTGTATCTTTACATTTGTTAATATGTGAAATATTTAAATTTAAAATAGTGTTATTATTTATTTTCTAATCTTTTTCAGATTTGAGAAAAATGGATTCACTGGGACTCTCAGGCAAGTTTTCTGTGAACGGGATATAAATCCATAAAATCATTTCATGAAGGAGAAAAAGCAGATTGATATTTGACTGTAATTCATTTTGTGGTGATTTCTGTTCAAGCTTGAATTTTTTGGGGTGTAATAGTTTATTTGGTGTCTAAAAATGTTTACTGCTAATTCTTGTGCTATTTCCAAATTTACTATTAAAAAAACAGTTGTTGAATGTGCTGAGTGGGATCAATAATAAAAAGCAAAGTTTGATGTAGTATTAGTTCAGCAATAATCATATCAGCAGTTGTTATCAAAGTGTGTTAGTAGATACTGTCAGGGGGGGGGGTTGTATTCATTATTTTCAGAATCCCTTTAATGTTCTGGGTAACTATTTAGTAGAACAAATAACTTGGATTTTTTTTTATTTACTTTTTTTTACTAATCGCCATCATTTTGTGGAGGTGTGGAGGTAAAAATGATTATAAACAATTATTATTGTGAACAAAACTGATTTTAAAAAATCATAAATTTTATTGTTTATTCTCTTGGTATGGCCTTTAGAGGGATATTGCTGTTTAATTAAATTTTGTGAAATATTAAATAAATACCTGGATTAAAGAGTGTATGAAAGATTCTGCCTATGTGGGGTTCTGCCTCTGTGGGGTTTTGCATCTTCTCCAAGTGTCAAGGTGTGTTTCACCCACATCCCAAACACATGCATAAGTCAAGTTGCTGTGCTAAATTACCCCACAGTCTCAACTCATTCATTCATTTTCTGAACCAATTAATCATCATTATGGTCATAGGGAGGCCCTTGCCCCTCTGAGGGCAGAGTACATCCTGGACCACTCTGCAGGCCATTACAGGTTAGAAACATGCTGAACGATATGCTGCCACCTCTTGATGGAAGTCAGGTTCTTTTACACCTCTCACCATAGATAGTTTGCAGTTGTTAAAGTTCAATCAAAAAAGAGCTTGTCCTCAGGACAACATATTTCACAATATAAACACAATTTTGGGTAACAGAAATGGAAGAAAAATTTGATGATGATGAATTCACTCATCTTTACTAAGTGAGGAAGAGGCGCACAACCCCCTTACTGGATCTCCGAGGCATTATCAACAAATCAGCTAAGAATTAACCATTACAGACGTGGATCTCTATAGGTGGACTTTAATATAATCATGTGACCAGGCGTTGCCCCTGATTACAACAATACTAGAGGCCACACAAACAGTTTACCTGAGGATGCAGGCTGACTCAATAGCTATCTCTAATTAATGGGAGTTCAAGCCCCACTGTCAACAGTTGAATCGTTGAATCTTCTTACATGGTCTCCTGCATCTTTGGGTCCGACGGATATGCGGAATATTCTGACCTGAAACATGGACCCAGTGGAGACCGCTCAGCTCCGGCAAGCATTACTCGACCAGAGTGTCCTGTTGGGATGACACGACTCCTCCCTGCACCAAATTGTGGACAGCCTCCAGAGGATAACCACCAGCATGGTGCAGCTTGGCGAAAGGATGGACGCCATCGCCACCCAATTTGCTGCCACGACCCCGCTCACTCACACTTCACATTCGGCTTCGGCAGCAGCGCCAGCGCCAGCGCCCGCTCTCCTCTCTAAGTGCCGTGAACCACTCATTCCCACGCCAGCCAGGTATTTGCGCACGATCGGCTCCTGCGCACAATTCCTCCATCATTGTTCGCTCGTCTTCAGCCAGCAGCCGCTAACATACACCACTGACCAAGCTAAGACCACCTTTATTATGAGCCTACTCACAGAATAAGCCTCCTCCTGGGCGCTAGCGGTCGCCACCCATACCCCAGAATTACGCTCCCATTTTGACCAGTTTGTGTGAGAAATGAAAAATGTTTTTGATCGCCCAGTGAAAGGGGAGGAGGTGAGCTCTCAGCTCCTATGAATCCTACCTGTCCTCGAGCGCCTCCATAAGGCCCAAGGAGGCCCCACCTCAAACCTCCTCCCCATTCCCTCCTCTGAAGGAGGATGAGGGTCAAGAGCCCATGTAGGTGAGCCGAACCAGGCTGACGGTGGAGGAGAGGCATCAGCGACTGACCAACGGTCTATGCATCTACTGCACGGAAAAGGGCCATTACCTCACCCAGTGCCCCGCACAACAGGGTCCGACAGCCGGTCCGATCTGGGGATGATTGAGTTCCATGACCTACCCGTATATGAACTCTAAACCCCCAAGGAGGTAGTGGCCATTGACGGCCAACTCATATCTCGCGTCATACACAAGACGAAGCATGGTTAAGCTCAGTCTGTTCGGGAACCACCAGGAGTATTTGGAGCTGTTTGTTCTCTCTGCCCCTCTCTCTCCCCTGGTGCTGGGGTGGCTATGACTGCAGACCCACAATCCCCACATCGACTGGCGCACCCTCACCATACGCAGCTAGAGTAACTACTGTCTACAACACTGCTTACTGGCGGCCGTACCCTCCTAAGCTTCACAAACACTGGTCGACCTGGAGGATCTGGACTTGGCCGGCGTGCTGAAGGAATACCATGGTCTAAAAGAGGTCTTCAGCAAGGATCGGGCTCACTCACTACCTCCTCATTGACTGTATGGCTGATTGATGGACACCCCGTGTACACAGTCAATTGCATCCTCGATGTAAGTAGACCGGGTCGAGGATTTCAGTACCTGGTGGACTGGGAGGGGTATGGCCACGAAGAACGCTCCTGGATTCCTCGCTCCCTAGTCCTGCACCTGGACTTATTAAACGAGTTTTATCGTCAGTTCCCGGACAAATCTGGTCGGGTGCCAGGTGGCGCCCCTTAAGGGGGGGTATTGTTATGGTCTGTGCTGGCTGGAGGTGTTAACTCTCTCTTCATTCATTGCAGGCACTGGCGAGGGGTGTGGCTGTTACCTGCAGGCGCGGTCCAGAGAGCGCACCTGATTCCATTCAGCAATCAGCAATCAGCGAGCTATAAATAGGAGCGGCGTGCTTCCCTCCGGCGTCAGAAGATTGTCCTTCCTTGTGATTCCGTTTCTATGCGATCTCTCTGACTCCTGGTATCCTGCTTCGTGCTCCACCAGTGAATGTTTATTTCCAGTGATTTAGATTTTCCCAGTGCAAAAATAAAATCGTTGAATCTTCTTACATGGTCTCCTGCATCTGTGGGTCCGACGCATAGTATTACACAGACTTGGCCAGTGTCAGAAATCAAACAGATACTGAAAGAATCCTCAATCTCACAGGTGGCTCTTCTGCTTGGATTGGTCTGTACAGATCCAGACTTTGGTCAGATAAACAAGAATCCACATATGAAAACTGGAGAAAATACACCTCAAGAACCATTACCGGACAATGAGGCGGCCAGTGCTTTCGCTCTGAGTGTGTTCGGCCATTCGTGAAGTTGTGGGACTTCGTAAAAGATTTGGGTGGCAGCATAGCATGTCACAGAGTGGGGATGTGCATGCTCATATCCCTGCCTGGTTGGTGCTCATATAGGAGAAGGAGACAGTACTTGACCGAGCTATGGGGGGAAAAGACATAAAAGAAACTTGAGACATTTTACTATTTCATCAATAATATAGCTCATTGTGAATTTGATGACAGTAAGAAGCCTCAAAAGAATTGGAATGGGGCAACAAAATTCTGGAAAAGTAATTGGTACGAAAATGAAACAGCTGAACAACCATTTTTCAGCTTTGTAAAGATTAAAACACAAGGAAAAAATGTTTGTAATTCTTAAGATTTCTGAATTTAGATAGAATTGCTTGAACATTGATGCTTCAGTTTGTTTAATCCAAAAACGTTAAATATTACGATTAGTTACATTATACAGCTCACAGTTTTTGATGTATAAAACAATTAAATATTCTATTTTTCCTAATCTTTGTTGTTTTCTCTCTTTAGCAAATTCCTCTACATCCTCTCGTCAGTATCACTTTGTTAATGAGAATAAGACCCGGACTGAAGCACAGAGATACGACCGAGACAAATACACTGACCTGGCTACCATTGATAGCACGGAGGAAATGAACACACTCCTTAACAACCTGACTGGCATTGACTCTGGTTTAGCCTGGATTGGACTGTACGATGATCTGAACAGTTGGAAATGATCTCTGGAAGAACATTCTTTCTACAACGAGGGAGAGAGAAGCTTTAGGAACTGGTACATACAGAAACCAAGAAACCCGAGTGGAAAGAGCTTGTGTGTCGCCATATCAAGTGACAAAATTGAGTGGACAGAGAAACGATGTAATGAAAACTATCCATTCATTTGCTTTGATGGTGAACGCAACAGTTGTATACATACAGAGTAAATAAATAAATAATTAAACTCATGCAAAATATTTACATTCCCAAATAAACCTAGGACATGTTTTCTCTAAAATGACAGTTTTCACAATAAAATGTTTTATATTTAAACTGTCTGTTTCAGGGAGGGTGATTGCCAGTGAAAGATACGTCTTGGTTACACAGACCATGAACTGGAAAAATGCTCAGAATTACTGCAGAGAACATTATACTGACCTGACCAGTCTGAAAAACGAGACTGAGAGCCAGATGATCAGATAATTTTTATCTCAAGTCCTTCCTAATTATGATGATTATTATTATTATTATTATTATTATTATTATTGGAATTTTTGGATCGGTCTGTTTAGATCCAGATCTTGGTCAGATAAAAGCAACTCTTCATTCAGAAACTGGAAATATGGTCAACCAGATAATTACGGCCTGAAAAAACGCTGTAATGGTGTGTCATTTAAATATGATGATCCTGGAAAATGGAGAAATGAAAACTGTGCTCAAGCTTTTCCATTCTTTTGTTACAGCGGTGAGTAAAGTTCTGTTGTGTGAATAAAGCTGAATGGGAAGATTATGAAGTGTTTCTGCCGTAACCCATCAGAGTAATTGCTGAAACAATAGCTCTGAATATCTCCTATTGCAGCTCAGTGGTGACTCGGTGGTTAATGCACTGCCTTAATGATCTGAAGCTCAAGGGTCTACAGTATTATCGAGTTGGCTCTGTAGCCCCTCCAGTGCAACTAGCTGGGTTATCTTGGCGAGGTTATCTGTGGTGAGACGCAAGTAAAACAACCGTTGTTGCCATTCGGAAGGAGTAGGCCATTGGATTGTTATCAGTCTGTTTCTTTTCTGTGTTGGCCTGGCAAGCTGGCGAGCTGTCAGGGTTTACCCTGCCCTCGCCTAGAATTGACTAAGATGGGCGCCATCCCGCAACATTAATCCGGATAAAGTGGTTGAGAAAATGAATGAATGAATAAATACAGTCTGTTGCACTGATTATTTTGAAAGTTGTTAAAAGTGATAAACCAACATGAAGGTCAGATATTTGTCTATCAGAGACAAGCAAACCTGAGACGAGAGCAGAAATCAAACGCTTTCAGTGTACTGTATTGAAAAAAGCTGTTATTTTTGCCGTGCTGTCTCTCTACCTATGACTAAATTTTAAAATTTTAAAAATAATTGTTACTTGTTAAATTAAATGAATGCTTCACATTTTGTGACCGCTCTTCATTCATGACTTCACCATCTCAGCCGTATCAATTGTTGTTGCCTCTCTTTAGGAAATTCCTCAACGTCCTCTCGTCAATATCACTTTGTTAATGAGAATAAGACCTGGACTGAAGCACAGAGATACTGCCGCGACAATTACACTGACCTGGCTACCATTGATAACATGGATTAAATGAACACACTCAATAACACAGTAAATGGCAACTACTCAGGTTTAGCCTGGATTGGACTGTATGATGATCTGGACAGCTGGAGATGGTCACTGGATGATACCACCTTGTACCAGGAAGGATTGAATGGCTTTGTAGGATGGGAACAGCAACCTGATAACTACGAAGGAAATCAGTATTGTGTTTCTATGAACACACAAGAGGAATGGTTTGATCAACTTTGTACTGATAGAAAGCAATTTGTTTGCTATAACGGGGAAGAGGAATGTGGAATGTATAAGAGGAATGTGCTCTGTTAGAAATGGGAAATGTTTATCATTCATGAACTAATTTCAGTAATTACTACGTAATTAATATTATCCAAGACACATCTGTAGAAAATGTGACCTTTTCATTCTTCTCAACTTTAGATACAAGTAACACCTATTATATGCCATATTATTCTTTCAAGTCTTGGGAAGACGCTCAGGCCTTCTGTAGAGAAAAATCACAGAGACCTGGCCAGTGTGAGGAATCAGACTGAACTTCAGAAAATACTGAACATTGCGAGAAGCAATCAGGTATGGATAGAGTTGTATAGGACCCGATTATGGTCCGACAAAAGCAGCTTGACTTTCAGATATTGGAAACCCGGAAGTCCAAGTCTTACAGCAGAACCAGATAATGGTATGAATTCAAATGGCCAGAAGGGAAATCAACACTGCACAGCTGTAGATCATTCTGGAAAATGGACTGATGAGAACTGTTTGGCCAGTATCCCTTTTATTTGCTACACTGGTGAGTTTATCTCCTGCTCCAAACTCTACCATATAGTATCAGGGGCCCTTCACAGTATTTGATCGATTTGTCCTGAAAAAGTCCACCATGAACAAAAATTGGGGTTAAGTGTTGTTATAGCGATATAAAGCCAGGGAATCTATATAATTTATGTTGAATATAAAATTCTCAAAAGCTGTTAAATTTTTTTTTTATTCTCCTAGTAGAGGACAAATATCCCTTTCCTCTCCATGATGGAACATTTTACGAAATTCTTCAAAAAGATTACATCTCAGAATAATTCAATACTTACTTTTTTCAATCATGTTCAAGTTGAGGAGAAATTTAAGAAATGTTTGCTTCTAAGAAGTTTACATCAAAATGTTGACCTGTCCATTACACACAGATTTTATAATCTCATCGTACAAATACAGTGGTATGAAAAAGTATCTGAACCTTTTGGAATTTCTCACATTTCTGCATGATGAGTTAAACATTGGAATGCTTAGCTACAATCAGAGTCTGCTGGAACTACTCTTTGAGTCTTCTGAAACTTGTATCCTCCTTCCAAGCTGCTTGAAACTGAAGTGAGGATCCAATGGAGGAGCAGGCTGACTCGCTGGTTGTTGATGTGCGTCCTTCTGTGTCATCAGCAGGTAGCTCAGGATCGTCAGTGTTTCGCCCCTTAACCTGGACACTTCACCTGAGTGGGGCAGTGAGGGCCGGTTGTGAAACCTAACCCTCACCCACAGAAGGACGCCAGTTGTTGTTACGCTTCAACCACAGCCATCTAGAACTGCTCTCTGCTGCTGCGCCAATCTCCTTAATAGCTTGCTTCACCTGCTTTGGGGGCATGCCTAGTTTCTGCAGGAAGTAACGTATTGATGAAGAAGGGAATCCTCTACATCCGACTTCCACAGGGAAGAGAACTGCGTGCCATCTTTTTGACTGTGCCTCATCGACCAGATCTTGGTATTTTGTTTTCTTTAGCTGATGGGCGATGTCGAGCCGGTCTTCCCAGGGAACTGTGAGCTCGATAATGAAGATGGACTTGGAGCTATTTGACAGAAGAAGGGCATCTGGTCGTAGTGATGTTGTTGCCGCCTCTTCTGGGAAAACCAGTCTTCTCTTTAGGTCAACCTGTAACTCCGAGGCTTGTGCGCCTTGAAGGATCGAGCGGATCTGGGTGGGTTTTACAGATCCTGTGGGTACCGGACTTCCCTCTTTAACAAAGCTCACGGGTTGTGGTGGTAATGTCACTCTCTTGTTTGCCTTCAATCTCTCCAGGTCTATCCACTTTGCTATCTCTGTTAGAACTTTGTCATGTCTCCATCTATATCTTCCATCCCCAAGTGCCTTTGGACATGCTGATAGGATGTGGTTCAGTGTACAAGAGTTCGTACCACATAGTTTGCATGTTGCACTGTCTTCTATTCCCCAGGTCATCAGGTTGCTTGGAGTTGGTAAGAGATCGGAGATGGCTCGGAGAAGGAAGCTAAGTTTGCCCTGATCAGTTCCCCAGAGTTCCTTCCATGATAGGGGTCGATCTAGGGCAGCATCCCACTGGACCCAGCTGCCCTGTTTTGCAAGCTCTACTGCTTTGACTCTACGTTCCTCTTCTTCCGATTCCCGGATCCTCTGCACGACTAGCTCTCTCTTCTGCTTGTTGTTGGCTTGGCTCCAATGCTGGGAATGGTAGTTTCCCAGGCCAAGACGACCCTTGCACACAGTGCCAACTATTTCTTGATGTTTTAGTAGTTCTTCAGCATCTGTAACTGCTCTCTGGGGCTTCCACTTCCTTCCACTCTTGATGGTTTCTGCTGATAGGTTTACCTTCTTGTCTTTGGATGTGCGTAGTGTGGTGACAGCTCGTGCTTTGCGACCTTGAATTCTTCCACTACGGATGTCACTGGTAGTGTTAGTTTGGCAGTCTTGCTGTAGATGTTGATTGCACTAAAGCTGGGTGGCACCCCAACCATCTTCTAAGAAACTTGCTGCAGAGTCTCTCCATGGCTTCAACTGCAGACATGGGAATGTCATACAACAAGAAGGGCCACTGCAGTCTTGGTATAATGCCAAACTGGAAGCACCACACCTTGAACCTTCCCTGCAATTGGCTGTTGTCTATCGCTTGAAGCCAGTTCTTTACTTGTTGTTTAACAGCCTTGATGTTGCTGGTGTCTTTCAGGAGCTATCGTACTTCTTCCCAAGGCACTTGATCTGTTCATCTTGTATGGTTGGGATCTTTTCCCCTTGGATGCTGAAGGTGTTCTTGGACAGCACTCCATTCTGTAAGCATAGGCTTCTTGATTTTGAAGGCTTGAATTTCATTCTTGCCCAGTTAGTTGCTCTTTCTAGCCCTCTTAGTATCCACCTTGTTCCTGCAAATGATGAGGTCGTGATCGTAATGTCATCCATGAAGGCTCGACATGGTGGGTGTCTTATGCCATCTTCAGCCATGGGACCTCTGCATTCTTTTCCTCCAGCTTTCAGGATGAGGTTCATAGCGGTAACAAACAGGATGACTGATACTGTGCATCCTGCCATTATGCCTTTCTCCAGCCTCTGCCACTTGGTGGTAAAATCTCCAACAGTGAAACGCATCTGTAGATGGTCCATATAGTGCATCACTAGTTCAACCAGATCTTGTGGTATGCGATAGTGTTGGAGTGCTGTTCGAATGATCTGATGTGGTACGCTTGGGTAGGCTTGGGCAAGATCTAACCATACCACTGACAGGGTCTTCTTGTGTCTCTTTGCTTCTTTGATGAGCTGGCTGATTACTGAGGTGTGCTCAAGGCATCCTGAATGGCCCGGGATTCCTCCTTTGCACACTAGGGTCCACAAATTCATTTGCTAGCAGGTAGGAAGTCATTCTCTTTGCCACTATTGACCAAAAGATCTTTCCCTCGATGTCTAGCAAGGAAATTTCTCTGAACTGGGATAGTGTTGATGAGTTCAATTCCTTTGGTACAAAGCAGCCTTCTGCTAGTGTCCATGTGCTTGGTAACTGTTTTTTCTTCCATAAAACACGGAGAATCTTGGCTAGCCTCACGGAGCAGCAAAGGGCAGTTCTTGTAGATCTTATATGTCGTGCCTGATGGCCCTGGTGCTGATGCTGATCGAGCTTTCTTCACAACTGACTTGACTTCATCAAAAGTGAAATCTGACATATTGAAGGAGGTGTGGGGTTCTGGAATGGGTAGCTGGAAAGGGCATTCTCCGAGTGGGCTGTCTCTTTCTGCATCGCTGTGCGAAGCTGTGATACTGTCTTCTACTTCTTCTCTTGAGCATGTTAGCTTTCCACTCTTTGGTTTTCCTAAAAGGTCAGATGTGAATCTGAAGGGGCTTCTGAAGAATGCCTGTCTTTTCCTTCTTTTCTCCCTTTGCTTCCCTCGAAGTGTCTCAGCTTTGCGGAGTAGAAGAAGCTTCTTATGTAGGTCAGAGAGAAGCTCTTCTAAACCTGCTTTCTCTATGCCTTCTGCCTTGCGCCATCTTTTCTTAAGGCTTCGCTGATCCTTGCGCAAAGAAGCGATCTGGCGTTGTCTTCTGCTAGGGCCTGCTTTTGGTCTTTCTTCCTTGGTCTCTTTCACACCAAAGGTTTCAAGGCTTTCTAGGAACACGATCTGGGTCATGGTCTTCATCTTATTGACTGCATCTCCTTTCAAGGTGTTTTCAAGGATAATGTCAAGGCTCTCATCCAGTTGTTTCCATCTGCGGTCTGATGCTGGTGGTAAGTTCAGCCGTGGCTTCTTCTCCAACTTTGTTTCTTTGATGATTCCATTCTCTGCTCTAGTGTTCTGAGCGGCTAGAACTGGGAGGTCCTGGGCACTGTGGTTGGAATCCTGGTCCGGAACCTCTGACGACTGATGAGCTGTCTGTGTAAACTCAGAGATGGATCTCTGTGAATCGCTGATAGCTTTGCGTTGTTCTTGCCGTGTTTTACACTTTGTCTTCCCTTGATGGATTTTCACTCCACGCTCATTTTTGAAGAGACCGCCACAGCTGTTGCATCTTCGCTTTGCCTCATCTAGTACTGTTGCCGTTTTTCTTCTCGTAGTCCATATGTCATTGTCCTGGTCAGAATCCATGTAATCTGTCCGAGGTAGCAGATTATCCTCCCCCCCTCCTCGGTCTGCTTGGGGGTATTCTCTCTGTAGTGAACTTGTAGCGTTGTGGATGCAGTGCTTCGGGGTGCTAACCCTAACACTATAGCGACCCGTCTTTCCGGGCTGTCATTCGTTCTTTCTCGAACGTCAATGGGCCTTTCCCCATGGTCACTTAAATGTACATGATGAGTTAAGCATAAAATCACCATCAAATGTGATCTGATCTTTGTCAACATCACACAGATGAAAATACAGTGTCTGCTTTAACTAAAACCACCCAAACATTTATAGGTTTTCATATATTAATGAGGCTAGCCATGCAAACAATGACAGAAGGGGGAGGAATAAGTAACTGAAACATCACATTTAATGTTTTGTGGCCCCCCCTTTGGCAGCAATAACTTCAACCAGACGCTTCCTGTAGCTGCAGATCAGTCTGGCACATCAATCAGGACTAATCTTGGCCCATTCTTCTTTACAAAACTGCTGTAATTCAGTCAAATTCCTGGGATGTCTGGCATGAATCGCTGTCTTGAGGTCATGCCACAGCATCTCAATGGGGTTCAAGTCTGGACTTTGACTTGGCCACTCCAGAACGTGTATTTTGTTCCTTTGAAACAATTCTGAAGTTGATTTACTTCTGTGTTTTGGATAATTGTCTTGTTGCAGCATCCATCCTCTTTTTAGCTTCAACTGTCTGACAAACGGCTTCAGGTTTTCCTACAAAACATACTGATAAACTTTTGAATTCATTTTTCCATTAATGATTGCAAGTTGTCCAGGCCCCGAAGCAGCAAAACATCCCTAAACCATGATGCACCCTCCACCATGCTTCACGGTGGGGATGAGGTGTTGATGTTGGTGAGCTGTTCCATTTTTCCTCCACACATGATGTTGTGTGTTCCTCCCAAACAATTCAACTTTGATTTCATTAGTCCACAAAATATTTTGCCAAAACTTCTGTGGACTGTCCAAGTGCCTTTGCGAACATTAAACGAGCACCAATGTTTTTTTAGACAGCAGTGGCTTCCTCCTTGGAGTCTTCCCATGAACACCATTCTTGGCCATTGTTTTACATATAGTTGATATGTGTACAGAGATATTGGACTGTGCCAGTGACTTCTGTAAGTCTTTAGCAGACACTCTAGGGTATTTTTACCTCTCTGTGTATTCTGCGCTGAACTCTTGGCGTCACCTTTGGTGGACGGCCACTCCTTGGGAGAGAAGCAACAGTGGCATACTCTCTCCATTTGTAGACAGCTTCTCTGTCTGTCGATTGATGAACATCCAGACTTTTAGAGATGGTTTTGTATCCTGTTCCAGCTTTATACAAATCAACAATTCTTGATCGCAGGTCTTGAGACAGCTCTTTTGAGCGAGCCATGGTGCACATCAGACAATGCTTCTCATCAAGACAATTCTTACCAGGTGTGTGTTTTATAGTGGGCAGGGCAGCTTTAAGCCACTCATCAGTGATTGGGCTCACTTCTTCTTCTTTTCCTTTCGGCTTTTCCCTTCAGGGGTCACCACAGAGAATCCTCTGCCACCATCTCACCCTATCCTTTGCATCTTCTTCTCTTATACCAGCTACCTTCATGTCCTGCTTCACTACATCTATGAATCGTCTCTTTGATCTTCCTCTAGGCCTTCTGCCTTGTAGTTCCAACCTCAGCATCCTACTACCAATATACTCACTATCCCTCCTCTGTACATGTCCAAACCATCTCAATCTAGCCTCTCTGACTTTGTCTCCAAAACGTCTTACATGTGCTGTCCCTCTGATGTGCTCATTCCTGATCCTATCATCCTCGTTACTCCCAAAGAGAACCTCAACAAGTTCATCTCTGCTACCTCCAGCTCTGCCTCCTGTCTTTTCCCCAGGGCCACTGTTTCTAAACCATACAACATCGCTGGCCTCAACACAGTCTTGTACACTTTTCCTTTCATTCTTGCCAATACCCTCCTATCACACATCACTCCGGACACTTTTCTCCAACCATTCCAGCCTGCCTGCACACGCTTCTTCACCTCTTTTCCACACTCTCCTCTTCTCAGGATTGTTGACCCTAAGTACTTAAAATCCTCCACCTTCCTTATCTCTTCTCCCTGTAACCTCACCGTTCCTCTTGGGTCCTTGTCAATCACACACATGTATTCTGTTTTACTGAAGCTAACCTTCATTCCCCTCCTTTCCAGGGCATACCTCCACCTCTCTAGATTTTCCTGCACCTGTTCTCTGCTCTCACTACATATCACAATGTCATCTGCAAACATTATAGTCCATGGAGATTCTTGTCTAACCTCGTCTGTCAGCCTGTCCATCACCATAACAAACAAGAAGGGACTCAGAACTGACCCTTGATGCAGTCCCACCTCCACCTTGAACTCTTCTATCACACCGACAGCACACCTCACCACTGTCTTACATCTCTTATACATGTCCTGCACCACTCTAACATACTTTTTTGCCACTCCAGACTTCCTCATGCAATACCACATTTCCTCTCTTGGCACCCTGTCATATGCTTTCTCCAGATCCACAAAGGCACAATGCAGCTCCTTCTGACCTTCTCTGTACTTCTCTATTAACACCCTCAAAGCAAACTCTGCATCTGTGGTGCTCTTTCTTGGCATGAAACCAAACTGTTGTTCACAAATGCTGACCTCTGCCCTTAGTCTTGCTTCCACTGTTCTTTCCCATTGCTTCATCGTATGGCTCATCAACTTTATCCTTCTGTGCTTGCTACAACTCTGCACATCTCCCTTGTTCTTAAAAATGGGCACTAGCACACTTCTCCATTCCTCCGACATCTTCTCACTCTCTAAGACCTTGTTGAATGTTCTTGTCAGAAAATCTACTGCTTCCCCGCCGAGACACTTCAATATATGAAAAAACAGTATGTCATCAGGACCAACTGCCTTTCCACTCTTCATCTTCTTCAATGCCCTCCTCACTTCACCCTTAGTAATCTTTGCTACTTCCTGGTCCTCAACGGTCACCTCTTCTACTCTTTTTTCTCTCATTTTCCTCATTCATCAGCTCTTCAAAGTACTCTTTCCATCTTCCCAGCACACTTCTGTCATCAGTCAATCCATTTCCCTCTCTGTCCTTAATCACTCTAACTTGCTGCACATCCTTCCCATCTCTATTTCTCTGCTGTGCCAACCTGTATAAATCATTTTCTCCCTCTTTACTTTCCAACTGAGCATACAAGTCATCATACGCCCTCTGTTTGGCCTTTGACACCGCTACCTTCGCCTTACGCTGTGTCTCCCTGTACTCCTGTTTACTCTCTTCGGTCCTCTCAATGTCCCACTTCTTCTTAGCTAACCTCTTCCTTTGTACACACTCCTGCCCTTCCTCATTCCACCACCAGGTCTCCTTATCTACTCTCCTTCCAGATGACACACCAAGTACTCTCCTACCTGTCTCCCTGATTACATTTGCTGTAGTTGTCCAGTCATCTGGAAGCACTTCCTGGCCACCCAAAGCCTGTTTCAGCTCCTCCTTGAAGACAACATGACACTCTTTCTTTTTCAACTTCCATCACTTTGTCTTCTGCTCTGCCTTTGCCTTCTTCACGTTCCTCACCATCAGCATCATCCTGCACACCATCATCCTATGCTGTTTGGCAACACTCTCACCAGCTACTACTTTGCAGTCACTGACTTCCTTCAAATTACCTCGCCTGCACAAGATGGAGTCTACTTGTGTGCTCCTACCTCCGCTTTTATAAGTCACCCTATCCTCCTGTTTCTTCTGGAAGAAAGTATTTACCACAGCCATTTCCGTCATTTTTGCAAAATCTACCAACACCTGTCCTTCTGTGTTCCTGTCCTGGATACCAAACCTGCCCATCACTTCCTCGTCCCCTCTGTTTCCTGCACCAACATGTCCATTGAAGTCTGCACCAATGACCACTGTTTCACTTCTGGGGGTACTCTGCATCACTTCATCTAACTCACTCCAGAATCTCTCCTTCTCTTCTTGCTCACATCCAGCCTGTGGGACATAAGCACTAACAACATTGAACATCACGCCTTCAATTTCTAATTGAGACTCATCACTCTGTCTGACACTCTTTTCACTTCTAGAACATTCCTGACAAACTTCTCCTTCTAGATGACTCCGACTCCATTTCTCTTCCCATGTACACCATGAAAAAACAGCTTAAACCCTGCTCCTAAGCTTCTAGCCTTGCTACCTTTCCACCTGGTCTCCTGAACACAGTACGTCCACCTTCCTCCTCTGCATTATGTCAGCCAGCTCTCTACCTTTTCCTGCCATAGTTCCAACATTCAAAGTCCCTACTTTCAATCCTAGACTCATGCCTTTCCTCTTCTCTCTCTGCCTACGGACATGAATCCCGCCTCTCCTTCGTTGACGTCTTCGACCAACAGTAGTCCAATTTCCACCAGCACCCTGTTGGTTCACAGCACTGATGGCGGTCGTTTTTAACCCGGGCCTCGACCGATCCGGTATGACATTCTTTGTAGTGACTCACATATTTTATTTGGCATTTGTTTTACGCCGGATGCCCTTCCTGACGCAACCCTCTGCATTTATCCGGGCTTGGGACCTGCGTGAGGAACACTGGTTTGTTCCCCCCCCTCATGGCTGCATTTCAGTGATTGGGCACACACCTGACTTAAATTCTTTGGTAAAAATTGGTTTCAATTACTCTTTAAGTCTCCTTAGGCAGAGGGTTCAGTTACTTATTCCTCCCCTTCTGTCATTGTTTGCATGACATCCTCATTAAAATATGAAAACCTATAAATGTTTGGGTGGTTTTACTTAAAACAGATACTGTTTTTTCATCTATGTGATTTTGACAAAGATCAGATCACATTTGAAGGTGATTTTATGCCGAAATGTGAGAAATCCCAAAAGGTTCAGATACTTTTTCATACCACTGTATAATTCATCTAACCAAAAGAAAAATAGTCATTAACTCCATGTTAAGTAAAACTTAGATACTCAATTTATATACAATGTTAGGTGGGATTTCCTGGGGTTTTTTTTTTTCATTTTCCGTCGGTCACAAAAAAATACTGTGGAATGCCCCACTAAAGCAATGTTACACAACTACAGTTATTCAGACTAAAGGATGTTAATAGCTGCATGTTCATGAAAGTTGAGCACTGTAATTCCAAATGATTCATGAGTCTCAGGTATTTTGTAACTTTATCTCTGTCTCCCATTTTTTTCTGACAGATTTCACTCCAGGTGAGGAAAAAACACAATATATAAGTCTTGTTCTTAAATCCTGGTGTCGGTATCTGAAGGGTGCAAGGGGAAAACGAGTGATGTCACATGATTGGCATTTTGAGAACACTGAAAATCAAACTTTGTAGACTCACGAATATGAGTGAAGACATGACACACTGGTCGAGGTGAAAACCAACAAATTTAGTGTGGCATCACTCGCTTTTCCTGTGCACCCTTCATCTGTAATCATATTCGTAAATTCTTTTGAATAGTTAACGAAGTTAGTATATTATTAAGAAATACTATTTAATTTATACTGCAATTGATATGCATATATTTGTGTGTGAATAGTATACGTTTGAAATTGTTTTGAGGTGTGAGTGTGTCACGGGTGAATGGTTGTGTTGTTGACTCTGTGATGGACAGGCATGTCACCCACCAGCACTGTCAGTAGAGAGTAGCCTGTCTTATTATTATTGATTTGTTTTTAATTAGCTATACTGTATTAGTATAGTACTATTGGGGAAACTATTGCTTCTGCATTTTACTTTTCCAAAGTGAGCATGCACAAACCCACATGTAGACAGTGATCACACACACACACACACACACACACACACACACACACACACACACACACACACACATATTTTATCAAACAAAAACAGTCATGTATTAAAAGTCAGGACAGTGAGCTGCTACACACTGGGGCACCTGGAGAGCAGTTGAGGTTTAGGTGACTTGCTCAAGGGAACTTCAGCAATGAATGTGGAGGACGAGAAGGTACAGCTCACTCCCCCACTGCCACCCATTTTACCTGCTGTGTCGGGAATCGAACCTTTCAATTCCCAGAGAAAGCTGCAGTTGCTTTGTGGGAGGAATGTCTAATTCATATTATTAAATACTTTAATTTCATATTTTGTTCCATATTTTCAGGGAAATTGGTCCTGAATTAATAAGGAATGGCATTAGCAGGGAAACAGCACATGGCACATCTATCTGACTCACACCAGCTATAATAGACCTCTCTCAGGAAATATTTCGAATGAATAACAAAAACCATTTCTATAATTTATCTTTTGTGTGAATATATTCAGATCTGGGAGGGAGTTATCTGATATCTGATACTTTATATCAAAATAATTCTCTAATATTTTATATATAAAACATTACGGTCATATTGTAGATAATGTAAGTTTTAGGACATACTTAATGTCCAGTGTGATGTCGAGGTGTATATTTACATTTGTTAATACGTGGAATATTTAAATTTAAATTAGTTTTATTGTTTCTTTTCTAATCTTTTTCAGATTCGAGAAAAAATGGATTCACCGGGATTCTCAGGCAATTTTTCTGTGAATGGGATAAAAATTCGTAAAATCATTCCATGAAGGAGAAAGAGCAGATTGATATTTGACTGTAACTCATTTTGTGGTGATTTCTGTTCAATCTTGAGTTTTTTGGGTGTAATAGTTTATTTAGTGTCTAAAAATGTTTACTGCTACTTCTTATATCTTCTTCTTTTCCTTTCGGCTTTTCCCTTCAGGGGTCGCCACAGCGAATCATCTGCCTCCATCTCACTCTATCCTTTGCAACTTCTTCTCTTACACCAACGACCTTCATGTCCTCCTTCACCACATCCTTCTTATATGATATTCCTAAAGTTACTTTCAAAAACAGTTCTTAAATGTGCTGGGTGGGATCAATAATAAAAGGCAAAGTTTGGTGTAGCTATAGTTCCACAATAATGATATCAGCAGTTGTTATCAACGAGTGTTATGAGATACCGTCAGGGTTTCTTGTATTCATTGTTTTCAGAATCCCTTTAATGTTCTGGGTAACTCTTTGGTAGAACTAATAATTTGGATAATTTTTTTTATTTACTTTTTTGTTACTAATCTCAACCATTTGGTGGAGGTGTGCATGTAAAAAATGATTCTAAACAATTATTATTGTTACCAAAACTGATTTTTAAAAAATCATAAATTTCATTGTTTATTTTCTTGGTGTGGCCTTTAAAGGGATATTTGATTTTAATGAAATTCTGTGAAATGTTCAATAAATACTTGGATTAAAGAATGTGTGAAAGGTTTTTGTATAATTATGCATGTGTTAAGTGGAAAATTAATTTTTGAATGAATTAAATTAAATTAAGCTTAAATAAATTAAGTACATACATTTAAGAATTTAAATGGTAACTTTGCTGCAGAAGTACCACTGCTGCCTTAATGGGTTTTGACTATTGGGGTTCTGTCTATGTGTGGTTCTGCCTATGTGGGGTTCTGTCTATGTGGGGTTTTGCATCTTCTAAAAGTGTCAAGGTGTGTTTTACCTACATCCCAAACCTAGGTCAAGTTGTTGTGCTAAATTACCCCACAGTCTCAAATCATGCATTCATTTTCTGAACCGATTAATTTTCATTCGGGTCACGTGGAGGCCCTCGCCCCTCTGGGTGAGGGCAGACTACATCCTGGACCACTATCCAGGCCGTCACAGGGCAGAAACATGCTGAGGGCTATGCTGCCACCTCTTCACGGAAGTCAGCAATGGTTGTTTTACACCTCTCACCATAGAGTCTATAGACACTGAGCAGGTGTTAAAGTTTACTCAAAAAAGAGCTCCTCAACACAACATATTTCACAATATAAACACAATTTTGGGTAACAGAAATTGAAGAAAAATGTACTATTTCCAAAAAGTTTTTGAAAAACATAGCTCCGCCCATACACCACATTATAAAGGGTATGATGATGTTTTTAAATTAGAACACAGAATGAAAAGTGATATTGGCAGCTGTGGTGGCCATATTAGTTATCACACCTCACTGAAAAAATTAATAGGCTAGGTGATTACAGAATCCCAACATTGCTACCAAAAATGCTAACGATGCGTCATGGCGTTTGCATGGAATGCAACTGTACACAGATGAACAGATGGATAGATATGGGCATGAGCACAAAAGTCCTCATGCCTGTACAGTAAAAAAGTAGAACACATCATTTCTCACTCCATTTCTTACATATCTCACACACACACACACACACACACACACACACACACACACACACAAACACTTTGGAGAGTTTTCATGTTCTCCCTGTGCATGCATAGGTTTCCTTCTTCAGTTACTACCCACAGTTCAAAGACATGCACATTAGACCAGTGGTTCTTAACCCTGTTGGCGGTACTGAACCCCACCAGTTTCATAAGCTTATTCACCGAACCCTTCTTTATTGAAAAATAAAAATAGGATTTTTTTTTTTATTCAAGACAGGTATATGTTTTTAATGGGGCACCAAAATGAACCGTGCATCAACATCACTGTGTTTAAAAAACAAAACCAATACAATGCATGAACTCCCCCATCACAACTACTTACATTTTTATGTGAGGTGCGCATCTGAGTGCGTGCACGCGCATCTGTATGTGTGTGCATTTGTTTTATTTACATCTTATGCATTATTTTTGAATGTGTAATCATTATTATAAGCATTTATAGTATTGAATGTATTTATTGATATTATATACACATATACATGTACATATATTGTAAGTATAGAGAGTACTAGAGAGAGAGATAGATAGTGTGTGTGTGTGTGTGTGTGTGTGTGTGTGTGTGTGTGTGTGTGTGTGTGTGTGTGTGTGTGTGTGTGTCTAGAGAGAGCGAGATAGTGTGTGTGTGTGTGTGTGTGTGTGTGTGTGTGTGTGTGTGTGTGTGTGTGTGTGTGAGAGAGAGAGAGAGAGAGAGAGAGAGAGAGAGAGAGAGAGACGGGGAAAAGTGCTGGTAGTCTTTATAGCTCATGAATAAATGGAATCATATGTGTTTGTTTACTACTCCACCCCGCGTTTGTTTACCTCTCCAATGCACGTTTTAACATGCAACTCATTTGTAAGAGACCATAACACACAGTGCAGTTAAAGCATAAGAACAGTAAAGATAACAATATTAACCTTTGTGGTGGTGAGCAGTTGGCATATGTAAATGTTGGAGAGGGAGAGAAGCATAGGATTCCCTTCCATAACAGAGAGGAACAGAGGTAAGTGGATTCCGTTCCATAACAGCTTCAGATAAATCGGCCAAAGGTGTTTTTTTTCTCTTGCTACCGCTTTGCATGGATGACTCTTTCAGAATGTTGCCTTATTTTCTTGAACATTTCTAATGTGGCTTCTGTCTGCGTTCTTTTCAAAATGACCTAATGACCTCATATGGACGTAGTCTATGGCGTTAGTGATTAGATAGCTTTAGTGCTTTAGCTTTAGCTTTACGTACAGAGTACTGTATCAACTACTTCCAGACTTCCCCAGGACAGCTTTTAGGGTGATGCATAGTATCAACAACTTCCAGATTTCCCCAAAGCAGCTTTTAGGGTGATACAAAGTATCAACAACTTCCGGACTTCCCCAGCACATACATAATATCAACAACTTCTGGAAGTCATGCACTTTTCCTCCCTCTCGGTCTCGTTTTTTCTTGAGCATTTCTCGAGTTCGATTTCCGATTTTTGTTCAGTTTCCGAATGGAAGAACTCACAGATTTTTTTGTTCGTATTCCGATTTGTTCGGACTCTAGAACGTTCAGATTCCGTGGCTCCAGTGTATTTGCTTTATTAAATTAATAATTCTTGTGAACTGTAATCTTAAACTGACTTTGAACAAATTACATAATATTGTATTGTAGTTTGGGGAAAATATTTCATTTTTATTTGTATTTTTTCAGCATTGGTATTCTAATAAAGAAGCATTGCATTAAGAATGATGCAAAATATTTTTGAATTTATCTTTTGTATTATGTGAATTTATAATAATCACAAAACTAAAAAATATGTTTGCCTGCTACAACAGAAAGCATCTTATATGTACTTATAACTAATAGTTCACCTTCATTCCATCAAAATTTCCCAAATTAATGCAGCATGGAAAGATCGCCACAGTTTATAGATCAAGATGTGTGGCTCAATCGGGAATGATGTGAAAACCACAAGCTTTTATTAGTGACTCTATTAAAATTCACTTAAACATCTCTGAACAACTCATATTAATATTAATATCAACATATTTCAGTATACATACAGTTTTCTGTAACAGAAATGGAACAGAATTTTTTTTTTTTATTAAAATAATTCAAATAACCAAGCTCAGTCCATACACCACAAGAGGTATGATGATGTTTTTAAATTATAGGCCTATAATAAATGTTATATAAACATATATATAGTTCATTATCTCAATTATCTGAATTATATGTGACCAAATAAAATCGTATTAACACTCTTCAATTTCTGTATTAATAATATATTTGAATCTGTGGAAGAAATGCACAGCGTTTAATTAGCACTGGCCCACAGACAGAAAATCTCTAACAAGTCCATCAGTGGGTGTAAAAATTCAAATGCTTGCAGTATGAGGCCTGACGACGGCACTGCTTATTACTTTCTATGGATCCTGTACTGTGCGTCACAGTTGTTAGTCCATCTCACAGCAAGAAGGTTCTAATTTCGATTCCTGGGCTCAGGCATTTTGGTGTGTCGTTTGTGATTGTGCAGGCTCTGGTTTCCTCCCACCACCCAAAGACATGTACATTATGCTAACCAAATTGCGCCAAGTGTGAGTGTGTGTGTGCAAATGTCATGTATGTTTCCCTGCAATGATCTGGCAACCTGTACCCCGACTTTACCCAGTGTCAGCTGTAATAGGCACCAGCCTCCACGCAACCCTAGTAGGATTAGTTCATCATAAAAGTGAGAACAGATACTGTACTGTTTGACTACATGCCACAAAATATCATGGAAAAAAATGAAGTATGTACCTAGTTCATTGTTGAAATCAAGAAAGATACGATAAGAGAACAAATGAAATAATTACAGAAGTTAAACTTGTTAAAAGCCTCATTCAACAACACCATGAGCTTTAGAAACATGGGTTGAATCTCATTCTTCCTCGGGCCCTATCACCAAGGAGGGTTTTATTTCTTAATGAACTCTGTAATCTCGGCAGTAATGAAGGGAGAGTTATTTTCTGAGTATTAATAATCAGGAAATTTTCCAGTTGGATTTTAGTGATCCTTTAAATCAGGGGTCCCCAACCCCATTTGATACCAGGCCGGAAAAAAAATCTTTCATGGTCCAAATTATAGCTTTTTACCCTGTGTACCCTGCCCTCGCCCAGAGTTGGCTCAGATTGGTGTCAGCCTCCGTGCAACTCTAATTAAGATTAAGCAGTTCAGAAAATGAATGAACGAATAACCCATCCAAAGAGAGCACACACACACACACACTCGGAGCAGAGGGCTGCCACACACATTTGGGTTGCCTGGAGAGCAGTTGGGAGTTAGGTGCCTTGTTCATGGACACTTCACCCATTTATTCTTAAGTTTTTAATTCACGACTGATTTAAAATTGAAATATTAGTAATATTGTAAAGGGTGGCACGGTGGTGCAGTGTTTATCACATCCGACACACAACAAGAGGCCCCCGGTTTGATTCCCGGGCTTAGGCATTTCTGTGTGGAGTTTGCATGTTCTCTCTGTGCTCGCGTAGGTTTCATCCAGGTACTCTGGTTTCTTCTAAAACATGCACAGTAGGCTAACCGGCTGTTCCAAATTGCCTCTAACTGTGAGTGTGAATGGTTGTATGAGTGTTGGCCCTGCAATGGCCTCACAAGCTGTCGATGGTGTTTTTCGCCTTCGTCCAGAGTTGGCTGAGATGACGTTTTCCAAAGTGCAATTTTGTGGATGATTTTAACCAAATGTTTAAATGATTTGATGATATTTGTTCATGACTGGAATAATCCTGCAATGAGCTCTTCAAATCGTTCCTTCATACCTTTCCAAAATGAGTGTTGGTGGTTAGCAGGCTGTCAAACCACATACCAATGTTTCTGTTTCTCACATTCCTTTTCACACTGACTCTACCAACTTTGAAATCTAAGAGGAAAAGTAAAGTCAAATCTTGCATGTCTTGATTTTGGGGTTCTATACTTTAAATATTATGATTACTCATCTTTATTCATTCATTCATTCATTTATTTTTATTATGGCTCACTGGTTTTCAACAGGTTGCACAGCCCAAACTGTTAAAGGCAGGGCAGGACAATTGTGAGGGTAGGTACAGGACCTCAACTGTTACTCAAACCTGTAAAAAAATTACCCTGCAGGAAAACTATATGTGTTTTTGTCCCACAACTACCAAACTGTAAGTCACACATTCAAAAACTCATTCCTATGTTCACCAGAGTGAACTATATCACATGATTATAGACCAGGCCCAATACCACAATTTTTATTTTCACAAAATCATGTATGTGAAATCTACTTATTCGAAACGTTGAATGCAGCATCTTGAGAGTGACCTTACAAAACGTTATAAAAATAAGTATTCTATGTTGAAAATGTGCAAATATTTTGATCATTTTAGTAGCTAGTATGCTAGACACAAAGTGTTGTATATCTTGGACATAGTAAATGCTAAGAACGTGAAAGATGAGATTTATTTTTGTGATGAGATTTTAATGCTCTCCATCAAATTTTGTAGGTATTGGCCATGAGGGGCGCTATAGATATGATACATTTATATTTAAACAGTGTTTCATCTCATTTGTACAAAAGTTTGCGAGCACAGTCAAGGGCCACTCCTGGGCTGAACATGATAACAGTGTTGTGATTATTTAATGTGGTTGTGGCTTATTATTCAAACATTATGTCATTGTTCAAAATTTATGAGCTATGTTTAATAGAATGGACTCAAATTAATTTAGTCAAATTGGCAAAATCCCTCCCAGGTAGCACTATATTCAAGGGATTATTATATCGCACGATATTCAAGGGAAAGCATTCTACCTCATAAAAAATTACAATCGCACATTCAAAATCGTTACATATCCAGGTTGCACTGATTAATGTAAATCAGGTGACTTAAGCCATAGCAATTTCCCTTACAATTTTTTAATGTTAAATTGCTAATTATAAAAAAAAACGACATTTTTAACTACTCTCAGCACCTTGCCCGAACTGCATGAAACTTTGGATATCGCATCTTGAGAATGAATAACCTGACAAAAAGTTATGTTCACAAATGCAATAATAATTAACATAAAAATTGCTCTTTCTTGGCATGAAACCAAACTGTTCTTCACAAATGCTGACCTCTGCCCTTAATCTAGCTTCCACTATTCTTTTCAATAACTTCATCGTATGGCTCATCAACTTTATCCCTCTGTAGTTGCCACAACTCTGCATGTCTCCCTTGTTCTTAAAAATAAGCACAAGCACACTTCGCCTCAATTCCTCCAGCATCTGTTCACTCTCGAAGACCTTGTTGAATGTTCTTGTCAGAAAATCTACTGCTTCCTCTCCTAGACACTTCCATACCTCCACCAGTATGTCATCAGGACCAACTGCCTTTCCACTCTTCATCTTCTTCAATGCCCTCCTCACTTCACCCTTACTAATCTTTGCTACTTCCTGGTCCTCAAAAGTCACCTCTTCTACTCGTTTTTCTCTCTCATTTTCCTCATTCATCAGCTCTTCAAAGTACTCTTTCCATCTTCCCAGCACACTTCTGTCATCAGTCAATACATTTCCGACTCTGTCCTTAATCTCTCTAACTTGCTGCACGTCCTTACATTCTCTATTTCTCTGCTGTGCCAACCTGTATAAATAATTTTTTCCCTCCTTACTGTCCAACCTATCATACGCACTCTGTTTGGCCTTTGACATCGCTGTTTTCACCTTACACTGTGTCTCCCTGTAATCCTGTTTACTCTCTTCGGTCCTCTCAATGTCCCACTTCTTCTTAGCTAACCTCTTCCTTTGTACACACTCCTGCCCTTCCTCATTCCACCACCAAGTCTCCTTATCTACTTTCCTTCCAGAGGACACACCAAGAACTCTCCTACCTGTCTCCCTGATCACATTAGCTGTAGTTGTCCAGTCATCTGGAAGCACTTCCTGAGCACCCAAAGCCTGTTTCAACTCCTCCTTGATGACAACACAACACTCTTCCTTTTTCAGCTTCCACCACTTTGTCTTCTGCTCTGCCTTTGCCTTCTTCACCTTTCTCACCATCAGCATCATCATGCACACCACCATCCTATGCTGTTTGGCAACACTCTCACCCACGACTACTTTGCAGTTACTGAATTCTTTCAAATTACATCGCCTACACAAGATGTATTCTACCTATGTGCTCCTACCACCGCTTTTATATGTCATGTCACCCTATGCTCTTGTTTTATTATTTTATTATTTCCATCCTTTTTGAGAAATCTCTCGACATCTGTCCTTCTGTGTTCCTGTCCTGAATACCAAACCTGCCCATCACTTCCTCGTCCCCTCTGCCTGCACCAACATGTCCATTTAAGTCTGCACCAATGACCACTCTTTCACCTCTGGGGGTACTCTGCATCACTTCATCTAACTCACTCCAGAATCTCTCCTTCTCTTCTAGCTCACATCCTGTCTGTGGGGCATAAGCACTAACAACATTGAACATCACGCCTTCAATTTCTAACTTGAGACTCATCACTCTGTCTGACACTCTTTTCACTTCTAGAACATTCCTGACAAACCCCTCCTTCAAGATGACTCCTACTCCATTTCTCTTCCCATCCACACCATGATAAAACAGCTTAAACCCTGCTCCTAAGCTTCTAGCCTTGCTACCTTTCCACCTGGTCTCCTGAACACACAGTATGTCCACCTTCCTCCTCTGCATCATGTCAGCCAGCTCTCTACCTTTTCCTGTCATAGTTCCAACATTCAAAGTCCCTACTCTCAGTCCTAGACTTATGCCTTTCCTCTTCTCTCTCTCTCTGCCTATGGACATGCCTTCCGCCTCTCCTTCTTCGACCAACAGTAGTCCAATTTCCAACAGGACCCTGTTGGTTCACAGCACTGATGGCGGTCGTTGTTAACTCGGGCCTCGACCGATCCGGTAAGAACTTTGTATTGACAGTTCGCATTCTATATTTTGGCAGAAGTTTTACGCCAGATGCCCTTCCTGTCGCAACGCTTTGCATTTATCCGGGCTTGGGCCAGGCATGAGGACGGACACTTGTTTGTGCCCCCCTCATGGCTGCATTTAAACCACGTTTAAACTTAATTCAATGAAAATAAATTTAATACAATTTTATGAGACCTATTTAATGAAATTAGCTCACAGATTATAGAGACAGAGAGGCAGAAGTGTCTAAAAGATCTAAAATACAACAGCATAAAATGGGTTTTGTTCCAGTATGAAGGTTTTATTTAAAACAGAATTTATTTGAGGAGATTAAAGTATATGCAGTGTATAAAATGTATTTTCTCACTCATTCATCACTCAGAACCATAAGGGTCCGGGAAGGTTGGCGCCTACCTCAGACTACATTGTGTAATGACCCAGGTGTGATGATCCGGATAAAGTAAACATAATACTAAACTATAATCAAAGTACATCTGTACAGATTCAGGCAGTATTATTTCAGCGAGGTTACAATTCCATGTTGCACTGCTGTTCCTGGCTGTTTAAAACTGTGATTTTGATGTTGGAAATGAAGCATAGAAGCTCTAACACTGCATCTCCGACCTCCTCAGTGGTGGAATCTGATCATGGGTCCAAGCTTGTAGTCATGTGACAAAGTGGAGATTCTTTGTATTTTGGCCAAAAATACTCTTGTGGATCAATAAAGTAAAATGGTATATCTATTCCATGGGATGGTCTGGTGAGCTGTTTAGGGTGTACCACCTCTCCTTCCCGTGTTGGCTGAGAAAGGCTCTACCCTCCACATGACCCTAAAAGTAGGAATAACAGGTTTGGCAAATGAGTGAATGAGTGAGTACATATGTATGTTTCTGTATGTTTGTCAGTGCTGAAAAATTTCCAAATTATCTGCGCAGTTTGTTTTCATTACTAACAAAAACAGGAAAGAAAATCAATAATTTTCTCATTCTTCACTGTTTTATTTTTTATTTTTTTGCATTAATTTAATATTGTTTTATTAATTATTTTTCTTTAAAACTTTTTTTTTGGAACAGATTTTTTTCTTTAAAGGCATCGCTGTGACTCAGTAGTAATATACTGTTCGTAACACGTGCTTCTTTATTTATTTACTTATTTATTTATATTTATTTCCCGTCTGTATGTTTTGTGCTCTATCTACCTTACCAATCAAATCCTTTTTCTGTAAATGCCTTCTGCCTTATTTCCTTGTAAAGCACACCATGCTACTTTAACCTGTCTTTCGACATATTTTAAAGCCCATGTGATTTGCGAAGACTCAGAAATAATCTTAATTCTTGGTGAAAGGTTTGTGTTAGTTCAACAAACTTATTTCAACGCTTCTGTTCATCAGTCCTTTCGGACGCCAGAAGACCATGTTGCGACTTTGGCTGCTCTTTGGTAAGTTCTAGTTCCAGATCTCCTTCTTATTATTATTTCTTATCATCATCAGCATCATCACAATAATAATAATAATAATAATAATAATAATAATAATTATGTGGGCAGTGGTGGCTTTGTGGTAAGGTGCTAGATCACTGATTCTAAGGTTGGGGGTTCAAGCCCCAGTTGCCACAGGTTGTCACTGTCCCCTCCAGTGCAGCTAACTGGGTTATCAAAGGCCAGCCATGTCTCTCACTGTCTGTGGTGTGAGGTTCATGTAAAAGAACCATTGCTGACTTTCGACAAGAGTAGCTTCAAAGCTGTCAGCCTGTTTCTGCCCTGCAATGGCCTGTTGAGCTGTCCAGCGTGTACTCTGCCCTCTCCCCAAGTCGGCTGGGATGGGCGCCAGCCTCCCCACTACCCTAATTAGAATTAAGTGGTTAGAGAAAAATGAATGAATTAATAATAATAATAATAATAATAATAATAATAATAATAATAATAATAATAATAATAAAAGTCATTGATTTTTTTTTCTACATATGTACCTGATTTGCACATCTAACTGTCCCTCGGAATTCTGTTGGAGTTGCAGGTTTATGTCCCAATTTTTACATTAAAAACAATAATTTTCTTATTTTACCCATTTCATTTAGTTATCATTATAAGACAATAACTTATTTGTGAAAACTATACTTAGAACCATAAAATAACATGGCAATCCAATCGCACATGAAACATAAGATTTCTTGTTTCAATCATTTTTTATTTTGATATCCTGTATTAATATAAGGGAAATTATTTCCTCTATATCTAACCCATCGACCCCCAGTGCAGCTAACTGGGTTATCAGAGACCAGCCATGTCTCTCACTCTCTGAGAGGTTCATGTAAAAGCACCATTGCTGACTTTCGTCAAGAGTAGCTGCATGGCCATCAGCGTATTTCTGCCCTGCGATGGCCTGGCAGATTTCCAGGGTGTACCCTGCCCTCGCCCAGAGTTGGCTCAGATTGGTTTCAGCCTCCTTGCAACTCTAATTAAGATTAAGCAGTTCAGAAAATGAATGAACGAATAGCCCATCCAAAGAGAGCACACACACACACACACACACACACACACACACACACACACACACACACACACACACACACACACACACACACTCGGAGCAGAGGGCTGCCACACACATTTGGGTTGCCTGGAGAGCAGTTGGGAGTTAGGTGCCTTGTTCAAGGGCACTTCACCCATTTATTCTTAAGTTTTTAATTCACAACTGATTTAAAATTGAAATATTAGTAATATTGTAAAGGGTGGCACGGTGGTGCAGTGTTTATCACATCCGACACACAACAAGAGGCCCCCGGTTTGATTCCCGGGCTTAGGCATTTCTGTGTGGAGTTTGCATGTTCTCTCTGTGCTCGCGTAGGTTTCATCCAGGTACTCTGGTTTCTTCTAAAACATGCACAGTAGGCTAACTGGCTGTTCCAAATTTCCTCTAACTGTGAGTGTGAATGGTTGTATGAGTGTTGGCCCTGCAATGGCCTCACAAGCTGTCGATGGTGTTTTTCGCCTTCGTCCAGAGTTGGCTGAGATGACGTTTTCCAAAGTGCAATTTTGTGGATGATTTTAACCAAATGTTTAAATGATTTGATGATATTTGTTCATGACTGGAATGATCCTGCAATGAGCTCTTCAAATCGTTCCTTCATACCTTTCCAAAATGAGTGTTGGTGGTTAGCAGGCTGTCAAACCACATACCAATGTTTCTGTTTCTCACATTCCTTTTCACACTGACTCTACCAACTTTGAAATCTAAGAGGAAAAGTAAAGTCAAATCTTGCATGTCTTGATTTTGGGGTTCTATACTTTAAATATTATGATTACTCATCTTTATTCATTCATTCATTCATTTATTTTTATTATGGCTCACTGGTTTTCAACAGGTTGCACAGCCCAAACTGTTAAAGGCAGGGCAGGACAATTGTGAGGGTAGGTACAGGACCTCAACTGTTACTCAAACCTGTAAAAAAATTACCCTGCAGGAAAACTATATGTGTTTTTGTCCCACAACTACCAAACTGTAAGTCACACATTCAAAAACTCATTCCTATGTTCACCAGAGTGAACTATATCACATGATTATAGACCAGGCCCAATACCACAATTTTTATTTTCACAAAATCATGTATGTGAAATCTACTTATTCGAAACGTTGAATGCAGCATCTTGAGAGTGACCTTACAAAACGTTATAAAAATAAGTATTCTATGTTGAAAATGTGCAAATATTTTGATCATTTTAGTAGCTAGTATGCTAGACACAAAGTGTTGTATATCTTGGACATAGTAAATGCTAAGAACATGAAAAATGAGATTTATTTTTGTGATGAGATTTTAATGCTCTCCATCAAATTTTGTAGGTATTGGCCATGAGGGGCGCTATAGATATGATACATTTATATTTAAACAGTGTTTCATCTCATTTGTACAAAAGTTTGTGAGCACAGTCAAGGGCCACTCCTGGGCTGAACATGATAACAGTGCTGTGATTATTTAATGTGGTTGTGGCTTATTATTCAAACATTATGTCATTGTTCAAAATTTATGAGCTATGTTTAATCGAATGGAATTGCACGTCTTCTTTTCCTTTCGGCTTTTCCCTTCAGGGGTTGCCACAGCGAATCATCTGCCTCCATCTCACCCTATCCTTTGCATCTTCTTCTCTTACACCAACGACCTTCATGTCCTCCTTCTCCACATCCATGAATCGTCTCTTTGGTCTTCCTCTAGGCCTTTTGCCTGGTAGTTCCAGCCTCAGCATCCTATTACCAATATACTCACTATCCCTCCTCTGTACATGTCCAAACCATCTCAATCTAGCCTCTCTGACTTTGTCTCCAAAACGTCTTACATGTGCTGTCCCTCTGATGTGCTCATTCCTAATCCTATCCATCCTCGTTACTCCCAAAGAGAACCTCAACATTTTTATCTCTGCTACCTCCAGCTCTGCCTCCTGTCTTTTCCCCAGGGCCACTGTTTCTAAACCATACAGCATCGTTGGCCTCAACACCGTCTTGTACACTTTTCCTTTCATTCTTGCCGATACCTTCCTATCACACATCACACCGGACACTTTTCTCCAACCATTCCAACCTGCCTGCACATGCTTCTTCACCTCTTTTCCACACTCTCCATTGTTCTGGATTGTTGAGCCTAAGTACTTAAAATCCTCCACCTTCCTTATCTCTGCTCCCTGTAATCTCACCGTTCCTCTTGGGTCCTTGTCATTCATGCACATGTATTCTGTCTTACTGAGGCTAATCTTCATTCCCCTCTTTTCCAGGGCATACCTCCACCTCTCTAGACTTTCCTGCACTTGTTCTCTGCTCTCACTACAGATCACAATGTCATCTGCAAACATCATAGTCCATGGGGAATCTTGTCTAACCTCGTCTGTCAGCCTGTCCATCACCATAGCAAACAAGAAGGGGCTCAGAGCTGACCATTGATGCAATCCCACCTCCACCTTGAACTCTTGTGTCACACCGACAGTACACCTCACCACTGTCTTACATCTCTCATACATGTCCTGCACCACTCTAACATACTTCTCTGTCACTCCATACTTCCTCATGCAATACCAGACTTCTTCTCTCGGCACCCTGTCATATGCTTTCTCCAGATCCACAAAGGCACAATGCAGCTCCCTGTGACCTTCTCTGTACTTCTCCATTAACATCCTCAAGGCAAAACTGCATCTGTGGTGCTCTTTCTTGGCATGAAACCAAACTGTTGTTCACAAAATATCCAGGTTGCACTGATTAATGTAAATCAGGTAACTTAAGCCATAGCAATTTCCCTTACAATTTTTTAATGTTAAATTGCTAATTATAAAAAAAAACGACATTTTTAACTACTCCCAGCACCATGCCCGAACTGCATGAAACTTTGGATATCGCATCTCGAGAATGAATAACCTGACAAAAAGTTATGTTCACAAATGCAATAATAATTAACATAAAAAGGGTTTAAAGAGATGCTACGACACAGCTCTTGGGCTTCCATCATAATTTAAAAATAAACAAATAAATAAACCATAAAGACCTCATATTAATCAGATTTTTTTCTTTTTATTTCTTCCTCTTCTTTTTTTAACTGAGACAATGATGTTCCTCAGGCTCAGTGAATGTCACAAAAATGAATATTAAATCATATTATTATTTATACAAAATTCTGGGACCTCCTCCACCCCTTTTGGGAACAGTAAAAAAGTAATCATATCATAACTTTTATATGTTAAATAAAATTAGTCTGTATGCAAAATGTTCTTGTGTCTTTCATAGGGATTTTCAGCCTCAGTGTGTCTCTTCCTCGTCAGTATCACTTTGTTAATGAGAATAAGACCTGGGCTGAAGCACAGCGATACTGCAGAGAGAATTATGTGGATTTAGCCAGTATTAATAACACTGATGAGAACCTGGCACTTACTGACAAAATAAGCATCTGGAACAGCAGCCGAACATGGATTGGACTGTATGATGATCTGAACAGCTGGAAATGGTCCCTGGGTGATGATTCTTTCTACAAGGAGGGGGACAGAAGCTTCAGAAACTGGCATATAGAAAAACCAAATTACTTCATTGGGAACAGCAAGTGTGTGTATTTAAACACCTATGATGGAGTGTGGCAAGTGACTTCTTGTTCCTCAGGACAACAGTTCATTTGTTTTGATGGTGAGTACAACTTCTATTTCCACTGTATCTCAAAATTATTCATATAAACACACACACACACACACACACACACACACACACACACACACACACACACACACAATAGCATATATAAATTTATAATAGCAAATAATATAAAAAATATTTAGTAAATTTATTTTGACCATATTTCATTTGATCTATTTTAGGTCGATTGAATGCCAGTGTAAGATACATTCCAGTTAATCAGTACATGAGCTGGACTGAAGCTCAGAGATACTGCAGAGAGCATTACACAGACTTGGCCAGTGTGAGGAACCAGAGTGAGAACCAGAAGATCAGAACATTAGCATCTGTTTCTGATTCTAATTCTTATATATCTTATCGTTTTTGGATCGGCCTGTACAGAACCAGGTCCTGGTCGGATAATAGCACATCTTCTTTCAGAAACTGGAAATATGGAGAACCCTATAACTATATACAGGGTGAATTCTGCACTACTCTGTTGCTAAATGATGATGATTATTACAATGGGAGATGGACAGATGAACGGTGTGTTGGCACTTTTCCATTCGTCTGTTACAGTAGTAAGTAGATTTGTGTTCTATCATATATAAAATTGATAAAATCATTTCTAAATATTAGTGGATAGAGTTTGGTTGCAGTGATAAAGTGGGACAGTCAGTGATGGTTAAATAGTTTATGCTTTGGGTTACAGGGTTTTTTCTGGTTTTGTTTATTTATTTATTTATTTTTATGGATAAGCAATATTCTTTTGTTTAAATTATTTATTGAAAACAAACCATATTTATTCTAAAGAGCAGTCATATCTTCCGAAGATAGTTTTAACAGCATCCAAGATAGAGCAAAACTTTCAATCTGTTCACATCTGTTCACATCAGTTTCTTTTCTGTTGCTCTTTTGGTGACTGTGTTCCTGATCAGGCAATGTCCGCAGAATGTTCTAAGCTCCACTGGTCACAGACATATTTCGGTTGGGTGGTTGTTGTGTTCTGTTTAGAAATTGCGCTTATTTCATCCTGTGTTGGTTTGCATCTGTTGGTTCAACCACTACCTGACATGCAACTGGTGAACATGAGGCGGGCTGGACATGGACAGCATGCTCTGGGGACAATTAGTGACAAGGAACACATGAGAATTGATGAATAAATAATGTGTAATGGCATCCACAGGACGAAACAGATTAAATAAAATACATGCAATGGGTATTCGCCAATTCCGAAACAGACAAACATATACTTTTTAGGAAGGTTCACCACGTATCTCACTGCAAAAATTATCTGAATCAGATGCTAAACAACTCAAGAACAACAGTAGAAGGAATGGACAAATGGAACTGGAGCACACCGATGAATTAACAGTTTTATGGTGCACACACAAAATCACTAACATTTCAACATGCTGTGTCTTCATCAGCGTTAAACAGAAGACACAGGTAGACAACAGATAGAAAATCTGAAACAAAGGTACAATTCTCATTGGTCGAACAGGATTTCAATTCTATTGTAAAATGATCCAGAAAAGGGAGTTGCCAAAGTCCATGTCCAAGGACCACACCTCCAACTTCCTGTCAGGAAGGGCAACCATAGATTACTCCCAAATTAAAGAAAGGTTAAGTACAAAAAGTGTAGAAAGATTAAGTACAAAAAGTATAAATATATATATATATATATATATATGTTCGATGGTTCGATTCCCAGCCTGGACGTTTCTGTGTGGAGTTTGCATGTTCACCCCGTGCTTGCGTGGGTTTCTTCCGGGTGCTCAAATTTCCTCCCACAATCAAAAGACATGCACAGTAGGTTAATTGGCCGTTCTAAATTGCCCGTAGGTTTGCATCATGCAGAAGGCAATGGCAAACCACTGCACTAATCCTGCCAAGAAAACCTCCATGAAGATGATATCCAGGGCATTATCCTTCATGGCGGGTCACCAATGGTCGTCCTATGACTCAGGCACTATTTATTTATTTATTGATTGATTGATTGATTGATTGATTGATTGATTGATTGATTGCTTGATTGATTGATTGATTGATTGATAGATAGATAGATAGATAGATATACAAGAGGAATCATTACAGTTGTGCGTGATAAAGGGCAAACACCATGGACAGAAGGGTATGCATTCAATTAGAAGCTAAAGTACAATACAACACTGCCATCTTGAAATACCCAAAACAAACAAAAACATACCACAAATTTGACCACTTTAAGGAAACATGACAAATTCATCATCATCATCATCTTTCTCTGATTAATCTGGGGTCAGGTCGCAGGGGCAGCAGCGTAAGCAATGAAGTCCAGATGTCCCTCTCCTGCAGCTACTTCCTCCAGCTCTTTTGGGGGGACACCGAGGCGTTCCCAGACCAGCCAAGAGACATAACCCTTCCGGCATGTTCTAGGATCTGTTACCCAGAACTTAAGTGACGCTTCAAAACCATGTTTGGCACATGCATAATGTCAGACAATGACATAATCCATATTTTGAGTACATATAGCCTTCTCATGTTCAGATATACGGATCTTTAGAGCCTTTTTTGTTTACCCAACATAAACAAGACCACAAGGATATTGAAGAATGTAAATAATATGTGACCGGCTGCAATTAAAAAACGAATTAATTAAATACTTTGTAGCAGTATGTGGATGTGTGAAGCGTTGGGTATCTGATAAGTTAAAGCACTGAGTACAGTGACGACAGCAACAGAAACCTACAGGTCCACACTCGGCTATTACGAGAACCTAGACAGGCAACAGAAACGACTTTCAGTTTCTTTCAAAAACTTTTCATCTGTTGAACATCTGTTTACACTATCCAGAAAGGTATTGTACTTTTTCAAAAATAATGAGTAAATGTTACAACGAAACCTTCTTATTTTCTCTCTTTAGCAAATTCCTCTACATCCTCTCGTCAGTATCACTTTGTTAATGAGAATAAGACCTGGACTGAAGCACAGAGATACTGCCGAGAGATTTACACAGACCTGGCTACCATTGACAGCATGGAGGAAGTAAACACACTCATTAACACAGTAAATGGCAGCTACTCAGGTTTAGCCTGGATTGGACTGTATGATGAACTGGACAGCTGGAGGTGGTCTCTGGATAATGATACTTTCTACCAGGAGGGAGAGAGAGACTTCAGAGGGTGGAGACAGCAACCTGATAACTATAACGGAAATGAGTTTTGTGTTTATATTAATTCTGATGGAACCTGGTATGATGGAAACTGCAGAGCCAATTTACCTTTTGTTTGCTATGATGGTGAGAATATTTTAACAGTTTTGAAGAATATATTGTGCTTTTTGGTTTCTGTGTTTTTGAGAACATTTATGTTTTCAGGAACAAACGGATTGGAAAATTACACCATAATAAACCAGCGCATGCCCTGGACCGAAGCTCAACATTACTGCAGAGAGTATTACACGGACCTGGCCAGTGTGAGGAACCAATCAGATAATCTCCGAATCCTCAACCTTACAGGTGGCTCGGTTGCTTGGATTGGTCTGTACAGAACCAGAGTCTGGTCAGACAAACAGGAATCCACATACGAAAACTGGAGACCAGCCAGTTATGAAGAACCAGATAATGGTTTCAATGTTCTGGATGACTTCGGTAATCAACACTGTACGGCTGTTTCATTCAGAGATTCAGGCCATTGGACAGATGAGAACTGCTTCTCCACATTTCCTTTTATCTGCTACAAGAGTGAGTTTATCTCACCAACTTTTATTTATTGCTTTTTACAAAACATGAAGTTTTTTCACTCAAGATGCACTGATTGTAATTTTCCTGACTGATTTCGACTTCCAATTTTTCTGTACTTTTAACCTTCTGATGTTGATTTTTGACAAACTTGAGTTTCTTTTGTGTGTTGGTCTGTGATGATCTTCTGAGCTATTCAGGGTGCACCCCACTTTTGCCCAACGATGGCTAAAATAAGATCCAGCCTCCTCGTAATCCTGGTAGGATTAAACGGTTCGGGAAATAAGTAAGAAGTAAAAGTGAAAATATTGCCAAAAAATATAATTCCCAATACTACTACTACTACTACTATTCGTTCATTTTCTGTAATTGCTTAAACCTAATTAGGTTACGGGGAGGCTGGCGCCCATCCCAGCCGACTCCGGGCGAAGGCAAAGTACACCCTGGACAGCTTTCCAGGCCATAGCAGGGCAGAAACACGCTGACGCGGCTATGCAGCTACTCTTGACGCAAGTCAACAATGGTTCTTTTACATAAACCTCTCACCATAGACAGTCCAAGACATGGCCAACTTTTATAACCCAGTTAGCAGCACTAGAGGTACTATTATTATTATTTTCCTTTCGACTGATCCCTAAAGGGGTCACAACAGCGAATCATCTGCGTCCATCTCACCCTCCCCTCTGCATCTTCTGCTCTTACACCAACTACCTTCATGTCCTCCTTCACCAATCCATGAATTTCTTCTTGGTCTTCCTCAAGGCCTTCTGCCTGGTAGTTCCAACCTCAGCATCCTACTACCAAAATACTCACTATCCCTCCTCTGTACATGTCCAAACCATCTCAATCTAGCCTCTCTGACTTCGTCTCCAAAACCCTTTACATGTGCTGTCCCTCTGATGTGCTCATTCCTAATCCTATCCATCCTCGTTGCTCCCAAAGAGAACCTCAACATTTTCATCTGCTACCTCCAGTTCTGCCTTCTGTCTTTGCCCTAGTGCCACTGTTTATAAGCCATACAACATCGCTGGCCTCAACACAGTCTTGTACACTTTTCCTTTCATTCTTGCCGATACCTTCCTATCACACATCACACCGGACACTTTTCTTCAACCATTCCACCCTGCCTGCACATGCTTCTTCACCTCTTTTCCACATTGCTCTGGATTGTTGAGCCTCAGTACTTAAAATCCTCCACCTTCTTTATCTCTGCTCCCTGTAACCTCACCGTTCCTCTTGGGTCCTTGTCATTCACACACATGCATTCTGTCTTACTCAGGCTAACCTTCATTCCTCTCCTTTACAGGGCATACCTCTACCTCTTTAGATTTTCCTGCACTTGTTCTCTGCTCTCACTACAGATCACAATGTCATCTGCAAACATCATAGTTCATGGAGATTATTGTCTAACCTTGTTTGTCAGCCTGTCCATCACCATAGTAAACAAGAAGGGGCTCAGAGCTGATCCTTGATGCAGTCCCACCTCCACCTTGAACTCTTCTGTCACACCAACAGCACGTTCCTCTCTCGACACCCTGAGATCACCCAGTTCCACAAAGGCACAATGCAGCTCCCTCTGACCTTCTCTGTACTTCTCTATTAACATCCTTAAAGCAAACAATGGATCTGTGGTGCTCTTTCTTGGCATGAAACCAAACTGTCGTTCACAAATGCTGACGTCTGCCCTTAGTCTAGCTTCCACTATTCTTTCCCATAACTTCATCTGATGATTCATCAACTTTATTAATCTGCAGGTGCAACAACTCTGCATGTATCCCTTGTTCTTAAAAATAGGCACCAGCACACTTCTCCTCCATTCCTCCAGCATCCTCTCACTCTCTAAGACCTTGTTGAATGTTCTTGTCAGAAAATCTACTGCTTCCTCTCCTAGACACTTCCATACCTCCACCAGTATGTCATCAGGACCAACTGCCTTTCCACTCTTCATCCTCTTCAATGCCCTCCTCACTTCACATTTACTAATCTTTGTTACTTCCTGGTCCTCAACAGTCACCTCTTCTACTCTTTTTTCTTTCTCATTTTCCTCATTCATCAGCTCTTCAAAGTACTCTTTTCATCTTCCCAGCACACTTCTGTCATCAGTCAATATATTTCACACTCTGTCCTTAATCACGCTAACTTGCATGTCCTTCCCATCTCTATTTCTCTGCTGTGACAACCTGTATAAATCATTTTCTCCCTCCTTACTGTCCAACCTATCATACAAGTCATCATACGCCCTCTGTTTGACCTTTGACACCGCTACCTTTGCCTTACGCTGTGTCTCCCTGTACTCCTGTTTACTCTCTTTGGTCCTCTCTATGTCCCATTTCTTCTTAGCTAACCTCTTCCTTTATACACACTCCTGCACTCTCTCATTCCTCCACCAAGTTGAATTATCTACTTTCCTTCCAGAGAACACACCAAGTACTCTCCTACCTGTCTTTCTTATCATACTAGCTGAAGTTGTCCAGTGATCTGGAAGCACTCCCTGACCACCCAAAGCCTGTTTCAACTCCTCCTTGAAGACAACACAACACTCTTCCTTTTTCAGCTTCCATCACTTTGTCTTCTGCTCTGCCTTTGCCTTCTTCACCTTTCTCAACATCAGTGTCATCCTGCACACCACCATCCTATGCTGTTTGGCAACACTCTCACCCCTACTACTTTGCAGTCACTAACGTCCTTCAAATTACATCGCCTACACAAGATGTAGTCTACCCGTGTGCTCCTACCTCTGCTTTTATAAGTCACCCTATGCTCTTGTCTCATCTGGAAGAAAGTATTCACCATGGCCATTTCGATCCTTTTTGAGAAATCTATCTATATCTGTCCTTCTGTGTTCCTGTCCTGGATACCTAACCTGCCCATCACTTCCTCGTCCCTTCTGTTGCCTGCCCCAACATGCCCACTGAAGTCTGCACCAATGCCCACTCTTTCACCTCTGGGGGTGCATTTTCACCTCTGCATCACTTCATCTAACTCACTCCAGAATCTCTCCTTCTCTTCTAGCTCACATCCTGCCTGTGGGGCATAAGCACTAACAACATTGAACATCACACCTTCAATTTCTAACTTCAGACTCATCATTCTGTCTGACACTCTTTTCACTTCTAGAACATTCCTGACAAAACCCTCCTTCAGGATGACTCCTACTCCATTTCTCTTCCCATCCACATCATGATAAAACATCTTAAACCCTAAGCTTCTAGCCTTGCTACCTTCCCACCTGGTCTCCTGAACACACAGTATGTCCACCTTCCTCCTCTGCATCATGTCAGCCAGCTCTCTACCTTTTCCTGTCATAGTTCCAACATTCAAAGTCCCTACTCTCAGTCCTAGATTCATGCCTTTCCTCTTCTCTCTCTGCCTACGGATACGCCTCTCGCCTCTCCTTCTTTGACCTCTCCTTTTTTGACCAACAGTAGTCCAATTTCCACCAGCACCCTGTTGGTTAACAGCACTGATGGCGGTCGTTGTTAACCCGGACCTCGACCGATCCGGTATGGAATTTGTTTTGACGATTCGCATTCTGTGTTCTGGCAAAAGTTTTACGCCAGATGCCCTTCCTGTCGCAACCCTCTGCATTTTTCCGGGCTTTGGACCGACATGAGGATGGACACTGGTTTGTTCCTCCGTTCTCCCCTCACGGCTGAATTATTATTATTATTATTAGTAGTAGTAGTAGTAGTAGTAGTAGTAGTATTGTTGTTGTTATTATTGTTGTTATTATTGTTGTTAGTTTGATCCATTTTTACAGGATAAAATTGTAAATTTTATCCTCTCTACTCCCATTGAGGTTCAGCCAAATTTTTGAAAATTCTAATGAATTCACAACAGTGCATCTGTATAAATTGATGGATTTTTTACTGATATAAATATTTAAAAGATATAGAGCCAGAAATACTCAACACATGCATATAACACACACGGATGAAACCTATGTAAGCGTAGAGAGAACATGCAAGTTTCACTCAGAAAGTCTCGGAACTTTAACACTTGTTGTGAGGCGGATGTGTTAATCACAATACAGTATCACCGTATTAACAACCTCCATAACCCATGTATCCTATATCTGCCTCTTCATTTATTAAAAGAAAAGGGAAATAATTTTGTAATATCTAAGACTTCATCTCATTTTTATAAAATCTCTGGACTTTGGATGATTGTGTTTGAAACATATCCAGAACAATTCAAATTTATGACCACTGTTTTGTTTGTTTGTTTGTTTGTTTATGTCAATAGTTTCATTAAATATTTTGTATATCTGAAATGTTTTTATTGTTGTTTCATTTTCTTAAAGATACCTGCACAGGATCAGCATGTACACTCCATCAGTATCACTTTGTTAATGAGAATAAGACCTGGACTGAAGCACAGAGGCTCTGCCGAGAGAATTACACGGACCTGGCTACCATTGATAACATGGAGGAAATGGACACACTCCTTAACACAGTAAATGGCTCCACAGGTTTAGCCTGGATCGGACTGTATGACGATTTAAACAGCTGGAAGTGGTCCCTGGATGACAGTATATTCTACGAGGAGGGACAAAGGAGCTTTAGAAACTGGTATATATACAAACCATGGTACTGGTATGAACAGAATACATGTGTATATCTGACAGGTTACAGGATGTACTGGTGGCCGACCTTGTGTTCTGCCGAGCTTCCATTTATTTGCTTTGATGGTGAGTATAGAAGTTACAGTAGTTATAGAAAAGAATCACTTCCTTTAAATAATTCACGTTTTGTTGCTTGTAAGTCTCTGGTCTGGTTGGTATAACTCGCAATGAGTAAATACAGCTGGGATTTTCTTTGTTCGTTTCAGGTGGCAAAGCACCACAATGTGAATATATTGAAAAGGGGTGATTCTGTTTAATACCCACTGAATGTGTATGCTAAATGATAGTTCACAAAATGATAGCTGACAAAAAAATTCTCTAAAAAAGTTATTTTAATTTTGTATGTTTCAGGCAGAGTGACTGCAAGTGAAAGATATATTCCTGTTTATCAGAAGATGAACTGGACTGAAGCTCAGAGATACTGCAGAGAGCATTTCACAGATCTGACCAGTGTGAGGAACCAGACTGAGAACCAGGAGATCAAATCATTTATAGTCAATCATTTTTATAATAATAATAATAATTATTATTATTATTATTATTATTATACCCATTACTACTACTACCCTTTTTGGATTGGCCTGTACAGAACCTCGTCTTGGTCAGATCAAAGCAATCATCTTTTCAGCAACTGGAAACCTGGACATCCAAATAATTATGGACAGGATAAATTCTGTACTGCTGTGTTATTTAATCATAATAATTATTATTATGATAATGGAAAATGGACAGATGAAAACTGTGCTGAAACTTTTCCCTTCCTCTGTTACAGTAGTAAGTACATTTCTCTTACTTCATAAATAAAAATAATAAGAACCGTTTTAAATATAAACCGTGCGGTGTTTTGTGATTGTGTTAGATATTGAGTGCATATTATAACTAACTTTTATTACTGTCTCTCTTTAGCAAATTCTTCTACATCTTATCGTCAGTATCACTTTATTAATGAGAATAAGACCTGGACTGAAGCACAGAGATACTGCCGAGAGAATTACACAGACTTGGCTACCATTGATAGCATGGAGGAAGTGAACGCACTCAGTAGCACAGTAAATGGCAGCTACTCAGGTTTAGCCTGGATTGGACTGTATGTGGATCTGGACGACTGGAAATGGTCTCTGGATAACGATACTTTCTACCAGGAGGGAGAGAGAGACTTCAGGGGATGGTCCCAGCAACCTGATAACTACCATGGAAATGAGTTTTGTGTGTCCATGAACAAGGAAGGGAAATGGTTTGACAATCATTGTACTGACAGAAAGTCATTTGTTTGTTATAATGGTAAGAATGAACTACAATTCCCTTATATAAAAACATTTACTTTCAAGTTATTTAAACCTGTTATTGTGACCAATAAAAATAGATAATAATCATGGAGTTAATTATAATATGGTTGGTGTCTGTAGGAAAATATGATTTTCTATCCCAACACTCTGAACTTTAGATCTGAACAACACTTACTTGGTGATTAATGATGGAAAGACTTGGGAAGAAGCTCAGAGGTTTTGCAGAGAGAATTCCACAGACCTGGCCAGTGTGAGGAATGAAGCTGAACTTCGGCAGATTCAGAGCATCATGAACAGTTATGAAACTTGGATAGGTCTGTATAGAAACCGATTATGGTCCGATCAGAGCAACTCCACCTTTACATACTGGAGATCAGCGAGTCCAGAACCAACACCAGAACCTGATAACGGTGAGAATTCACTTGGGCAACGTGGAAATCAACACTGTGCAGCTGTGGATCATTCCGGACAATGGACGGATGAAAACTGTTTTGCCAGTTTTCCTTTTATCTGCTACACTGGTGAGTTTCTCTCTTTTCTGGGTAATTAGAGAACAAATAACAAAAATCAATAACACAAAATGAACACTGTATAACACAAATAGAAAATATAATTTAGCATTAGCTGTACATTACATCAATGTTGGAAGTAGTAATGTTTCTACCTGGAATAGCTTTATCTTAATAGATTATTAGTTGTGTTTTCATCCTATAACTGTGTTTTCCTTGTGCTCTCACAGCATTCACTTCAGGTAAGAAAAACATAACTCTAACGATAAAATTATATTTTCTCCTATTGTTTTATTCTACATTAGAATTCTTAGTTCAGTAAAGATTAACTTGAATGCAAATTTTAAAATAAAAATTTTTGAATTTTTACTTCATGGGTTGTAATTTAAACTTTATCACAGGGGCTGCAATGGGACTGCGGTTGAAAATCACAGCCAATGCAAATCTGTTAAACTCTCAGATTGAAGGACTGGTGCTGATGGAAGTAAGTCAAACCTCCTTGCTGTAATATTTTCTAGAATCTGAGCAGGCACATGCTGATCAAATATTCCTGAACATTACAATATTATTATTTACTATATTAATAATTGTATCCCCCATGAGGCATAAGGAACATTTTGTTTTCAAAGACTGTTCACCGCCACTGTCAAAGCATCCTTGCTAACACTCTTGTAGTGTTGGTTCTTTATGTATTTATTTAATATTTTGTTTAATATTTATTTTATATTTATGTTCAATGGGCCCAACCGGCCTATTGAAACTTGGTCATCTTGACCTTTTTTCCAGGTCACAGAGGTAAATTAATCAAAAATGACCATTAACACTCCAGCAGGTGCAGTTTTTGTCGGATCTGCTTCGGATTCCTGTCTGTCATACTTAGTGTTAAAGTCTTCAAGCCTGTTGAAACTGCGTCACTTTGACTTCATTTCAAAGTCACAGAGGCCTCATGAAATCGGCACATGCTGATGTAAAACGTCAGATTTGTCAAATTTAGCACAGGATTGTTTGTCATTTATACCAGACATGCACATGGACATGAAATGTTAAACATTTCATGTTCAGTTCACAGAGGTCAGAGTGAATAAATTTAGATAATACTAATTGCACCGTTGCACATAGGGATGCACCTTGTGTTCTGTGATAAGAATGCATAATGCAAACTTATTGCATGGTGGGGGGTTTTTGGATATTATGTGTCATGAATTATGTGGCAAAAGAAATATTTTCGTTTGAAATGAAAGAGAACAGCTTTATATTTGATTACATGTAGTCTTTTTAAATTATTTTTTTACAGTACTTAAGGGATTTATGTAAATATCTCATTGTTTTCAGCTTCAGCAAGAATTGGTCAAATTGGGACTTTCGAAGAACATCACTGTGGATGTGAGAAACATCGATCAGCTCGATCCATGAAGAAAAGAATTGAGATGTGTTCCAGATTTTGCAGTGATTTGTTGTTCCTTTATTAATTCAGTCAGCAATCAATACTCCCCAGTGCAGCTCACTTGGTATTCAAAGGCCGGCCATGTCTCTGACTGTTTATGGTGGGAAGCATGTAAAAGAACCATTGCTGATTTTCGACAATAGTAGGCTGCAAAGCCGTCGGCGTGTTTCCGCCCTGCGATAGCCTGGCGAGCTGTCCAGGGTGTACTCTGCCCTCGCCCGGAGTTGGCTGGGATGGGCGCCAGCCTCCCCGTGACCCTAATTAGGATTAAGCGGTTGCAGAAAATGAAATTAAATGAGCAATCAATACTTCACAGAGGAGTTGAATTATGAGGAATAAACAAATATATATATATATATATATATATATATATATATATATATATATATATATATATATACGAAAAAGGCTCTGGAACGGATTAATTTCGTAAGTTGGGGCCAACTATATATACATACACACACACACACACACACACACACACACACACACACACACGGTATATATACAGTCGGCCCCCAACTTACGAAATTAATCCGTTCCAGAGCCTTTTCGTATTGCGGGGATTTCGTAAGTAGGGGTCGCATCTTACATGTTAAGCGCTTAATTCGTTCCAAAGGCTCCGGTCTTTGGACTGGATAAACCCCATAAACCATTTAAAAATGATAAAAGTACACCAATTTTGTCTGAAATATTTGTTAAAAGTAAAAGAAAATTACTTATTAAACCATTTAAACATTTTATTAACATATTTATTAATTAAACCATTATTAAACATTTTTTATTAACACACACCTCTCTCTCTCTATCTCTCTCTCGCACGCGCTCGCGCACCCACAAGATGTGGAATTCAAAGCGCATTCCCTGATTGACAAACTCAACTTTAATTTGATTCCTTGAGGGATCGGAATTCCAGATGAGCTCAAATGCACCCACATTTATTAAGCATTTACTGAATTAAAACAACTTAAAAAACTAAACTAAAAACTAAAGAGTGAAGCTTCCTTCTGTCTCTATCTGTTCATTCATATCATATCATTTCAGTTTGGCGTTTGCATGCTCTCCTCGTGTTTGCACAGGCTTTCTCCGGGTACTCCAGTTACCTCCTACAGTACAAAAATATATCCTTTATAATAATTTCCCTAAGTGTGAGTGTGACTATAAATGGTTGTATGTGGTGATCCAAGAATACTCTAGCAAACTGTTCAGGGTGAACTCCTCCTGAGAATGGCCAAAGATTTTGTGCGACTATACTGGGATTAAGTGGGTCAGCAAATGAGCGAGAGACTGAGGAAGTTTGTCAGACAGCAAATAAATAAATTAAGTGATACGGTTATTACTATAATTTGTTTGAACAACCTTATGACTTTAGGATAATAATATTTACAAACATGTAACAATATTATAACTCATTTGAACTATATATTTATATATTCATTAAATTTACATGTTTAGGAAATGCAATGATAGCGTGTATTTTAAGAGAGATAACATTATCCTTCTTGAATAGAATATTGCAAAGAGTGATAAGGGATATTATGTGATTTCCATTTTTTTCCAGTATTGGGAATAATACGGTCTTGGTGGTGTTGATTAAAAGGGAATAAAAGAGCATCCTCTTATCCAAATAATGAATTAAGGCCAGTGTGAAATATTTTTAATGTATTTTGTTTGCTATGTGACTTAATAATATTTAAAGTAGTAAAATAAGCATTCATATGACTGTTAAGTGTTTGTTGTTGGGTTTTTGTACTGTGGTTCTGGTGCCAGTGGTACCAGTGGGCTCTCACAGCTCTAGGGATGCCAGTTCATGATGGAGTTCAGATTTACTACTTCTGTGGAGGTTTGAGTGATCTATCCATCTCAATGTAGATTTCTTCCCATCACCTAAACACATTTCATTTCTGTAACCGCTTAATCCTAATTAGGGTTGCGAGAATGCTGGCGCCTATCCCAGCCAACTCCGGGCGAGGGCAGAATACACCCTGGACAGCTTGTGAAGCCATTGCAGGGTGAAATGTCGCTGACAGCTTTCCAGCCTACTCTTGTCGAAAGTCAGCAATGGTTCTTGAACATGAACCTCACACCATAGACAGTGAGAGACATGGCCGGCCTTTGATTACCCAGTTAGAGCTGCACTGGGGGGACAGTGACAACCTTGTGGAGAGTGTTTGTGTGTGAATGTGTATACATGGTGCCTGACAAAAGATCGGATCTCTTCTGGCTTTAGGCTCAGTGTTGCTGAGAAGAGCTCCTCAAAAATCAAAATATGTCAACTTTAATGAACAAATTATTCATTTATAATTTATTCCTGTATATTTGCATAAATTTGGTAAGGTGTAATTTCAGACTATGGAGATTATAGAGTAGCAATGTGCCATACTAGTTCAAAATAGGGCTGATAGAGGAAGGTAGAAGAAAGAAAAGATGAAAATCCATTTAACCATTATCTGTGTAACATATTCATCAGGGTCATGGAGAAAATTTGAGGCCAATCCCATGTGAAAGAAAATTATACTACTAATAATAATTTAATAATCCATATAGAGATCTGCCCTAAACATGATACACTAAAATGGTCAAGTGCACAAGGCACATTTAAAAACAACATACATATTTGTTGATGTCTGGAAGTGCTCCTGAGCCCATGCAGTTGTTTTCATCTCAGAATCATGCCTGTTTTTAACGCAGTGTAACGCCAAGCCCCAAAGATCACAGGGATTGTTCGGATTGTCCTGCATACAAAAATCTCTCCAGATTCTTGAATTCTTTTGATGCTTTTATGTTCTATAGATGATGAAAAATTCAAAATCACAACCTTGCGTGGAGGAAAATTATTCTGCAATACATCCATGATGAACCTAACCTCTCCCTAGGCGCCCCTTTTTATATTCAGTCTGTTGCACATTAACAAATTTGTTGCAAATTGCTCATTCAGGTGTTTGTCTGTTTGTTTCCAAAAATAAACTTGTGAAAAGTCCTGCAGGAGGGGTTGTGAAATCTTTGGCCGGCACAGATAGACATTAAAAAGAAATGTATTTTCTTCTGTTTCGTAAATAGAAGAAATCAGGTTGCCATCAAAAATTTTGACTGGACAAGGAGTATTAATGTTAAATTTGTCAATGTGGGGATCACACACTAGCATAGTGGTTATCATGTCTGCCCCACAGCAAAAAGATCTTGGGTTTGAGTCCCAGGTTTAGCGAGGATGTTTCTGTGCAGTTTCCTCCCACAGTCTAAAGACATGCATAATCTAACTGGCAGTTCTATATTTTCCTTAGGTGTGAATGTAAGTGTGGATGGTTGTGCATGTGTTGACCCTGCAATAGAGTGGTGAGCTGTTTTGGGTGTCGCCCACTTTCACTCAGCCTTGGCTGTTACCCCAGTAGTATAAAACAGTCTGGCAGAGGAATGAATGAACACTTTACTTACAGACACACTATTTACCAAAACACTTAACTTACACTAATACTTTATTTACAAAGACATTAATTAATTAAAAACGTGAATAAAATGTCTTTGTAAATAAATTATTTGTGTAAGTTAAGTGTATCCTTTTTTTACCATCTTTAATGTGAATTACACCGAATGATTCTTAAAGTGTGAAATAAATGATTTTTTTAATGAAAAAGAAAACAGAAATTACTATATATAACCTGTGCTGGGTATTAACCAAGCCACAAAGAGAGTCTGATTAATTACAAATAAAATCCTTCATCCTTCCTTTCGGCTTCTTCCCCCTTCTCAGGAGTCGCCACAGCGAATCACAGGTTTCGGATTGCATTAACATCAGTTGATGACATAATATTAATAAAACTGTGTTGTGATAAGGGGTACTTCAAATATTTACTTAATAATGTATTTCTTATACCTGTGTAGCCTTTGCAATAAAGTATTACATGGATTTCATCTTCAATTTCATAGATATTGTTTTTCTCACATAAAGGACAACATCTTAAATTATAAGGAACATTTTTATATCTACCAGTCTCAGTGCAAAGTTTGAAAGTACCACATCGAAAATTTGCTAAATAGATTCTCAAATAAGGTGCTATATCGGAGTTAATCTATGTTTCAACATTTAGAAGGGACTTGAACAGTAAATAACTAGAGGACTTAGATGTGTTTTGTAATGATGAATGCCAATTTTGGAAGAGATTATCAGATAACCTCTGCTTAAAAACTGAAATAAAAATATCAACATCACCAATATCCTGTGATACCCAAGTGAAACCAAACCCCAGTCTGAACAAGATATTTTTAATATACGATGCCCATGTTGTGCGTCCAGACTCGGCTAATGCCTTCAGCATTAAATAGAACTGATGAGGTCATCTAGAACTTGGGAGTCCTTAAAAGTCTACACCAAAATTTAACGGTCCTTGTCATATAAGTAATTTGTAGGGGGAACCTGCCACATTCACTTAAAACCATATTATTACAACAATTTTTGCCAACTTTCAAGAAATATTTACAAGTTTTTATTTGTATTTGCTCAATAATTTTACAATAAGTGGTACCCCAAATTTCTGAACCATAACATAATATGGGTTTAACCATAGCATTGAACATTTTAAAAAGATCTACAAAAGCCAAAACCCCTACTCTCTTTTGATATCTATGGATAGCCATAAGAGCTTTGTTAGCTTGAGAGGCTAGAGTAGTCTGAGCCTTAGTCCAAACTAGCCGAGGTGTGAACACAATTCCCAAATACCTATAATAAGAAACAACCTCTAGCCTCTGACCACACAAAAACCATTTTTCATAAGATCTCAGAGGACCACTATTCCTAAAAAACATAACCTTTGTCTTTGCAATATTCACTTTCATTCCAGTAAATTGACAAAATTTTTCTAAACCATAAATTTTCTTCTGCAGCTGGAGAGCACTATCCGAGACTGATGACACATCATCCGCAAACATTAGAGCATACAAATTACTAACATCAGGAGAAATATATAAACCTCGACCACCAAACTGTTCCATACACTCTACGAGTTGATTTATAAAAATTATGAACAATTGGGGACTAAGGATTCACCCTTGTCTTGTGCCTATGCTACAATCAAAATATTGAGAGAGAGACCATGGGATGTCCTAACACAAGCTGATAGATTACTATACATTGATTTGAGAATGTTATAAAATCTGCCACAAATACCAACTTTCTGCAAACTCCACAATAAACTGATATGATTAACCGTATCAAAGGCCTTGGAGAAATCTATAAATAGACAATAAAACCTCCCTTTCTTCTTACATGAATATTTCTGCACCATGGCCTGGAGTGAAAATATATGATCAATAGTAGAGTAGTTAACCCTAAAACCTGCCTGAGATTCATCAATAATATTCTTATTCTCACACCAAACCTTTAACCTGCTATTAAGAATAGAAGTAAAAATCTTACAGACTGAGTCAATGAGAGATCTGCCTCTATTACTCTATTACTGGGATTACCTTTAACACCTGTTTTATAAAAAGGACAAACAATCCTTTTCCCCCATAAAGCTGGAAAAGTGCCTGCATAGAAAATCTTATTGAACAGCACTTTTAAATATTTGCTGACATAATTCTTTGAAGTCTTAATAAATTCAATTGCAATTCCATCTGGTCCTGGCGACTTATTATTGGAAAGTTTATCAATGTGGTACAAAACTTAATTTTCAGTAAAGTCACTATTCCGGGTTTCCAGCTCTTCATCCTGTTGTATAGTCTCTGGGTTCATATCATGTATGTATGTATTATCAAAATTTTCTCTAAGAAGGTGAGAAAAGTGAGCAAACCAGTCTTCACAACTAATATCTTTAGAGAAGTCACAAAATCGAATAGAGCCAGTGTGCTTTAGTGTTTTCCAGAGTTCCTTTGGGTTATCTCTAGTAGATACTAACTTTTCTTTCTGTGCAGTATAGTAGTCTCTTAGTTTAGAATTGAAGTTTGTTTTGAAAGATTTACGTAATGATTTATACACTGTTATATCTAAGCCATTATCTCTGTGATCCCGGAGTGCTTTATATTTTATATGCTTCAAGTGATCCAGTTCATGGTCCCACCATGGGGGCTGTGATTTCACATTAATGTCACGGTAACCTGAAAATATCCTTTTGTACAACCCTTTTAACAAGGGACAAAAACACGCTGATGGCTTTGCAGCCTATTCTTTTTACGAAAGTCAGCAATGGTTCTTTTACATGCCTCTCACCATAGACAGTGAGCAACATGGCCCACCTCTGATAACTCAGTTAGCCGCACTGGGGGGGCAGTGACAACCCTATGGGGACTCGAACCCCCAACCTTAGTGTCAGGTTCTAAATCAACACAGACATCATAAACTCGAATATGCAATAAGAAGGACACAAGATAATTAAGTTCTTTTATATACTCATATATGAGGAGAGCGATCAAACCAGTTCTAATCACTCTGAACCAAGTCTGATCGAGAACCTCTATTTATTCTTTAGGGGAGTTCCTGGCACTAAGGGAATGGGGAAGAAGAAACACATGAGCCAGTAACGTGAAAGTTTATCTTATAGGTCACACAAGTGTTTTAGCAAACATGATTAACACAGAAAGAACATTCTTTCTAGTAGACGCAGTCTTCTTGCAGTCAATAGGTCATCCTGATATCGTGCAGATGCACCCAAACGGCTCTGCTATGGTTTGATAGTTTTCTGCAAAAACACTAGTAAATCAGTTTCTATGCATGTTCATATTGGTCATATACAAGGCTGAGCTGTGTTAACTATATGTACAATTACTTCAACACTTAGGATCAGCGAGCCTGTGCCCTATTCACAAGACCACCACTGCCCCATTAGTCATCCTTTATAAGTTGTACAAATGTACAGTTTGGTCACATCCCACAGTATATATACTTTTTGCTGCAGTGGGGTGCCATTATAAAGTGAATGAAAAGTACAGTACAGTCCACTACTAAGAAAGTGAATGTTGTAGGAAACAAGGTCGTCATCAGAATGGAACCTGCCTTAGTATTCTTCATACTTCTAGTTCAGGGGTTGACAACCTTTGCCATTTAAAGAGCCATTCGGACCCATTTTCCACAGTAAAGAAAACACTGGGAGCCATAAATCCTTTTTTGACTTTTAAAATCAAATAACACTGCATACTATGTTTTCCCCTTTATCCTACATGTTAATATAAAAAAAAAACAAATGTGTTGCATTGATTTAAATAACTGCAGAGACAATTAAATTACAATTCTGTTTGCAACAAAAACTTTTAGATTGAAAAAAAAAAAATCGCCAGCCTCCCTGTGACCTGAATTATAATTAAGTGGTTCAGAAAATGAATGAATGTGTTTGAGTCCTTCTTGTATTTTTATAAAGAAGAAGAATATCTATCCCACGAAGGGAGGGACAGAGTGCAGCCAGATGTGTTGGGTAGCCCACCTCATCACTCCCTTCATGGGATATTCTTTTTCTTTATTCATTATATTAATGTTGTTCTGTCACAGTTTAAATTTATAAAAATGACAGCAACACAGAAAAGTATATGAAGACTAATTTTAAGAAGAAGCCTGCTCAACATTCTTTTAAATAATATTAATGCTTAATACTGCACTGACCACCCCATTCTCAGAGTGAAGAGTGAACCACACCCAGTCTTTTATTTTGTCACTGGGAGGAGAGTTATTTAATTCGAAGATTGCTGTGCATAAACCAAATCTCATCCACAGTCCCTTACTTCAGCTGTGATTTCCATTCCTGGATTACAAACCCCAGCGGCGTAAAAATCTCTCTCTCTCTCGCTGCCTGCTGGTGAGAACACTGCTTGCCGTGAGCACAAGGGTTTAGAAATCCACCAACACAGCAGATCAAAAACACTGAGACTCTCAATGTAGCTGATTAATATAACAATAGCCATGTAGAATATACACACAGAATCACCCCAACCACACCAAATACCGTAATGAATGCAAAGTAAATATAATGCAAATCTTCCCCCTAGTGGCCTTTTTTTTTTTAAACTACAGTGCTGTATTTTTAAAGAAAATGATTACACTGTGTACTGTTTATATTTTTATCAAATAAATATCACAGTAAAAAATTAAGTTTTTCTGAATCATTACTATATTTTACTACATTAATACTGTATTAATGAGTAATACTGTCTATAGAATGTGTTTAGGAAGCATATTTAACGCATGTAATACAGTAGATACATAGTATTTTACTTCCGGTTGATCATTTGCGTATGTAATATGATACATGGGGTTTTACTTCCAGGATTATCTTGATTTGTAGGAGGGGCCTGAACCAAACCCCGCGAATAATGAGGACTTACTGTATAATGAAACCAAGGAACTTGAATTTACAATTACTTTTTCACAAAGGTTCATGTAAGTTTGGACAGGATTTTACTCCTAACAAGTAAAATCACAACAGGAAAACTGCATTTTTTGAATACCTGGATTATCTTTGTGTAATGTTTAAATTTGTTTGATGATCTGAAAAAGTTAAGTGTGACAAAGGTGCAAAAAAAAGTAAAAAATCAGTAAGAGGGGAAAAAGCTTTGGCATAGCACTGTTTATGTATCTGTATGTCATATATATATATATATATATATATACAAAAATAAAAGGACAGGACAAAGACTTTCTATTGAAACTCCATTTATCACTACAGATCTGTTTCAAGGGGTGGTGAAACCATCCTCTCTCTTCAGGTGATTATAGAATATTCTTCTATAATCACCTGAAGAGAGAGGATGGTTTCACCACCCCTCGAAACAGATCTGTAGTGATAAATGGAGTTTCAATAGAAAGTCTTTGTCCTGTCCTTTATTTTTGTTTATTTACTCTACCAAAAGTATTGAGCACTCTCCTACGGAAGGATCTACTCAGAAAATCCTCTATATATATATATATATATATATATATATATATATATATATATATATATATAGAGGATTTTCTGAGTAGATCCTTCCGTAGGAGAGTGCTCAATACTTTTTGGTAGAGATAGGATCAGAAATGAGTACATCAGAGGGACAGCACATGTTAGATGTTTTGGAGACAAAGTCAGAGAGGCTAGATTGAGATGGTTTGGACATGTACAGAGGAGGGATAGTGAGTATATTGGTCGTAGGATGCTGAGGTTGGAACTACCAGGCAAAAGGCCCAGAGGAAGACCAAAGAGAAGATTTATGGATGCAGTGAAGGCGGACATGAAGGTCGTTGGAGTAAGAGTAGAAGATGCAGAGGATAGGGAGAGATGGAGGCAGATCATTTGCTGTGGCGACCCCTGAAGGGAACAGCCGAAAGGAAAAGAAGAAAGAAGGAGGATATACATACATACATATATATACATATACACAGGGGCAGTGGTGGTCTAGTGGTATAGGGCGCTGGATCACTGATCCAAAGGTTGGGGGTTCGAGTCCCACTCTCCACAGGGTTGTCACTGTCCCCCCCAGTGCAGCTAACTGGGTTATCAAAGGCGGGCCATGTCTCTCACTGTCTATGGTGAGAGGCATGTAAAAGAACCATTGCTGACTTTCGTAAAGAGTAGGCTGCAAAGTCGTCAGCGTGTTTCTGTCCCTTGCTAAAAGGGTTGTGACAGGAAGGGCATCCGACGTAAAAACCTCTGCCAAATCAAATGTGCGAATCAGATGATTCGCTGTGGCGACTCCCAAGTAAAAGGGAAAAAGCCGAAAGGAAGACAGACAGACAGACATACATACATATACACACTCACAACTTGAGCAACTGAGGGTCTTGCTCAAGTGCCCAAAAGTGGTGATGGTGGTGATGGTGGGGATTGAACCGCTGTCCTTCAGATCAATGACTCATAGCCTTCCCCACTAAACCATCACTATCCATGTTTACTGTTTGGTTCATAACTAATACTGTATAATTACTCGATATATCAAAGTGGCTCTGTTATATGTGTTGGTTAAAAAAATGTTTTCGAAAAATAAAACTAGAGTTTTATTTAAGTTATATTCATATTGCTTGGAAATGGAGTGGTACGGTGGAGTGTTGGTTGGCACATCCTTCTCACAGCAAGAAGGCCATGAGTTTGAGTTCCAGTTTGACGTTAACATTTATGTGTGCTTCTGAATTTACATATTCTCACAGTGCTTGTGTCCGTTTCCTCTGGGTTTTCCAGTTTCCTTCAACAGTCTAAAGGCTTGCAAAGTCAACTACAGTACTAGTATATTGCTGCTCTAAATTGCATCTAGGGCAGTGCTTCTTAATTATTTAATTATTTTCTTTGGCGCCCCCTCTAGGAATAGAAAACACACACCACCACCACCCCAGCACTTATTAAAACCATAGTATTATTTGTCGATACAATTATTAGTACACCTCTGCATAACATTGTATCTTTACTAACATTAAAAACAAAAAAGAAAAGAAACATGATTCAATTTACAATAAGGAAAAACTTAATTGTTTTCATGTGTAACAGAAAAGATTTAAAGTGTACCAACGTGCCTCGGTCGTCACTGCACTTCATATCGTTTGCTCGTGTGAAAAACTGCCACACTATAGCGTGACAATGAGAGCGCTACTGCCAACAACTGGAGTGGAGGTGCAATTAAACTATTCCCGTACACTATTCAAGAAAAGCATGTTCCCCAGGGTCATACACGCCCCCCCAAGGGAGGCGGGCCACACTCTTTGAAAAGCACTGCTCGAGGACAATCCTTCAAAATATTTATAGTGAATCTTGCCTTTGCCCATTGTTTCCTGAGACCCGAACAGGATTAAGCAGTTCTGCAAATGAGTGCTTTAACAAGTATCATGCATGTTTTTAGATAATCCTGACAGTTTCTTCTATATAACAGATAATATCCCATTTATACATACTAGTATATAATGCAGCCTTGGGGGGGTACAAGACAGTTTTCTTTCTCATGCGGGTCCCAAGCCTGGATAAATGTAGAAGGGTTGTTTCAGGAAGGGCATCCGACGTAAAATATGTGCCAAAGTTCCAATGCGAGTCACAACAAAGAATGTCATATCGGATCTGTCGAGGCCTGGGTTAACAATGACCGCCATCAGTGCTGTTAACCAAAAGGGTGCTGGTGGAAACTTGGCTACTGTTGGTCGAAGAAGGAAAGGCGGGAGGTGTGTCGGTAGACAGAGAGAGAAGAGGAAAGGCATGAGTCTAGGACTAAGATTAGGGATTTTGAATGTTGGAACTAAGACAGGAAAAAGTAGAGAGCTGGCTGACATGATACAGAGGAGGAAGGTGGACATACTGTGTGTTCAGGAGACCAGATGGAACGGTAGCAAGGCGAGAAGTGTAGGAGCAGGGTTTAAGCTGTTTTATCATGGTGTGGCTGGGAAGAGAAATGCAGGAGGAGTCATCTTGAAGGAGGGGTTTGTCAGGAATGTTCTAGAAGTGAAAAGAGTGTCAGACAGAATGATGAGCTTCAAGTTAGAAATTGAAGGTGTGATGTTCAATGTTGTTAGTGCTTATGCCCCCATAGGCAGGATGTGAGCCAGAAGAGAAGGAGAGATTCTGGAGTGAGTTAGATAAAGTGATGCAGAGTACCCCCAGAGGTGAAAGAGTGGTCATTGGTGCAGACTTCAGTGGGCATGTTGGGGCAGGCTACAGAAGGGACGAGGAAGTGATGGGCAGGTTAGGTATCCAGGACAGGAACACAGAAGGACAGATATAGATAGATTTCTCAAAAAGGATGGAAATGGCTGTGGTGAATACTTTCTTCCAGATGAGACAAGAGCATATGGTGACTTATAAAAGCGGAGGTAGGAGCACACAGGTAGACTACATCTTGTGTAGGCGATGTAAGTTGAAGGAAGTCAGTGACTGCAAAGTAGTAGTGGGTGAGAGTGTTGCCAAACAGCATAGGATGGTGGTGTGCAGGATGACACTGATGGTGAAGGCAAAGGCAGAGCAGAAGACCAAATGGTTGAAGCTGAAAAAGGAAGAGTGTCGTGTTGTCTTCAAGGAGGAGTTGAAACAGGCTTTGGGTGATCAGGAAGTGCTTCCAGATGACGGACAACTACAGCTAATGTGATCAGGGAGACAGGTAGGAGAGTACTTGGTGTGTCCTCTGGAAGAAAAGGAGATAAGGAGACTTGTTGGTGGAACAAGGAATTGCAGAAGTGTGTACAAAGGAAGAGGTTAACTAAGAAGAAGTGGGACATAGAGAGGACCAAAGAGATTAAACAGAAGTACAGGGAGACACAGCGTAAGGCGAAGGTAGCAGTGTCAAAGGCCAAACAGAGGGCATATGATGACTTGTATGATAGGTTGGACAGTAAGGACCAATAAAATGATTTATACAGGTTGGCACAGCAGAGAAATAGAGATGGGAAGGACATGCAGCAAGTTAGAGTGATAAAGGACAGAGAAGGAAATGTATTTACTGATGACAGAAGTGTGCTGGGAAGATGGAAAGAGCACTTTGAAGAGTTGATGAATGAGGAAAATAAGAGAGAAAAAAAGAGTAGAAGAGGTGACCGTTGAGGCCCACGAAGTAGCAAAGATTAGTTAAGGTGAAGTGAGGAGGGCATTGAAGAGGATGAAGAGTGGAAAGGCAGTTGGTCCTGATGACATACCGGTGGAAGTATGGACTCGTCTAGGAGAGGTAGCAATAGATTTTCTGAACTAACTACAGAGTAACTACAGAGAAATAAAGTTGATGAGCCATACGATGAAGTTATGGGAAAGAATAGTGGAAGCGAGACTAAGGGCAGACGTCAGCATTTGTGAACAACAGTTTGGTTTCATGCCAAGAAAGAGCACCACAGATGCAGTATTTGCTTTGAGGATGTTAATAGAGAAGTACAGAGAAGGTCAGAGGGAGCTGCATTGTGCTTTTGTGGATCTGAAAAAAGCATATGCCAGGGTGCAGAGAGAGGAATTGCATGAGGAAGTCTGGAGTGGCAAAAAGTATGTTCGAGTGGTGTAGGACAGAGATGTAAGACAGTGGTGAGATGTGCTGTTGGTGTGACAGAAGAGTTCAAGGTGGAGGTGGGACTGCATCAAGGGTCAGCTCTGAGCCCCTTCTTGTTTGCTATGGTGATGGACAGGCTGACAGACGAGGTTTGACAAGCATCTCCATGAACTATGATGTTTGCATATGACATTGTGAACTGTAGTGAGAGCAGAGAACAAGTGTAGAAAAATCTAGAGAGGTGGAAGTATGCTTTGGAAAGGAGAGGAATGAAGCTTAGCCTCAGTAAGACAGAATACATGCGTGTGAAAAACAAGGACCCAAGAGGAACTGTGAAGTAACAGGGAGCAGAGATAAAGAAGGTGGGGTATTTTAAGTACCTTGGCTCAACAATCCAGAGCAGTGGAGAGTGTGGAAAAGAGGTGAAGAAGCAGGCAGGTTGGAATGGTTGGAGAAAAGTGTCTGGTGTCATGTGTGATATTAACGTATCGGCAAGAATGAAAGGAAAAGTATACAAGAGGGTGTTGAGGCCAGCGATGTTGTATTGTTTAGAAAAAGTGGCATTGAGGAAAAGACAGGGGGCAGAGCTGGAGGTAGCACAGATGAAAATGTTGAGGTTCTCTTTGGGAGTAACGAGGATGGATAGAATCAGGAATGAGTCCACCAGAGGGACAGCACATGTAAGAGAGGCTAGATTGAGATGGTTTGGACATGTACAGAGGAGGGATAGTGAGTATATCGGTAGTCGGATGCTGAGGTTGGAACTACCAGGCAGAAGGCCTAGAGGAAGACCAAAGAGAAGATTTATGGATGTGGTGAAGGAGGACATGAAGGTAGTTGGTGTAAGAGAAGATGCAGAGGATAGGGTGAGATGGAGGCAGAAGATTCGCTGTGGCGACCCCTGAAGATAAGATAAGATAAGATAAGATACAGCTTTATTAATCTCACAATGGAGAAATTCACTGTTACAGGCTCTTGAGGTACTATCAGTAGGGGGTGCAAAAATAGATACAAGTACAAACATACACACATACATATATTATATAAGTAAATAAATAAATAGATACATAAATAGTATAAATTACTAAACAATAAAAGAAAAGAATGGAGAAACTTTATAGACTGGCCTATATTAAAGTGTAATGTATCTGAGTGCAGAGTAGATGGGTTGATATGGTTCACAGTCAGTGGGGTAGATGTGGTTGATTAAAGTGGGCGGGGTTTTTATTGCACATAACCGGTATTTTCACAGACAGTTACAAAGTGGCGTTGTACAGTCTGATAGCGGTGGGAATGAAACGACCTGCGGTAGCGCTCCTTCCTGCACTGAGGATGCCTCAGTCGTCCACTGAAGGAGCTGCTTAGCTCCTCTACAGTCTGGTGCAGTGGGTGAGAGCTGTTGAACAGGATGGATGTGAGCTTTGCTACCATCCTCCTCTCACTCACCTCCTCCACAGAGTCCAGTGGGCAGCCGAGGACAGAGCTGGCCCTCCTGACCAGCTTGTTCAGTCTCTTTCTGTCCCGCTCTGTGCTCCCCGGGCCCAGCAGATGGCAGCGTAGAGGATTGCAGAGGCTACCACAGAGTCATAAAATGTCCTGAGCAGAGGTCTGCATATGCCGAAGGACCTGAGTCTCCTCAGAAGGTGGAGGCGACTCTGGCCCTTCTTGTACAGGGCGTTGGTGTTGTGGGACCAGTCCAGTTTATTGTTAAGGTGAACACCCAGGTACTTGAAACTGTCCACTGTCTCAATGTCCTGTCCCTGGATGTTCACTAGTAAATGTGTGTGTGTGTGTGTTTGAGTGCTTCTCCTGAAGTCGACCACCATCTCCTCCGCCTTCCTAGTGTTCAAGCACAGGTGGTTGCGCTCACACCAGTCCACGAAGTCGACGATGACCGACCGGTACTCCAGCTCGTTCCCCTCTGACACACGGCCCACGATGGCGGAGTCGTCCGAGAACTTCTGGAGGTGGCAGCTGTTTGTGTTATATATGAAGTCCGAGGTATAGATGTTAAAAAGGAAGGGTGAGAGGACGGTGCCCTGCGGTGCCCCCGTGCTACAGACTACCACCTTTGACTTACAGCCGTGCAGCCGCACGTACTGTGGACGGTTAGTAAGGTAGTCAATAATCCAGGCAGCAAGATGCCCGTCCACTCCCACGCCCTCCAGCTTCCTTCGCAGGCGCGCTGGCCTGATGGTGTTGAAGGCGCTGGAGAAGTCAAAGAACATGACCCTCACAGCGCTGCCGGCGATCTCCAGGTGGGTGAGTGCCCGCTGCAGAAGGTAGATGACGGCGTCTTCTACTCCGATGTTGGGCCTGTAGGCAAACTGCAGCGGGTCTAGGGTGGGGCTCACCATAGAGCGGAGGTATTCAAGGAGGAGCCTTTCCATGGTCTTAATGAGGTGGGAGGTCAGGGCGACAGGTCTGTAGTGGGCTGGTTCCTTCGCTTGTGCTGTTTTGGGAACCGGAACCACACAGGAGGTCTTCCAGAGGACTGGAACCTTCTCCAGGCTGAGGCTCAGGTTGTACAGGTAGCATAGTACCACACAGAGCTGGTCTGCGCAGGAATATGCTGGAACAGCCGAAAAAGGAAAAGAAGATCCCATTTATACGTAAAAACTATGAGTGAAGATAAATATTTTATTCAGTTAAGGTATTGGATAAAAGAAAATAAACAACTAAAATATGAGAAATCAAGCGGAAAGGGCTTAATAATAACATCGAATCGCAAATAATTAGCACGAACGAAAAAGACGACACCTGGAGTCATCGCGCAGCCAGAACTCGACACGCCTCCTTTACAAAACTGGGGCGGGGCTGTTTCACACGGCACCACGCGCGAGCGTAGAGTAGAAATTCTTTTTCAGTCCAAGTCGCAGCGTGAGGGTCGAGCGCGCGGCGGATCGAGACAGCTTCAACATGGTAAGGTGGCTTTTTACCTTCAAACGATTTACCTCAGGAAATGGAGTGAAATTAAGTTTAAGTGCAATAATAACACTTACAATACACGGGTGAGAATTAACTGATATTTAAGGTGCCCTTTCTAGTCCGTTAGCATAACGGGCTAATCACCTAAATGCAGTTGAGGCGGATTTCACTGTAAAGAATGGTGTCCTTCTGTGGTGAAATGTTAATAGCACAAAAATATTGATTTCTGTTTCCTCATATTCGATACATAAATACAAAAAGTATCTCCGTACCTCGTTTCTGGTTACCGGTATGATTAAATTAAGTTTAGCAGGCTAGGCCTTAACATTTTGCAAGGCCTCAGTCTGAGTGGCCATGTTGATCTTTCTCCTTTTTATTTTCTGTTAATTATATTAACGTGTTTATGGTTTAAATTCACAAGACACGTTTTCTACTGTTTGTGAGGTTCTGTTACTTAAATAACCAGCGGTATTTTGTAAGCTAAACGATTTCGCCACGCGTGCGTGTTTAGCTGAAGGACAAACACGTGGTCTAAACTCTGCTCAGATGGACCTGTTTAGCTGCTATGCCAAGTTAAACTTCTGGACTTGTTTTGGTGTCACGTCGAGATCAGCCTTTATTCCCCTGCACTGGAAAAGCAAAAGCCTTTTTTTTAATTATTATTTTTTAATTTTTTTTTAAACCTTGGCTGATGGTGTTTAGTAACACAGGTTGGCGGTGAGCCCATGTGGAGTGTCGCCATGTGGAAGCCACTGCTTCTATTAAACGTGAGAAGTGAGAGCGATGCGGAAATTCTGTTGATGAGATTACCTTCTTTTTTTTGTAGGTGCTGTTACACGTGTTGTTTGAGCACGCGGCCGGATATGCGCTGTTTGCGGTGAGGGAGGTTGAGGAGATCGGCATGCTGTTGCCCCAGGTCTGTCCCTCCGCCCGTATATCACTATTTTCCTTCACTCATATTTCTTTGTCCCAACATTTTTTTCTTGCATAAACACATTTAGTTTAATTCTGAAAGTTAGACGCTCCCCGACTTACGCTTTTAATTGGTTCCGGACGGCCGATCGTAAGTTGAAAGTGCACGTAAGTTGTTAGTGACGTATGACGCTCATACTGTACTAATCATCCATAAATACTGTCTCATAAAACACCCCTAAATCAATTATAAACATAACATTGAAATTAATGTTTATTATTTTGCAAATAAATTAAATTCAAGCAAAATCATTTCAAATTGACATTTTAATCAAATTCACTAATCAAATACAGTATCAAATATAACCTTTAACATTCTCTATGATGCAATCTTCCTGCTTGTAAATGGTTCTGATGGTCGAAGGATAGTCACATGACATGAAGCTGAGCCGACAGGCTTTACATGAAGCTTAAAACAGCCAATCAATATGTGAGGTGCTCAATACCGAAAGTAGTGCACTTGCAGAAAGTAATTTACTTGCTTGAAGTGGACTTCCGGTCTTTCAAGTGAGCAAGGTAGTTAATTCATCTGTGTATGAGACTTGAACCCATGCTAGTAGGCTTATGCTTCTGACCAACCATATTTGCTTCGGGTTACAAAAGTCCGCAACACGATGTAAACACAAAGATCAGAGATGACGTCTTAACACAAGAGCATATATATATATATGAACTGGGAAGAAGGAGGGGGCATGTTCAGTCTGTCGTTTGTAAACAATGGACGCAGCGTCAGTACGTTAGCGTACTACGTAGGTCGTCTAGAATGTAAGTCGGGGATCGTCTGTACTTGTGTCCAGAATGCCATGCATGATCTCACACCTAGCTCTTTTCTGCCCAGGTTGAGGAAAGTGCCCTAAACATTGGAAAATTCAGCAGTGTGGTGAAACTCGCAGCTTTCTTCCCCTTTAAGTCTGCACAAGCAGCTCTGGATAACATAAACGCTGTTTCTGAAGGTGATTCCTTTATTGGCTGGAGATTTTGGGCTCGTTTATGGTTGATGACGTGATGCTTCAATCTGTCAATCCTTTGAGTCTGTGCTGATAGCATTTTGTGAAACTAAACGCCTGAGCACAGATGTGCCCTGAAATTAGTTGAACTTGACCTGGCCTTTTATTTGTAGGAGTTGTCCATGCTGATCTTAAGCTGTTTCTGGAGACTAACTTGCCCTTGGGCAGCAAAAAGAAGACTGTGTTAGGGGTGGCCGATGCTAAAATCGGAGCCGCACTACAGGAGGAGTTAAGCGTGTCCATCCAGACAAGTGGAGTGGTTGCAGAGATCCTTAGAGGTGTGGTGAATTTAAGTGAATCTGATGGTGTTGTATCAGCTGTGCCTCTGTCATGATGTATCTCGATTCACTGATTCCTGATGCGTAATACTGAAAACCTGAACAATTGGCTGGATACAGTTGAAATGCTGACTTCACTGACATTTTGTTTGTTGTTGATATCCTGGTGTCATTTCTATCTGCAGGTGTGCGCTTGCACTTTCATGCTCTAGTCAGGGGTCTTACGGCTCAGGCTGCTTCCAAAGCACAGCTTGGTCTGGGTCACAGTTACTCCCGGGCTAAGGTCAAGTTCAACGTCAATAGAGCTGACAACATGATCATCCAGTCTATTGCCCTGCTAGACCAGCTGGACAAGGACATCAACACGTTTGCCATGCGGGTTCGGTATGTTGCATAGTTTTTGTGGTGGTATTGAGCTGATGAACTAATCCAGGGCTCGGCTGGACGTCTCTGCATGGTGTGCGTGAACCTGGACACTAATGGGTTTAAACTAAACCTAAACTGCTGCCTGATTAACATCTTAATCAAATAGGGTGGTTTGCTGTCTCTCCATGATTCAAGCAAATGTGTTTACATGCTGTCTGATCTCGCATTTTTTAGGCAATTATTTAGTTGGTAAATTTTAGAGGTACTCAAGATTGATTTTTTTTTTTTTTTTTGGTAACCTAAATGACTGCATTGTGATGAAATATCAATGCTGGTGGTAGTAATATTAACCAAACAAGTAGTTGGTTAAAAATGACCCGATATGCCATCTAGTGGTTAAAGTCCTGAACTGGATGGTGTTGCTGGTAAATGAGAAACTTTAGTATTTGCATGTACTGTGTAAGAATTAAAATTTTGTCAAATTTCCAGATTATTCCATAATCAGGTCCATCTATAAATGTATTTACTGCCAAAATTGAATCAGTTCATTTGGGGGGGTGGCAGCATGTAAACACAGTTTTAAGAACTTGTGTGCATTGTGGTGTTGTGTGATGGGCACCCTCCCAATGCTTACCACAGACAGTGTCCCCTGTAGCGCTGACTGTACAGGAAAAGGAGGGACACCAAACGCCGTTCTTGGGCATGCTCATTCTGTCAGAGGCAGATCACGACCTGAGAGCGGAGACAACCAGCCTGGCTTGGAGTTCTTATTGAATCTCTGCATGTGTGGTGATCAGCTCGATTTGTTTAACCCATCCCCATTCTGCCGTGTTCAGCGAGTGGTACGGCTACCACTTTCCTGAGCTGATCAAGATAGTAAGCGACAATGCAACATACTGCAAGTTGGCCAAGTTTATTGGGAACAGGAAGGAGCTGAGTGAGGAGAGCCTGGAGCCTCTGGAGGAAATCACGATGGACAGCGCGAAAGCCCAGGCAATCCTGGAAGCTTCCCGCTCATCTATGGGTGAGATGCAGGAGTCTTTTTATTGTTGAGATGGGGGGGGGGGGTGTGTTTGTCGCCACTCAGAAGTCATGATGTTTCAATAATCTGTCAATCCACTGAATCCATGTGATGACACTTTATCTTTTCACTGAACCTCTGAGCAGCTTTAGGACAATCATAGTAACAGGCTGAAAAACATAAACAAACCAAATGCTGATTTTGTATGTATTTTTCTCTCTCCCAGGAATGGACATCTCCCCCATTGACCTAATCAACATTGAGAGTTTCTCCAGCCGAGTCGTGTCTTTAACAGCTTACAGACAGGAGCTTCAAGAATATCTGCGATCTAAAATGTCTCAGGTGGCCCCCAATCTGGCGGCCCTCATCGGTGAAGTGGTGCGTTACTCCGATCACTGGTCAATCTGTCGAATTCCTTGGAACAATTTCCCTCCGTAGACAAGTTTAAATTTAAGCAACATGCCCTATCCAGACTGTAAAACGTGCAGAATTGAAACCCCCTTTATGCTTATTCTTATTAATGCACTCGCTCATGATCTTTGATTGCAGGTTGGTGCTCGTCTCATTTCCCATGCCGGAAGCCTGACTAACTTGGCCAAGTATCCGGCGTCAACAGTACAGATCCTGGGAGCAGAGAAGGCCCTGTTCAGGTACTGGGGCTCCCCGTCCCTGCTGGGGTTTCAGGCGGCCGCTGTGATGGCAGGGCAGGGGCAAAGCTGCAGTGGGTGATTCGTGTGTGCTTGAACATGCCGAAAGTGATCCCGCTCTCCCACGCTAAACCCCCCAGTCTGAGCAGCCGTCAAGGTCTAAGAGAGGTAGTTACAGTAGATTGACCCATGTGGCTGCTGAGTCTCAGGTGGTGTCTGATCATTTAGGAGTGTTTGTCTGTGTAGTACGCTGTAACTTGTTCCCTTGATTCAGGGCACTGAAGACGAGAGGGAACACCCCGAAGTACGGTTTGATTTTCCACTCCACCTTTATTGGACGTGCCGCCGCAAAGAACAAGGGACGCATTTCCCGCTATCTTGCTAACAAGTGCACGATTGCTTCACGGATTGATTGTTTTGCTGGTGAGTCACTCGCTTGTGATGTCAGGATAGGTAGATTTTAAGAATTCTTTTGGTGATTTAGACACCCACCCCCTGGAATTGTCGGGTGTTTTTTTTTTTTTAATGAACCACCATGATTCAATTGTTGTTGGAGGGACTAGTAAACGTTATATTAACTGCAGATTTTATTCATTCACTGACATGCCCATCGATGATTAGAACATGGACTTGCTATGATGTTGATATTTTTCGTCAACAGTATTCCACCCTGTTAGGAGTGGGTGTTGAGAAGTTGAACTGAGCAAGTTACTCAAGTAATTAAAGTGGTACGGATTTAGTTCTGGCCATTGGTAACAGGAAAATTCATCATTCCAGAGGTTCCTACCAGTGTTTTTGGAGACAAACTGAGAGACCAGGTGGAAGAAAGGCTGGCGTTTTATGAGACCGGTGAGACACCAAGGAAAAACCTGGATGTCATGAAAGAGGCTGTTGTTCAGGTTTGTTTCACATTTGACACTTTTGTAGATTTATTGCTGTGAATGATGACTCTTTTTACCCTGATGCATATGTGGAGGCAAAAAACTGATTTAATGAGCCTGACACTGCCCAGCACTCAACATTCCTATGTCTAAACCTGTTTGGAAGGTGAACTGTAAATTTATATTTGCAGGCTGGTGAGGTGGCAGCGGAGATCAAACGCAAACTGGAGAAGAAGGAGAAGAAGAAGAGAAAACGTGAGAAGAGAAAACTGGAGGCAGTGTGTACGGCGGTCGGCGAGGAAGACGCAGTCGACACCAAGAGGGACAAATCCAACAGCGATGCCGAGACACAAGTAAGTGAACCATTTCTATCTAGTGCACTTGAAAACGCATGACTAGACTAGAGGTGGGATCTTACCATGGCTCTGTCTCTGAGAAAACGCATGCCAGAGAGAAGCCGCTCCGAACCATTGACGGGCCCTTGACCATGGGTTTGAGCACTGAAGTGAGCAGGACAGAGTTTTAAATTCTGTTAAAGGTTAAAAAAAAAAAAAAAAAGACTACTCATCATTCAGGGTTTGGCTTTAACGTGTATTGTTTGTCAATGTCAAGGAAAATGGAGAAGCTGAAGCAGTCAAGAAGAAGAAAAAGAAAGCTGGTGTGAAGGAAGCAGAGGAGGAAGAGGTGACCACAAACGGTGTGGAAGAGGCAGCTTCTCCAAAAAAGAAACGGAAGCGAAAGAGCGAAGCAGTTGAGCCACAAATGAAAGAAGATGAGGCTCCAGAACTAGAGCAGTCTGAGAAGAAAAAGAAGAAAAAGAAGGCAAATTGAATAAGGATCCTTCCTTTAATTAAAAACTAATTTAGTGTACAGTTCACCCTCCCCAGACAGGGAATCTTGTTCAAATGTATCACAAAACTTCAATTCTTTAACTTTTTTGCTTAGTTTTGAGTTTGAGCATCTGTAGAGCTCAAGATTTGTGCCTTGACTTGATTAAATCTATCATTAGCGTGTCAGTTGTCCACATTTGTGAATACAGGGATCCCTCGCTACTTTGTGCTTCAATTCATGCGGCTTCAGTGCATTGCATTGCATATATTTTTTAAAATAAATATTCATCAAATTAAAATAAGTCAATTAATGAATAGGGTAAAAAGTTAAGGAAAATGCTGCAAAAACGAGGCCAATTATGCAAAAACAAAACCAACAACTAAACCTCATCAAAACTAATTACATTTTTGTGAGGTGTGAATCTGAGTGCGTGTGCGCATCTGTATGTTTATATTTTATTTACGTCTTATGCATTATTTTGAATGTGTATTATAAGCCTTTATAGCATTGAATATGTATTTGTGTACGCATGTATGTCCGGGGGGGGGGTTGATCCTACTTCACAAAATTTGGTGGTCGTGGGGGGATCTCGGCCCCAATAAACCGCGGAAAGCGAGGGACCCCTGTATTCTGTAAGACGACAGAAAATACTCCATGATTCTTTCCGTTATATAAGTATAAAACTGCTTTTGGTTTGTCTGTCGCTTGAGTAATCACTGCAGCCACTTGAACCAGAAGTATTAAATATCTTGAAGTATATCAATGTATGTACTACATTTCACAGGCCTATCATTGGAGCATTTGTATTCTATTATAATGAATGTAATTGTAAATCTGTACAGAAAATATGCAGTTGTCACTGAAATATGTTAAACTGACTTTGACCAAACCCTGATCTGCAGTGAAATCATTTGCGTGGTGGACTCTTTATCTGGCATTAGTATCATCGTGATGGTTAGAATTTTTTTTCTCACTTGAACATTAAAAGAGCTAGGGTGACATTTATGGCAGTATGATTTTATTTAAAAAAAAAAATTATACAGCTGTACAGGTGAAACTGGCACTTAAACCCCAACCTTGTAATCAGTAACCTTGAGCCTTAATGTTTGACATCCTTATACAGAATGGCATTCAATATAATGATAATACTACAACTGAGCAGATGAGAGTTTAGGGCCCAATAGTAATGCTAGGAACAACTGAGTAATTGAAGGCTTTACTCAAGGTTGGGTGTTACCCCATAACCTTCTGATAAGTGCCCCAGCACTTGCCTCTATTACCCGATCAGTGCCCCCGTTGAATTTGTATGACATCACTTTTGTGGAAGCAAGTAAGCCTCAAACTCAAGCCACCAGTTGCCTGGGGAAATAAATTGCCTGACTCAGTAACTCGAGACGATGAGTAAGACCTGGTCAGATATTTTATTTTGACGACAAAGGGTAAAAATCAATGTTAAATGATGCCTAGGCTCAAAACCATGTTTTTGCCAAATAACAGAATGGGTGGGTGGGTGGGGGGTTCACAATTGAAGGTGACGTAAAAGATGAGGTTGAGCACTGAACTTAGTCCCTTCGATTAAAATAAAAATTCACAGGTCAATGAGGTGCATGGGTACAATACAAAAAGTTTTAAAAAAAGGCTTCACCATCAAATGATGCTCAGCAATAATGTATACAAAAAGAAAATCTCCCACATTGTCATGAAGTTGGTTTGTGTTCAAGTAATATGTACCTTAAGTACATAGTTCTCATCCTTGTTTCATAAACCTCTTTTTGAAATGAACTGAAACGGTCCTTCAAAGCGAAAAACAAAAACCACGTTTCATATTCTACCAATACATATATACTGTATAAATACATACATAAATATATTTTACATACAACAGCCAAAACTTTGAAAAGGGGTGGATGAGAATTAGGGGATGGGAGATGGTAGTGTGTGTGTATGCAAATGTGTGTTTAGCTTGCCACCGGGCAGAGACTTTATGCTCTGTTCAGGATTGGCCAGTAATTTGGTGTGCATGTCATCACTATTTAATTGCCCCAATAGGGCGAGCTGCCATAGCTGGATTTGTTGACCTGGGTCTTCTGCTGCATGCTGCTGCTCTGGTTCCTCTGATTTGGCCCACCCTGGTCATACAAGAGACATACACACTTCTCAGATCTTAACATTCTCCAGGATACTTTTTTACTTTAACCTTCCATTAATTAAGAGCTGCAGTGTATCCAGTGAAGAGATGGACATCTCTGAGTATTGGTGCACTCTGACAAGAAAAAGCTGAGCTAATCCCACCACAAGTGAGAATTAAAAGTCAATTGCAAGGTCTGGGTTTTAACTGTCTTTCGATCTTAAATGGAGCCCAAGATTTGCTGGGTTTTTTTTTTTTGTTTTTTTTTTGGCTCAACTATATAACCCATAATGCAGTTTTGCTATCTGCTGATAATGGAGGCAGGCTTCAGGCCTAAGAGTTCTTCCATGTGTCTACATCCAAGTACTCGATGTTCTAATATCACACTTTTGAAGTACCTACTCAACCATCCCGGAAAGACAATAAAAAAAAGTACATTTACTATTTTTGAGTACAGTAGGCCCTTGACATTCACGGGGGTACGGTTCCGGGCCTTCCCGTGAATCGAGATAATCCGCGAGTTCTGTACACGGAAGTAAAACCCCACATATGGCGTCATGTGCGCGAATGAAATACTATGTATCTATTACATACAGCTAACACATTCTACAGACAGTCTTACTCATTAATATAGTATTAATGTAGTAAAATGTAGTCATGATTAAGAAAAACCTTTGAAAAAGTTTTGTACTGTGATATTTAGTAATAAAATATATAAACATTATACAGCATATACTGTTGTAAAGCACTTGTTTTAAAGTCTTTTTCAATTATTATTCCAGTACAGTACCTCAGTTAATTCTGAGAATGTTTGTGCGTGAGATTTTATGTTCTGTAGCGTGTTTAACAAATGATACCAAAAGGATAAACTTTATTATGCTTCATGTCCTTTTACAACTTGGAGTGACGTGTCCAAGATGGCACTGCCTAGAGGGCAACATCACGGAGTTCTCAGAGTCAAATTGTTTTTGTTTGTTTTAATTTGTTTTGTTTGTTCATGTTTTGCACTATGCTCGTCTATGATCGGTCGACCCTACCACAGTTATGAGCAGCTTCAGCTTTGGGCAACTAAGCACGCAACAACTTCTATCGTGAGATGCAATGCAATGCAATGCTATGCTATGGGAGCTCTATGCTAACAATAAGCCCAGGCGGCGTTCTCAGATTCTCCGGCGCTTGGTTAGCACTTCCGGCCATACTGCTTTAAAATGTTCAGTCCCTGCGAAACAAGATTGACGAGCTTCATGCTCAGATTGCAGCACAGAGGAATCTACAGGACTGTGTTTCTGTGAAACATGGCTCGAGGACAGTACACCCGATAAGATGAACAAACAAAACAACAAATAATACAAATTAAAATGAACAATAGCATGCTAGCTCTGCTAATGTCATGCTAGCTCCGCTATTAGCATGTTGGCTCCGCTTAGTTATACACGCCCGAAGATACTGATCTTATCGCTGTAGTACAGTCAACCGGTCGTAGACAAGCATAGTGCAAAACATGAACAAATAAAATGAACAAAGAAACAATTTGACTCTGAGAACTCCGCGACGTTGCCCTCTGGGCAGCGTCATCTTGGAAACGTCACTCCAGCTTCAATGTAAAAGGATATGAAGATTACTGTAATAAAGTTTATCCTTTTGGTATCGTTTGTTAAACATACTACAGAACATAAAATCTCACGCATAAACATGAACTTGGGTACTGTACTGGAATAATAATTGAGAAAGATTTTAATACAACAGTTCAGAGAAAACCGTCGTTTCTCAGGAGAAAGTCTTATTTCTTCAGAAGAGACATCCAGCGTTTTCTATCGCTTAGCCAGAGAAGACGCATAGCATTTGAGTGGTATCAGAGCTTAACTGGTAATTAAAACACACAAAAAAGAGGCTCATTGACAACTTGTGTGCGAATGAGGAAAAAGGGGCGGGACATCAGCTCAACTAATCAGGAGAAAGGAGGGCAGCCATTGGCTGAATTTGAATCACGTGCCGGTTGCTCGGCAGTCAACGAATACTCAAACTATGGGTGCAAAACCGCGAATAGTCAAGGGCCTACTGTACAGATGCGCTCCCCAGCTTACGAACGAGTTAGAAATTCATCTAACGGCCGTACAGAACCTAAGTTGTTACAGAGCATTCTTTAGAGGGGAACGTATGTTTAAACCTTGTACAGAGGTTTTACAGCTGACGTCATGCATATATTATCCCAATGCGGGTTTTGTTATTGGTGTGAAAACAAACCATTCACTCCGGCCCCAACACAATAGCCCAAGCGTGTGTAAGGGTTTGATACTGCATTTATTTATTAAACAAGTGCAAAACTTTGTTGTTGTCGGTTGTACAAATTATAGAGGAAAGAAACCGGGTGTTAAATATCACAGATTCCCTGCTAATCAGGCCCGATGAGAGAAATGGATTTCTGCTTTGAAAGGAGCCGATACCGACAACAAAAGGAAAGATTGGCGACCAGCTCCTACCAGTCGTGTATGTAGCGAACATTTTGTTGGAGGCAAGTAATTTTTATCAGTAGATATATTATTATTTATTGTCTTAACCACAGTTTGATTCTATTTAGCTGTATATCTGGTGACCATTTATAAGCTGAGAGCAGCTAAAATGCTATTTAGTCTTTATTATAACATACATATACACAATATACAGTATATAACTATTATAATACTTCATAGACGTAGATCCACATGTTTGTGCTTAATATACAATGCAGGCAAAATGAAAAAAAAAAAAAAAAAAGTGAGTCATAATTACCTTTGCCATGATTAATACTTTGGTGTCCTCGCACAGCTTGCCATGGGCGATATTTGAGGCTTTCCTGAGTATAATATGCTCGCGAAGTGCCGAAACCCATCCAGATAAAAAATACTCATAAGCTTCCCAGATTTGACTTTAACAGTCTTTAATACGTATTCTAACACACACAACAAACATGCTGGTCTTTGGTTTCCGCTTCACTTGTTTAATCCCACAATGCATTACAGAAGATAAGATAAGATAAGATACAGCTTTATTAATCTCACAATGGAGAAATTCACTAGAATACACACAGAACCGGAATATACCAAGTTCTGGGGGGAGTAATCATTAACAATGATTGCTACACTCTAAGCCCTTTGGAACTTTTCAGTTTTTCGTGAGTATAATCGGATATGTGATTAATCAAATAATTATAGATATCTGGGTATGTTAAACCAGGTATCCTGTCCGTTGCTTAATCCATGCAGTTAACAAACAAACCATCAGGCAAAACGTATGGGTCATTTGTTAGCCCTGATAACCGTAGTTTTTGAATATACCGTTGTTTATGATCCTTATCATAATTACCAGGGATCTCGGAAAGCACTGGGATTGTATTACAGCTGTCAACATTCATATTTAAATAATCTACCACGCTAAAAACAGGCACCTCCAAAGTAAGTACACGTTTGTTTTCACCCCAATATGGCAGTAGCTACTCGGCGGTCACGTGACTGCAAAACCTCTATAAGTAACCTACACGAGTTTGTAGTGTATACAATCGATCTCTCTCTTCATAATGATCTCTACATCAATATCATTATGTCCTGTGTTTAAACTCCTGGTTCCTCTCAAGCACAGCACAGCGGATCTGATCAGATTCACAGAGAGTTTCACTCTTTGCCAGTTCATTATAATACTGGAGTCAATTTTTTTCTTCTTTGAAACTTTTGGCGCAAGTTCAGAAATGAATTGTTCTGCTTCTGTTCACGGACCTCCATATGGTGTAAATGTCAGCCACACCACTCTGCGGGAGCCTAGTATTAAGTGTACCTCAGAATAATGTTTAATCATATTTCATACTTATATTTAATATATACAGTCGGCCCCCAAATGACGAAGAGAGAGAAGACAGAGAGAGAGAGAGAGAGAGAGAGAGAAAGAGAAGGAATAACACTAGTTTTTAGTTTAGTTTTTTAAGTTGTTTTAATTGAGTACATGGTCAAGCAGGGAATGCGCTTTAAATTCCACGTCTTGTGGGCGTGGCCCGCAGCACGCGCGCGAGAGAGAGATAGAGAGAGAGAAAAAGAGAAAGAGATGTGTTGTGTGTGTGTGTGTGTGTGTGTTAACAAAAAATGTTTAATTGATAATAATAATAAAATGGTTTAATATGTTAATAAAATGTTTACATGGTTTAATAAATAATTTTCTTTTACTTTTAACACATATTTCATACAAAATTGGTGTACGTTTATCATTTTTAAAGGGTTTATCCAGTCCAAAGACTGGAGCATTAGAACAAATTAGGCATTTAACATGTAAGATGCGACCCCTACTTACGAAATCCCCGCTATATGAAAATGGCTCTGGAACGAATTAATTTCTTCGATTGTATCTTTCTATAGATTTTATCCAATTTCAGTTTCACTTCTGCCCTCGGACAGCCCTGTTTGTATCCCTGGATATTTGTAAAACAAATGTTCGGAAGTGTCTGTATTTGTACTTTGTACTACAGTGTAGATTTTTACACTTATAAATCACTCTAGCTGTAAAGCATTTGGGGTCTCTTAATGTGCTTGTTTATAACACACCACTGATAATTTCTGGAAAGGTCCTGCATTTTGATACAGGCCTGAGAATGAAGATTGCTGAAAAACTTTGAAAATAAGTCTGGGGTTGGGGGATGCAGGGCAATACCCCACCCCAGCCAAAAACGTATTTCAACTTTTTTTAACCTGAAAGTAGCCTTTTCCTTAAAGTAAAATCTGGATAATATAGAATAAATTGTTTGTTCACTCTTCATTTTAAAATATAAATAGATCCATGACCCAGAATAGAAATGTGTAATTTATGTGACTGGTCGGTGTTTGCGATAGATAATTCAACTTTAGAGTTTTGTTTTGCTAATATGTTCTCCCAGAGTAACAGTCACCGACTGATCTGATCTCAGCAACTTCCTCCATGCCCATCTGAAGTAATTTTTCACACCACCCCCTCTAACAATTTCCCTGGCACGATTCTTGTCACTTAAGAATTTTTGCAATCTCAGCAAACTCAAGCTATTAGTTACTGTACCTCACGTTTAGTACTTTTCAATTGACATACTCCGTGTTCACACATGGTATCGCAAATGTGTCAACCATGTCGTAAAATATTACCATAAACTAAACATGTACAGTAAACCCCCCCCCCCCATTCGCGGGGGTGGCATTCCACCCCTTCCCGCGGATCCTGAAAATCCGCGAGTTATTGATGCGGTTTTAAAGCCCTATGTATGATATTACGTGCGCTATAATATGCTTCTTAAACACATTCTATAGACAGTCTTGCTCATTAATACAGTAATAATGTACTAAAATGTAGTAATGATTAAGTAAAAACTTTTTAATTTTGTACTGTGATATTTATTAATGAACAAAGTGCTTAGGCTCCTTACCAGAAGCTAGAGAAGATGCAGGGCGTTTGAGTGACATAATCGGGCTCATTAAAAACACTAAAAACGTGAATTCACAATTCAGGCAATCACGTTGATGATGTGTGTGAAGGAGGGGAAAAAAGAGGTGTACACATCATCTGTAACCAATCAGCAGGAGAGAGAAACAAAAGCTCTCAGCCATTGGCTAAATTTGAATCACGTGCCAGTAACTTTCGGGTTTGTCGCTAATCCGCAAGTATGCAGGGCCGCAAGCGCTGAACCGCAAATGAGCAAGGGCTTACTGTATCTAGTACTAGTAGCCTAATGCTGTAAAACCACATAAACAACAAACTGAGGCATTTACGCATGTCATGGTGTAACCTGACTCCCATGATCTGTGTGGCGCCAGCTGTTCTGCATCGTTCGTTTAACGCGCAATCAAGCAAGTCAAGCAGTGCAACGACAAACTGTTAATAGCCAGGAAACAAGGCGCACACAGCCTCACCTCATGAGACAAATACTCTACCGTGCCTACCCTAACCCCAACCCCTACTCCCACCTAAAAAAAAAACCTTCCCAACGGATTTAGGAAAATCTCGAGAATTATATTTTTTAGTCAGAAAAAAATTTTGAGATCCGCAGAAAATTCTCAGGCCTGTCGATAGCATAAAAGACATTAGAAACTGATTGAGTATAGCACAGCGGAGCTCTGAATGATACTGAGAGACAGAGAGAGAGAGAAGCTGAATAACATAGGCATGGAGCAACACCTGGATGTTTGATGTTTGTCCTGTGTCCACCCTACCACAGGAAACGCAATACAGGTGCTGCATTACCAATTTAACAAAAAAACCCAAAACAAACCTGATTTATTATTAATAATGAAGCTGAAGTCCAGAAAATGACTCCAATACACAACTTTGATAGAATAAAACACCAAACATTACTGGGACTATAGAACATGAACTTCTTAAATGGATAATTTTACTAATGAAACGGGTGATACAAATTAATGTGGAAATTAAATAGTGGTGAAAGGAAACCTCAGTGTTGACCGCTACTGATTTCATTTCTGACCACAGCTGGGAGATGCCAGAAATTTATTTATTTATCTCCTTAAAGAAGCCACATCAGGGCGCAGTGATGAGGTGTGTGACTATTAACCCGCAGATCGCAAGCTTAAGTCTGGGTTGATGCCACTGCCTTTCCGGGACTTGGAATCTTTGGCCGAGTTCTCATGGGAGTGAGAAAGGAGTGGCAATCACTTCCCCGTCACTCACGGCGATCACCAGCCAATCAGATATGACTATCTGTACTTCTAGTTGAGTAAGGGACGCGTGTCACTTTGAATATGTCTGCAACCATCCCTGTATTACATTCTACACGTATGCACCAGTAACAGCGCTCATGGATTGGGCTGTACCATGCCAACATGTCACCTGTCATCTAAACTGGAAGTTTAACAGCATTATCTAAGCTAGCTAGCTAACATTTATAAGGAATGCCATTGCATTCAGATTTCAGTAGATTAATCCATCCTGCACGCTGCTTTTTATGTACGAACACAATAGCAGTATGTATATACAGACGCAGCCCCCGATAAGTGTTTTTGTGACCCACCTGTCCATCCTGGGTGAGGTGGTGGTGCAGCAGCTGAGAATGAGGCTGCTGGTGAGCAGGCAGGATATGCAGAAACTGAGCTGGAGCATAACCAGGGGCACCGCCGGGGTTCAGAGGTCCAGTACCACCTAGAGCCGAAGGCAGGTTGAAGGGAGGTGGTGTGCCAGTATGGAAACCCTGTTTATCAAATGACTGCAGACAAAGGAAGTTGTGGTCAGTAGTCATCCAAACCTGTTCAGGATATCATGAGGTGATGTAACAGTCACAGTCATTACCTGAGTCTTATTGTAGACAGTTCCACTGATGTCAGGTACGCCAGAGTTGCTGGAGGTCACTGAGACACCTGTTGCATTATGATGTGTAATATTAATATTCAGTCACGGATATGTTGGAAATGGTAAAAGAACCGACACATGTGCTTTGTAGCACCTTTTCCAGGCCCTGAAGCAGCAGATTTGGCTTGTGTCTGAGAGCTGTTGCTGTATCCTTTACTGTACTCTGCTCCTGCTGGGCCTTGTGTCAGGTCATCATACCCTGAAAACGAATGAAAGAACCACAAACAGCATGAACACAGCGAAGGGTCGAGCGAATCATGATGAGTGTGGGGGTCTGTGACGCACCTGAGCTAAAGGTGTGCTGGTTGTAACCACTGGGCTGCTGGAATGGTGTGGAAGGATTGCTCAGGCCCATGCTGTGCTGCTTCGCAGAAGTAGGAGGTACGAACATGGTGGGGCCGTACTGGAAGGCGCTGGGCATTCCGGGCACACCTGGGTAGTAGGGCAGGCCAGTGTAGCTGTAACCAGGGGGCAGAGCTGGATTCAGGAAGGTCTGCTGAGTGCTGTGGTGGGCCTGTGGCTGAGGCTGGCTCTGGCCTTGGCTCTGTGCCTGTGGTGGCTGAGGAGCCTGGGGAGCATGAGCTGCCGACAGGGTAGTAGGGGGTGCCGGAGAGGTGGAGTCACCCCTGCCAAATTTAGTCACTTCACCTTGGGAGGAATGAAGGCGCTGATGTAAATATACGTACTTTCCGATCTCCACTATGGTAACATCCGTACAGGCTTAAAATGTAATGGAGACTGGAAGAAGGATACCTGAGTAAGGATTATTGGCTAGGCTCCCATCTCTGCTGGACAGGGTTGCAGTGGGTCCTGGGAATGTGATTCCATAGTAATCCTGCACAACGTGGAGCGCGATGCGATTATACAGCCACAAAATCATGCCATTACAAACTTGCACATTAGGCTAATTGGCTGTTCCAAATTGACCCTAAGTGAAAGACTGAATAGTTATGTCTGCTGGCCCTGTGATGGTCTGGCGAGCTGTTCAGGATGTACTCTGCCTCCGGCCTGTGTCAGCTAAGAAATTTGCCAGCCTCCCCTGTGTCTAATAGAATTAAGCGATTCGGTGAATGAGAATGTGTGTTGCTAAGCCTGATATTGTCATAACACACCATAACAACAAACTGAGCAGATTTCTGACTGAAATGAGTTATGACTTACCATTGGTAGACGGGACTGCAGCATGTGGAGGTCTTCATAGCCGTAAATTTGCTACATGATGGAAACAGAGCATTGCATTAAATCCCTACGTCACACAATACGACACACAAAAATTCATATAAAGAAGAATCGACACATTCTTGGCATTAATGCCCCTAAACATTCAGTTCCCAGGAAACATGAAAGTTGAAATTACCGGGTAGGCGGGCAACAGACCTCCAGGCCCCATGATATACTGATTGGGTAGCAACGGAGGAACCCCCTGGGACAGGTTAGGGGGTGCTTTTCCTGTAATAAACCATCAACAACAATAAAAAAAATACATTAGTCAAATGTAATAGATCTAATACAGACCGCACGCTTGGCTTCATGTTGTGAAGTCATACCAGTAGAAGAGAGCAGAGGTGCAGTCCTGATTGCTGATGGCGCTGAGGTTCCATTGCCACTGAGCCCGAGAGCTGCCGAGTGTAGGTTGCTGCTGCTGGCGCTGTTACTGGAAAGAGCCGAGACAGACACGGACGAGAACGGCACTGACGACGCGGCCAGGGAATTCACACTGTCCACACTGGTGTACTGCAGACACATACAAGATGTGTGGAGGTGTGAAAATTTGCAACGTTTGGTACACAGAAGTTTTTGTGGTGTTTCTTATACTAAAGGGAATGATCTCCATCTTTTAGTTCTTTGTTGTTGTCTAATAATGAGCTCTTGGCATTGGTGACAAAAACAGTACATGGGTAATCTATGCGTTGGTGGCAATGACGTGTGTGTGGTGTGTGTGTGTATGTGTGTGTGTGTGTGTGTGTGTGTGTGTGTGTGTGTGTGTGTGTGTGTGTGTGTGTGTGTGTGTGTGCGTGTGTGTCATCACTCACCGTCAGTGAAGAGCTGGTGCCGAGGGCTGATACTGATGAATGGCCACTGCTCACATGGCTAGTAAAGAAAATCCAAAGCAACAAAAACAATAGCAGTACAACACTCCTGTGCTTCCATTTTGACATTGTGTCCCAAAGGAATAATAAAAAAGACAGAAGGGTTCACCTGCTGAGAGATGGGAGGGTCGTGGGCAGTTCAGGTGCAAGGCTGGATAGAGATGAGCTGTGTGGGGTAACTGAAGGGGGTAAGAGAGACAACGGGGCAGAAGGTGCAACACTGGGGCTACTGCCTAAAGACGGAGACTCTGGCTTTGGAGTGGAGGAACTGGATGCGGCTGGAAGCAAAAAGAGAAGACGGAGAAATGTTTACAGCCGTGTACTGTTGCATAAAAAAAATATATTTTAAATATATATCCAAAGCAAAAAAAGAACAAACAAACAAAAAAAGACTGTACACTTACAGTCTAGAGCAGCAGAGGTCCTTACACAATTAAAACCATTCTGTTTTAAAGAGACACCAAAAAAACTCTTAGCTGAAAACATCCAACTCTAACACTCCTGCTAACAGGAAGCAGACACTGCTGTCACTTACTGTCACAGGTCCAGAAGACTCCTTGCTCTGGGAGAATGTCAGTCGTGAATGAGGAGCTACTCCGCAGTCGAAGCTGTTCCCGGTTGAGGACGCCACCGACGAAGACGAAGAGCAGGAAGAGGAAGACGAGGAGGTAGAGGTGGTCACCGAGGCAGCAGTGGGTGTGGTAAGGGAGGGGGTGAGACTGGGTAGAGGCACAGAGGGAGGTGGGTAGATGCTCTCAGAGGAGGCCAGAGGCAGCAGCAATGGGACAGAACTGGCCACAGATGAGCCATGGTCACTACTGAGAGGGGCACACAATGCTGTCAGTTAATCCACAGGGATATATTCAGGTTATTAGGCATATACAGTCGGCCCCCAACTTACGAAGACCCCTGTGTACGAAATCTCCGGTTTAAAAAAAACATTGTCCTGGGTTTCCGTCCCCGAGATACGACACAACCCCCTCTTATGGTGAGAGTTGCTCTCTCATTGGCTGTCTCTCAACATCCCGCCCACTGGCCTCCCAGAAAGAGACAGAAGGAAGCTTCACTCTTTAGTTTTAGTTTAGTTTTTTTAAGTTGTTTAATTCAGTAAATGTTTAATAAATGTGGGCAATTTGAGCTCATCTGGAATTCCAATCCCTCAAGGAATCAAATTAAAGTTGAGTTTGTGAAGCAGGGAATGCGCTTTGAATTCATGTCTTGTGGGCGTGGCCCGCAGCACGCGCGTCCGTGAGAGAGAGCTAGAGAGAGAGCGAGAGAGAGAGAGAGAGAGAGAGAGAGAGAGAGAGATATGTGTGTGTGCGTGTGTGTGTGTTAATAAAAATGTTTAATAATGGTTTAATTAATAAATGTTAATAAAATTGATTAGTATGTTAATAAAATGTTTAAATGGTTTAATAAATAATTTTCTTTTACTTTTAACACATATTCATAAAAAATTGGTGTACTTTTATCATTTTTAAAGGGTTTATAGGGTTTATCCAGTCCAAAGACTGGCGCCTTGGCACGAATTAGGCGTTTAACATGTAAGATGCAACCCCTACTTACAAAATCCCCGCAATACGAAAATGGCTCTGGAACAGATTAATTTCATAAATTGGGGGCCGACTGTATTACATAAAAGATGCATATTTGGATTATCAGAGGCAGTGGTGGCCTAGTGGTATAGGGTGCTGGATCGCTGATCCAAACGTAGGGGGTTCGAGTCCCACTCTCCACAAGGTTGTCACTGTCCCCCCCAGTGCAGCTAACTGGGTTATCAAAGGCCGGTCATGTCTCTCACTGTCTGTGGTGAGAGGTTAATTTAAAAGAACTGTTGCTGACGTTCGACAAGAGTAGCTGCAAAGCCATCAGTGTGTTTCAGCCCTGCGATGGCCTGGCGAGCTGTCCAGGGTGTACTCTGCCCTTGCTCGGAGTTGGCTGGGATGGGCACCAGCCTTCCCGGGACCCTAATTAGGATTAAGCGGTTACAGAAAATGAATTGAACTGAATTTGGATTATCGTCAACAAAATTATGGCCTAAAATAAATCTATGCTGTAATCATAAACAAACAAAATGTTTCTGAGATCCAAAAATCATTTCTCCTAATTGACCTGATAGGTTTGGAGTAGAGGCTGCTTTGAGTCTGAGGAACAGACACGGCGGATTCCCGCGTGGCTTCGCTGTCAGGCTGGCCAAAGTCTGGCAATGACGACTCGGAGCCAAAATCCAGAGCACCAAACTGCACGTTGAGTCCGGACACGTCTGCCGATCCAGGCATCTCCACCGCAGTGGACGGAATCTAGAGACAGAGAATAGTTTATTTTACATCTCAACTACTGTATATGATTGCTGCAGACTGTATAATTACCACTCATTTGGTATAATAAATGTCTTTTTCTGTACATTTTTCATAAACCTACCGTGCTCGAAAGCACACTGAGGAAAACTGTTCTCACTGCAACCAATTGCTCTTGTTTAACTTAAAGATGAAAAGCACAGGGGACTGGGGAAAAAAAGCACTCACCTTGGATGTGGGAGCTATCCTTCGTTTCTGTGTCTTAATCTGCCGGTGCTGCGTACTGCTGATCTGTGAGTCTGCAGCCTGTGGAGGGACCACATGGCTTTGAGAAGGCTCCGGTGTTTTAGAGAAGGCCTCCAGTGGAGCCTGGTTTGCCGACGGACCGTTCTGAAATGGTGGACTCGGCTGCCTCGTCAGCGCTAAAGATCCTGTGTTGTTCAGGGAGCTCTGCTGCCGCTGGCTCAGCTGACTTAGTACCAACGAAGGTTCTGGTTGCATCTTAAACTCCCCTGGAAGACACCAAACACAAAATGAAGTCCTTGTGTTAATGGTCAAAAGCTGAACATGAATGGAGGTGTGGTTTACAATGAAAATGCTGTAAATGAAACTCACGACTGAATTGGGAAGGAAGTGAGGCAGAGCATTGTGTTCCAGGGGGTTTGATATCCCAGGATGAAGAGGGAACAGACATCCCTGTACCCCCCAGTCCACCTACAGGGGCACAACTGTCCCCTGAGCTAGGAGGCTGGGAGGGAAGCTGCCCGAGACCTGGTCCCTTCAGTTGCTCCAGTATCTGTTGTCCTGCAGTCTGTCCCAGCTTAGGGCCGCCCAGCTCCCCAAATCCAGAACCCAGAACTGAGGACTGTACACACATTTGTACTCTATGCATAATTATCCATCCATCTATCCATCCATCCACCCATTATCTATACCAGGACTTTAATTCTATGGATGCATTCAGAAGGACATGCCGATACAGTATATCAGTGTAGCAGCCTCAGTTACATTAGATCAGGGATTACTTTTAAAAACTCCTTGTTCTCATTGCCTCACCAGGGTGGCATGTGCGTAGCTGGTAGTGCCAGTGGTGGCGCCTCCGTTGCGTGTGGGCTGGTGGTGGGAGTTGGTGAACACAAGGCTGTGGCCGAGCCCTTGAGACGAGGTTGGCTTCAGGTTCTCCAACTCTTCCCTGCCAGAAGGCTTCTGCAGCAGAGATGCCAAGTCCAGACTGCAGCAACACAACACACACATCATTTATTACAGGAGCATTTAATTTAATCCCAGCAAAACAACGCACAGCATGCAATGGTTGCAACACGGTCTTATGCGGAATTCTCACCTTTGGCCAGGTGTGATATGGTTCTCAGGTGGAGGTGCACATGAAGAGGTGAACACTTTGGTCTCTGAGAGCTGAAAAGACAAAACCCTAATCATGAGCTGCAAGTCAGCATGCTCTTAAAACCAGAATGCTCATATTAACAGTAATCAGCTACAGTAATCGACAGCTTGACCTACACTCACATCCTCGGTCCAGTCCTCCGCTGCCCAGTCTTCCAGAGTGTTGCGCCATGCCACTGTGGAGCCAGGATGAAGAAAGCAAAGGGGAAAACTTCTTGTACTGTTAGCTAGCTCACGGGTGTGTTTAAAAGTGCGGTCACATGATATCGGTCATAATCCCAGATTTGCGCCGATCATATTCTGATGTTATATTGGAGGAAATCAGAGAACTTCAGTACACCTCAGAGAGCATTGGAGAGCATTTGAGAATTTTGGTGACAACTTCAAAGAAGAGTGAATTACAGGGATCCCTCACTTTCCACGGTTAATTGCGACCAAGATCCCCCCCAGAACAACTGAATCCCGCGAACTACGATCAACCCCCCCCCCCCGAATGACGTATACATACATGTATATAATATCAATAAATACATATTCAATGATACAAATGCTTATAATAACAATTAAACATTAAAAATAATGCATAAGATGTAAATAAAATATAAATACACACAAAAACAGACGCACATGCACGCACGCAAAAGCGCACCTCAGAAAAACGTGACTACAGTGGTACCTCACCTTACGAAAGACCCAACAAACAAAAAAATCCAAGATACGAAACGCATTTCCGTCTCTGGATACGAAAAAATTTGACATTATGAAACGCGCAATCTCAAAAATTCAAACAATGCACGAGTTGCTCGCCCATTGAAATCAGAGTAACATTGGTACACATCTGTAGAGACTGGTGTATCATTTAGAAAAACGTAAGCAACATAAGGAGACCTTCGAGTCACATGCTGGTACATCTGCACTTTTTATACAATATCGGAGACACATCAGGAAAAAAAAAATCAGAATTATGCATCCGTATAGACTTTAATGAAATGGAAATCGGAATAACATCGCCTAACAATCAGAGAACAATGGTACGTATCGGACACTGGAGAGAGGTCTGTACATATCGTAATAAAATCAGATGTCAATTAAGAACATCGGCGCATATCGGAGCAAAATTGGCTGAAACATCGGAATATGATTTGCTTAAATTGAACATTTATGCCCAGTATCATGCGAGTGCGCCTTAAGTGTGCATCTCTTTTACCTGTACCATCTGTGGCATTGTTGGTCCCCGAATCCCAGACGTCAGCATGCGAGTTGGTCGTGCTACTGTCCATAGTGTAGTCCGCTGGGTTAAAGGTCCTGCAGGTTAAATATAATCAATCAATGCTTTTTTTGATTTTGTCACAAAACAAAATCTCAAACAGAGAGGAAACCAATGCAGAGCTGTGTGCACACAGTATCATACAGACCCCATTCCCTGTGCTGTGAACCTGCTGGCCCCTGGAGTTCGACCTCTCCCTCTGCCTCCAGACACTACACACACACACACACACACACACACACACACACACACACACACACACACACAGACACACACAGACACACACAGACACACATACACACACACATGAAGAAACTAACCGATGCACTAAATGAGTGTGTGTCCAAGTTTGCCTTTGCATACCTCGTCCTTTTCCTCTGCGCCCACGGTCGGATCCCTTCTCTATCGGTGCGGAATCCACGCCATTCTCCTCAACCCTGTTAACTGAAATTCACACATGCACAGAAAGAGAAATGCAATGTTTTCATATGGAACATGCTGTACTGACACATATTTAATCCATACCAGCCCTGCGATGGCCTGGCGAGCTGTCCAGGCTGTACTTTGACCCCAGCCAGAGTCGGCTAAAATGGGCACCACCTCCCCACAACCCTAATTACGATTAAGTGCTTCAGAAATTAAATGATTAATCAATATCAGTGACTGAAACCTTGAATTTTTCTAAATAAACATTAAAAGGATTTACACCATGTGATATAACTCCTATAAAACAAACCATCTGCAAGTTTTTATGCATTTTAAACACTGAAACAGTGTTGTGTGGCTCCCTCCTAGGCATTTTATTTGTTTTCCAATTAAAGAGCCAGTGCTGTGTATAAACACTGGATCGTTATTTATGATGGCATTCCATACTTATGAAAATGTCATTAAGCCACAAGCTCGATTTTGTTGATGTGTCTGTGCTCACGTGCCACACAGGCAACCCAGCTGGTCGCCAGCACTGAGTGCACTTGCTCTTCTTGTTTAGCAAATTGTTTTTCTTCATAAAGAGAACAAATTTTTCAAAAAGAGTAAGTTATAGTATGGCTGTTTTTTTTTTGCTGAAAATAAATGTGAGCCACTCCACCGAAAGTAGGCTCTTGCATACAAAAATGAAAAATGAGCTTTTTATACAGTCAGATAGAGGAGGCCCAAAGCTGCAAAATGAAGCAAAAAGTTTGTCAATACAGTGATACCTCTGCTCACGAACATAATTGCTTCCCAGAAAGTGTGTGTGAGGCGAAAAGTTCGTCTTCCGAACATTTATTTCCCATAAGAAACCATTAAAATGAGAATAATCCGTTCCCAGGTCCCCATAAAACATAATTTTCTACTAAATAAGCCTTAAAACTACACAAAAATATACCTTATTTTATGTATAATAAATGTGCTATTGTATTGTAATTAAAGAAATAAACTGTACTGTATAATAAAGTCGTTTTATTTACCTTTGTGATGGTAGTTGATGGCTTGATGGAATGGAGTGGGAGGAGGAGGGAGGGACTTACTGTTTGGAAGGAGTATTTGGAAACGCCTACTGTTTGGAAACACCCTTAGCCACACACGCACCCTTAATAGCTTCCTTGTTCTTAAGGATGGTGGTAGACTTAGCGTACTGGTACTGGGACGCTAAGTCACACAAACGCACACCTCGTTCGTGTTTTTCAATGATCTCCGCCTGTGGTGGGGTCTTTTTCGGTCCCATAATAGCAAAAGTACACTCAATATGGTCCAAAATGTCTAGCAAACACAAACCACTTCCGCACTCAAAGAAAGGGGTGTGACGAACTGTGACGCCGTGAGCGTGCGTCAGCTTCTCGTGGCCGCCACCGTGGCGCTGTTCGACCGCGTGGTTTGATTCGTCTGCCGAAAACTAGTTCGTCAGCAGAGACAATATGCTCGCAAATTTAATGTTCTTGAGGCGAAAAGTTCGTGAGCTTAAGCGTTCGTCAGCGGAGGTTTTACTGTACCTTGAAAACTGACTGAGCTATGCCATTTCTTGTGTCAGCATTCAACTAAAAATTTCAAAGACATTTAAGAGAAAAATGAGCACCAAGATTGCACTTCTTCCAAGATCATTCGTCCGAAGCAACCAAACATTTTTATGCACCTCAGCCATATAAACTTTTAGAAAACATGTCTAGGAAAAGTTTTAGGAAGAGATGATAAGAGAAATTATACTCATTTTAATCTGACAGGCCCCTTTTAAACCCATCAGTCACAGTGGTAACCCCCAAAAAATGAACAAAAAATATTACTTTTTTTTTTTCATTTTTGTTTATTCCAATAAGACCAGTATGTATCGTTTCGACCATTATATAAAGGTTCAAATGCCTTCAAATGATACTGATTGAAAAAAAAACCACTGTCAGGTTCAAACAATCACACTGAAATTAAGAAAACTATATAACAAAACTCTCTGATCTCTTTATACAAGTATGCTTAATCAACTCTGCGCTCATCATTATTATCTTAATCTATATCCTGCTCAGCAGAAAGGATCCCATCAACATCCCAAACACAACAAACTGACTCATGCACACTTTTATTAACAGCTGACTCTTCTTCATCAACATCAAAATCAAAATCGTCATCAACACAGCTGGCATCATCATCATCATCATCATCATCATCATCACCATCATCAGTTTGTTCATCTACAAAAGAAATGAAACATTTACGTATTTTTCAGGTCTTGACCAATTTTCATACAAAACTATACAACCCACGATCTAGCATGTCCAGTCCAGACAAGATTACATACAAATCAAATAATAAAAAAAATTAAATAATCAAATTTTGCGTGCAGAGAAAAATACTCACCGGCGAAATAATATTCAAGAACGCCAAGCATTCCGGCATCTTCAAAGCCCAATTCTCATGTTGAATTTAACATCTATACCAATGCTGCTAGACATCACAGTGACATTTCACTCTTCTTTTCCAGAAATTATGTGTATTCACAATCTTATAAATAAACTTAATGACTGTTATTGAAGAGGAAGTCGGAGATAAATTCAGCGTGCAGTGAACCGGAAGTTAACACCGGATGTTAACGTGTAACGGGCACTGCGCATGTGCAAGCCCAAGCTGACCAATCAGTGTGCTCATTTCAGATCTCCCTTAGCAACTAGCCTGCATTGTTTACAAGCATATCGTCTTCATAACCTTTATTTTATTCACTGAAACGGCATTTTAATATCAAAACAGCATCCAAAATGGAGAGAATACTTCACGGCCGTTCTTCTGGTGTATGGATTATAGTGTGTCTTATATCGAACTCGGTGAGTAATTGCAACAACCAGTAAGTTTTGCTACTGTTTTTATCTAGTTTTATGAAAAAAAAAAAAAAAAGACATTTTTAGTGCGCTTTAGTCGATTTCACATGAACAAGTGATAGTTGAATACTTGTTTTAATAGTTTATGCAAAAATCCAAATTTTGATAAAAATGGACCATTTTTACTTTTATGGCCTTTATCTCAAAAGTGGTCTTTGCGACAAGCGCCTACTTTCAGTGGAGCGCCTCACAAATGCAAACATTTTCAGAGCTTCACATTTAGACAGTGAGTGAATATTGATGATTTATTTTTTTTGGTGCACACAGGATAGACAGGAAGTGGAAATGAGATAAGAAGCTGAAAGTTTTCTGGAAAAAGATCATTGGATGCAACCTTTGACTACACTGGGTTGGAGTGAGTACAGACGCTCCCCGATTTACGTTCATCCGTTTTATGTTTTTTTCGATTTTACGTTTTTTTTTTTTTTTGGGGGGTTAAAAAGTCAAATTTTGAGTTTAGGCGTACCTACGTAGTACGCTGACGTAATGACGCAATGACGCTGCGTCCATTGTTTACAAACGACAGACTGAATGTGCCCCTCCTTCTTCCCAGTTCAGTTATATACTAGTCCTTCTCAAAAAATTAGCATATTGTGATAAAGTTCATTATTTTCTGTAATGTACTGATAAAAATTAAACTTTCATATATTTTAGATTCATTACACACCAACTGAAATATTTCAGGTCTTTTATTGTTTTAATACTGATGATTTTGGCATACAGCTCATGAAAACCCAAAATTCCTACCTCAAAAAATTTGCATATCATGAAAAGGTACTCTAAACGAGCTGTTAACCTAATCATCTGAATCAGCGAATTAACTCTAAACACCTGCAAAAGATTCCTGAGGCTTTTAAAAATTCCCAGCCTGGTTCATTACTCAAAACCGCAATCATGGGTAAGACTGCTGACCTGACTGCTGTCCAGAAGGCCATCATTGACACCCTCAAGCAAGAGGGTAAGACACAGAAAGAAATCTCTGAGCGAATAGGCTGTTCCCAGAGTGCTGTATCAAGGCACCTCAGTGAGACGTCTGTGGGAAGGAAAAAGTGTGGCAGAAAACGCTGCACAACCAGAAGAGGTGACCGGATCCTGAGGAAGATTGTGGAGAAGGGCCGATTCCAGACCTTGGGGGACCTTTGGAAGCAGTGGACTGGGCTACAGGTGCCGCATTCCCCAGGTCAAGCCACTTTTGGACCAGAAACAGCGGCAGAAGCGCCTGACCTGGGCTTCAGAGAAGCAGCACTGGACTGTTGCTCAGTGGTCCAAAGTACTTTTTTCGGATGAAAGAAAATTTTGCATGTCATTCAGAAATCAAGGTGCCAGAGTCTGGAGGAAGACTGGGGAGAAGGAAATGCCAAAATGCCTGAAGTCCAGTGTCAAGTACCATCACAGTCAGTGATGGTCTGGGGTGCCATGTCAGCTGCTGGTGTTGGTCCACTGTGTTTTATCAAGGGCAGGGTCAATGCAGCTAGCTATCAGGAGATTTTGGAGCACTTCATGCTTCCATCTGCTGAAAAGCTTTATGGAGATGAAGATTTAATTCTTCAGCACGACCTGGCACCTGCTCACAGTGCCAAAACCACTGGGAAATGGTTTACCGACCATGGTATTACTCTGCTCAATTGGCCTGCCAACGCTCCTGACCTGAACCCCATAGAGAATCTGTGGGATATTGTGAAGAGAAAGTTGAGAGACACCAGACCCAACACTGTGGATGAGCTTAAGGCCGCTATCGAAGCATCCTGGGCCTCCATAACACCTCAGCAGTGCCACAGGATGATTGCCTCCATGCCACACCGCATTGAAGCAGTCATTTCTGCAAAAGGATTCTCGACCAAGTATTGAGTGCATAACGGAACATAATTATTTGAAGGTTGACTTTTTTTGGATAAAAACACTTTTTTTATTGGTCGGATGAACTATGCTAATTTTTTGAGATAGGATTTTTGGTTTTCATGAGCTGTATGCCAAAATCATCAGTATTAAAACAATAAAAGACCTGAAATATTTCAGTTGGTGTGCAATGAATCTAAAATATATGAATTTTTAATTTTTATCAGTACATTACAGAAAATAATGAACTTCATCACAATATGCTAATTTTTTGAGAAGGACAGTATATATATATATATATATATATATATATTTATTTATTTATTTATTTATATAATATAATATAATATAATATAATATAATATAATATAATATAATATAATATAATATAATATATTGTGTTAAGATGTCATCTCTGTGAGCTTTATGTTTACACTGTTTTGTATGGACTTTTGTAACCCTAAGCAAATATGGTTGGTCAGAATTTTAAGCCAACTAGCATGGGTGCAAGTCTCATACACAGAGATGAATTAACTATCTGCTCAGATCGGCACAATCTACCATGCATACTCAGTGAAGCAAAGAGAGTTGTAATATGAATGAAAACCCGAATGCACAAATAACAGAACAATTACAGATATTTATTATCTTTTAGCAGAATCCTAAGAGTGTATACTTATTTTTATATTAATATTCATTAGGATTTGTACTTGTTCTTTGTATGCATCTCTTGAATAAAGTTTACTTACTTACACAAAAGAAAGAACTCTCCGCTTTGCTGGGATTTACATCAGTGCAGGCTGTGTTCTAAATGAGTTCAACGGCACCCTTGCGCATTTGAAAGACCGGAAGTCTGTATAACCCACAGCAAGTACACTACTTTCGCAAGTACACTACTTCCGGTATTGAGCGCTTCACATATTGTAAGCGTTGATTGGCTGTTTTAAGCTTCATGTAAAGTAACTCGGGATAAATAAGTGACTTATTTGAAATCAATGTGGATATATTTGATATTATCTTACAATGTTATGTTTATAATAATTGATTTAGGGGTGTTTTATGAGATATGGTAATGGTATTTGTGGCTGTATAGTACAGTTTGAGCGTCATACGTCACACGTCACTGCAACAACTTACGTTCACTTTCAACTTACGTTCGGCCGTCCAAAACCAATTAAAAACTTAAGTCGGGGAGCGTCTGTACCAACAAATATGGCGGATTTTTTTTTTTAAATGCAAGCCGTCTTTGTAATACTTACTGCAGATGTGCCCTCAACAGAATAAACCATCTGTGGGTCTTTAGATTTCATTCATTTACAGTATTTGGCAGATGCTGTGATCCAGAGTGACAAGGGCCCAACAGTGGTGATAGTGGGGATTGAATCGCTGACTTTCGGATCAGTAACCCATCACCTTCACCACTAAGCCACCACTGCCAACAATAATCTGCTATTCGTACCGTATCTTGATGGTTTATTATTGTTACATCTACAACACATCTGTTAAAGAATCCTCAGCTCGCCTTACCTGGCCGATTACGGCTGGTTCCCTTCCCTCTCCGGTTTGCTCCTCCACGAGCCTTGCCGCTCTCGTTCTCGCCTTTCTTCTCCCGATTCTCCTTGTTCTCTTTGCTCTCACAGGAAATGCTGTCCTTTCCCAGGCTTTTCTTCTTGCCCACTGTCTCCCAAGAGGTCTAAAGAAGTATAGAGACAACTTTTAAAAGATTAATTAAAAAAAAAAAAACAACAACACACTGGTTGGTGAAAATATCCAGAATACTTCAAATATCTGCAGCACTCTGTGCCATGTGTTTTTGAGCTCAGTTTAGAAGTTCAAATCTACAATAAACCATGCAACAAAAATACACGGCATGCTAACACGGGTGGATTCTGGTACACAGAACGAGAACTGAAAACGAGTTTCACTTGGATGTAGATTAGGATCTCTGTGCTGTTTGTGCTCAAACTCTCTGAAACTGCTCCTTTTGGTCAGAGCGTGATGGCTGTGTTGTTTAGCAACTAACAATGTAGAACAAACCTCAGAACCATTTCTTATCAGCTCAGAGATATCCGAATGGTGTAGGTTTATTTAAACCTTTAAGTGATTACGAAGCGGTTTGGAGTGAGTTGCAACCCAGAAACAAGAAGCACGCGGATGTGATCAGGAATTGTGCAGGACATTGAGTGGTTGATGATTTGAGTCGAAGGTTTACGCCTGATCCTGTCCTGACCGAGGATTACATCCAGATCATCTCAGACACATGACCCACTTTCTATTTTAGAGATTTCCCAGAAATCTCACCTATAGGCAGAGGCCTCTCAGATTTCACTGGATCCATTTCTCACATCAAATTTTAGTCTCTGAATCAATGGAATGAAATCTAGTTTCATATTCAGTTTGGTAGTCCTTCAAAGACCAGGAGATTCTATGTGTTAATACCTCCCCAGTGATATGAGTTATAATCACTAAAAGCTAAACAGGCTTCCAAAGGAACTCAGAGTGATTCCACACTACACAACTGTGGGCTTCTTACTTTATGGCAACAGTATGAAAAGGATTCAGTGTGATGCTCGGGTGTACCAATAGTTTTGAATATTGCAGTATGTCCTTTCAAATAAGCCTTCACCTATTTTTTTTTTTTGGTAACGTGTGTTTTGGTTTTTTTTTACCGTATCAGAAGTCCCCTCCAACAGGAAGTTGATGGCCCTGTTGACATCCTCATTACAGTCATGAAGAGCAACCATGCACTCGTCCTGGTTCTTTCCCGTCACCTCCATGAGCTACAAACATAGAAACATACACTTCAGCCTAATTCCACTCACTGCACTTCTTTTCTTTTTGGCTTTTTCCCGTTCTCAAGAGTCGCCACAGCGAATCATCTGATTCGCACATTTCATTTGGCATAGGTTTTTACATTGGATGTCCTTCCTGTGACAACCCTTTAGCAAGGGACAGAAACACGCTGACGGCTTTGCAGCCTACTCTTTATGAATGTCAGCAATGGTTCTTTTACATGACTCTCACCATAGACAGTGAGAGACATGGCCCGCCTTTGATAACCCAATTAACTCACTGCACTGGTTTGTGGAAAAAAGGAGGCGGTTATTTGGCTGAGATGGCAAATAAGTAGAATATAATCCCAGTCAAGGGCTCCCGCTGAAGGGGAGACGGAAACATTGGATTACTGGGCATTAAAGGAGCTGTGCCATGATTTTTACCCAAATTCGGTTCCCTCAAAAGTCATCTAGATATGCCATGAATGTCCAAAATACTATTCTGTGTTTGTCAAACGGCCTTTTAACTTGAAAATCAAAAAGAGTTGAAGGATTTCAAACCCGACACACAGTGAGCGGAAATGGATGGTAACGAGGGCTTTGTAAAGTCTTGTTGGTGGAGCAGACTTCAAATATTGAAATGTCCTGGCAAATTCCTCACTGCGTTGCCATATGAACATAATGTATGTCTAGTATCCTTTCTAAACCAAATTTCCATCTATGGAACGTAACACCTTCTTTAATAACCCCATTGATGTTATTTAGGGGGTGATACGGTGGCGCGCGTGTGTGTGTGTGTGTGTGTGTGTGTGTGTGTGTGTGTGTGTCTCACAGCAAGAAGGTCCTGGGTTCAATTCCCAGCTCGGGCGTTTCAGTGCGGAGTTTACATGTCTCCATATGCTTGTGTGGATATTTTCCAAGCGTTCCAATTTCCTCCCACAGTCCAAAAATATGCACAGTAAGTTAATTGGCTGTTTCAAATCACCAGTGAGTATGAATGCATGCTTGTCCTGTGATTGTTTGGCAAGCTGTCCAAGAAGTTCCACCTATCCTCGCCCACAGTCGGCTGAGATAGACGATAGACCCCCCCCGACACTAATTTGGATTCAATCTTCTTCTTTTCCTTTCGGCAGTTCCCTTCAGGGGTCGCCATAGCGAATCATTTGCCTCCATCTCACCCGCTCCTCTGCATCTTCTGCTCTTACACCAACTACCTTCATGTCCTCCTTCACCAATCCATAAATTTCTTCTTTGGTCTTCCTCTAGGCCTTCTGCCTGGTAGTTCCAACCTCAGCATCCTACTACCAATATACTCACTATCCCTCCTCTGTACATGTCCAAACCATCTCAATCTAGCCTCTCTGACTTTGTCTCCAAAACCTCTTACATGTGCTGTCTCTCTGATGTGCTCATTCCTAATCCTATCCATCCTCGATACTCCCAAAGAGAACCTCAACATTTTCATCTCTGCTACCTCCAGCTCTGCATCCTGTCTTTTTCCCAGGGCCACTGTTTCTAAACCATACAACATCTCTGGCCTCAACACCATCTTGAACACTTTTCCTTTCATTCTTGCCAATACCTTCCCATCACACATCACACCGGACACTTTTCTCCAACCATTCAAACCTGCCTGCACACGCTTCTTCACCTCTTTTCCACACTCTCCATTGCTCTGGACTGTTGAGCCTAAGTACTTAAAATCCTCCATTTTCTTTATCTCTGCTCCCTGTAACCTCACCGATCCTCTTGGGTCCTTGTCGTTCACACACATGTATTCTGTCTTACTGAGGCTAACCTTCATTCTTCTCCTTTCCAGGGCATACCTCCAGCTCTCTAGATTTTCCTCCACTTGTTCTCTGCTCTCACTACAGATCACAATGTCATCTGCAAACATCATGGCCCATGGAGAATCTTGTCTAACCTCGTCTGTCAGCCTGTCCATCACCATCACCATGACGGCACGGTGGCGTAGTGGTTAGCACGTCCGCCTCACAGCAAGAAGGCCCGGGTTCGATTCCCGGCCTGGGCGTTTCTATGTGGAGTTTGCATGCTTGTGTGGGTTTCCTCCGGGTGCTCCGGTTTCCTCCCACAATCCAAAGACATGCATTGTAGGTTAATTGGCCGTTCTAAATTAGGGACTACAGATGGAAACTAGCTATTAAGCTATAATCTGGTACAGTACATCTCTGTCTCTATGAGCTTAATGTTCCTGTACATTGTCCCTTAAATAAATAAAAAAATAATAAAAAAATTAGCAAATAAGGGGCTCAGAGCTGATCCTTGATGCAGTCCCACCTCCACCTTGAATAGTTATGCCAACAGCACACCTCACCACTGTCTTACATCTCTCATACATGTCTTGCACCACTCTAACATACTTCTCTGCCACTCCAGACGTCCTCATGCAATACCACATATCCTCTCTCGACATCCTGTCATATGTTTTGTCCAGATTCACAAAAGCACAATGCAGCTTCCTCTGACCTTCCCTGTACTTCTCTATTAACATCCTCAAAGCAAACACTGTATCTGTATTGCTCTTTCTTAGCATGAAACCAAACTGTTCACAAATGCTCACCACTGCCCTTATTCTCACTTCCACTATTCTTTCCCATAACTTCTTCATATGGCTCATCAACTTTATCCCTCTATCCCAACTTGATCCCATCAGGGTCAACTGCCTTTCCACCCTTCACTCTCTTCAATGCCCTCCTGAATTCACCCTTACTAATCTTTGCTACTTCCTGATCCTAAACAGTCACCTCTTCTACTCTTTGTTCTCTCTCATTTTCCTCATTCTTCTTCTTTTCCTTTCCTTTTCCTTTCGGCTTTTCCCTTTTTCAGGAGTCACCACAACGAATCATATGATTCACATGTTAGATTTGGCATAGGTTCTTACGTCGGATCCCCTTACTGACACAACCCTTTAACAAGGGGCAGAAACACACTGACGGCTATGCGGCCTACTCTTTACGAAAGTCAGCAATGGTTCCTTTACATAAACCTCTCACCATAGACAGTGAGAGACTTGGCCGGCCTTTAATAACCCAGTTAGCTGCACTGGGGGGCAGTGACAACTTTGTGGACAGTGGGACTCGAACCCCCAACCTTTGGAGCAGCAATCCAGGCCACCACTGCCCCATTTGCCTCTCATTTTCTTCATTCATCAGCAATAATTTGAATTCAGTGACTTAGAAAATTAATTGATTGTTATTTAGGGCAGTTTAAAAAAAAAAAATAATAAATAAATAAATTAATTAATTAATTAAAAAAAACACACACAACACCACCCCTTTAACATCCTGTTTTAAATAAAAACTTTCCGACACAGTGATGAACCCAACAGTCAACTCTACATCACTGAAGAAACAATTTCAGCCTAAAATTTTGTCAACATGAACATCAGCACTGGTGTGTTGTAATACTGTAGAATCCTCGTTTAAACCCAAAAGCCTACAGTGAAGTGCGCACTACCTTCCAGTATATAATGGTAAATACTGCACATGTTTCTGAAGCTGTACAATGATGTGCCCTGATGACATCACCTGGTTGACTTTATCTTCGAAATCTGCATCGTTCTTATCGAAAATCATCTGGGCAAGTCGGATCTGTTCGGCTGTAGCCTAAAAACAAGAATAATTACGAAAGAATTCATGTTCATGTACACCGTGAGGGTACCAAGGATTTACAAGTTAAACATTTCATGTGTATTTAATTCTCACTCAGTCAGTCCCAGATTCGGATTCATGTAAATGATTAAATCCAGCTTCATACACATATTAACACTGGTCCATACAACAACACCGAACATTGCGTATATACCTGAAGCTGTTTCTGTGGCTGTGTGGTCTGTGTGGACGTGGGCAGCACTTTCTCCCTAGTACCCCGGGCACGATCGCCGCCCAGCGAGGTCATCATATACAGTATATACAAAAGAATGTATGTACAAAATAGAAAAATCTGAAAAACAAAAACAAGTCATTAAATTACACCATATGTCAACTTCCTCAGCTTTAGTAACCAATCCCAAGTCCACGTCTATCTTAAAAATGTAATCCTACAGCAGACACACACTATAAAAACAAACCATACAGCCACTCCCCGAGTGCATCTGCACATCTGGAAGAGGAATTACTGCAATACTCCACTGGGTTTTTTCTCCCCCTTTTTTCTTTCAATATATACAAGTTTAAGTCCTCTCAATATCTGGAGTGTATTTGTGATTACCATACCCAAGAGTTTTGAAACACTCCCCTGCACAGAGAACAAAACGACAAACTTGGTGACCCAAAACTCAGCCAAGGGGAAGTTGTTGAGGTGGTCAAAAACTGTTTTAATTTAAGCAAACTATGCAAGAACAGTCTTAGCAGCATCTACAGGATGAATAGGCCTGAAAAATATTCAGAGAAAGTATGAATACCTGGAAAGACTTTGCCTGCTTTTGCTCCCAGTGATTGAAATTTAAATTCAAAACATTGACTGACAGAAATTTAATCAAATATATTTTTATAAATATTGTTGCCTTTTGCTTGTATTCTTATTCTGTTCCTAAAGAAAAAAACAAAATACCTGTTCTTAACAACAACCCCCCCCCCCCAGTCATTTGCACATTTGCACAGGTACAATCTTTGTGCAAATGAGCAAACCCTAAATAGTTAGGCAGCCGTGGTTAGTGGAGCGGCTTTGGGACCGAAAGGTTGCTGGCCCAATTCCCAAACCAGCATGAAAAATGTGTCATGATGGGAGAGTGAGCAGCACCTTCCCATCTCCACATTAATGGCTGAAGTGCTTTTGAGAAAGGCACCTACCATATTTTTCAGATCATAAGGTGCACTTAAAAGCCATTAGTGTTCAAAAAAGCTGACGGTGCGCTTTATAATCTGATGCGCCTTAGGTGTGGATGCAGCCTCAGCTCCATCTCACTGACACCAATAATAAAAAATAATAGAAGGATCCAGGCTTTATGTCCAACTCGCACAGCTGTTAAACTCAGATACTGAAGATGAAGAATTTGATGGATTTGTGGAAAAGGAATGAACTGAAAAGGTGACTTTATTGTTTTATATTCTTACAGCTGAACAATGTTGAGAGTTACTGTGGGAGTTGAATCAAGTTTGACTTCTCTGATTTTTGTTTCATTTAATGTGCCTTATAGTCCAGTGCGTGTGTGTATTGATGGCAATGGTTCATTGATATTGCACTATATAATCCGGTGCGCCTTATGGCCCAGGAAGTACGGTGCCCAACTGCTCTCAGGGTGCCAGAATATGTGTTTCAGCCCACTGCTCTGACTGTGTGTGTGTGTGCTCACTTTGGATGGGCTAAATGCAGAGGAAATAATTTCCCCTAATACAGTATATCAAAATCAAACTCTAATAATCCTCCAGGTATGTGGGCAGCATTGTCTGTTCTTTTCCTAAAGTACCGTATTGAAATTTATTCAAGATATAGTCAATAATCTATCCATAATCTCTAATGTCCTGATACCTGGTGGGAACAAAAAAGATATTGTGCATCATGCTTCTGTTATGAATGCATTAAGTGTACCTGGAATTCTGAAAACAGATCAAGAATACACACACACGCATTAACCCCACCCGTTTAATGCAAGGGAGTTAGTTCCCAAAGGTCATGACCCAACATGGAGTCACTTGATGTACATGTTTTATTGTAGTCCAATCTCCACTGATAATTTGAAAAATAATAGATGGATTTGTATGGAAATTGAACCAAAAGTGGTGCTTGTGTCAATGAAGAACTGATTACATTTCTGGTGTGATTCAGATCTGGAACAATTTTGAAGGACTTCTTTTTAAATTGCATGATAGGTCAAGGAGGCAGATATCACTCAGAATGGGATTGGAGATAAAATACAGAACAATTATTATAGAACAGGGAACAATAATTCTATATCAGCTACTACTATAACTGATGTAACAACAAAATTGCACTACTTTGGTGGACTCTGACAGTTGAAAAATAACTACTACAAACACTGAAGGTGCACTAGAACTGTGACATACAGTATGACCTGCAGACATATTCAGACAACCCATGCTCAACCATACTCGTTCAGTTTTTCAGACTAGTTTTTCAGACTTTTTTAGTTTCTGAAAGAAAAAAAAAAATTTAATCTCACCTCACTTTCAAACCTAATGCTGGTCTGTTGAATGTAAGCTCAGAGATGAGGTCAGTGATCAGTCAAGACAACAGTGGAAAGATTATGGAGACACAGGGTTCACAAGCGTGCAACAAACACGTCTTAATGGACTGGTAAGAGAATCATTTTTGTATTATTTGTTACACGTACAGTATACCTGTCATACTAATTATTCATTATAAAGTTATTAATCCAGATACGTTTGGTCTTTTGGGAAACTCGGTTTTGATAAAAGTGACATTTGTTTTTGTCTATGATGCAAACACCAGAATTAAAGAGAAGGCCACAAAAATTATGTGTAAGAAGAGAGCAAATATTTGTCAGTTGACTCAGTGTATTATTTGCGACCTTAACATTTCTTCAATTTATGTTCCTACACTCCACCCCTTAACATTTACACACATTTATTCATTTTGTGAACCGCTTAATCCTAATTAGGGTCAAAGGGAAGCTGGCCTTCTCAGCAGATTCTGGACAGCTCGCCAAGCCATCGCAGGGCAGAAACACACTGATGGCTATGCAGCTATTCTTGATGAAAGTCAGCAATGGTTCTTTTACATGAATCTCACCATAGACAGTTAGCTGCACCGGGGGTGGGGGGGGTGTCTGTGACAACCATTGACAGGGGGTTTGAACTGGGGCTGCAAATAATGATTGTTTTAATAATCGATCGATTGTTTTTTGATTAATCGGAGAGAGTGCAAACATTTTTTTGAATTTCCATTTCTATATTCAAAAATAGACCATTTGTTTTCAATGCAGCCGTGAGGGAGGGGCACAAGCCAGTGTCTCTCCCTCACGCCGGTCCCAAGCCCGGATAAATGCAGATGGTTGCGTCAAGAAGGGCATCCGGCATAAAACAAATGCCAAATAAAAAATGCGAGTCACAACAAAAAATTTCATACCGGATCGGTCGAGGCCCGGGTTAACAACCACCGCCATCAGTGCTGTTAACCAACAGGGTCTGTCTTCCTTTCGGCTTTTTCCCTTTTACTTGGGAGGCGCCACAGCGAATCATCTGATTCGCACGTTTGATTTGGCAGAGGTTTTTTACGTCGGATGCCCTTCCTGTCACAACCCTTTATAGTAAGGGACAGAAACATGCTGACGACTTTGCAGCTACTCTTTACGAAAGTCAGCAATGGTTCTTTTACATGCCTCTCACCATAGACAGTGAGAGACATGGCCTGCCTTTGATAACCCAGTTAGCTGCACTGGGGGGGGGGGGGGGACAGTGACAACCTTGTGGAGAGTGGGACTTGAACCCCCAACCTTTGGATCAGCGATCCCGCACCCGACACCACTAGACCACCCCTGCCCCCTTGTTAACCAACAGGGTGCTGGTGGAAATTGGACTACTCTTGGTCAAAGACGTCAAAGGAGAGGTGGGAGGCGTGTCCGTAGGCAGAAAGAGAAGAGGAAAGGCATGAGTCCAGGACTGAAAGTAGGGACATTGAATGTTGGCACTATGACAGGAAAAGGTAGAGAGCTGGCTGACATGATGCAGAGGAGGAAGGTGGACATGCTGTGTGTTCAGGAGACCAGGTGGAAAGGTAGCAAGGCTAGAAGCTTTGGAGCAGGGTTTAAGCTGTTTTTTCATGGTGTGGATGGGAAGAGAAATGGAGTAGAAGTCATCTTGAAGGAGGAGATTGTCAGGAATGTTCTAGAAGTGAAAAGAGTGTCAGACAGAGTGATAAGTCTCAAGTTAGAAATTGAAGGTGTGATGTTCAATGTTGTTAGTGCTCATGCCCCACAGACAGGATGTGAGCTAGACGAGAAGGAGAGAGATTCTGGAGTGAGTTAGATGAATTGATTCAGAATACCCCCAGAGCTGAAAGAGTGGTCATTGGGGCAGACTTCAATGGACATGTTGGTGCAGGAAACAGAGGCGATGAGGAAGTGATGTGCACGTTTGGTATCCAAAACAGGAACGCAGAAGGACAGATGTTGGTAGATTTTGCAAAAAGGATGGAAATGGCAATGGTAAATACTTTCTTCCAGAAGAGACAGGAGCATATGGTGACTTATTAAAGCGGAGGCAGGAGCACACAGGTAGACTACATCTTGTGTAGGCGATGTAATTTGAAGGAAGTCAGTAACTGCAAAGTAGTAGCGGGAGAGAATGTTGCCAAACAGCAGAGGATGGTGGTGTGCAGGATGACGCTGATGGTGAGGAAGGTGAAGAAGGCAAAGGCAGAGCAGAAGACAAAGTGGTGGAAGCTGAAAAAGGAAGAGTGCCATGTTGTCTTCAAGAAAAAGTTGAAAATGGCTTTGGGTGATCAGGAAGTGCTTCCAGATGACTGGACAACTACAGCTAATGTGATCAGGGAGACAGGTAGGAGAATATTTGGTGTGTCATCTGGAAGGACAGTAGACAAAGAGGCTTGGAGGTGGAATGAGGAAGTGCAGGAGTGTGTACAAAAGAAGAGGCTAGCTAAGAAGAAGTGGGACATAGAAAGTACTGAAAGAGTAAAGGGGGACACAGCGTAAGGCGAAGGTAGCGGTGTCAAAGGCCAACATATGATGACTTGTATGCTCGGTTGGAAAGTAAAGAGGGAGAAAATGATTTATAACAGGTTGGCACAGCAGAGAAATAGAGATGGGAAGGATGTGCAGCGAGTTAGAGTGATTAAGGACAGAGAGGGAAATGTATTGAATGATAACAGAAGTGTGCTGGGAAGATGGAAAGAGTACTTTGAAGAGCTGATGAATAAGGAAAATGAAAGAGAAAAAAGAGTAGAAGAAGAGGTGACCGTTGAGGACCAGGAATTAGCAAAGATTAGTAAGGGTGAAGTGGATGAAGAATGGAAAGACAGTTGGTCCTGATGACATACCAGTGGAGGTATGGAAGTGTCTAGGAGAGGTAGCAGTAGATTTCCTGATAAGAACATTCAACAAGGTCTTAGAGAGTGAGAGGATGCCAGAGGAATGGAGAAGTGTGCTGGTGCCCATTTTTAAGAACAAGGGAGATGTGCAGAGTTGTGGCAACTACAGAGGGATAAAGTTGATGAGCAGTATGATGAAGTTATGGGAAAGAATAGTGGAAGCTAGACTAAAGGCAGACGTCAGCATTTGTTAACAACAGTTTGGTTTCATGTCAAGAAAGAGCACCACAGATGCAGTGTTTGCCTTGAGGATGTTAATAGAGAAGTACAGAGAAGGTCACAAGGAGCTGCATTGTGCCTTTGTGGATCTGGAGAAAGCATATGACAGGGTGCCGAGAGAGGAACTGTGGTATTGTATGAGGACGTCTGGAGTGGCAGAGAAGTATGTTAGAGTGTTGCAGGACATGTATGAGAGATGTAAGACAGTGGTGGTGTGCTGTCCGTGTGACAGAAGAGTTCAAGGTGGAGGTGGGACTGCATCAAGGACCAGCTCTGAGCCCCTTCTTATTTGCTATGGTGATGGACAGGCTGACAGACGAGGTTAGACAAGATTCCCCATGGACTATGATGTTTGCAGATGACATTCTGATCTGCAGTGAGAGCAGAGAACAAGTGGAAGAAAATCTAGAGAGGTGGAGGTATGTCCTGGAAAGGAGGGAAATGAAGCTTAGCTTCAGCAAGACAAAATACATGTGTGTGAACGACAAGGACCCAAGAGGAATTGGTGGGGTTACAGGGAGCAGAGATAAGGAAGGTGGAGAATTTTAAGTCCGGAGGCTCAACAATCCAGAGCAATGGAGAGTGTGGAAACGAGGTGAAGAAGCATGTGCAGGCTGGTTGGAATGGTTGGAAAAAGTGTCTGGTGTGATGTGTGAAAGGAAGGTATCGGCAAGAATGAAAGGAAAAGTGTACAAGACGGTGTTGAGGCCAGCGATGTTGTATGGTTTAGAAACAGTGGCACTGGGGAAAAGACAGGAGGTAGAGCTTGAGGTAGCAGAGATGAAAATGTTGAGGTTCTCTTTGGGAGTAACAAGGATGGATAGGATCCGGAATGAGCACATCAGAGGGACAGCACATGTAAGACGTTTTGAAGATAAAGTCAGAAAGGCTAGATTGAGATGGTTTGGACATGTACAGAGGAGGGATAGTGAGTATAATGGTAGTAGGATGCCAAGGTTGGAACTACCAAGCAGAAGGCCTAGAGGAAGACCAAAGAGACGATTCATGGACATGGTGAAGGAGGACATGAAGGCAGTTGGTGTAAAAGAAGACGATGCAGAGGAGAGGGTGAGATGGAGGCAGATGATTCGCTGTGGCAACTCCTGAAGGGAACAGCCGAAAGGAAAAGAAGAAGAAGACCATTTGTTTTCAATTTGCCAGTCCATATGTGAGTAACTGAGTCTATATCTAGTCATTTGTAAATTCTGTGATAGGTACTTAATCATAGTTTAACATATTCATATAAATAATCTAAGCTGTGCACTCACACACACATGCTCCCCGACTTACGTTCATCCGTGTGTGTGTGTGTGTGTGTGTGTGTATATATATATATATATATATAAATAAAAGGCTCAGTTATATAGCGTGTTTTGAGGACTTTCGTAACCCTAAGCAAATATGGTTGGTCAGAAGTGTAAGCCTACTAGCATGGGTGCAAGTCTCATACACAGAATTAACTATCTGCTCAGATCGGCACAATCTACCGTGCATACTCAGTTAAGCAAAGAGAGTTGTAAAATGAAAACCCAAATCCACAAACTACAGAACAATTACAGATATTTATTATCTTTTAGCAGAATCCTAAGAGTGTATACTTATTTTTATATTAATATTCATTAGGATTTGTACTTGTTATTTGTATGCATCTCTTGAATAAAGTTTACTTACTTACACAAAAGAAAGAACTCTCCGCTTTGCTGGGATTTACATCAGTGCAGGCTGTGTTCTAAACGAGTTCAACGGTACCCTTGTACACTTGAAAGACCGGAAGTCTGTATTACCCACAGCAAGTACACTAGAAACTAGACTTTTGTGTGTGTGTGTGTGTGTGTGAGAGAGAGAGAGAGAGAGACACACAGTGTTGTGTGTGTGTGTGCGTTAATAAAAAAATGTTTAATAATGGTTTACTTAATGTGTTAATAAAACGTTTAAAAGGTTTAATAAATAATTTTCTTTTAACACATTTCATACAAAGTTGGTGTACTTTTATCCTTTTTAAAGGGTTTATGGGGTAATCTTGGAACGAATCACGTGTTTTCAATGTAAAATGCACCTCTAATTACGAAAACTCCAGTTTCCGAAAAAGTCTCTGGAACGGATTAATTTCGTAAGTCGAGGGCCGACTGTATATATAAATAAATGTCCTTTGATCTAGGTCTACAATTCACCCACGTTTTACAATTACATTGATGCACACTTTTGACATGTCTGTTCAACTACGTACTGAGTGACACTTGTCTGTAGTGGCTGACTTACACATTAATCGCGAGACTATTCAATAACGAGATTTGTTGCCAACACTTTCAATCATCAATTTTTATCGATTCGTTGTTGCAGCACTAGTTTGAACCCTCAATCTTGGGATCAGTAATCCAGCACCTTACCACCACTGCCCTAACACACAGTCATTATTTCATAAAGTTATAGCCTTCTGCAATCTATGTGATTGCTAGCAGCCTCCATGCTCTCCAAGCAGGCTGGTCGGAACTGATGCACTTTCCCATTAATACTTCTATTGTGAGTGCATTCGCATTGTGAAATACTGTATAAAAAAAGTTAACACAGAGAAGGCTATTAAGAGTATTTAAAACAGTAAAAACATTGTCTGCATGAAAACATTGCTTCACTTGTTAGCCTTGAATGTGAACGATATTGGTCACTTACAAAATGGGCCGAGCTTTCATCCTTTATGAAAATTATAACCAAAGCCTCAAGGGACACATGCAAGCCAAGAATTCTTTTTAATTTTTCTAAGCACGTGACCTTCAGTGCTTGACTCGAAAGACGACTATTTCATCAGAATTTGCAATCATTACAAGCAAGAAAGTCACCACAACGAATCATCTGATTTGCACGTTTGATTTGGCATGGGTTTTTTTTTTTACGTCGGATGCCCTTCCTCTCACAACCCTTTAGCAAGGGACAGAGACACGCTGACGTCTTTGCAGTATACTCTTTACGAAAGTCAGCAATGGTTCTTTTACATGCCTCTTACCATAGACAGTGAGAGACATGGCCTGCCTTTGATAACTCAGTTAGCTGCACTGGGGGGGACAAGTGACAACCTTGTGGGGACTCGAACCCCCAACCTTAGGATCAGTGATCCTGCACCCTATCCACTAGACCACCACTGCCCTGGTGCATATAGTGTACTACAACATTGAAATATACTAACGCAAGTGTGCAAATACACGGTGTTGTTGTACAGCACTTACAGGAAGTGAATACATAGAACAATTCAACTGATGAACGAGGAATCAGAGCACACTTCCATATACAGTGATACCTCTGCTCACGAACATAATTGGTTCCCAGAAAGTGTGTGTGAGGCGAAAAGTTCGTCTTCCGAACATTTATTTCCCATAAGAAACCATTAAAATGAGAATAATCCGTTCCCAGGTCCCCATAAAACATAATTTTCTACTAAATAAGCCTTAAAACTACACAAAAATATACCTTATTTTATGTATAATAAATGTGCTATTGTATTGTAATTAAAGAAATAAACTGTACTGTATAATAAAGTCGTTTTATTTACCTTTGTGATGGTAGTTGATGGCTTGATGGAATGGAGTGGGAGGAGGAGGGAGGGAGGGACTTACTGTTTGGAAGGAGAGTTTGGAAACGCCTACTGTTTGGAAACACGCATAGCCACACACGCACCCTTAATAGCTTCCTTGTTCTTAAGGATGGTGGTAGACTTAGCGCACTGGTACTGGGACGCTGAGTCACACAAATGCACACCTCGTTCGTGTTTTTCAATGATCTCCGCCTGTGGTGGGTCTTTTTCGGTCCCATAATAGCAAAAAGTACACTCAATATGGTCCAAAATGTCTAGCAAACACAAACCACTTCCGCACTCAAAGAAAGGGGTGTGACAAACTGTGACGCCATGAGCGCAAGGCCAGCTTCGTGGTCGCCACCGTGGCGCTGTTCGACCACGTGGTTTGATTCGTCCGCCGAAAACTAGTTCGTCAGCAGAGACTATATGCTCGCAAATTTAATGTTCTTGAGGCGAAAAGTTCGTGAGCTTAAGCGTTCGTCAGCGGAGGTTTTACTGTATATATATATATATATATATATATATATATATATATATATATATATATACACACACAAAAATAAAAGGACAGGACAAAGACTTTCTATTGAAACTCCATTTATCACTACAGATCTGTTTCGAGGGGTGGTGAAACCATCCTCTCTCTTCAGGTGATTATAGAAGAATGCTCTACCAAAAAGTATTGAGCACTCTCCTACGGAAGGATCTACTCAGAAAATCCTATATATATATATATAAATAATATATGAAAAAAAAAGTCAGGGCGAGGTTTAATCTTACATAATGAATGATGAATGTTAGCATCTGAAAGTTGATTCTTTTTCAGTAATAGCACCCACAGCATCTCTTATTCCTCGCATATCACAGTTTACAAGTGAGCACAATTTATTAATGACATGACATGATTTCAACCATTTATTCCTTGTGTAATAAAGCTATAAACTGTTGTCCTTTTTTCCCTGGTATTAATAAAACCTCACAGTATATCTTTTGTCCTGAAGTTTTGCTGGTGTCTGAAAAACAACACTCCTTCCATTCGTGCAAAATAAACACTGGTGGATTAATGTTTTTCTTGGTCAAATAACATCATATTTTATTACCGCTTATTCACCATGTCAATGAGCTGTTACTACAGAAACAATAACATTAGAATGAATGCATGAATAGAAACCTACGTTTTGAGTTACAGCTGGAGAAGTGCTTATGGAAAAGGGTTAACTACCTTCAGACCAGTGTGAACTGAGAAAAAAAACAGTGCTGTGGTTCTACAAAACCGTTGTCAAGTATTAACTTGTGGAGCACCACAAGCAGGAAACCAGACTTGGATGGTTGTCCCGTGTCCATGCATGAAACCCAATAAAGCTTCTGCATTGCTGACTAGCTGCGATGTTTCACAGATTTGCATGACGATGGGCAAAAATCCCCAAAACAGAGCGATTGTTAATTTAAAATATTAATATTGGAAGAGGGGCTCATACACCACTGTTCAAACTTGCACAGAATAAAAACACAATCTGACTCGGCAAGGCAGAAGTTCTTCTTCGAGCAAAATGACACCAATCATGAAAAGGAACACAAACTCTAAACGGATTACCAATGGGTCACATGCAATCATGCAAGAACAAATCTGTCACACCTGTAGTGTGAATGTAGCCGAGTTAACGTTATCATACCTGTCAAGTTGTACGGTTTTGGCGTAATTTGTACAAGTGAGCACTGATTTTTAAATCTGTACGTTTTTCGATCATTTCGTCTTTTTTTTTTAACTCCGTTTTTTGTGTCACCGTTTCGGTAAAGATACGATACGCCGAATTGGTCTGTAGTCGTTTTCTCGCGAGAATCGCGCGTTGCGTTTATCGTCTGCTGTTTCCGACCACGTGACCGCACTTTCACTTCCGCCATCATTCAAGTCAAACTTAATTGCGAGCTCAAGTGCCATGAAGTGAAGCCATCAAAAGAAATGATTGAAAGTGCCAAAAGTGCTACATATAGTTATAATAAAGATCACTGTTAAATTTTCTTAATCATGCAGCTGAAGATATTACTCTTTTATTTGATTGCACCAGGTTATATGTTACAACATTACCAATAAATTCATATTATATTAAAAATAGAGTTTAATTTTTGTTTCATATTGCACGCGATAATAAGACGCGTAAGATTAGTTGCTATTTTGTAAGGGCATAAGTAGCCATTTGTAAGATCGCCAACGGCCTAGGATTGACAGGTATGCGTTATTGTACTGAAACAGAAAATATCCACACTTATAAACATTTAACTAAAGTTACATACAGTAGCCTGAAGCCTAATAATCCTGACAAACAACTTCAGCTTTTAAAAGAAAGTTTAATTAACCTCAGGTCTCTAAATATTTACGTATGTTCCTAAATCTGTTTTTACATTAATAACATTTTCAGACATTGTACATTGTGCATAATAGCACTGTGTGTAATAAATATTAGATATTACGATTTCCGATGTAAAAAAATCATAAATATTGTGACTCTTTTCAGAAAGTGCTGGGGTAGGGGTGTTACAAGTTCTACCAAAACAAACTGACCAGCTCATAGTAACTCACTGATTCAGAACAGATCAATTACTGTATAGAACACTTTTTATATTTAAAACTCGAATTCCTCTTAAAATAGCACGCAAAAAAGTATAATTTCTCTAAAGCAGAGATTGTACTTTGTACCGTGAAACAGCCGACAAGAAAAGAATGCAAATCACGGTTCAAACAAAGACTTTATTATTCAATCCAGCTAACACTTCTACGAACCGACTCACCACAACTAACTCATTAATTACTACAGTATTACCATGATTTATAAATGATTCAATTCCGAGTCGATTCACACAAGCGACACACTGGTAATATTTTTCTGTATGAACTTATGCTGTTATTATTACTGTTCTGTAATTATTGTGAGTAAAAATGTATCATCTGCGAATGTGAAATGTAAACAATGCTAGCAATGATAGCTAGGAAGCTAAAGCTAGCTGGAATTTAGAAGTCCTTTGTGTCCAGGCTGGCTAACTCGGAGATGCTAACGCTAGCTAAAGCTAATCTCCTTTCGGGTTAATTGTTGCTTTTTAAATTATTAGCGAGCTGATGAAGGGGGTTTAAACTCTCGGATGAAAAACATTCTTGCTAGAGTTGAAATTATATGAACTGATCCGTAGTTAAGGGAGAAGGAGAAGGAGAGAGAGATAGAGAGAGAGAGTGGGAGAGAGAGAGAGAGAGAGAGAGAGAGATCTTCCAGGCCCCATCAACGGGATTATTCTTCTGGAAATGGCTATCCAGACACACAAAACAACCGGAGACGATGCTAGTAATTTCCATTGAACATGCTAACATGAACAGTACATAAACTAAACACACTACAGACGGAAAAAAAAAATCCCAAATATTTCCCAATGTTAATTCCATCACATACTGAACCATGCCAGAAACATCTCAGTCCATACATCAGTACTGACACATACCCACACACCGAAGAACTACTTTTTAATATACGTGACGAAGAGTCGTGAGCGATTTTAAGATATAAACGTATATAAATATATTTTACCTGCTAACACGCTTCCCTCAAACCAGCAGCAAGCAGACACAATCACGTGACACACCGGGCGCGCGGCCGCCGCAGAACAGCAGCATCGGGAGCGCGCTCGCAGTTTGCAAGGAAACAATACAAGTACAGAAAGAGTATGTGTGTATACAGTTTAGGCTGAAATGCAATTTATTACTGCATAATCCTTCCATAGCGTCTATAAGCACAGTGTATGATCTCGATCAGGTAAAAAAAAAAAAAACAAAAAAAAAAACGACACAACATTGGAATTTAATAATCGTTATTTTGTAAACAGATGTAGTTTTGGCCGTGAGGTTATGTGCACGGTTTAACGCATACTCGCATCTGGTTTTGGTCATCTGAAGACGTGAAGCAAATAGATTTCTATTTCTATACTGATTCTCAACATTTGTGGATAAAATTCCACAACTCATGATTCGTGAATAATATCCAAAAGACCTTTAAATGTGAAATACATCTACTTATTTCCAAAACGACCTTTTTTTAAATCTCGAAAAGAACGATTACTATAGTATTAAGCATGAAAGTGTATGCACTACAGCCGCATAACGGTAGTGCAGCGTGCACGCGCATTGCTGAACTGCGCCGTGCGCGTCCATGACACAACCGTTGAGTGCACAGCGCCCTCAACAGCTTCTTTTCCTTTCGGCTGTTCCCTTCAGGGGTCGCCACAGCGAATCATCCGCCTGCATCTCACCCTATCCTCTGCATCTTCTACTCTTACACCAACTACCTTCATGTCCTCTTTCACCACATACAGCGCCCTCAACAGCCTCCTTATAAATAATAATTCACTAAAATCATCTCTGTGTAAACAAATAAAGACAGTGCAAAATCAAACATGAAAGAAAAATACATCGATAAACTTTTATTTGTTATTTTCCATCTTGAAACAGTTTAAACTGAATTGGTTTGCCTTGGTACAGGTATTCAGGCTCAGCAAGTTGTAAAAACACTCAGGTAGTGTGTATAAAAAAAGGAGGGCACCACCAAAATAATGACTGTTAGTCCACACACACAAAACGTATTCTCTCTCTATATATAAGATTTCCAAATATGTGTGTGTACATATTTATATATAAAATACATTTTAAAAGTTGAAGGTTATTCTGATTTGTATATATATATAAGGTTTAAATCACAATCTGCTCTATTTGTTCTAATTTTATTTCCTTTGCAATGATCCATGAAGGTTTTGTGTTTAAAAAGAAAAGAAAATTCGACTTGCAAAAAAAGTCTTTCACAGAAAGACTCGGGAAAGGCAACGATGTAAAGGACTACTGCCCCACTTCCGCTCAACACAGAGAGGAAGAGGAGCTGAATCTTCTTCCCCTGACTGGAGCTCAGAAGCAACACTGCGAACGGAAATACGATTGTACGTCAGCGGCACGAGCGACACACGATGGCAGGAAATAAATTAGAGCTCCTGGAAGGAGTAATTATTGTGATGGAAGCGTTAGTCTGTCATAAACAAAGCAACAAGATACGATCCAAATAAAATTAAAATCAGACTTGACACATTATCAGAGAAAACAGGCACACAAAAACAATTCTGGCCAGTGGCAGCCATCTGTGCGTACTGGTCAGAGGGCATCTCTAGGCCTTTTGTCTGTTAGCAGTCATCTGTCCCTCGGTGATCATCATGGCATAATATGGCACAACAAAACAAAAATACAAGTTCTGCTACCAAACCGTCTTTGTGTGTTCTTTTTTTTGCTCTAAATTGTATGACAGTCCACATGGAGGATCCCTACATGATCCCAAAGTCTAGATGAAAATACCAAACTTCCAACACCTCCAAGCTGAAGACATGTTATAACAAGAGCCGCAAGAATGAAACAGTACACACCAAACTAACATCCCAGATCCTGGAAAGCTGTTCAATAGTTTAATAATATCTATACACTGGGTTTTTCCCCTTCAGATTTGTGAGGCGCGTCTCCATGTTAACCTCACTGCTGTTCCTTACTCTGTATCCATCACACACAGAAAATGTGAGAAAACTGGACACAGAGCAGGGGGAAGGAAAAAAAAAAAAAAAAAAAAAGACATACTAATATACAACATTTTTTAAAAAAGTGAGAAGCATGTTGACACTCCTGAGTCCAAAGGAAACAGACATACAGAGAGCTGCGATGATGACCAGGATGAGTGGTGACAGCAAGAAAGAGAGGTTAGAAAGCTAGCTCCAGAGCCCTGCGTAATTCCCATGGAGCCCTGAGCAGAGAGGTCCACCGGCCACGAACAGCTTGGTTCCGGAGTCGTCGTAGCAGTGTGTGTAGACTGCGTTTGGAAACGAGCTGATGTCCGAGAAATAGCTTCTCCATGTTTCGTCATGGTTCTGTAACAAAAACAGACAAGAGGCCCCTTATTTATATTTAACAAAAAAAACAACACACACACACACACACACACACGCACACACTTTATTCTTAAGATTTCAAATGAAACCAAATCAGTCACAGAAATCAGGATTCAGACTACAGCGGTACCTCGTCTAACGAGTGTCCATAACTATTTTTCCATGATACGAACTTCAAATCCACCAAAAAATCTGCTACATCCAATGAACAAAAATTCACTTTACAAGCTCTCCTTGAAATGGCTTATCAGTTCCGATTAGCCTAGTATTCTTTGGCGTGTATTCGTCCGTGCTCCAAGAATGCCTTGTGCAGTGCTTCTCAATTATTTTCTGTGACACCCCCTCTAGAGACTAAAGTAGAAAAAAATTTAAACCCCCCCCACTATAAATAGTGTTTACTACACTTCATATTGTTTTTCTCCCCCCCCCCCCCACGCCATAGCGACACTGCCAACTACTGTAGTGGATGCGCAATTACACTTCATTCTAGTACATTATGACCAAAAAAAAAAGTTCTCTAGTGTTATACCCCCCCCAAGGGGGGAAGGCCCCACTATTTGAGAAGCACCGACCTTGTGGGAGCTCACCATGAGCCTTTCCTTGCTGGCATTCGTCGCATGCACACGCATAAAATTCTCCTCCTCCTCCATTATAAGCCACCTCTAGCCCACCCACATAACATCTTCAGCACAGTCGATGATCAGAAAGGCGAGTTAACATTTTTTATTCTTGTTTTATTTTTTATTATTAATATACATATATCATGAAATATTTATTGTTTTTACATGTTTATCTTTAATATATTAGGTCAAATATACGCGTTTGTGGCAGGTTAGGAGTTTGGCGGTGGGTTGGAACGAACTAATTTGTTTTCTGTTATTTTTTTATGGGAATAATTGTTTAATCTAAAACTTTTTGGCTTAAGAGCTTGGCCTTGGAACAGATTAAATTCATTAGACAAGGTAGCACTGTATGTGAAACACAGACTTGTGCAGGGAACAACTCAAAAGCAGGAAGTAACTGAAATAAGGAGGAAAAAAATAGTGAGAAAGAACAGAGAGAAGAGACTGAAAGTGGCAGAAATAGAATAGAGACAGCTAAAACAAACAGGTAGACACAGTGTGAGAGACAGGAGACAGAGCGAGAGAAAAAGACAAAGGGTGAGAGAAAGAAAGAGAGGCAGACAGAAAGACAGCAAGTGGGGGAGGTGATTAAAAAAAAAAAATCCTAAAACAAGGGAAGGACCTGCTTTACCCAAATTGCACATTAAAGACAGTCAATCCATCTCAGACCACATTTGCACCACATTTGTAAAATATATAATATATGAACAGCTGTGTACCAGCCAGCCTCTTCCTGTGGTGAGCTTGAGGATACTGTCTGTAGGGGTTCCCCTCCGGTACCCACCCAGTGAACTGGGGGGAACCTCGAGGAAACCCTGAGCCCTGATGTCGTAGAAGAGCAGGGAGCCTTGGCCCGTGCCGACTGTTACAATGTGCTCGTAGAAGCTTACCGAACGAATTCCTGTTCAGAGATCACACATTAACGGGATTTACTGACTATAAAAAAAGGTTAAAGAATAACAAAATAAACACACATACCACTGCCGCGCTCTTTAGAGCTCACTGACTTTATGTTTTGGGAAACCTGCCGAGGATCAAGAAAGGACACATGCGCCTGGGAGCCGACGGCATACACAGACCAGTCGAGACCATATGCCAGGCACACGTTCTCCTTGCAGTACGGAAGCTTTATAGAGAGTTCCTGCAATCCCAAAACAGTAGAAAAAGACTGAGATGAGAATCCTTACAGGAGGATGTGGAGGAGGAGGAGAGAAGAACGAGGCGGAAGGGTAAGCACGCTACCTTACACAGGCTGTCCTCGGCCTTCCATAAATGGAAATATCCATCTAGGGAAACAGCACCCAGCTCCTGATATAACAAAAGCAATGAGCATCATGGAGGGGATGGGATTTTATATACTATATATATATATATATATATATATATATATATATATATATATATATACACACACATACACACACACACACCTCACCTTACATAATTAATCCGTTCCAGAAGTGGTTTCGTAACCTGATTTTTCCGTAAGTTGAGTAGCATTTTACATATAAAAAGGCCTGATTCGTTCCAAGGCCCCCAATACTACCCCCTAAACCCTTTAAAAATTATAAAAGTATACCTTTCAAGGCCTCCTTCTGCTTCAATATCGTACCGATGGTACACGGGTTTCGGCTATATTCCTTTGCGATATCACTCAACCGCATGCCACGAGCCCGCTTTTTCTTTTCACTCGCACTGGGAATCACACGCACGTGTGCACCTGCGTGTCTTGACCATGTCTTCTTAGCGGAGTTATAATCTTACAAATGTTTATTTTTTGGCTCAGGCTTTTAATCTTGCATAAAGTTGCAATGAGCACACTCGAAAAACTCACGAACAATGGGATTCGGCTCCATAATAACCAATGGGAGGCCAGCGGGGAGGGTGTTGGGAGATAGCCAATGAGAGAGGAACTCGCACATTGTTTGAATTTTTGAGATGGCGAGTTTCGTAATGTGAATTTTTTCGTATCCAGAGACGGAAATTTTAGGTAAATGCGTTTCGTAACTTGGATTTTTCATTTGTTGGGTCTTTTGTAAGGTGAGGTACCACTGTATATCTTTTCCTTTCAGCTTCTTACAGATATATACATACACTACAAAAAAAAAAAAAAAAAAAAAAAGTTAAGGATATTTGAAAATTTGAGATTTTTTTAGGTTTTGTGAATTGGCCTTAATTTCATTTTTTTAAATTGACAAATATCCTTAACTTTTGTGTGTAGTGTACATACATACATCTCATTTATACAATTAATAAACTGATGAGAAGAGACGAGGGTAGAGGCGAAACCTTATGGCTGTTATTGAAGGCGAGGGCGCGCACTTTGCAGCTGTATGGATGGGTGTACTCTTTAGGGATGTCTTTAAGAGCACGGTGAGAGATGTGGGCATAGCTGGGGATCCCTTCCTCAGCCTGCCGTTTCTCTGCAAGACTTAGCACCTCTTCAGAAACCTCCCAAAGACCCATAGAGCCATCGCGAGAACCTGACCACATACACAGACACCAAAAATTTGAAATATAGATATGATTCAAAAATAATAAATAAATAGACCTCAGGAATCTACACACCCAATATACAAACTTTTCTTTTTCTTCTCCTTTTGGCTTTTTCCCCTTTATCACTGGTTGCCACAGCAAATCATGTGATTCACACATTTTGATTTGCCATAGGTTTTTATGTCAGATGCCCTTCCTGACAACCCTTTAGCAGGGTATTCGTTAAGTTTTAGAGTAAAAGGAGGATATTGTAGAGGGTGGAAATTGTTTGAGGCAAGCATGGGGTGGGTGCGGGAGGGGTGTCCAGTCTGGGGGCCAGTTTTAAAATTCATGTGGTCTGTGGTGCATTCTGGGCCCATGTTTATGAGAAAATCAGACAAGTTAGAAGCAAACAAACCTAAATGTTCAGATCATAAAAAATAGACTTACTTCTTAAAGTACATAAAACTTCTATATTAGTAAGGTAACTGTTAGATTTTTCAAATAAGAACATTTGTGAAACGTGGAAAAAAAATGTGGAAAGAGAAAGTCAAGAAATATATCGACAAAACATTTGTGTAATAAATAAAATCAAAAGGTTAACTTTTATGCACAAAATTATAGAATTTAGGAAATTGAAAATATTTTTCAGGTATATTTATAGATCTGTACCTAATTTATGGACTCATTATTTTACTAATTTTTCTTGGGGGGGGTGTCCTCTGGCCCCCTAATATCTGCCACTGATGCAGATTTTCTTTGTTCGAAATTAAATGTCTAACAATCTTATTTGTGCCCACACAACCCCGTGAAATACAGTATGGGGTTTCACTAGCAGCTCAGTGTGATTAAGACCATTTTGCCATGAAAAAAGCATGGGAATGACTAGGGCTACGTTAACAAATAGATCTACATGACGCTCGTGTTCAATGTAGGACCTAACGAGCGTTATGTAGATCTAGTTGTTAACGTAGCCCAAGTAAAGTACATGAATTTTCGTCTCTGTATAGTGTGGCGTGAATCCATTAAGAATAAGATTAGGCTAGTTTAGTTGGGGGCTAATTTTCACTATTATTGCTCAGTGCAATGAAGAAATAATTTGTGTTCGAACACGACAAAACTTTACCTATTTCATGAGATACGGATGTTTCCGAAATGGTGGAATCATTGGTCTTGAATCGCTTCCACAACGTATTTAATGTTGGTTGTTTAGATCTACTTCGCTTCGGCGCCATGCTTGTCAGTACAACTCGCATCAGTTTGGACAATATTTTACCCAGGTTCATACGACCTGTCACAATCTAAATCTACACAGGAGCACAGGCAAATGGTGGCACGTATATAAAAAGCGCCGCGCTTTTGAATGAGGCAGCATAGTGCATCATGGGATATCAGAAGTGAACCGATTGAGAACTTATGTACTTGACAACATGATCACTTGTTTTGATATCTTAAAGCCGTGAAAATATTTATTAAAGCTTATTATATTAAATATTACGATTTATTATAAAATATAACCGACGCTAGGCTAATAGTAGCCAGCGCTTCCGCCGGCACTTAATGAAAAGTGTGCTTTAGCAAGGGACAGAAACACACTGATGACTTATGCCAGCTACTCTTTACGAAAGTCAGCAATGATTCTTTTACATCAGGGGTCAGGAACCTATGGCTCGCAAGCCAGATGTGGCTCTTTTGATGACTGTATCTGGTTCTCAGATAAAACAGGTGGCCTTTCTTAACAGAATAACGAATATATAATTTCACTGTCATTTAAATAAAAATACAAAAAAATCCATAAAATAAAACAAAAACAGATGAATAAATCTCGTGCATTTAAATCTATACATCTATTTTCAATGCCACTTGTCACTGTGGCGCAAAGCGGAGAGCCAATCCTTTCTGTACTCGAGTGTGGGGGCGGGTCCGAAACCTTGAAACTAATTTTATTGGATTATAACAACAGCCACAGACTGCACATGTTTGAGTTAAGAGGTAAATTTCCTCGTTTTTGATCAGCTCATTTGCATGAAGCCAAGCACAGCTGGCAAGTAAACACAAATGGACAGACATGGAAAAACTTCAACCCGCAGACCAGCTGATTGTGACAGGAAGCGCGTCCCAAGTTTTGGCAAACACTGCAGCATGCGAGTCCTGTCACATTGACCATATCTCTACATATGCACGCGAGCAGTCCTCACCTGAAAAACATCACGTTTAACAGATGGAAGCCTAAAGCCTGCATGAAGCTGAACCTCAGCATGCATCAACCAGACTACAAAGCCATCAGCAAAACCATGCAACACCAGAAGTCGCATTAAGAGTAAGAAGTACTATTATTATTACTAAAAAACTTCGTTATGACAATGTTGTTTAAAATAAATTCAGAGTCTTCATATGCTCTCAAATTGTTGGTCTTTTTCAATTTAGTTGTATTCCATATTAATATATATAAATAAACACACACACACACACACACACACACACATATATACATATATACACATACATATATATACACATACATATATATATATATATATATATATATATATATATACATATATATATATATATATATATATATATATATACATATACACACACGTACACGGGGCAGTGGTTGTCTAGTGGTATAGGGTGCTGGATCGCTGATCCAAAGGTTGGGGGTTCGAGTCCCACTCTCCACAAGGTTGTCACTTGTCCCCCCCAGTGCAGCTAACTGGGTTATCAAAGGCGGGCCATGTCTCTCACTGTCTATGGTGTGAGGCATGTAAAAGAACCATTGCTGACTTTCATAAAGAGTAGGCTGCAAAGTCGTCAGCGTGTTTCTGTCCCTTGCTAAAAGGGTTGTGACAGGAAGGGCATCCGACGTAAAAACCTCTGCCAAATCAAACGTGCGAATCAGATGATTCGCTGTGGCGACGCCCGAGTAAAAGGGAAAAAGCCGAAAGGCAGACACATTATATTAAAAAAAAAAAAATAAATAATATATATATATATATATGTGTGTGTGTGTATATATATATATATATATACACACACACACACACACACAGTCGGCCCCCTACCTACGAAATTAATCCGTTCCAGCTCCTTTTTCGTAATGTGGGGATTTTGCCAGTAGGGGTTGCATTTTACATGTTAAACGCCTGATTCGTTCCAAGGCTCCAGTCTTTGGACTGGATAAACCGCATAATCCCTTTAAAAATGATAGAAGTACACAAATTTTGTATGAAATGTGCGTTAAAAGTAAAAGAAAATTATTTATTAAACCATTTTAACATTTATTAATTAAACCGTCATTAAACTTTTTTTATTAACACACATACACACCTCTCTCTCACGTATGCATTGTAATGCGTCAAACACACATGCTTTATTCTCGCTTTGCGGCCACGCCCACAAGAGGTGGAATTCAAAGTACATTCCCTGCTTGACAAAGGAGGTCCAAACTCAACTTAATTCCTTGAGGGATCTGAATTCCAGATGAGCTCAAATGCACCCACATTTATTAAACATTTACTGAATTAAACAACTTAACGCTTTAGTTTTTTAGTTTAGTTTTTTAAGCTTCTCTCTCTCGATCGCACACACATGGACAGGATGTTTTATTTAAAGCGGAATTACAGTACCTTTTCAAAAGATCAGAGGTCCTCACTGTGTTTCCGCTTTAAGGTCTCCTTCTGGTTCTGCGACATTCCTCCTAGCCAATGCGAGGCCAGCGGGGCAGGATGTTGAGAAACAGCCAATGAGAGAGCAACTCGCACATCATGTGAAATTTTGATTGGCACGTTTGAATTTCTTTTCGCAAGAGGGGGTTGTTTTTGTTTTACCGGGGACATGAACTTAGGAAAATGTTCTTCGTAACCCGAGGATTTCGTACCCAGAGGGCTTTGTAAGTAGAGGGCCGACTGTGTACAGTATAGATATAGACACATTATATATATATATATATATATATATATATATATATATATATATATACATACATACATACACACACACACACGTTCCCCGACTTACGTTTTTAATTGGTTCCGGCTGGCCAAATGTAAGTTGAAAGTGAACGCAAGTTGTTACAGTGACTTATGATGCTCATACTGTACTACACATCCATAAAAACCATTACTGTATCTCATAAAACATCCCTAAATCAATTATAAACATAACATTTATAAACATAACATGCGATTTTTCTGCTTGTAAATGGTTTCGATGGTCAACAGATGGTCACATGACATGAAGCTGAGGTGATTCGCTTTACATGAAGCTTAAAACAGCCAAGCAATGCTTACAATATGAGAGGTGCTCAATACCAAAAGTACTGCACTTGCTGAAATTAGTTTACTTGCTTGAAACAAAGCGCAGGTTAAACGGACTTCCGGTCTTCAAGTGCGCAAGGGCGTCGTTGAACTCGTTTAGTACTCAGCCTGTACTGATGTGAACCACTGATGAACCAGCAGAGCAGAGAGTTCTCTTTCTTGGGGTTTCATTCATTTTACAACTCTCTTTGCTTAACTGAGTATGCATGGTAGATTGTGCCGATCTGAGCAAGATAGTTAATATATATATATAAAAAGAAAAACTGGGAAGAAGGAGGGGCACGTTTGTAAACAATGGACGCAGTGAGACACATGGCCGGCCTTTGTTAACCCAGTTAGCTGCACTGGGGGATACAGACACGCGATATACAAACGGTGACCTTAAATTAAGGTGAAGGTCACCCATTAACAATCCAACTGCATTCGCCCCCAAAGGGACCCTATCACCAAATGTGGGGATCCTGTGTAATCTCTTTACAAAGATATCACACGAACAAGTTGCACTGATAGAGGGACACCATTTCTATATAATCGGAACGCTCATTACACAATACAGCAAGACATGTTAAAGATAGAGTACAGACTGGAGCTTACATCAACCGACTGAGCATCTCGCCAAACCATTGCAGGGTAATACATGCGCACAACTTCACTCACACCAGAGACCAATTTGAAACACTCACACAACCATTCAGACTCGCACTTAACTATGATTTGAAACAGCCAATTAGCCCACTGTGAACATCTTTGGACTGCAGGAGGAAACCCAACTCCCTGGAGGAAACTCATGCAAGCACGCAGGAACGTTTACAGCATTTACGTTTACATTTGGCAGACACCCTCACCAGAGTGACAGACTATTTTTATTTTTTTTCAGCTGAGTAATTGAGGGTTAAGGGCTTGCTAAAGGGCAAACAGTGGCACCTTGGGGGAAACTTGGGCTTGAATCGATGACCCCTGGCTCAGCAATCCAGAGCGTGAACCATGAAGCCTCTGCCACATGCAAACTCCAAACAAACGCCCGGTCCGAGTCCGGGACCAAAACCAAGGACCTTCTTGCTGTGGGGTGGACTTGATATCATTCCAAATCCATTTACAGCACAATACCTTCAAATATGGACAACTTCATCTGCACATGTGCTTTGTACAAATATAAATAATCCAGCACGTCTGTGAAATTAAACTTAAATCTTAAGCAAACATTTACCAAGTAATTTCCTGACTCAAATTTAAAACACCGAACCATGGGCCTCATTTATCACACTGGCTTTACATGCAAAATGAGAGCGTGCAATCAATGACTGTGTCCTGACAAGAAAAATGGTATTCACGTGAATTTCACGAGCACATATCCTCCTCTCGCTCCTGGGTGTATAAATTTACACGCAGGATAAACCAGTCAATAAAATCTAAACTTGAGTCAACAGCAAATTGTACAATTTGCATGGATTACTGTACTTTGTATCCAGAGAGGTTAAACTGCTTATTTATATTATTGGTTTCCAGCATGTGGTAAACTCTCTTATCCAGAACAGCAGCACTTGAGTCTCTCTCTCTCTCAGTAATTGCAAAATATTGGGGGGGGTGTTAATAAATTAATAAAAAAGTGAGCTAACACAAACCCATAAAACTAAAGTGCTCAGAGTGCATGGTACCTCGGGCACCCAGTATGGATAAAGCAGATCGTCCCTATATGGGTACTGCTTGCAGTTACCCCTGTGCTCGTCTTACCATATGCTCCATAACACTTGAGCAGGACTGTGGTGAAATTATCAAGGATGAAAAAGAAAACCTCCCTTTGGTGGATTGGTGTTTGAGATCTCAAGGTCACTTCAGGTCAACAGATGCTGCCTCATGTGGCAGTCCATATACTATTAGGTTCCTATTAGTGTTCCATAATAACAGTAGGTTTACCACCACTCATTTCAAAGTCATCAATGCACTATCCCAAAAAATTTTGGAACCTTGACTTGACCTCACCTTCGATCTGGGCATTCCAAAGTGAAAGTATCTCTTGGACTCGGGTAGGGTGGTATCCCCACCAAGTTTGTTTGGCAAGCTGTGCTGGGGAGTGGTCAGGATTTTGTTTGCAGACAACCAAATAACCCCTATTGATAAGGGTACTTCCAACAAACTCCTTATTGGGTGAAAATACTAAGGATTTTCGATAGTTCACACACTGAACCGGTCACGTGAGACAGGCTCCAGAGCACGCCGAGATCATACAAGCTCCAGACAGAAACACTGTCACTGTGCTCAGGCCTCAAACCCATGACCTCCTAACTGTGAGGTAGACGTGCTGACCACTACACCACCAGACTGTCAACCATGTTAAGTCAACATAAAATCCAATCCTTTTTTTAGTGCTTTCAGCTGCATCTACACTTTTATGGAGTGTCCCTGGACACAAATGGGCTTCATCATCTGCAATCTAAACACAACAGGAATCAGCTTTCTCAAAACTTGGACATTTTTTGCTTTGTTTACAGAATCATATATTTAGATATGACAAGCAGATCTGAAGTGAACATAAAAAGATGAGGTCCAGATGTTTGCAGTCTTTGAATTATCAAATCAGAGGAGGCTGCTCCCAGAGCTTAATAAGTGAGCAAAGCTGCCTTCTTAATACTGCAGCTGAAGGAAAATAAATAAATAAAAAATAAATAAAAGGGTTACAGCTGCCTATCAGTCATGATCAGACAGGAACAATGAGCACTTCATGATGTTTGAACTAACCAGTTCATGTCAGCACAAAGCTACATGCAGTGGGGTTTTTTCCCCTGCTCGGAAAAGGCTATGCTCAGCACCATCATAGCTGAGGAGTTTGTTTCTTGTGGGTTCTTTTCTTTTTTTAATAAACACTGCTACAGATTTGCTGTATGAAAGATTAAATGTTTAAATTAGACAGCCTTTAAAAGGGCCGAACGAATATCTGGTACCTGATACAGCCATAGTGTCACTGATCCAGGCAATGGAAAAGATCCAGTCATTGTGACCATCCTGGAAAAGGGAAATAATAAATAAAAAGATAAATAAATAAAAATAATAAATAAATAAAAAAATTCTAGTTCATGTTACATATGTACACATACAGTTATACAGACTCACATCGCCGACACAGACGGGGTCGAGGGTGGGCAGGCGGTAGACAGCCAAGCTGTTCGGGTTATCTCCTCCAGTGGCCAGTAGGGTACGTGAAGGGTTGAGCTCTATGGCATGGATACCACAACCCTGCTGTGTATCCAGTCCACCAGACAAACCTGGATTAGGAAAGGCTGGGTTACTGATCACACCCGTACCTAGGGTAGCTCCACCCTGTCTTTCTCTGTCCTTCAACATTGGGATCCGGGTTATCTGGCCCTTGAGCACGTCTACCACGAACAGCTGGACAAACAAAAAACAATATAGAGAATAAAAATACTACAGTAATACAGTATTTCTATTACAGTAACCATCCGAGGTATGACATGCGCGAGTTACAACCACGCCCAGCAGAAGCCTATTAGGAGTTTACTGTACATGTCTGGCAGCACAGCGCATAAGATAGTTGTGGCAGCACAGTATCCCAGCATTCTACCACTACACTCAGTGACTAGATGCCATCGCAGTTGCATCTTTCACAGTACAATTTTACATTCATTTACTGTACACCATTACCATGGTCCCCAAGAGGAAGTCCGATTCATCAAATGGCGATTCTACCAAAATACCAAGGAAGGCACTGTCGTTGGAGACGAAGATGAAAGTGATGAATCAGTATGAAATAAAGTAAATTTCATTGCTCAAGATCTCCATCTCTCCCACTCCATGGTGTCTACAATTTTGAAAAACAAGGACCGCATCAAGAAAGCAGGAGCCCCATTTAAGTCAACTTTTCTTTTTTTCTTTCAGCTTTTCCCCCTTTTCTCGGGAGTCGCCAGAGCAAATCATCTGATTTGACATAGGTTTTTACGTCGGATGCCCTTCCTGTCACAACCCTTTAACAAGGGACAGAAACACGCTGACTGCTTTGCAGCCTACTCTTTACGAAAGTCAGCAATGGTTCGTTTACATGCCTCTCACCAAAAGACAGTGAGAGACATGGCCCACCTTTTATAACCCAGTTAGCTGCACTGGGGGACAGTGACAACCTTGTGGGGACTCGAACCCCCAACCTTAGGTTCAGCGATCCTGCACCCTATCCACTAGACCACCACTGCCCCCCCCCCCCCACTTAAGTCAATTATCATCACAAAACAATGTGAAGGACCGATTGCCGAGACAGAAAAGTACACGTATACGTGGTTGGAAGACAATAGGGAAAAATGTGAAAATGATGTTGCGAGCAGTGCAAATTAAGGCTACAAGTGTATTTTGGATGTTGAACGGACGTGCAGGTGAAGAATACGCTTCACATGAATTCATAGCGAGTGCTGGGTGGTTTTGGTTTCATGGTGTTAAATATCCGACTTACAACTGGTTGGTCAGAACCGATCTAGGTCATAACTCAGCGAGTGTACATAAATAATATAGTGTGTCTGTATGTATGTCTATACAATTGTAAGTAGTTTTGATGGGAGATTTTGGGTTGTTTTTATTAAGGGATTTTTTTTTTTTGCATAATCGGCCTTGTTTTTGTGGCATTTTCCTTAACTTTTTCCCCTACTCTTCCTTAATTTCCTTATTTTTTTAGTCGATGAATATTTTAAAAACCGCGATGCACTGACGCCACATGAATTGAAGCACGAAGTAGCGAGGGATCCCTGTGTGTGTATATTTTATATATATATATATATATATATATATATATATATATATATATATACACACACACACACACACACACACACACACACACGGCCCCCTACTTAAGAAATCAATCTGTTCCAGATCCTTTTTCGTAAGCAGGGGCACATTTTACATGTTACATGCCTGATTCATTCCAAGGCTCCCAAGACTACCCCATAAACCCTTTAAAAATGATAAAAGTACATCAGTTTTGTATGAAATATTTGATAAAAGTAAAAGAAAATTTTATTAAACCATTTAAACATTTTATTCACATTTATTCATTAAACATTTTTTATTAACACACACAATACAGTACGCATTAAATGTGTATTGTATACACATTAAATGTTTATTTTGGCACTGTGGGCCATGCCCACAAGCAGAACGCCAGAGCAAGACGTGGAATTCAAAGCGCATTCCCTGCTTGACAGATCAGAGGTCCAAACTCAACTTTAAATTGATTCCACATTTAACGCCACATTTAATAAACATTAACCGAATTAAACAACTTAAAAAACTAAACGCGCAGCTGACGGATCAATTCTATTTACATGTTTAAAAGGACGGGATGTTTTATTTAAAGCAGAATTACAGTAACTGTCTGAAAGAGGTCCTCATTCAATAATAACTTGCTTCCTTGCGAGATCGGAGGTCTTCTCCCATGGAGCACTCTGTTTTAATATCATGCCAAAGTAATCTCCGCCGTCACTGTATTTCCGCTTTAAGGTCTCCTTCTGGTTCAATATCATCCCGATTTGTAGAGGGGTTTCGGCGCTAACGAAATATAACGCCGCATGATCGATCTCAAAACAAGCCAACAGTCAACTTTCCTTCACGCGTGTGACAAACAGGATGTATGCATACAGTAAGTATGGATCATGTTCGCTGCGTCATCTCTCCTAGCCAATGGGAGGCCAGTGGGGCGGGATGTTGGGAGACAGCCAATGAGAGAGCAACTTGCACATCGAGTGAAATTTTGATTGGCGTGTTTGAATTTTGAATGGCGCTTTTCATAAGGAGGTTGTTTTCGTATCCTAGGGACGAAAACTTACGAAAATTCTAGGTTATGAGAAACATTTTTCTAAGTAGGGGCCGACTGTGTGTGTGTGTGTGTGTGTGTATATAAAAAAAAAAAAAACACACACACACGCGCACACACAGACCGAGACACACAGACAGACAGCCCTCACTTTTTGCAGTTAATTGGGACCGAGATCACCCCGCAACCACCAAATTCCGCTAAGTAGGATCACGCCCCCAAACCCCCTGACTGACGTACGTACGTGTATATAATATCAAATACATAGTCAATGCTATAAATGCTTATAACAACAATTACACGTTAAAAAACAATGCATGAGATGTAAATAAAATAAATATGTGAGGCGCTCCAATGAAAGTAGACGCTTGTCGCACAGACCACTTTTGAGATAAAGGCTAGAAAAGTAAAAATGGCCCATTTTTAATCGAAATTTGGATTTTTGCAGAAACTATTAAAACAAGTATTCAACTATAACTTGCTCACATGAAATCGACTAAAACGCACAAAAAATGTCTTTTCCCCCCCATTTTTCTGGAAAGGACCCTCATAAAACTAGATAAAAACAGTAGCAAAACTTACTGGTTTTTGTTGCAATTATTCATCGAGTTCGGTACAAGGCACACTATACTCCACGTCCATTCTTCTGGTGTATGGATTAGTCTCTCCATTTTGGATACCGTTTTGATATTAAAATGCCGTTTCAGCGAATAAAATAAAGGTTATGAAGACTATATGCTCGTAAACAATGCAGGCTAGTTGCTAAGGAAGATCTGAAACGAGCACACTGATTGGTCAGCTCGGTCTTGCACACGTCAACTTCCGGTTTTTACTTTCTGCTTCTGGTTTAACTGCATGCTGAATTGACCTCTGTCTTTCTCTTCAATAGTAGTCATCAAGTTTATTTACAAAATTATAAATGCACAGAATTTCTGGAAAAAGAGAGTGAAATGTCATCTGTGCTGTCTCGCAGCATCATTCGACGCGAGAATTGAGCTTTGAAGATCCTGGAATGCTTGGCGTTCTTGAATTTGCCAGTGAGTATTTTTCTCTGCATGCAAAACTGTATTATGGAAGTTTTTTGGTTATTTGATTTGTGTGTAATCTTGTCTGGACTGGAAATGCTGGATCGTGGTTTGTTTAGTTTTGTATGAAAACTGGTCAAGACCTGAAAATACTCAAATGTTTCATTCCTTTAACAGATGATGATGATGCCAGCTGTGTTGATGAAGATTTTGATGTTGATGAAGAGGCATCTGTTAATAAAAGTGTGCATGAGTCAGTTTGTTGTGTTTGTGATGTGATCTTTTCTGCTAAGCAGGATATCGATTAAGATAATGATGAGGGCAGAGTCGATGAAGCTTACTCGTATAAAAGAGATCGGAGCGTTTTGTTAGATAGTTTTCTTAATTTCAGAGTGATTGTTTGAACCGGACAGTGTTTTTGTTTTGTTTCCAATTCATATCATTTGAACCTTTATATAATGGTTGAAAAGATTCATGCTGATCTTATTGGAATAAACAGAAATGGGGGGTGGGGGGGGTCATATTTTGGGGGTTACCACGGTGACTGATGGGTTAAAAAGGGTCTATCAGATTAAAATGAGGATGATTTCTCTCATCTCTTCCTAAAACTTTTCCTAGACATGTTTTCTAAAAGTTTATATGGCTGAGGTGCATAAAAATGTTTGGTTGCTAAGGACTAATGATGTTGGAAGAAGTGCAATCTTGGTGCTCATTTTTCTCTAAAACATCTTGTGAAATTTAGTTGCATATTGACACAAGAAAAGGCACAGCTTGCTCAGTTTTCAAAGTATTAGCAAACTTTTTACTGCATTTAGCAGCTTTGGGCCTCCTCTATCTGACTGTATAAAAAGCTCATTTTTGGACACAAGAGCCTACTTTCGGTGGAGTGTCTCACTAGTCCTTCTCAAAAAATTAGCATATTGTGATAAAGTTCATTATTTTCTGTAATGTACTGATAAAAATTAAACTTCCATATATTTTAGATTCATTGCACACCAACTGAAATATTTCAGGTCTTTTATTGTTTTAATACTGATGATTTTGGCATACAGCTCATGAAAACGCAAAATTTCTATCTCAAAAAATTAGAATATCATGAAAAGGTACTCTAAACGAGCTATTAACCTAATCATCTGAATCAACCAATTAACTCCAAACACCTGCAAAAGATTCCTGAGGCTTTTAAAAACTCCCAGCCTGGTTCATTACTCAAAACCATGGGTAAGACTTCCGACCTGACTGCTGTCTAGAAGGCCATCATTGACACCCTCAAGCAAGAGGGTAAGGCACAAAGAAATCGCTGAGCGAATAGGCTGTTCCCAGAGTGCTCCATCAAGGCACCTCAGTGGGACGTCTGTGTGAAGGAAAAAGTGAAAGAAGGGCCGATTCCAGACCTTAGGGGGACCTGTGGAACAGACGCGGCACATGACTTAGATGCGGAACATGACTTACGGTCATCAGTTTAAAAAAAAAAAGGTCAAATTTTGAGTTTAGACGTACCTACGTCGTATGCTGACGTAATGACGCTGCATTCATTGTTTACAAACTACAGACCGAGTGTATATATCAGTTATATAGCGTGTTACCCTTCTGTTAAGACGTCGTCTCTGTGATCTTTGTGTTTACACGGTTTTGCGGACTTTTGTAACCCTAAGCAAATATGGTTAGTCAGAAGTGTAAGCCTTCTAGCATGGGTGCAAGTCTCATACACAGATGAATTAACCATCTGCTCAGATCGGCACCATGCATACTCAGTTAAGCAAAGAGAGTTGTAATATGAAAACCCGAATCCACAAATTACAGACATTTATTATCTTTTAGCAGAATCCTAAGAGTGCATACTTATTTTTATATTAATATTCATTAGGATTTGTACTTGTTCTTTGTATGCATCTCTTGAATAAAGTTTACTTACTTACACAAAAGAAAGAACGCCGCTTTGCTGGGAGACTGCACCAGTGCAGGCTGTGTTCTAAACGAGTTCAACAGCACCCTTGTGCACTTGAAACACCAGAAGTCTGTATAACCCACAGCAAGAACACTACTTTTGCAAGTACACTACTTTCGGTATCGAGCGCTTCACATATTGTAAGCGTTGATTGACTGTTAAGCTTCGTGCAAGGTGCCTCGGCATAAATAAGTGACTTATTTGAAATTAATGTTAACATTGTAAAATATCATGTGTATAATTGATTTAGGGGTGTTTGAGATACGGTAATGGTATTTATGGATGTATAGTACAGTATGAGCGTCACGTCACTGTAACAACTTATGTTCGGCCGTTCGGAACCAATTAAAAACGCAAGTCGGGGAGCGTCTATACATACATACACACGTACACAGACACATACAGTAGGCCCTTGACTATTCGTGGTTTTGCACTCACGATTTGAGTATTCACGGACTGCCAAGTAACGGACATCACTCAAATTCAGCAAATTCCTGTCCTCCTTCGTGCTGATTGGTTGAGATGATGTAACGTCCCATTTTCCTCAATCGCGCACAAGTTTTCAATGAGCCTCTTTTTTTGTGTGTTTTAATTACCAGTTAAGCTCTACAATGCCACTCAAACGCTGTGCACCTTCTCTGGCTAAGCGATGGAAATGCTGTAAACGTTCCTGTGTTCTTGCGGTGGTTTATTCCAGGGAGTTGGGTTTCCTCCTGCATTCCAAAGACGTTCACAGTGGGCTAATTGGCCGTTTCAAATCATACTCAAGTGCGAGTCTGAATGATTGCGTGAGTGTTTCAAATTGGTCTTGGGTGTGAGTGAAGTTGTGCACATGTATTACCCTGCAATGGTTGGGCCGACCGGTCATCGACGAGCACAGTGCAAAACATCGACAAACAAAACAACAAATAAAACAAAAAAACGAACAAAAACAATTTGACTGAGAACTCCACGAGGTCGGCTTCTAGGCAGCGCCATCTTGGAGATGTCACTCCAAGTTCAATGTAAAAGGACATGAAATGTAATAAAGTTTATCCTTTTGGTATTGTTTGTTAAACATGCTACAGAACATAAAATCTCACGCACAAACATTCTAAACATTAACTTGGGTAATGTACTGAAATAATAATTGAAAAAGACTTTAATACTAGTGCTTTACAACAGTATATGCTGTATAATGTTTATATTTTATCATTAATAAATATAACGGTAAAAATTTCTTAATTACTACATTAATACTGTATTATGAGTAAGACTGTCCATAGAACGTGTTTAAAAGGCATATTTTAGCACATGTAATAGATACATAGTATTTTACTTCTGGATGCTCATTTGCGCATGTAATGATACATGGGGTTTTTCTTCTGGGTACAGAACTCGTGGATTATCTTCATTCGCGGGAGGGGCCGGAACCGAATCCCCGCAAATATCAAGAGCATACTGTGTATGGATGTATTTTTATATATAATTTTACACACCCGTATTACGGACTTCGCTTTAACGGATTTCAGATGCAACGGACAAAATCTGTAGCTTCTGACTAGTCCGGATGTGGGCCGTTGTTCCCGAAAGTGACCGCCAGCTGACCAGACTGGCTTGAAGAAATCTCGCGCATTTAAATCTATTCGTCTATTTTCAATGCCACATCACTGTGGCCCGAAGCAGAGAGCCAATCCTTTCTGTAGTCAGGCAGGTCCGATACCTTGAAACTCTTAATTTTATTGGACTCGCACGCTGCAGTGTTTGTGACAGGAAGCACATCCCAAGTTTTGGCAATCAGCTGGTCTGTGGGTTGAAGTTGTCCATGTCTGTCCATTTGTGCTTGCTTGCCAGCTGTGCTTGGCTTCGTAATGAGCCGATCAAAACGAGGAAAATTTCCCTCTTTATTCAAAAACACGCACAGTCTGTGGCTGTTTAATTTTATTGGATTATGAGTTTGAAGGTATAGAACCTGCCCACATACTGGAGTACAGAAAGGATTGGCTCTCCACTGCACGCCACAGTGATGTGGCATTGAAAATAGATGTATAGATTTAAATGCACGAGATTTATTCATCCGTTTTTGTTTTACTTGATGGCTTTTTTGTATTTTTATTTAAAATGACAGTGAAATTATGTATTCATTATTCTGTAAAGAAAGGCCACCTGATTTATCTGAGAGCCAGATACAGTCATCAAAACAGCTACATCTTTATCACAATATGCTAATTTTTTGAGAAGGACTAGTATATATATTACACACACGCTCTTCATTAAGTGTCGGCGGCTGGCGGAAGCGCCAGCTACTATTAGCCTAGTGCTGGTTATATTTTATAATAGTAAATAATAATATAATAATCATCTTGAATAAAAACATTTTCACAGCTTTTTTAAGCTATGTACTTGACAACACGATCACCTGTTTTGATAATTTCTCAATCGGTTCACTTCCGATATCCCATGATGCACTATGCTACCTCATTCAAAAGCACAGCACTTTATATATACATGCCGCCATTTGCCTGTGCTCCCGTGCAGATTTAGCTAGTGACGGGTCGTACAAACCCGGGTAAAATATAGTCCAAACTGATAAGAGTTGTACCGACAAGCATGGCACCGAAGCGAAGTAGACCTAAACAACCAACATTAAATACGTTGTGGAAGCGACTCAAGACCGATGATTCCACTGTTTCGGAAACAGCCGTATCATGAAATAGGTAAAAAAAAAGTTTTGTTATGTCCAAAAACAAATTATTTCTTGATTGCACTGAGCAATAATAGTGAAAACTAGCCCCCAACTAAACTAGCCTAATCTTATTCTAATAGCCTAATCTTGTTCATCCTAAAATATTACAAACAGTTTTTGACAAATTAGGGTAACAGTTTGAGTCACAAATGTTCTATATTAGTAAGGTAACTGCTAGATTTCTCAAATAAGTAGTTTTATGTACTTTACTTTGAGTAGTAAGTCTAGTATTATTGTAACGAATACTATTTTTTTATAATATAAACTTAGTTTTACTTGCTTCTAGCTTGTTTGATTTTCTCATAAATATGGGCCCAGAATGCACCACAGAGCACATGAATTTTTAAAAATTTTTCTGGGGGTAGCCCCCCAGACACCCCCCTGCGGGAGGACAAACCCCCATCCCCATGCTTGCCTCAAACAATTTCCACCCTCTACTACTCTAAAACTTAATGAATACCCTGTATGTATGAATTATTTTATCTCTATTTTATATATATATATATATATATATATATATATATATATATATATATAAATGAGATATACATACACAGGGTGCCGCAAAAAAAAAAAAAAAAAAGGGAACTTAACAATACTATAAAACCAAGAGTGATGGAAGAAACCTTAAAACATGCCATTTAAGAATAAATTACTAACCTTTTATGGCCAAGTATTTACTTGTTCAAGGTCACTGTCTCGCAGTGTTGCCACTTGCTCATGTCTAGCAATACGCAATTCAAAAATTCCCTTTTTTTGGGTCACCCTGTGTGTGTGTGTGTGTGTATATATATATATATATATATATATATACACATACATACATATATATATATATATATACACACACACACATATATATACAGATGTGCCCCGACTTAAGTCATCCATTTTTTCGATTTTCTAAAATAAATAAATAAATAAAAAAAATTAGACACTCACCATTGAAGAGGATGAAGAGCGGAAAGGCAGTTGGCCCTGATGACATACCAGTTGAGGTATGGAAGTGTCTAGGGGAGGTAGCAGTAGATTTTCTGACAAGAATATTCAACAAGGTCTTAGAAAGTGAGCAGATGCCAGAGGAATGGAGGAGAAGTGTGCTTGTGCCCATTTTTAAGAACAAGGGCGATGTACAGAGTTGTGCCAACTACAGAGGGATAAAGTTGATGAGCCATACAATGAAGCTATGGGAAAGAATAGTGGAAGCAAGACTAAGGGCAGAGGTCAGCATTTGTGAACAACAGTTTGGTTTCATGCCAAGAAAGAGCACCACAGATTCAGAGTTTGCTTTGAGGGTGTTAATAGAGAAGTACAGAGAAGGTCAGAAGGAGCTGCATTGTGCCTTTGTGGATCTGGAGAAAGCATATGACAGGGTGCTGAGAGAGGAATGTGGTATTGCATGAGGAAGTCTGGAGTGGCAAAAAAGTATGTTAGAGTGGTGCAGGACATGTATAAGAGATGTAAGACAGTGGTGAGGTGTGCTGTCGGTGTGATAGAAGAGTTCAAGGTGGAGGTGGGACTGCATCAAGGGTCAGTTCTGAGTCCCTTCTTGTTTGTTATGGTGATGGACAGGCTGACAGACGAGGTTAGACAAGAATCTCCATGGACTATAATGTTTGCAGATGACATTGTGATATGTAGTGAGAGCAGAGAACAGGTGCAGGAAAATCTAGAGAGGTGGAGGTATGCCCTGGAAAGGAGGGGAATGAAGGGTAGCTTCAGTAAAACAGAATACATGTGTGTGATTGACAAGGACCCAAGAGGAACGGTGAGGTTACAGGGAGAAGAGATAAGGAAGGTGGAGGATTTTAAGTACTTAGGGTCAACAATCCTGAGAAGAGGAGAGTGTGGAAAAGAGGTGAAGAAGCGTGTGCAGGCAGGCTGGAATGGTTGGAGAAAAGTGTCCGGAGTGATGTGTGATAGGAGGGTATTGGCAAGAATGAAAGGAAAAGTGTACAAGACTGTGTTGAATCCAGCGATGTTGTATGGTTTAGAAACAGTGGCCCTGGGGAAAAGACAGGAGGCAGAGCTGGAGGTAGCAGAGATGAACTTGTTGAGGTTCTCTTTGGGAGTAACGAGGATGATAGGATCAGGAATGAGCACATCAGAGGGACAGCATATGTGAGACGTTTTGGAGACAAAGTCAGAGAGGCTAGATTGAGATGGTTTGGACATGTACAGAGGAGGGATAGTGAGTATATTGGTAGTAGGATGCTGAGGTTGGAACTTCAAGGCAGAAGGCCTAGAGGAAGATCAAAGAGACGATTCATAGATGTAGTGAAGCAGGACATGAAGGTAGCTGGTATAAGAGAAGAAGATGCAAAGGATAGGGTGAGATGGTGGCAGAGGATTCTCTGTGGTGACCCCTGAAGGGAAAAGCCGAAAGGAAAAGAAGAAGAAGTGAGCCCAATCACTGATGAGTGGCTTAAAGCTGCCCTGCCCACTATAAAACACACACCTGGTAAGAATTGTCTTGATGAGAAGCATTGTCTGATGTGCACCATGGCTCGCTCAAAAGAGCTGTCTCAAGACCTGCGATCAAGAATTGTTGATTTGTATAAAGCTGGAACAGGATACAAAACCATCTCTAAAAGTCTGGATGTTCATCAATCGACAGACAGAGAAGCTGTCTACAAATGGAGAGAGTATGCCACTGTTGCTTCTCTCCCAAGGAGTGGCCGTCCACCAAAGGTGACGCCAAGAGTTCAGCGCAGAATACACAGAGAGGTAAAAAATACCCTAGAGTGTCTGCTAAAGACTTACAGAAGTCACTGGCACAGTCCAATATCTCTGTACACATATCAACTATATGTAAAACAATGGCCAAGAATGGTGTTCATGGGAAGACTCCAAGGAGGAAGCCACTGCTGTCTAAAAAAACATTGTTGCTCGTTTAATGTTCGCAAAAAGGCACTTGGACAGTCCACAGAAGTTTTGGCAAAATATTTTGTGGACTAATGAAATCAAAGTTGAATTGTTTGGGAGGAACACACAACATCATGTGTGGAGGAAAAATGGAACAGCTCACCAACATCAACACCTCATCCCCACCGTGAAGCATGGTGGAGGGTGCATCATGGTTTAGGGATGTTTTGCTGCTTCGGGGCCTGGACAACTTGCAATCATTAATGGAAAAATGAATTCAAAAGTTTATCAGTATGTTTTGTAGGAAAACCTGAAGCCGTTTGTCAGACAGTTGAAGCTAAAAAGAGGATGGATGCTGCAACAAGACAATTATCCAAAACACAGAAGTAAATCAACTTCAGAATTGTTTCAAAGGAACAAAATACACGTTCTGGAGTGGCCAAGTCAAAGTCCAGACTTGAACCCCATTGAGATGCTGTGGCATGACCTCAAGACAGCGATTCATGCCAGACATCCTAGGAATTTGACTGAATTACAGCAGTTTTGTAAAGAAGAATGGGCCAAGATTAGTCCTGATTGATGTGCCAGACTGATCTGCAGCTACAGGAAGCGTCTGGTTGAAGTTATTGCTGCCAAAGGGGGGGCCACAAAACATTAAATGTGATGTTTCAGTTACTTATTCCTCCCCCTTCTGTCATTGTTTGCATGGCTAGCCTCATTAATATATGAAAACCTATAAATGTTTGGGTGGTTTTAGTTAAAGCAGACACTGTATTTTCATCTGTGTGATGTTGACAAAGATCAGATCACATTTGATGGTGATTTTATGCAGAAATGTGAGAAATTCCAAAAGGTTCAGATACTTTTTCATACCACTGTATTTGTACGATGAGATTATAAAATCTGTGTGTAATGGACAGGTCAACATTTTGATGTAAACTTCTTAGAAGCAAACATTTCTTAAATTTCTCCTCAACTTGAACATGATTGAAAAAAGTAAGTATTGAATTATTCTGAGATGTAATCTTTTTGAAGAATTTCGTAAAATGTTCCATCATGGAGAGGAAAGGGATATTTGTCCTCTACTACGAGAATAAAAAAAAAATTTAACAGCTTTTGAGAATTTTATATTCAACATAAATTATATAGATTCCCTGGCTTTATATCGCTATAACAACACTTAACCCCAATTTTTGTTCATGGTGGACTTTTTCAGGACAAATCGATCAAATACTGTGAAGGGCCCCTGATACTATATGGTAGAGTTTGGAGCAGGAGATAAACTCACCAGTGTAGCAAATAAAAGGGAAACTGGCCAAACAGTTCTCATCCGTCCATTTTCCAGAATGATCTACAGCTGTGCAGTGTTGATTTCCCTTCTGGCCATTTGAATTCATACCATTATCTGGTTCTGCTGTAAGACTTGAACTTCCGGGTTTCCAATATCTGAAAGTCAAGCTGCTTTTGTCGGACCATAATCGGGTCCTATACAACTCTATCCATACCTGATTGCTTCTCGCAATGTTCAGTATTTTCTGAAGTTCAGTCTGATTCCTCACACTGGCCAGGTCTCTGTGATTTTTCTCTACAGAAGGCCTGAGCGTCTTCCCAAGACTTGAAAGAATAATATGGCATATAATAGGTGTTACTTGTATCTAAAGTTGAGAAGAATGAAAAGGTCACATTTTCTGCAGATGTGTCTTGGATAATATTAATTACGTAGTAATTACTGAAATTAGTTCATGAATGATAAACATTGCCAATTACTAACAGAGCACATTCCTCTTATACATTCCACATTCCTCTTCCCCGTTATAGCAAACAAATTGCTTTCTATCAGTACAAAGTTGATCAAACCATTCCTCTTGTGTGTTCATAGAAACACAATACTGATTTCCTTCGTAGTTATCAGGTTGCTGTTCCCATCCTACAAAGCCATTCAATCCTTCCTGGTACAAGGTGGTATCATCCAGTGACCATCTCCAGCTGTCCAGATCATCATACAGTCCAATCCAGGCTAAACCTGAGTAGTTGCCATTTACTGTGTTATTGAGTGTGTTCATTTAATCCATGTTATCAATGGTAGCCAGATCTGTGTAATTGTCGCGGCAGTATCTCTGTGCTTCAGTCCAGGTCTTATTCTCATTAACAAAGTGATATTGACGAGAGGACGTTGAGGAATTTCCTAAAGAGAGGCAACAACAATTGATACGGCTGAGATGGTGAAGTCATGAATGAAGAGTGCTCACAAAATGTGAAGCATTCATTTAATTTAACAAGTAACAATTATTTTAAAAATTTTAAAATTTAGTCATAGGTAGAGAGACAGCACGGAATAGTGGAAGCAAGACTAAGGGCAGAGGTCAGCATTTGTGAACAACAGTTTGGTTTCATGCCAAGAAAGAGCACCACAGATGCAGTGTTTGCTTTGAGGATGTTAATAGAGAAGTACAGAGAAGGTCAGAAGGAGCTGCATTGTGCCTTTGTGGATCTGGAGAAAGCATATGACAGGGTGCCGAGAGAAGAACTGTGGTATTGTATGAGGAAGTCTGGAGTGACAGAAGTATATTAGAGTGGTGCAGGACATGTATGATAAATGTAAGACAGTGGTGAGGTGTGCTGTCGGTGTGACAGAAGAGTTCAAGGTGGAGGTCGGACTGCACCAAGGGTCAGCTCTCAGCCCCTTCTTGTTTGCTATGGTGATGGACAGGCTAACAGATGAGGTTAGACAAGAATCTCCATGGACTATGATGTTTGCAGATGACATAGTGATCTGTAGTGAGAGTAGAGACCAAGTGGAGGAAAATCTAGAGAGGTGGAGGTATGCCCTGGAAAGGAGGGGATTGAAGGTTAGTCTTAGTAAGACAGAATACATGTGTGTGAACGACAAGGACCCAAGAGGAACTTTGAGGTTACAGGGGGCAGAGATAAAGAAGGTGGAGGATTTTAAGTACTTAGGCTCAACAATCCAGAGCAATGGAGAGTGTGGAAAAGAGGTGAAGAAGCGCGTGCAGGCAGGTTGGAATGGATGGAGAAAAGTGTCCGGTGTGATGTGTGATAGGAGAGTATCGGCAAGAATGAAGGGAAAAGTGTACAAGACGGTGATGAGGCCAGCAATGTTGTATGGTTTAGAGACAGTGGCCCTGGGGAAAAGACAGGAGTCAGAGTTGGAGGTAGCAGAGATGAAAATGTTGAGGTTCTCTTTGGGAGTAACGAGGATGGATAGGATCAGAAATGAGTACATCAGAGGGACAGCACATGTTAGATGTTTTGGAGACAAAGTCAGAGAGGCTAGATTGAGATGGTTTGGACATGTACAGAGGAGGGATAGTGAGTATATTGGTCGTAGGATGCTGAGGTTGGAACTACCAGGCAAAAGGTCCAGAGGAAGACCAAAGAGAAGATTTATGGATGCGGTGAAGGCGGACATGAAGGTCGTTGGAGTAAGAGTAGAAGATGCAGAGGATACGGAGAGATGGAGGCAGATCATTTGCTGTGGCGACCCCTGAAGGGAACAGCCGAAAGGAAAAGAAGAAGAAGACACTCACCGACTTACATGCATCAGTTTTTTTTTTTTTTTTTCCCAAAAAAAAAAAAAAAAAAAAAGTCAAATTTTGAGTTTAGACGTACCTACGTAGTATGCTAACGTAATGACGATGCATTCAATGTTTACAAACTACAGACTGAGTGTATTTTATATATAATATATTATATATATATACACACACACACACACACACACACACACACACACATAATACATACTTATTTTTATATTAATATTCATTAGGATTTGTACTTGTTCTTTGTATGCATCTCTTGAATAAAGTTTACTTACTTACACAAAAGAAAGCGCTCTCCGCTTTGCTGGGAGACTGCATCACTGCAGGCTGTGTTCTAAACGAGTTCAACGGCACCCTTGTGCACTTGAAAGACCAGAAGTCCGTATAACCCACAGCAAGTACCCTACTTTTGCAAGTACACTACTTTCAGTATTGAGCACTTCACATATTGTAAGCGTTGATTGATTGTTTTAAGCTTCATGTGAAGTGCCTCAGTATAAATAAGTGACTTATTTGAAATTAATGTTGATATTATTTGATATTTTACAATGTTATGTTTATAATTTATGAGATATGGTAATGGCATTTATAAATGTATAGTACAGTATGAGCATCATAAATCACTGTAACAACTTACGTTCACTTTCAACTTGCGTTCGGCCATCCGGAACCAATTCAAAACATAAGTCGGGGAGCGTCTGTAATGTCAAATTTTGAGTACGAGACGTACCTATGCAGCACGCTGACGTAATGATGCTGCGTCCATTGTTTACAAACGACAGACTGAACGTGCCCTGCTGCTTCCCAGTTCACTGCATGTTACCCCTGTGTTAAGACATTTCCCTGTGATCTTTGTGTTTACACCGTTTTGCGGACTTTTGTGACCCTAAGCAAATATGGTTGATCAGAAGCGTAAGCCTACTAGCATGTTTGCAAGTTTTCTGGCATATGCCGGAATTTCCGGTTTTCCCAATTAGTATCTTCTCGGATCGGTGCAATCTGCCATGCATACTCAGTTAAGCAAAGAGAGTTGTAAAATGAATGAAAACCCAAATCCAGAAAAGAAAGAACTCTCCACTCTGCTGGTGATTCACATCAGTGCAGGCTGAGTACTAAACAAGTATTCAACGGCGCCCATGCTCACTTGAAATATCGGAAGTCCGGATAACCCGCGCTTTGTCTCAAGCACAAGCAAGTGAACGACTTTCGGTGTTGAGCGCCTCACATATTGTAAGCGTTGATTGGCTGTTTTAAGCTTCATGTAAAATGACCATCCGTCGACCATCGGAACCATTTACAAGCAGAAAGATTGCATCACAGAGAATGTTAAAGGTTATATTTGATATTTGATGAATGAATTCGATTAAAATTTATCAAGTTGAAATTATTTTGCTTGAATTTAATTGAACTTAATGTTGATATATTTGATATTATTTTACAATGTTATGTTTATAATTGATTTAGGGGTGTTTTATGAGATACAGTAAAGGTATTTATAGTACAATATGAACATCATACGTCACTGGAACATACAGAGACAACTTACTTTTTTCGTCAACTTGCGTTCGGCCGTCCGAAACCAAACAAAAACATGTTGGGGAGCATGTGTGTGTGTGTATTTTTATATATATATATATATATATATACACACACATATATACATACACACACACACACACACACACACACACACACTAGTCCTTCTCAAAAAATTAGCATATTGTGATCGTTAATTATTTTCTGTAATGTACTGATAAAAATTAAACTTTCATGTATTTTAGATTCATTGCACACCAACTGAAATATTTCAGGTCTTTTAGTGTTTTAATACTGATGATTTTGGCATACAGCTCATGAAAACCGAACATTCCTACCTCAAAAAATTAGCATATTTCATCTAACCAATTTAAAAAAAAAAAAAGCGTTTAGAATACAAAAAAAAGTCAACCTTCAAATAATTATATTCAGTTATGCACTCAATACTTGGTCGAGAATCCTTTTGCAGAAATGACTGCTTCAATGCGGTGTTGGATGGAGGCAATCATCCTGTGGCACTGCTGAGGTGTTATGGAGGCCCAGGATGCTTCGAAAGCGGCCTTAAGCTCATCCACAGTGTTGGGTCTGGTGGCCCTCAACTTTCTCTTCACAATATCAGATTCTCTATGGGGTTCAGGTTAGGAGAGTTGGCAGGTCAATTGAGCACAGTAATACCATGGTCAGTAAACCATTTAGCAGTGGTTTTGGCACTTTGAGCAGGTGCCAGGTCGTGCTGAAAAATTAAATCTTCATCTCCATAAAGCTTTTCAGCAGATGGAAGCATGAAGTGCTCCGAAATCTCCTGATAGCTAGCTGCATTGATAAAACACAGTGGACCAACACCAGCAGCTGACATGGCACCCCAGACCATCACTGACTGTGGGTACTTGACACTGGACTTCAGGCATTTTGGCATTTCCTTCTCCCCAGTCTTCCTCCAGACTCTGGCACCTTGATTTCATTCAAAAAAAGCACTTTGGACCACTGAGCAACAGTCCAGTGCTGCTTCTCTATAGCCCAGGTCAGGCGCTTCTGCCGCCGTTTCTGGTTCAAAAGTGGCTTGACCTGGGGAATGCGGAACCTGTAACCCAGTCCACTGCTTCCACAGGTCCCCCAAGGTCTGGAATCGGCCCTTCTCCACAATCTTCCTCAGGGTCCCAGTCACCTCTTCTGGTTGTACAGCGTTTTCTGCCACACTTTTTCCTTCCCACAGACGTCTCACTGAAGTGCCTTGATACAGCACTCTGGGAACAGCCTATTCGCTCAGAGATTTTTTTCTGTGTTTTACCCTCTTGCTTGAGGGTGTCAATGATGGCCTTCTGGACAGCAGTCAGGACGGCAGTCTGACCCATGATTGCGGTTTTGAGTAATGAACCAGGCTGGGAGTTTTTAAAAGCCTCAGGAATCTTTTGCAGGTGTTTGGAGTTAATTGGTTGATTCAGATGATTAGGTTAATAGCTCATTTAGAGTACCTTTTCATGATATTCTAATTTTTTGAGATAGGAATTTTGGGTTTTCATGAGCTGTATGCCAAAATCATCTTTTCCTTTCGGCTTTTCCCTTCAGGGGTCGCCACAGCGAATCATCTGCCTCCATCTCACCCTATCCTTTGCATCTTCTCTTACACCAACGACCTTCATGTCCAAAATCATCAGTATTAAAACAATAAAAGACCTGAAATATTTCAGTTGGTGTGCAATGAATCTAAAATATATGAAAGTTTAATTTTTATCAGTACATTACAGAAAATGATGAACTTTATCACAATATGCTAATTTTTTGAGAAGGACTAGTGTGTGTATTATATATATATATATATGTATATATATATATATATATATATATATATATATATATATATATATATATATATACACACACACACACACACACACACACACACACACACACACACACAGTGGTACCTCACCGTACGAAATTAATTCGTTCCAGAGCTTCTTTCTTAACCTGGATTTTTCGTATATTGAACCGCATTTTACATGTAAAATGTGTGATTCGTTCCAAGGCCCTCCAATACTACCCCTAAACCCTTTAAAAATTATAAAAGCATACCTTTTAAGACCTCCTTCTGCTTCAATATCGTACCAATGTTGGACGGGTTTGGCCATATTCCTTCGCGGTATCACTTGAGCCCGTTTCTTCTTCTCACTCGCACCAGAAATCAAACACGCGTATGTGTGTGTGTTGACCATGTCTTCTGAGCAGAGTTATAATCTTACAAATACTTATGGAAGGTTAAAAGTCTGAGTCAAGAAATAAAGCATGAAAAAACAGTAACTCTGTCCTTTACACGAAAAGCATTATGGTAGATGCAGCTCCATAATAGCCAATAGGAGGTAGTTGCGTCATCCCTCCTAGCCAATGGGAAACCAGGGGGGTGGGATGTTTGAACGTCATTAATGGGAGGGCAGCTCGTGTATTGTTTGAGTGTTTGAAGTTTTAAGACAGCGCTTTCGTAACGTGAACTTGTTTCGTATCCAGAGACAAAAATTTAGGAAAATGCATTTCGTAACCTGAATTTTTCGTTTGGCAAGACTTTCGTAAATTGAGGTACCACTGTGTGTGTGTGTGTCTATATATACACACACACACACACACACACACATATATATATATAAATAAAACTATAAGTCACAACAGAAAAAACATTACAGCAATTAGTAAGATTAGTGATCAAATCGCACCGTGTTGCACTTGGTCCCGCATACCACCTGACGCTGATTGAGCCACTGAGAAGCAAACACCTTATTCAGGCAACCCAGGGAGAACTCGCGCTCGCGGAGGATTCCTGGGATGCGTCCTGCCGCGAAGCCACGCAAGCTGCGTTGGAACATCCACTCATGCTGTTTCTGAGGACGAAATTCCCGTCCGCGAATGGCAGACACCATTGACTGACGACCCTGCCACCACTGCTGCGCATGACGAGATGAAGAGGATACACGGGCACGCTTGTACACCGACTGGCCGCAATCAACCTGGAAAGAGAGGGAGGAAAGCTAAATGTACTGGTGGGTTAGCAGCCGTTTCCTGTGATTCTTTCTCAAGAGTATAATGAGCTTTATTCATAGCACATCTTCATTTCATCATTTGAATACTTTAATACAGCAATTTGATATCATGGAACACAAAATCATTATTTGAACAGAAACAGATGGCCTTAAGATCATTCTGACAAAACTATGCAGGTAAATAAATCTCACAGAATATAAGAGATTAACAGTTTAAGAAAAGGGAAACCTAATGGAGTTAAAACATTCTTTTACTCAAGTATTCGACCCAGAACATTCTGAGAACAAGCAATGGATTTAATTGTATGTGTGTAATAATTACACATACACATATATAATATATACACACATATATACATACATACAAGTCTATTAAAGGGGACCTGTGGTGAATCTGTACTACTAGCTCTTTCAAAAGATCATGTATGACATCAGTAGTTCTGTCAAGCAATGTCAGTCCTTGCCCCTTGTCAAATGTGCACGAGTGCTTCCAAACTTCTAATACTAATAGCCATGCACATGTTTCCTTCATTGGCCTTTCCAGCCCTGTAGTGGAGCGAATTTGGTTTTTTTTTTTTTGGGTACTATCTACTGGGCTGCATGAAACAGGCATGAGTCCAAGATAAAAATCATGGAGTGTAAAGCATGTGGCTGCACAAACAAGCGCAGACACCATGGAATTGTGTCATGGATGCAGTTCAGTAGTCTGTGAAGACCACTTCAAGCCGACTTCCAGGCACAACAATGGAGCACGAACCCAAACTTTTACATCTAAAACCAGATGCTGTTCCTACAGAATTCCTTTATTTAAAAAGAAAACAAAGTAAATAAACAAATTTAAAAAAAAAATCAAAGTATGACCATGGACAAGAGCAGCCCCTTGCCAAAAAGAACCAGTAAGAGGTATGAGCCTTTACCTTGTGGGGCAGGGATCACCAACGTGGTGCCCGTGGGCACCAGGTAGCCCGCAAGGACAATATAAGTTGCCCGCGGACCTGTTCACTGCTATTTTTAGGACAGGCCCATTTTTAGGACAGCGCCACTCTCCATTGAGCTGCATATAATTTTTTTGAATATATTTTTAAATCAAGTCAATATCTTCACATAGATGAATATCATTAATTATTAATAATAACATCTAATTAAATCTAATTAAATGTAAATTGAGCAAATTTGTAATTTCAGAGGTGTGTATCGACCTAGTAGCCCTTCGCATTAATTGGTACCCATGAAGTAGCTCTCAGTTTCAAAAAGGTTGGTGACCCCTGTTGTGGGGAGTTTTACCACTTAAAATGCATTGGACAACCCAGCCCAATTAGTTTATGTTTGGCATTGGTTCAGCTGCTATCAGTAATACACAGCATAAAACTATCTGGTATAAAATGTTCTATCCTCTTTTTTGTTAAAATGAGCTTTGTATAACAAACATATTACAATATTCACAAATATATTGTAAGCATGCATGATAACTGTGCTCATTAAGGCCAAATGACTCCAGAAGTCTTGCTGAGGCAATTTTTTTTTCCACTTCAGAAAAAATTTTGCTGCAACCAACTAACTAATTTGCTCAGAAAACATTTTAAACCCATACAAAGGCCATAAAAGTGGAATGGGAGCAAAAAATGAAATAATAAACAATAGTATACAGAGTGCTAACCTCTACCAAGTCATACAAATAAATTACATAGCAGCAACACCCCCCTCCCTGCAATGCCCCATCACAAAAAATAAATAAAAATAATTGCACAAGGTTAAAGAATCTAGTTTAAATGTCCAGGATCCGTATTTAGACACCAAGATGTTTCCTTGTCCAAAGCCCCGCATCTGTTAGCTTAAAAAAAAATCAAATCCACATAACCTATCGTGTAATACTTCACAAATATTCCAACAGATTTAATGTGTTTTAAGATGAACTGAACTTTAAGACACCTCATTGAACATATAAAGTAATATTTTTTTTAAAAAATGCCTACTTTTTCTGAAAGAAAGTAAACATTATCCAGAACAGATTTCCTTTCGGCTTTGTCCCTTTTTCAGGGGTCGCCACAGCGAATGATTCGCACGTTTGATTTTTACAGCAGATGCCCTTCCTGTCACAACCCTTTTTAGCAAGGGACAGAAACACGCTGACGGCTTTGCAGCTACTCTTTACGAAAGTCAGCAATGGTTCTTTTACATGCCTCTCACCATAGACAGGGAGAGACACGGCCAGCTTTTGATAACCCAGTTAGCTGCACGGGGTGGGGGGTCGGTCAGTGACAACCTTGTGGAGAGTGGGACTCGAACCCCCAACCCCTACACCAGTAGACCACCACTGTCCCTATAAACATCATCCAGAAATAGAAATACTGTATTTATTCTTCCTTAATTTATAGCAAACTGCAGGTTAAAATTAACATTATAGAACCAAACAACATTAGCAAGCAAACAGCAATACTGCAAAACATGTTAAATCTATGTAATATTTACTCCCTGTACAAATTTATATATATATATAAAACACAACACACACCAACGTCTAATTACTCCAGATTAATCCCTAGTTTATTCATTCATAGTTTGTAAAGTACGCTAGCATGTCAACCCAAAGGCTAATTAGGGTCAGAGATGCTAAGCCTGGGTTACTTATATAACAGCTTGTTTAGTTATTAAACAGCAAGGTGCTAAATTTACAGGAAGATTCCATTACGTATAATTGTGTTTATTTTTAATTTTTGAACAAGACTTCTCATTTATACATGACAAAATATAAATATCAATAACGCGTTAGCTAGCTAGTCAGTCTTACATAGCAACAGCATGAGGGAATCCGTTGTTATGGATATTATTAATCGTAGTACATGGATAAATTAGTCAGTATTAGCGGAGTGCTTTTAAGCAAATATTGGACAGGTTCTGGCTCGTAATAACCAGCGGAAAAAGCTAATGCTAGCAATCTAAACAGTGCTAATGCAGCTAGCACACTGGTCGCGTCCAGTATCCCGGTTTAACCGAGACCTACCTGTTGTTCCTTGAGGTCCCCTGCTTTCCTTTTCCTGCTAACTGTTTTTCTCGCCATAATCCGAAACACACAGGGCCCTGACCCACATGGAGGGCAGTTCGGGCGACGCTGGGAGGTGGGGCATATAACGGCGCTGACGGCGGGAGGTTTTATTTAAATGATGTAGATGTTATCGTCCTTTCAGGCCTTATCAACTAGCCGAGTTGCTATGGCTGGTCGCAATGTTTGTTGCTAGATTCGCTCCTCCTCCCCTCCCGTAGTTTTCAACGTCTCACCAGCGGCAGCGCTGTACTGTACGTCGCTCAGGTTAAACGAAACGCCTTTTCCTCACCCGTATTCCAGTCAATCCTATCTGAGCGAGAGAAGCTAGACGCTAGAAGCTACTCCAAGCTCTGATTGGACAGTTTATTACTAGGGTCAAGTATGAACCAATCTTACTTGAAGGCGGGTGATGTCTTTTCAAGATTCAGGATTTCAAGAGATGACAGACTACTAAGTGATATTTGTGAGACGCTAAGTCATCATCATAAAATTACATAAGAAGTATGTTAGTGAATCATAATTATGATGTGTTTGGTTATAAGATACTAAATCATAGTCATGAGTTCGTAAGACATGAGATGCCAAGTCATAATTATGATTAGCCATTAAGTCCTAATCATCAGTTCGTATGACATAATTAAGAAATGCAAACTCATAATTGTAAGGTCAGGCATGAGGTACTAAGTCATAGTCCATTCATTTTTTTAAAAGTGTTTCATCCTGATTAGGGTCACAAAGAGGCTGGCATCCATCATAACCGAGTCTGAGCAAGGGTGGTGTAAACCCTCAACAGATCGTCAGGCCATAGCAGGGCCAACACTCACAACCATTTATATTCATACTCACACCTATGAGTGATTTGGAGCTGCCAATTAGCTTACTGTGCATGTTTTGGGCTATGGGAGGAAACCAGTGTACCCGGAGAAAACCCACACAAGTATGAGGAAAACTTGCACACTCCACACAGACATGCCCAAGCTGGAAGTTGAACCCAGGACCTTCTTGCTGTGAGGCAGACGTGCTAACCACAATGTGGTGCCAAGTCATACTCAAGAGATGGTAAGGGTTCATTTAAACAAATTAAAAAGACAACTTGATTTAGATGTCCCTAAATTGTAAAGTTGATCAATATGCAGCTGCAGTGCACAAAAGTGTATTTGAAATGGAGTATTTTAATGCACATGTTACACACTGTGGAACTGATGGTAAAGAATTTCCAAGTCTTTATTACAGATTGAAGGTGTCAGTGTATCTTGAACAAATTTAAATACATTTATATTAATATCTGTGATTCGTTGGGCCTTTTCAGCCTTGCATGTCATATGTACGGATAAACATTGACACAAATATTGCATTTCCAATAACACTCGGGCTTCCAGTTCCATTTCCAGTGTAAAAGGCTGCTCCAGCTGTGCTGTTCCTCTCTTGCTACACATCGTCTCATTTCTCTCAATGCACTGTGGACGTTAGTTCTGTTAATTCAGTTCTTATAGTGAGGGGAAATAAATCTCCGACAAAACATCCGTTTTTGGTTTGTTAAACTGCGTAACTGATGAACATACGATTAAAATGATTTACAGCCGATACAGAAAGAATAAAACAAATTAAAGCCATTTGAAAGGCGGTAGCAAGAACAGAAAGGGCACTTCAAGGTCTCTGTTCGGACATGGCATGTGTATGAGCAGTATCACTTATGAAAAACATTAGCAGCGAGTCCATTTCCTGTGAAATCACACTCCCATTGCGCTCCTCACAAGGCCTTTTTTCCTAGGCACTGCTCCACTTCCAACGGCCTGTTTCTACGGCGATGAGAAAGTGCAACAGCTCGGTGTCCTCTTTCCCAAAATCACACAAAGATCACTGAATAGGGTCAGAGCTGAGGTCGGAAGAATGATCCGATCGAACCCTACCTTTAAGGGCATATTTATTTTTAAGGGATATTTACTCACTTGATCGGTCTTAAGACACCCTCACTGCACCCCTACCTCGGCTGCTCGTACTCATAGACACCCCCCCCCCCCTCTTATTGGGTGCAGTGTTAAGGAGTAAAGGAGGGGCGGATCAAGGTGGGGAAGCTGCTCTGGTTCAGCTTGCAGCTGCACGAGCCATTAAATCATCCAGAGCTTTTTCCTGGTCATTATTGTGAGCTAAAAGAACCTCTTTAATGGTGTTTCTCTCAAAGCCCATCTCACCAAACCGAGACATTAACTGTAGAAACTGGAGAGCCTAAAAAAGAAAAGAAACGATTTTTATTGGAAAATTCGCAAACATTTTAAGATCCAATAGACATTATATCCATTTAAACCCGTAGCCCAAGTTATACTGGGCTGTTATGTGAAAATACATTCGCAGTGAGATAACGGCTGGAGTGGTGGTTCAAAGATAAGGCTCTGTTACTGACTGAAGGGTTGGTGGTTCAGGACTGCCAAATGTCCAAAATGTGATTAAATTTTGCCTGATTCCTTTGCTTCAAGCTTCTGCCTAAAAGAGACCATCTTTTAAACTTGGTGTGTGTGTGTTTCATAGCAGAACTACACAAATATGTATATTTTCTACCAGATGTAGAGCTTTGGACAAGACAGACTCCATTTGGAGATGATCTGGGTTAAATTCAGGAATTTTTAAAAAGCTCCTGTAACAATTGTGAGATTTGTTTTCGGAATAATCATATAGCAGGCCAGCAGTGGGTGCTGTGTACTGTTTGTTATTTGCAAAAAAACTTGTGTGCAGATTTGACTGGAATTTATACAGGGGGGGGCTTTGGACATGAAAGATTATTTTAAATTTTGAAATGATTCTTTAACATTCTGAGAGCGTGTGTGTTATTTTGGGGTAAACATACTTACTATGAAATGAATGCAAATCTATTTTTTTACATTTAATAATCTTTGTGTACACCTGTGCTGATGAACAAACCTTTTCCTCTGAACACTGGTACATTTCCAAACACTCTTCCACCGCTGAGGTATCAAAGCCGCGCTCACACAGCCGACTGTGCACAAAAAGATACTCCAACACCTGAGAAACAAAGAACAATTCAGGCACCACAGCATCATAAAAATCAGGCATGAGATTGGTCATGGATTTAAAAAGCAGAACTGGGGGGCTGTTCAGAAAATTTTTGAAAAATGGAATACAAAGTGGTGGTATTACGAGCATTTAAAATTAAGCTTTGGAACATTTATGTTATTGAATAATTCACTTTTTTAGAATAAATCACAACAAAATATCTTAAGAGTTGTTAAGTACTCATTGATATAATGATATTTTTTAGGTGTATTCTTTATTCTTGTACTCTACCACAATTTCAGTTGTCAAACGAAGCTAATACTTAATTATTTCTACAATAATTAAAGTAATAATAAAGAGAACCTAGAAATATCTAACATACCATATTAGATGTCAATACCCCCCCCAATTGGATTGCTCTGAATGAATGGAGCGACGAGCCAGATATGGACTTAACAGAAAGTGATGAGTATTTTTCACCAGATCCTCCTGCTCACTAAATTCATGTGCTAAAGTTGACCTTTGTGTTGATTGGCTCAATGTGCCATGTGCTAAAGTTGACATACATGTTGTTTGGCTCATTTTACATAGGGGAAAAATATTTAAAGGAACAGCACTAGGAGGGAAAATTAAAGGGTCTTTTTTGTTTTTACATTATGCTGTTTTCTGTTTATTTTCAGCTTTCATGTAAGTAATTTGGTTGATAACACAAAATGAATAATACAAATACCAGTAAAACTCTTTTATTGTTCTGTTATTATTCATGTTTTCCACTTCCATGGTAATAAACACTTACTGTTCCACTCTGCTGGTAATCATGTTAATAAGCGCCCACCCACTCCAATTTTTTTAAGCACCCTGGGCACTTATCACGTCGAATACGATATATATATATATATATATATATATATATATATATATATATATATATATATATATCTCCAAAAGATGAGTAATTTCATAACTTTTGGAGAGGGTTTGAAAGGTTAAAGTACTTGAAAAAGGAATGGCATTGCTGTATTACACATATGTAGAAAAAGCAGATATGCATATGATGTTACATGTTCCTACAATGTTTGTAAAAGCAGACAATAGATTATATGTCTTTATTACAAAAATTCAATCATCTTATCTTCTAAACTTTCAAGATGAAGGGACCACTCTTAAAAGTTGTGTCTTTGAGAAAAACAGCTTTCTCACTTCCATTATCAATATTTACACCATGTACAAATCTTGTTTTTGTTGTTTTACCTTTGAAGCTTAATCTTTGAGAGCGACAGGAGCTTGGCTGTTCTTTCCTTCTTTTTAGCTCTCCACTGTGTTTTCTTTTCCTGTTCCTTCTGATGGTCTAACCTTGTTCTTTTTTGCTTGCTAAAATTGTTTTTATTAAATACAATCACTTATTATACACATGTAAGTCGCTTTCGAATTTGAATGAATAAGTTAAAAAAAAAAAAAGACTCTACAGTATATCCGACTTTGTTTACAATATGGCGGCGCCCATGAATTGATAGGAATGAAGCAAACACACTTTTGAAATCACGCATGCGTGTCTCTAAAATCTAAAAAATGCGTTGCTAGTAAAATAATAATTGCAATAGCACAGTAGTGAGATGATTTCAGTAAATGTGATGGGCTCGAAAGTAGGCACCTGCCACAAGTGACACACGGAGCTTGTGAGACAAAGCACAACTTATCTGGACTTCCATTCTGTCAAGTGAGCAAATGATGGTTGATTACTAAACAAGTATTCAACATGCTCTTGCTCAGTTGAAAGATCGGAAGTCTGGATAAGCCGTGCATTGTCTAACAAGCTGCATGTGTCACTTGTGGCAAGCGCCTACTTCCGATGGAGCGTGTCACAAATCACGAAGAAGACAAGACTTCACTGCGAGAACTTCCTCTTTAACACTAAGCCACTAATGAAATGTACATGTTCGTCAGAACACCTTATCACACAACTTCATGATGCTCGGAGTGGCGAGAGTTCAACACCCCCCCCCCCCCCCCAAAAAAAATTATTTTAACGAATTTGGAATAATATAAAAAAAATAGACTCTGAAGGTTTGAAAAAGCGGATTTCGCCAAAAAGCAGAAAAATCTCATGCCTGAAAAATGTTTACAAAGGTTTTATTAGGCTGAGTGGAATTAAACTAAATCAGGAACTGGATCTCATTCATAGATCAGGTTCTGTTTACCATTTTTACCAACCTGTTCGACATCCTGCCCTCGGGTCTGCATGGCTCTGCGGACACCTTCATAAGAGTAGCCCATGCCGACTACTGTCTCCACACACTGGCGCTCGCTTGGAGAAAGACTAGCCAGACACGAAGGAGGACCTACTGGAGGGGCAGGGTTCGGCTGTGAGGACAGAGAGAAAACAAATCAGTTAATGTAAAGTGAACTTAAGGGCTGTCTATGGTCTATGTAAAAGAACCATTGCTGACTTTCATAAAGAGTAGCTGCATAGCAGTCAGTGTGTTTCTGCCCCTTGATAAAGGGTTGTGTCAGGAAGGGCATCCGATATAAAAACCTATGCCAAATCAAACATGCAAATCAGATGATTTGCTGTGGGGACCCCTGAAAAAAAGGGGAACAGCCAAAAGTAAAAGAAGTAGATGCAGAATCCTGACTTTTTTTTTTTTCGAATTGGAGTTATAATTAATTGTGAACAGTGCTGTGAAATTAAAGTATTTTCCAAGTTTTTTTAAGGCCTGGATAACTGTTTTTAACGACATTTGTTTCTGATCACTAAACAAATGTAATATACTACAAATGATAACCTGAGTAAACAAACAAAAACATTTTCAGATGGTCTTGTACCTCTCATATGGCTGTTTAGTGTGGGTGTCAGGGTTTTTTTGCCCTTTAGTAAATCACAAGTAAATAAACATTGTTTCATTAGTCAAGAATTTCTCTTTTCTGATTGGTGGAAAATCAGCAAATAATTCTTGCTATTGCATTATTGCCATGGAATAACTGAATTATTGCACTGTTGCTATGGGATAAGTTCAATAATTATTGCACAACTAGCTAGCATGTGCAGCACACACAGCATTGTGAAACTTTAAAAATAATCGAATAGAATGATTTCGATCTAATAAAATACATGATTTCTAGAATAGAATGTCTTGTTCAATAGAATGAACAAGAAAATAATTACAGAATTCGGCTTCCGTACGATGGAGATTTATTTGGTCTCGAAGGGTGTTGTCTACCTTAGTGTTTCACTGAATAGTCCTCCATAGCATACTTTGATTCATTTAATGGCTGCTTATTATTTCGTAACAATGACATCTGTCATGGGGTGGAGTATATTATGGCTTAGTTAGATCATCAGTTCAGTCCAGAGTTAGGTTGTCAGCGATTGACAAGGACCAAATTTGATGGCGAGAACTTTATTTGTTTCGTATACAAATGATCATGTGACAATTTATTAAATAAAGGAAAAACAAGTCATTTAAAAATGGCATGTCATCTAGAACAGCCAAGACTTGTTTTATGCTTGTTTACTTAACCCTAGATGTTAAGAGTAAATGATATTATCTATAGCAGGGATGTCCAATCTTATCCAGAAAGAGCTGGTTTAGGTGCGAGTTTTCACTTTAACCAAGCAACAGCCACATCTTCCACCTGTTTCAATCACTGATCTCAAAAATAAAAAACACCTGATTGAACATTGTTTTAATTTTGAAGCCGGATAGCAGCCATTTTGGTGCGACCACTTTAACAGGGCCAACCCAGGAAAGTACCATTTTGTAGTCGATAAACCAAAAATTAGTATTTTGAGCTGGAAATTAGTCTTCATAATAGACAAAATGAGTACTCAAATTAGGATTCCACAAAATTACATATGGACATACAGGTTATCTGTCAAAATGTACTGCATTTTGGATTAATAGTCAAACAACAACATATTTGAGAAAATCAGGTTTACCGTATTTTCCGGATTTATACGTTGCTCCAGAGTACAAGTCGCATTGGCCAAAAAATGCATAATCATAGCTACCAACTAGAGCTGGGTATTGCCTAGATTTTTTGTACTGCGATATACAGGGATCCCTCACTTTCCACGATTAATTTGGACCGAGATCCCCATGCGACCATCGAAATCCGAGAAGTAGGATACCCCCGACTGATGTATACGTACATGTATGTGTATATAATATCCATAAATACATATCCAATAAAATATAACATTAACTATATAAAAAGATAACTATAAATGCTTATAATAACATTTAAGTGCATCTAGTGCTTTTATCAGTACAGTGGAGCCTCGGAATCCAAACGCTATAGAGATCAAACAAATCGGAATCCAAACAAACAATCCGGGATTTTTTTCGTCCCGGAAATCAAACAAAAACTAGAAGTCGAACTCGAAAAACCGAGGGAGGAAAAGTGCGTGACTTCTGGAAGTCCGGAAGTTGTTCTTACTATGTATCACCCTGATAAAGCTAGTGCTGTTCTGGGAAAGTCCGTAAGTTGTTGCTACTATGTATCACCCTGATAAAGCTAGCGCTGTTCCGGGGAAGTCCAGAAGTTGTTGATACTATGTATCATTCTGATAAAGCTAAAGCTAACATGAAGCACTAAAACTAAGATAAAGTTAAGCTAAAGCGCTAATGCCGAGTTAAAACGCTAGCAGCGCTGTGAATACCTTTAACGATAAGGTCATGAGCCACTTCCGTAAGGTTTTGAAAAGGCAGAAACAAGCCATGTTAGATATGTTCTTCAAGAAAAGAAAGGAACAATCTGAAGAAGAGTCATCAGCTAGTCATCAGTCATAGGTCAGTAAATTTCTGAGCAATTAGCAACATGAACCATGATTTTGTTTTTACTGGGAATTTCTGTATCCTGTATAAAAACAAATTCTATTGTCTGAAGGCTTTCTTGACATCTGCACTGCCCAATCACGGCATGGCTCTTATTATACCTGGCTCTCAACACACCGAATGGCTGTAAATAAGAGGACAGAAACACAATTGTGTTAGGATTACATGCCGGAACCTCTGCGGTCACCATTTTTTTGAACGAAAGCATTACTTCCAGTTCTATTAGCGGGAATAGCTGAAGTTTTTTTTTTTTTTACTGTCCCAAAGTCTTCCGAATGCATGCTTCAGAGTATCGCAATACATACTGTTTGCATGTTAGAACCGGTTCAAACTGATAAAACGGTTTTATTGCGCAGCTCTACTGCCAACTTTTCCAAACCAAAAAATAGACTCTGCTCTAGCGGCCTGTCAAAATGCACCAAATCGATACGACACACCCCTTTTCCCCATATTTTTTTTTCCTTTTAGAATTAACATTCTTCAACATGTTTTGAGGTGATTCACATGAAATGCAACAAACAGTAAAGGGGAGTTTCCAAATACAGTCAGCCCCCAACTTACAAAGACCCCTGTGTACAAAATCCCCAGGTTACGAAAAACATTTTCCTGAGTTTCCATCCCCGAGATACGACACAACCCCCTCTTATGAAAAGAAATTCAAAATTTCACACGACGCACAATTTGCTCTCTCATTGGCTGTCTCTCAACATCCCACCCCGCTGGCCTCCCAGATAGAGACAGAAGGAAGCTTTCTTTACTCTTTAGTTTTTTTAATTTGTTTAAATTCAGTAAATGTTTAATAAATTTAATTCAGTAAATGTTCAATAAATTAATTTCACTACCTGGACGTGGAGATACAACTGCACTGTTGACAAGCCTCTCCCTGCAACGTGTTGCTCAAGCACCCATGTGCGAGCTCGTTCCTCTAGCTGTGGCCATCTAGCTTTTAGCCCGCAATTAGCGTTTTTGTTTTTCTTCACTGCAGTAATAATAATCTCCGCTTTTCTCCAGTCCCTCACAAGTTTCTCAATCACGCCAAGCTTTCTTCTGCTTGATTACCATTTTGTGCTGCATATGTCACAACTTGCAATTTGTAATCTGCAGAATAGGATTTTCTTTTTGGGGACATTTCTTCAGTGGTGGATGAGCAGATACTGGTACCCAAGCTGAGAGCGCCCTCTTGTGGTTGTGAGTGTAAAAATAAACATGAAATTATATTTATGATGACAAACAGAATTCTATGTAATAACTTCATATACAAGTCATTCTGGAGTACAGTACAGTAGGCCCTTGACTATTCACGGTTTTGCACTCGCGCATGCACATATTCGCGGATTGCCGAGCAAGTGTCGCGTGATTCAAATTCAGCCAATGGCTGTCCTCCTTCCTGCTGATTGGTTGAGATGATGTATATGCCCTTTTTCTTCATTGGCACACAAGTTGTCAATGTTTATGTAAACTAACTGTTTCCTCTCCGCTCCAACTAAGGGGCATGGCTGAGCTGTTCAGTGGCGAACACCTGAATTCACTCTCCTCATCGACTCCTAATAATCACAAACATGCTCACCTCTGCGCCAGAGGATTAACTCACATCACGTCACGGCAACTTTGTACTGTAAGGTTCTCTAACTGTTTTTCTTCCCGCTCCAGCTGAGAGGCGTGGCTGAGCTGCTCGGGCTGAGTGTAGTTCAAACCTGAATTCAGTTCTCTCATATACTCCCTATAAACACAAACCGCACGCTTACCTCAGTTGAAGCGTGCTGCTGAAGTTCTTCCTCTTTGAATAATAAATCCACTCTGCCACCTTACGCTGCCTCAAAATTACTAATGCAATATATCCCTCTAGTGCGCATTTTTGAAAATGGCAGTGCTGTATTTTTTAAGGAAAATATTTAAAGGTGTTCTTTTATATCTAGTTGTATAGGGCGCAGGATTGCTGATCCTAAGGTTGAGGGTTCAAGTCCCCACAGGGTTGTCACTGTCTCCCCAGTGCAGCTAACTAGGTGATCAAAGGCAGGCCATATCTCTTACCGTCTATGGTGAGAGGCATGTAAAAGAATCATTGCTGACTTTCGTAAAGAGTAGGCTGCAAAGCCGTCAGCATGTTTCTGTCCCTTGCTACCCTTCCTAAAGGGTTGTGACAGGAAGGGCATCTGACATAAAAACCTATGACAAATCAAACGTGCGAATCAGATGATTCGCTGTGGCGACCCCTAAGAAAGGGAAAAAGCCGAAAGAAAAAAATAAAAAATACATACATACATATACACACACACACATATACACACACACACACACAGTAGGCCCTTGACTATTCGTAGTTTTGCATTCACTGTTTGAGTATTCGCAAACTGCCGAGCAACTGAGACGTCACTCAAATTCAGCCAATGGCTGTCCTCCTTCCTGCTGATTGTTTGAGATGATGTAACACCCCCTTTTCCTTATTCGCGCACAAGTTGTCAATGAGCCTCTTTTTTGTGTGTTTTAATTACCAGTTAATCCCCATAGCTCCATGATACCACTCAAACGCTGTGCGTCTTCTCTGGTTAAGCGATAGAAAACGTTGGATGTCTCTTCTGAAGAAATAAAAGACTTTCTCCTGAAGAAACGAGTTTCCTCTGAACTGTTGTATTAAGGTCTTTTTCAATTATTATTCCAGTACAGTATCACCCCCAGTGCGGCTAACTGGGTTATCAAAGGCCGGCCATGTCGCTCACTGTCTATGGTGTGAGGCATGTAAAAGAACCATTGCTGACTTTCATAAAGAGTAGGCTGCAAAGTCGTCAGCGTGTTTCTGTCCCTTGCTAAAAAGGGTTGTGACAGGAAGGGCATCCGACGTAAAACCCTCTGCCAAATCAAACGTGCGAATCGGATGATTCGCTGTGGCGACTCCCGAGTAAAAGGGAAAAAAGTCGAAAGGAAGACAGACATTCCAGTACAGTACCAGTAGGCTGCAAAGCAGTCAGCGTGTTTGTCCCTTGCTAAAGGGTTGTGTCAGGAAGGGCATCCGATGTAAAAATCTATGCCAAATCAAACATGCGAATCATTCACAATGGCGACCCAGTGTATGGCGAAATCTCATTCCAGTACAGTGTCTAAGTTAATGTTTGTGCATGAGATTTTATGTTCTGTAACATATTTATCAAATGATACCAAAAGGATAAACTTTAAGACGCTTTGTGTTCTTTGACATTGAACTTGGAGTGACGTCGACAAGATGGCGATCGCGGAGTTCTCAGAGTCACATTGTTTCTTTTTTCATGTTTTGCACTATGCTCGTCTATGACTGGTCGATCCTACTACAGCTATGAGATCGGAGTGTCTTCGGGCATATATAATTATGCACGCTTCACTCCTTAGCTAATATGCTATGGTAACTCAATGCTAGCCGGATAACACTAAGCCCCAGTGGGGAGGGGCCGAACGAAGGTGGACATGGCTCAAGGAGTACACCCGACGAGGCGATTGCACCAGCCGGCTACACAGCCTTCATCCCGTGCGATCCCAAGCGCCGGAGTCGTCGTTTGGAACCTTCCCACCTGGGCTAATTGTTAGCCAGCTAGCATTGAGCTACCATAGCATTGGGCTAGCATTGAGCTACCATAGCATATTAGCTCAGGATAGGAAGGTGCTAAACTTCAGAAGACTGATCTCATAGCTGCAGTAGCGTCAACCGGTCATAGAAAAGCATAGTGCAAACAAACAAAACAACAAATTAAAAGGAACAAAGAAACAATTTGACTCTGAGAACTCCGTGACATCGCCCTCTAGGCAGCGCCATCTTGGAGACGTCACTCCAAGACGTCACTCCAAGTTCAATGTAAAAGGACATGAAGCGTAATAAAGTTTATCCTTTTGGTATCGTTTATTAAACATGCTACAGAACATAAAATCTCGCACAAAATTTCTAAGAATTAACTTAGGTACTGTACTGGAATAATAATTGAAAAAGACTTTAATACGAGTGCTTTCCAACAGTTTCTGCTGTATAATGTTTATATTTTATCATCAATAAAAACAAAGAGTAAAAATTGAAAAGTTTTTATTAATCATTACTACATTTTACTACAATACTGGATGAATGAGTAAGACTGTCCATAGAATGTGTTTAAGAAGCATATTTTAGCGCATGTAATAGATACATAGTATTTTACTTCAGGCTGCTCATTCGCACATGTGACGTGATACATGGGGTTTAACATCCGGGTACAGAGCTCGCGGATTATCTCGAATCGCGGGAGGGCCCGGAACTGAACCCCCATGAATGTCGAGGGCCTACTGTATATTATAAATACAGTCGGCCCCCAATTTACAAAGACCCCTTTGTACGAAATCCCCGGATTACGAAAAACATTTTCTTGAGTTTCCGTCCCCGAAATACGAAACAACCCCTTCTTACGAAAAGAAATTCAAATGCGCCAATCAAAATTTCACACGACACGCGAGTTGCTCTCTCATTGGCAGTCTCTCAACATCCCGCCCCGCTGGCCTCCCAGATAGAGACAGAAGAAAGCTTCACGCTTTAGTTTAGTTTTTTTAAGTTGTTTTAATTCAGTAAATGTTTAATAAATGTGGCCGCATTTGAGCTAATCTGGAATTCCGATCCCTCAAGGAATCAAATTAAAGTTGAGTTTGTTAAGCAGGACGGCCTTATGTACAATCAGTACGAAGAGGACTAAGTAAGTTGTTAAGCAGGGAATGCACTTTGAATTCACGTTCTGTGGGCGTGGCCCGCAGTACACGCATGAGAGAGAGAGAGAAGGAACAACGCTTTAGTTTAGTTTTTTGAATTCAGTAAAGTTGTTTGAATTCAGTAAATGGTCAAGCTGGGAATGCGCTTTGAATTCATGTCTTGTGGGCATGGCCAGCAGGGCGCGCACTCGCACGCGCGAGAGAGCGAGAGAGAGAGAGAAGGAATAACGCTTTAGTTTAGTTTTGTTAAGTTGTTTTAATTCAGTAAATGGTCAAGCGGGGAATGGGCTTTGAAATTCATGTCTTGTGGGCGTGGCCTGCAGTGCGCGCACGTGAACGGGACAGAGAGAGAGAGGGGGAAAGAGAGAGAAGGAATAGGACTTTAGTTTTTAGGTTTAAGTTGTTTAATTCAGTAAATGTTTAAAAAATGCGGGCGCATTTGAGCTTATCTGGCATCCCGATCCCTCAAGGAATCAAATTAAAGTTGAGTTTGTCAAGCAGGGAATGCGCTTTGAATTCTACGTCTTGTGGGCATGGCCCGCAGCACGTGTGAGAGAAGGAGATAGAGGAAAAGAGAGAGAGGGAGAGAGAGAGGTGTGTGTGTGTGTGTGTGTGTGTGTTAATAAAAACGTTTAATAATAATTTAATTAATAAATGTTAATAAAATGGTTTAATAAATAATTTTCTTTTAACACGTATGTCATACAAAATTGGTGTACTTTTATCATTTTTAAAGGGTTTAAGGGGTTTATCCAGTCCAAGGACTGGAGACTTGGAACGAATCAGGCATTTAACATGTAAGGTGCGACTCCGACTTACGAAATCCCCGCAATATGAAAATGGCTCTGGAACGGATTAATTTCGTAAATCTGTATAAAATAAATATATACACAGTTGGCCCCCGATTTACGAAATATATATAGAAAATACACACACAGTATGTATATACAGAGGCACCCCACCTTAAAAAAATTGATCCGTTCCAGAACTGGTTTTGTAACGTGGATTTTTCGGAATTTGAACTGCATTTTACATGTAAAACACGTAATTCGTTCCAAGGCACCCAATACTACCCCCGAAACCCTTTAAAAATTATAAAAGTATACCTTTTAAGGCCTCCTTCTGCTTCAATATCATACCGATTGGTAAACGGGTTTGGCCATATTCCTTTGCAATATCACTCAACTGCATGCCACGAGTCAAATTCATTTCACTTGCACCGGGAATCACATGCACGCACGTGTACGTGTTGACAGCGTCTTCTTATCGGAGTTATAATCTGACAAATGTTTATGCAAGGTTAAAAGCCTGAGCCAAAAAATAAAGTTGCAATGAGCACACCGGAAAAACTCACAAAACAACAGTAACGCTGTCCTTTACACGAAAAGCATCATAGGAATTATGGAGATGCAGCTCTATAATAGCCAATGGGAGGGAACTGCGTAATCCCTCCTAGCCAATGGGAGGCCAGTGGGAAGATATGTTGGGAGATAGCCAATGGGAGAGCAAATCTCGCATTGTTTGTATTTTTTGAGATGGCGCTTTCGTAACGTGAACTTGTTTCATATCCGGAGACAAAAAGGTTAGGAAAATGCATTTCGTAACCTAGATTTTTCATTTGTTGGGACTTTCGTAAGGTGAGGTAGCACTGCAGATATATAAACAGTGTATGTGTGTGTGTATATATATATATATATCATACCAGATCGGTCGAGGCCCAGGTTAACGACCGCCATCAGTGCTGTTAACCAACAGGGTGCTGGTGAAAATTGGACTACTTACTGTTGGTCGAAGGAGGAAGCGGGAGGTGTGTTCATAGGCAGAGAGAGAAGAGGAAAAGCATGAGTCTCGGACTGAGAGTAGGGACTTTGAATGTTACAACTATGGCAGGAAAAGGTAGCGAGATGGCTGACATGATGCAGAGGAGGAAGGTGGACATACTGTGTTCAGGAGACCAGGTGGAAAGGTAGCAAGGCTAGAAGCTTAGGAGTGAGGTTTAAGCTGTTTTTTCGTGGTGTGGATGGGAAGAGAAATGGAGTAGGAGTCATCTTGAAGGAGGAGTTTGTCAGGAATGTTCTAGAAGTGAAAAGAGTGTCAGACAGAGTGATGAGTCTCAAGATAGAAATTGAAGGTGTGATGTTCAATGTTGTTAGTGCTCATGCCCCACAAACAGGATGTGAGCTAGAAGAGGAGAGATTCTGGAGCGAGTTAGATGAGGTGATGCAGAGTACCCCCAGAGGCGAAAGAGTGGTCATTGCTGCAGACTTCAATGGACATGTTGGAACAGGCAACAGAGGGGACGAGGAAGTGATGGGCAGGTTTGGTATCCAGGACAGGAACACAGAAGGACAGACGTTGATAGATTTTGCAAAAAGGATGTAAATGGCTGTAGTGTATACTTTCTTCCAGAAGAGAGAGGAGCATAGGATGACTTATAAAAGCGGAGGTAGGAGCACACAGGTAGACTACATCTTTTGCAGGCGATGTAATTTGAAGGAAGCTAGTGACTGTAAAGTAGTGGGTGAGAGTGTTGCCAAACAGCATAGGATGGTGATGTGCAGGATGATGCTGATGGTAAGAAAGGTGAAGAAGGCAAAAGCAGAGCAGAAGACAAAGTGGTGGAAGCTGAAAAAAGGAAGAGTGTCATGTCTTCAAGGAGGAGTTGAAACAGGTATTGGGTGGTCAGGAAGTGCTTCCAGATGACTGGACAACTACAGCTAATGTGATCAGGGAGACAGGTAGAAGAGTACTTGGTGTGTCCTCTAGAAGGACAGTAGATAAGGAGACTTGGTGGTGGAATGAGGAAGTAAAGGAGTGTGTACAAAAGAAGAGATTAGCTAAGAAGTGGGACATAGAGAGGACCAAAGAGAGTAAACAGGAGTACAAGGAGACAAGTGTAAGCGAAGGTAGCGGTGTCAAAGGCCAAACAGAGGGCATAGATGACTTGTATGATAGGTTGGACAGTAAGGGGGGAGAAAATTATTTATACAGGTTGGCACAGCAGAGAAAAAAAGATGGGAAGGACGTGCAGCAAGTTAGAGTGATTAAGGACAGAGAGGGAAATGTATTGACTGATGACAGAAGTGTGCTGGGAAGATTGAAAGAGTACTTTGAAGAGCTGATGAATGAGGAAAAGGAGAGAGAGGAAAAAAAAAAAAAAAAAAAAAGAGTAGAAGGGGTGACCGTTGAGGACCGGGAAGTAGCAAAGATTAGTAAGGGTGACGTGAGGAGTGCATTGAAGAGGATGAAGAATGGAAAGGCAGTTGGTCCTGATGACATACCGGTGGAGCTATAGACTTTCTGACAAGAACATTCAACAAGTTCTTAGAGAGAGGATGCCGGAGGAATGGAGGAGAAGTGTGCTGGTGCCCTTTTTTAAGAACAAAGATGATGTGCAGAATTGTGGCAACTACAGAGGGATAAAGTTGATGAGCCATACGCTAGACTCAGGGCAGACATCAGCATTTGTGAACAACAGTTTGGTTTCATGCCAAGAAAGAGCACCACAGATGCAGTGTTTGCTTTGAGGATGTTCATAGAGAAGTACAGAGAAGGTCAGACGGAGTTGCATTGTGCCTTTGTGGATCTGGAGAAAGCATCTGACAAGGTGCCAAGGGAAGAACTGTGATATTGCATGAGGAAGTCTGGAGTGGCAGAGAAGTATGTTAGAGTGGTGCAGGACATGTATGAGAGATGTAAGACAGTAGTGGTGTGCTGTCGATGTGACTGAAGAATTCAAGGTGGAGGTGGGACTGCATCAAGGGTCAGCTCTGAGCCCCTTCTTGTTTGCTATGGTGATGGACAGGCCGAAAGACGAGGTTAGACAAGAATCTCCATGAACTATTATATTATTATACAGATCTGTAGTGATAAATGGAGTTTCAATAGAAAGTCTTTGTCCTGTCCTTTTGTTATATATATATATATGTATATACACACACACACACACACACACACACACACACAGTGGTACCTCACTTTACGAAGGTCTCACCAAACGAAAAATTCAAGTTATGAAACACATTTTCCTAAAATTTTTGTCTCTGGATATGAAATAAGTTCTCCTTATGAAAGCGCCATCTCAAAAATTCAAACGCACCATTCAAAAAATGCACGAGCTGCTCTCCCATCAATGACGTTCAAATATCCCACCCCGCTGGCCTCCCATTGGCTCGGAATCATGACGCGCTACCGCCCATTGCCTATCTTCCAACATCCCGCCCCGCTGGCCTCCCACTGGCTAGGAGGGAACGACGCAGCTCCCTCTTATTGGCTATTATGGAGCTGCATCTACCATCATGCTTTTCATGTAAAGCAGTGTTTCCCAACCCTTGTTCCGCAGCACATTAGTGTGCCGTGAGAAATCATCAGGTGTGCCGCGGAAGATTAACCAATTTCACTTACTGTGTAGGAACAGGGCTGTTCTGCTAGAGGGTAGTATTATTTTTGTTCCGTGGTGTGCCTCGTGATTTTTCTAATGTAAAAGGTGTGCCTTGGCTCAAAAAGGTTGGGAAACACTGATGTAAAGGACTGAGTTACTGTTGTTTCATGCTTTATTATTGGACTCAGGGTTTTAACCTTCCATAAACATTTGTAAGATGTGTTCTCTGCTAAGAAGACATGATCAACACTCTGCGCACACACGCGCGCATGCATGTGATTTCCAGTGCGGGTGAGAAGAAACGGGCTCGAGTGATATCACAAAGGAATATGGCCAAACCCGTCTTCCATCAATACGATACTGAAGCAGAAGGAGGTCTTAAGAGGTATGGTTGTATAATTTTTTAAAGGGTTTAGGGGGTCGTATTGGGAGCCTTGGAACGAATCATGCGTTTTATATGTAAAATGCGGTTCAGTTCACGAAAGTCTCTGGATGGATTAATTTCGTAAACTGAGGGTACAACTGTGTGCGTGCGTGTGTGTGTGTGTGTATTTTATACAAACACACACACACATATATACTAACATATTCTAGTCCTTCTCAAAAAATTAGCCTATTGTGATAAAGTTCATTATTTTCTGTAATGTACTGAAAAATTAAACTTTCATATATTTTAGATTCACTGCACCCCAACCGAAATATTTCAGGTCTTTTATTGGTTTAATACTGATGATTTTGGCATACAGCTCATGAAAAGCAAAAATCCTATCTCAAAAAATTAGCATATTTCATCCGACCAATAAAATAAAAAGTGCTTTTAATACAAAAAGTCAACCTTCAAATAATTATGTTCAGTTATGCACTCAATACTTGGTCGGGAATCCTTTTGCAGAAATGACTGCTTCAATGTGGCATGGCATGGCAGCAGTCAGCCTGTGGCACTGCTGGTGTTATGCAGGCCAAGGATGCTTTGATAGCGGCCTTAAGCTCATCCACAGTGTTGGGTCTGGTGTCTCTCAACTTTCTCTTCACAATAACCCACAGATTCTCTATGGTGTTCAGGTCAGAAGAGTTGGCAGGCCAATTGAGCACAGTAATACCATGGTCAGTAAACCATTTACCAGTGGTTTTGGCACTGTGAGCAGGTGCCAGGTCGTGCTTAAAATGAAATCTTCATCTCCATAAAGCTTTTCAGCAGATGGAAGCATTAAGTGCTTCAAAATCTCCTGATCGCTAGCTGCATTGACCCTGCCCTTGATAAAACACATCGGACCAACACCAGCAGCTGACATGGCACCCCAGACCATCACTGACTGTGGGTACTTGACACTGGACTTCAGGCATTTTGGCATTACCTTCTCCCCAGTCTTCCTCCAGACTCTGGCACCTTGATTTCATTCAAAAAAAGCACTTTGGACCACTGAGCAACAGTCCAGTGCTGCTTCTCTATAGCCCAGGTCAGGCGCTTCTGCCGCCGTTTCTGGTTCAAAAGTGGCTTGACCTGGGGAATGCGGCACCTGTATCCCAGTCCACTGCTTCCACAGGTCCCCCAAGGTCTGGAATCGGCCCTTCTCCACAATCTTCCTCAGAGTCCGGTCACCTCTTCTGGTTGTGCAGCGTTTTCTGCCACACTGTTTTCCTTCCCACAGACGTCCCGGTGAGATGCCTTGATACAGCACTCTGGGAACAGCCTATTCGCTCAGAGATTTCTTTCTGTGTCTTACCCTCTTGCTTGAGGGTATCAATGATGGCCTTCTGGACAGCAGTCAGGTCAGCAGTCCTACCCATGATTGTGGGAGTTTTTAAAAGCCTCAGGAATCTTTTGCAGGTGATTGGAGTTAATTGGTTGATTCAGATGATTAGGTTAATAGCTCGTTTAGAGTACCTTTTCATGATATGCTAATTTTTTGAGATAGGAATTTTGTGTTGTCATGAGCTGTATGCCAAAATCATCAGTATTAAAACAAAAGACCCGAAATATTTCAGTTGGTGTGCAATGAATCTAAAATATATGAAAGTTTCATTTTTATAAGTACATTACAGAAAATAATGAACTTTATCACAATATGCTAATTTTTGAGGACTCGTGTATGTATGTATGTGTATATATATATATATATATATATATATATATATATATATGGTATGCTGTATGTTTATAGTTTCTTATCAATAAATATCACAGTAATAAAGTAATAAATTGAGTTTTTCATTATCATTACTACATTTTACTTCATTAATACTGTGTTAATGACCAAGACTGTCTATAGAATGTGTTTAAGAAGCATATTTCAGCACATGTAAGATACATAGTATTTTACTTCCAGTGATCATTTGCGCATGTAACATGATCTATGGGGTTTTATTTCGGGGTACAGAACTCCCGGATTATCTTCATTCGTGGGAGGGGCCGGAACCAAACCCCCACAAATAACGAGGGCCGACTGTATTAGTCTTCAGCACCTTCAGCCAAAGTTAGAAAAAAGTGTGACTTATGGTCCAGAAAATATGGTATTTGACATTATATATTGCATATTTATTCTTATATTAGGTATGACTCTGAATGATCTTTGATATCAGCAATTACAAATAAGTATGAGCGTTCATGACAAAAAAAAAAAATTATAAAATAAGCAATCCGGTCGCTAGCTGCCTATGTCTGCCTCCCTATATATGCGTTTTAATCTCAAAAATGCCGGAATGCGCAATGCTAAATTTCACATTGTACAAAAGGCTGTGTTTCTGTCATGCTTCTTAATAAATGGACAAGTTGTTGAATATTCCAATAAAAATCATTGCTTTCTTTTCGTCGCCATATTGGGTTTCCCCACAACCGTTCAATGATTGGCTGTGGTTACCACGGAGTGTATATAAGACAGCCGCTGATTCGTGGAAATCAACCTACCTTGCTGCCGATTAACGAATCACCTGGTAAAATACAACAGTAACAACCCGCAAGATTTTCATGAGACTTGGCTTTGCCAGGAAAGTAAACACAGATTGAATTTGATGCAATTCATCAGAATTATTGATAAAATATTGTCAAAATTGAAAGGAGCATATTTTCCTGAAAGTTTGAAATTTGTATTGATGTCTGAATGACTCATATTTCACATTATTTTTTGTATGAATATGGATAAATTCATACAAGTTTGCAGCCCTGCTGTAAGCCACTAAATTTTCAGGGTTTTCAAGCTCTGTTGGCTCTCCTTGGTTCATTTTTTAGATCCTAGAGTAAAGTGCTCTCACTAAGATGGCTGCCCCTCAGCTTCAAAATTAATACTCATCTAGGTTTTTTGTTTGTTTGTTTTTAGTACAGTGATTAAAACAAGTGTAAATTGTGGTTACTGCCTGGTTGAAGTGAAAACCAGCACCAAGCCTGGCCCTCTGCAGAAAATCTTGGACATCCCTGATCTAAAGATTCCGTATAGAACAAACTTTATATTGGGGGGATTAATGAGATGTAATTATTTTCTCACATAACTGTAGATTAAAATAAACAAAGTTGTCTGCTCGTCCATTGTTTAACTACAGCAGTTATCCTGTGAAGAATTGATAATTCTTGTTGAGTACCTGCATTGGTGTGCCATTTGGAGTGCTGTTTGGTGCATGGCCTGGTAACTCTACAGGGAATGTAGAACTGGTATGCGGTGTGGATCTCAGCAGGGATTGTGGTGTACCATTGGGAAAGTTTCGTTGTGGGGCTGCTGAAAACACAGTGAACGGAGAGTCCACAGGGGAATCTCCCGGGTCCGACAGTTTGGGGAAAGTCAGGGAGCGAATGTTACAGGGACGTTCAGTGTCAATCTGCCCCTTGGAAATTGAAACACCACTGACACCTGCATGCTCCAAGTCCAGCAGTCCTACCAAGCCGTTGGGTTTATGGAAGACACCTATTTTGTCCTGCTGAGGCGTGGCACCACTGTCTTCTCCACCGGTGTTTTCAGGAGTCGAGACAGACACTGATGCCTGCGGCTGGCTTTGAAGAATGCTCCGGAGCTCCTCTTTGTCATCCAGGGTTTTCAGCTCCAGCTTGTCGAAGGGGTCTTCCTCTCGCTCAAAGTCAGCCAGGTTGAGGCTCTGTGGTGCAGGGTTGTTGGCTGCTGGTTGCGCTGGACCGAAGCTCGGGGCCGGGAGCGGAGTAAGGATGGCGTTGTGACGTAGACCTGCCAGGACCGGGTTTAGTGCAGGTGGGAGTAGGTCCTGCTCATCAGCAGGACGGGCTTTCTTTCCACCCGCCAATCCAGCCTCGCTGTCTTGTAAAGCAGCCTGTCGGTCTTTTTCTGATTCTGCCTGCCTTAATTCGGCTTCCCGTACCTCAGAATCTCGAGCTTTGGCCAGGTCATCCCCCCAGCGCACGCTCCGCTTCTCTAGACTGAAGTCATACTGTAGGAGAAGTAACAGGATACACAATCATTACAGAAACATCCAAATCAATGGGTAGAAGACCTTAGGGGAAATTCACTTTTTTTTTTTTTTTTAAGTCTGTTGGGTTTTTACACCCGAACCTAGTGGCTCATCAGGCTGGTGCTTAGCCCCGGTTTCCATAGCGTGAAGCGACCAGGAGTTCAACTCCTCCTGAATGGGATGCTTGTCCATCGCAGGTTACCTTCCCAGTATATTTTTTACTCGTACCCATTTATACTGCTGGGTGAACAGAGGCACATTACACTTGCTTTATTGGTTTGTAATGTGAAGAAACAAAACAATACCAATAAAACAGATAAATCAAAGAATGCAATACAGGGGGCTTCCTCTTAAGCCAATGATGTAGCTGACCACAAGTAAAAACAAAACAAAACACAGGAATGATTACAGCAAAATATATTTTCAGCTGAACTCGGGGGAGGTCCTGGTGGTGGGGTCAGGGGCGGAGCCCATTTGCTGTCTACAGTTGGTCAACCTATCATCTAACATAGACTAATTGGAATATAATTATTTGTAAACATACTAGTCCTTCTCAACCAAAATTCTTCTCTTTACCAAAGAAGAGATTTATGGATGTGGTGAAGGAAGACATGAAGGTCGTTGGAGTCAGAAAAGAAGATGCAGAGGACAGGGTGAGATGGAGGCGGATGATTTTCTGTGGCGACCCCTGAAGGGAGCAGCCGAAAGTAAAAGATACTAGTCCTCAAAAAATTAGCATATCATGAAAAGGTACTCTAAACGAGCTATTAACATAATCATCTGAATCAGCGAATTAACTCTAAACACCTGCAAAAGATTCCTGAGGCTTTTAAAAACTCCCAGCCTGGTTCATTACTCAAAACCGCAATCATGGGTAAGACTGCCGATCTGACTGCTGTCCAGAAGGCCATGATTGACACCCTCAAGCAAGAGGGTAAGACACAAAGAAATCTCTGAGTGAATCGGCTGTTCCCAGAGTGCTGTATCAAGGCACCTCAGTGGGACGTCTGTGGGAAGGAAAACAGTGTGGCAGAAAACGCTGGACAACCAGAAGAGGTGACCGGGACCCTGAGGAAGATTGTGGAGAAGGGCTGATTCCGGACCTTGTGGAAGCGGCGGACTGGGTTACAGGTGCCGCATTCCCCAGGTCAAGCCACTTTTGAACCAGAAACAGCGGCAGGAGCGTCTGACCTGGGCTACAGAGAAGCAGCACTGGACTGTTGCTCAGTGGTCCAAAATACTTTTTTCGGATGAAAGCAAATTTTGCATGTCATTCGGAAATCAAGGTGCCAGAGTCTGGAGGAAGACTGGGGAGAAGGAAATGCCAAAATGCCTGAAGTCCAGTGTCAAGTACCCACAGTCAGTGATGGTCTGGGGTGCCATGTCAGCTACTGGTGTTGGTCCACTGTGTATTATCAAGGGCAGGGTCAATGCAGCTAGCTATCAGGAGATTTTGGAGCACTTCATGCTTCCATCTGCTGAAAAGCTTTATGGAGATGAAGATTTCATTTTTCAGCACGACCTGGCACCTGCTCACAGTGCCAAAACCACTGGGAAATGGTTTACTGACCATGGTATTACTGTGCTCAATTGGCCTGCCAACTCTCCTGACCTGAACCCCATAGAGAATCTGTGGGATATTGTGAAGAGAAAGTTGAGAGACACCAGACCCAACACTGTGGATGAGCTTAAGGCCGCTATCGAAGCATCCTGGGCCTCCGTAACACCTCAGCAGTGCCATGGGCTGATTGCCTCCATGCCACGCCGCATTGAAACAGTCATTTCTGCAAAAGGATTCCCGACCAAGTATTGAGTGCATAACTGAACATAATTATTTGAAGGTTGACTTTTTTTGTATTAAAAACACTTTTTTATTGGTCGGGTGAAATATGCTAATTTTTTTTAGATAGGATTTTTGTGTTTTCATGAGCTGTATGCCAAAATCATCAGTATTAAAACAATAAAAGATCCGAAATATTTCAGTTGGTGTGCAATGAATCTAAAGTATATGAAGCATGAGAGCAAGTGAACTTTCCGGAAGCGCCCCTATATCCCCCCCCTAAAATTTTCTCCTTGGATTTAGATAATTCACAAAAATGACCCATCTGAGATCAAAACTGCAGAATTCCGCGGAGCCGAGGAAAATTGTCATCCCAGAAAACAAACAAAAAAAAATCTTTTAACCCACTTTGAGGAAAGTGCTATTCCTCCCTTCATTTGCACTTTGTTAGTGTCTGTCTCTTTACGGGCGAATGACCAGTTTCCATTCGTATGCTAGCGACTCGTGCCCCTTCCTTTGATGCTAGTGGCTAGTATTTGTTTCTCTGTATACTATTCGCTAGTATTGACGTGTTTATATATGATTGGCTTTTGGCTGTTCCTTTATACAGTATGTGAGTGGCTGGTCTTCATTTTCTTTTTCCACCAGAGGCTGGCATCTGTTCCTTCGTATGCAATTGAATAGTGTCCGTCATACACTGTGAGGATAGTGCTGGCCATTCGTATGCAATTGGCCACATTCTTACATATGTGACTGATTAGAGTACATCAAGTATCAGCTTGTATGTATTTGCCCTTTTGATTACTGCTTGGAAGTGACAGAGCATGCCACCGAGAACTCAGCCAATCATCTCTCATGGATTCCCAGTCATGTATGGCTATGCGTATGACTCTGGGGTTTGAACTTGCCAACCCCAGATAACAGCTGGACCCTTTCCTGTTATTACACCCACGAGTCAATTCTCAGGACTTTCGTCACTACAGTTGGAAAGAGGTAAAGTGGGCATGTAAATTCCTCCTTTTTTATTTTGAGGAAATACCTATAACACTGCCTCTTGCTAGGCTGCATTCTCATGTCAGCGTGTTTCTGTCCCATGCTAGTGTTGTGTCAGGAAGGGCCTCCGACTTAAAAACCCATGCCAAATCAAACGTGTGTATCAGATTCACTGTGGCGACCCCTGATAAAGGGAAAAAGCTGAAAGGAAATCTCATCTCATACTTTACATATTGTGTGCACACAATTTTCCCAATAAGTTATTGAAATCGCTTAAACTAAAATTCAGTTCATGATTATAAAGAAGACAATAAAGACCAACCATTAGGAATATTAGTATCTCAGATGTATTTATACATTCCCAATAAAATGCTTGATAAAACTAAAACAACACTGACAGACATTTTCATGACCTTGTTAAGGTCTTGCGAAATACCTCAAGTCACTTTTCCAAGTTATTTATTATGTAACAGAGCCAGAAGTTGGACCAACCTGCGTTTCTGAAAGTAACCCATTAATGTCGGGTAGGCAGAAGCCAATGGGCAGACCCACTTTTTCTGGGCATCGAAACTTCTCATTGAGCTTGAAAGGAACATCATCGAGGTAGCTGACAGGTCCTAGATATGAAGGTACAGGAAGGGAAACAGCAACAACATAATAGCTAAACTCTCACACAGAGAAAAAAAAAGACAAAAACTTGTTTACTCACCATTGTTGTGGAGATCTGATCCAGACTTCCTGGCAGCCATTTAGTGCGTCTATAAATCAGAGTGGGAAGATTTTTAAAGATTTTGACCCTCAGTCATTTGTCACATGTGTCAGAAACAGGTCAAATAACCAAGAAACAGAATGACGGTCTGATTTTATTAAAACCAAAGAGAAATGCTATCAGCAAGTGATTCCCAAATAAAGAAAAAAAAAGAGATCACAAAGATGTGATGTCAGAAAGTGGTCGTCAAAGAAAAACTGATGTCACAGGGTGGCTTTTTACCATGAATGGGGAAAAAAGATGAAAACAAAAAACCAGAATGTGACTTAAATCTGCTACAAAATCTTTGTAAGACGGTATAACTGGTGAGAGATGTGCCTTCCAGATCACATTTTCAGTCACATACTGTATACACAACAGCACTGTCTGCATGTTTTAACACTACAATTCACACAACTTTCTTTCTCGACTTTTTCAAGGCTTTCTGCCTTGTTTGTTGTTGATGTAAAACATAAGTATACACAGAAATTTTACACACCAGACTTATCAGATTCAGACAATTTCTCTAGTATTTTTAAGGACAATGTGTAATTACTAAATAAATTAAAATAAAATTGAATATTATATATCAAATTGTAAATTAATTGTAATAAAAAGGACAAACACTTGTGTGCAGACTCAGCCTGTGTTACATAACCATACAAGTTCCACTTCATTTGGGTTTCCCCAGGGTACTTCAGTTTCCTCCAACAGTCCAAAGACATGCAGAGTAGGCTAACCGACTGTTTTAAATTTTAGTCTGAGCGTTTGCCCCTCAATCGATTTGTCAACTACCCAGGGTGTCCGTAAGGCACCGAGACCCCTGACAGGGTTAAGGAATGGATTTTTATCAGTAGTGGTGGTAGTGGTGGTGTTGTTGTTGTTGCCGTTTCTGGTTTTCACGGTGGTGGTACTGAGGTACAGGTTTACATAATGTGCCGACATTTGTATAACTGGGTCTCATTTATGAATGTCTGTGTTGTGATCATGAAGTGGAAGTGTCTTTTCATGCATTCTAACAGTTCAAACTTTAACTGGAAAACTTTTAACACACATTGATGATGTAGAGAACAAACTAGAAAAAAACAAACAAAAAAACACCATGTTTGAGGTCGGTCAAGTTTTGGTTTTGAGTTTTCAACGCTCGGATATTAGGTTCCAAGTTCACTGGGAGGTTTGTTGTTTCTAAAAACAAAAGTAATGATAAAATCCAGTGAGTCATGATGTCACTATGTAGCTTGTTTACGTAACGTAAGCCAATTCATCACAATCTTGCTAATCAGGCTGGCTTCACTTGTATCTAACTAGATGATTCTATGTTTACATCAATAACAGACAGCAACACATTACTGTCACCGCTTCAAAAGTGAAAGCCATGTCAAAAACCAAAATGGATAGCCCATGATTTTCTGCTTTTTGAATCGAAAGCGAAGTCCAAACTCGCTCGTTAGCATACAGGCCTGAATGTATTTGTTTTTACTACCCATATTCCGACCAATCCGAAAACTTACCTTCCGATTGGCTACGTTTTGGCATTTTCTTCGTTAGTATGAACTACTGACCAATCAGAACCCGTGATACCATGTGACGCATTATTACGGAAATAATCAGAATATAGGTACATTAAAAACACCTGACGGTAGCGCAGGCCTACATAGAATGATAGCTAACCAACAGCAGCACCCTTACTTTTTCCGCCACCGCCCCGGACTTAAACTTCAGCGTAGCATTCCAAGTTTATTTTCAGTACCTGCTCTGTCTTTTAGTCGCCAGTAAATCCGTTTCAACCTTCTTCGAACATACAATTTCCGAGCAAACCTCTCCACTCGCAAATATTACTGACAGCGAAATATATTTCCTGCTTCATCGCGAGACGCCATCTTGAGTTTGTGTACCTCCCCGTCTCTGGTTCCTGTTTGACGACACGCCCCCCCGTGATTTTTCAACCAGTCAACGGAGGGTAAAGTACATAAATCATAATCGAGTTGTTTGTTGACTGCGGTCTGAAGGTCTCAACATTAATTCTCAATATAATATACAATAAAAGTGTAAAATTAATTATTTATATTAATAAAAAATTACAGTGAAAGCGTTGTGCAGATCCACCACTAGGTGGAGCCATTTCTTTTTAAAAACTCGTGTTAGAAATGTAAATTTGATGAGTAAACAGTTCAATGGTGAAAAAAGGTCTTAAATTCACAAGACAATCAGTCCCTTTTATTTTTCTCTTTCGTAGCGTGTGCAGAAATATCAGGCCAGTTCAATACATGCAGTATATGAAGTAGGATTTATAATTATATAATGATAAACATTCATTCATTCATTTTCTGAACCACTGAAACCAAGTTAGAGTCGCGGGGAGGAGGCGCCCATCTCAACCGTCTCTGGGTTGAGGGTTGGGTACACCCTACACAGATCGCTAGGCCATTACAGGGCCAACACTCATACAAGCATTCACGCACTCACTCATAGCAAAGGGTGGTTTGGAATGGTATACAGTACATGCAAAAATGAAGAAAGTAAAATCAATTAAATAAATCTGAGTTGAAATACTTTTCCCACTTCGGTTCATTTCCGGTGGAATTCATGAAGACGTTGGAAAAATAATAAACATAATAAGGAACGTCAGATTTCTTTATCGGCCGAAGACGTTGGTGCATGATTTCGCCACTAGGTGGTAGTACTGGGCCACCAAATTTATTCTTGAATTAAATTCACGGGTCAGTGGTGGTCTAGTGGGATAAGGCGCCGGATCGCTGATCCAAAGGTTGGGGGTTCGAGTCCCACTCTCCACAAGGTTGTCACTGCCCCCCCCCCCCCCCCAGTGTAGCTAACTGGGTTATCAAAGGCCGGCCATGTCTCTCTCACTGTCTATGGTGTGAGGCATGTAAAAGAACCATTGCTGACTTTCGACAAGAGTAGCTGCAAAGCCGTCAGCGTGTTTCCGCCCTGCGATGGCCTGGCGAGCTGTCCAGGGTGTACTCTGCCCTCGCCCTGAGTTGGCTGGGATGGGCACCAGCCTCCCCGCGACCCTAATTAGGATGAAGCGGTTACAGAAAATGAACTGATGAATGAATTAAATTCACTGACCTACCCGGAAAGGTTGAAAAGTTTAAATCTAGATACAGTACATTAGAATACAGGAGAACTAGGACGGACATCCTACAAGTCTATAAAATTTTCAAGGGAATAGCTAAATCTTCTTTTACTTTCGGCTGCACCCTTCAGGGGTCGCCACAGCAAATCATCCGCCTCCACCTCACCCTGTCCTCTGCATCTTCTTTTCTGACTCCAACGACCTTCATGTCTTCCTTCACCACATCCATAAATCTCTTCTTTGATCTTCCTCGAGGCCTTCTGCCTGGTAGTTCCAACCTCAGCATCCTACTGCCAATATACTCATTATCCCTCCTCTGTACATGTCCAAACCATCTCAATCTAGCCTCTCTGACTTTGTCTCCAAAACATCTTACATGTGCTGTCCCTCTGATATACTCATTTCTGATCCTATCCATCCTCGTTATTCCCAGAGAGAACCTCAACATTTTCATCTCCGCTACCTCCAACTCTGCCTCCTGCCTTTTCCTCAGCGCCACTGTTTCTAAACCATACAACATCGCTGGCCTCATCACCATCTTGTACACTTTTCCCTTCATTCTTGCTGACACTCTCCTATCGCACATCACACCGGACACTTTTCTCCATCCATTCCAACCTGCCTGCACACGCTTCTTCACCTCTTTTCCACACTCTCCATTGTACTGGACTGTTGAGTCTAAGAACTTAAAATCCTCCACCTTGGTTATCTCTGCTCCCTGTAACATCACCATTCCTCCTGGGTCCTTCTCATTCACACACATGTATTCTGATTTTCTGAGGCTAACCTTCATTCCTCTCCTTTCCAGGGCATACCTCCACCTCTCTAGATTTTCCTGCACTTGTTCTCTGCTCTCACTACAGATCACAATGTCATCTGCAAATATCATAGTCCACAAGGGAATAGCTAAATATAATCCTGATAACCTTTTCCAAAGAACTAGCAACAACAGTATAACTAGGGGGCATCAATATGACTGGGTTAACTGGGTTATCAAAGGCGGGCCACGTCTGTCACTGTCTATGGTGAGAGGCATGTAAAAGAACCATTGCTGACTTTCGTAAAGAGTAGCTGCAAAGTCGTCAGCGTGTTTCTGTCCCTTGCTAAAAAAAAAGGATTGTGACAGGAAGGGCATCCAACATAAAAAAAAAAACCTCTGCCAAATCAAATGTGTGAATCAGATGATTCGCTGTGGCGACTCCTGAGTAAAAGGGAAAAAGCCGAAAGGAAGACAGACATCAATATAAACTGGTTAAGAATAAGTGTAACACAAATGTAAGAAAAATTTTTTTTTCCGAAAGGGTCATCGATGAGTGGAACAGTTTGCCCAGCTATGTAGTGGAAGCTGATAATATAAATATCTTCAAGAGTGGACTTCAAGCTTTTTGGAGTAACAAAGATATTAAATATTGTCCTTCTTTTATGTTAAATCAAATGAGTAATTGTAACTAGATTAAAAATGTACTTAAATATATTGTAGATTTAAACCAGACTGAGATATGGCTTATCACAGGCAAAATCAAAGGATGCCAATCCATAGAACATGGTGTCCAAGCAATGTGTACTTTAATGAAGAACATCCACAATGGCCAAATCCATGTCAATTTAGGCATCGTGAGTATCATTGGCCAGGTAAACTAAACTCAAGGAGAAACTTGCTGATCGGGGATAGTACAGTATTGTGAAATACGTAAATGACCTGACAGACACATATGTAGAGTCCTACCCAGGAGCAAGTATTGAGGACAGTGTGTGTAGGCCTCCGTCCCGAAGGACTATGGCTGCGCTCTGGCCAGTATCCCGACTGGTGATACTCCCCAGTGCACAGAGCCTGGGTAGGGAGTAATGAGGGACAGGCTGTTACCCAAGCAAGTCCCCCCCTGTCTCGGCGCCACCGGAAGGATCCAATGGAAAGGCAAGTGCCGATACGACTGGGTTCCAGTGCCGCTGCAGGAGAGAAACTATGGTCAATTTAGAACGGCCAATTAACCTACAGTGCACGTCTTTGGATTATGGGGAAACCGAGCACCGGAGGAAACCCGCACAAGCACGGGGAGAACATGCAAACTCCACACAGAGACGCCCAGGCCGGGAATCGAACCCGGGCCTTCTTGCTGTGAGGCGGACGTGCTAACCACTACGCCACCGTGCCACCATATTGAGGACATGACTGCTAAAATAATGAGTGGAAGTATATGTAGCAGGCTACAGGAGAATAATTTACCATGTTGGATGCAACAATTTGGCTGACAAAATGGTGCATTTTAGAAATATTCTTGAGGCTTACAAGAAATCGATTAATGTGACAAGACATCAGAATAATGATGCGGCAATCGTTCTATTCGAGATAATTCCAAGGACTTTTTTTTTTTTTTTCAGAACATAGAGAGCATTCATTTTTGGCAATACACTTAGGGGGAATAGAGATCTATTTGCAAGAGATGGTATACATTTGAACAGAACAGGGAGCGGGGCCTTACGGGGTTCACTTAATGGAAAATAATAACATTAAAAGGCAAATTGATACAGGCCATGACAGAGTCCAAATAGGTTTTTCTGAAATTGTATATATTAATTGTATATATATATATGAAATTTGAAAAAGATCATTAGGATGTCTAGGCCCATAGATAGGCCTTCAAATTGATGAAATTAAAATTTGGAATGAGGACATTTTCCTGTACTTATTAAAAATTCATATAGTAATTGAAATGATGTCAATACATATACACATTTGATACGAGGAGGTGTTCACTTACTGCGTATCAATTGGCAAATAAATTCAATCAAGGATCCTTATTTAGAATAAACAAATGGTATGTCTGGGGTTCTCCTCGTCTGTGATTTGGCATTATTATGAGAACAAATAAAATTAAAATGGAATATGTCATGGATTCTGTATGAATACTGTTTAAATATAAGCTTATAAATTCGTAATTTCACTAACATTTTTGTTATCATAAAATGATTACAAATTTCTACAATGAAATGATGTTTACCAAATCCTAAATGGGGCGTCTCATAATACTTTATAATACTTTGAGGAGTATCGAATTGCAGGAACTCAAATGAGTGACCTGTATTACTGTCAAATGTTGAAGACGCCTCTTCAGCCGGTCCCAACTGTTACTGCCAAAATTTTACAAAATACTTATAAAAAAAGAACTTGGTATAGATCTGGCTCTCCAGTTGTATTTTCTGATATGGTTTGAGAATTTAAAGAAATCTGGACACTATGCAACAATGTTAGATAATACCTCTTGTATAGATACATTTAGAGAAATGTAGTAGCTGCTATCCTCAGGGGCAGTGGTGGTCTAGTGGTATAGGGCGCTGGATCGCTGATCCAAAGGTTGGGGGTTCGAGTCCCACTCTCCACAGGATTGTCACTGTCCTCCCCAGTGCAGCTAACTGGGTTATCAAAGGCGGGCCATGTCTGTCACTGTCTATGGTGAGAGGTATGTAAAAGAACCATTGCTGACTTTCGTAAAGAGTAGCTGCAAAGTCGTCAGCGTGTTTCTGTCCCTTACTAAAAGGGTTGTGACAGGAAGGGCATCCGACGTAAAAACCTCTGCCAAATCAAACATGCGAATCAGATGATTCGCTGTGGTGACTCCTGAGTAAAAGGGAAAAAGCTGAAAGGAAGACAGACAGTAGTAGCTGCTATCCTCATCTGGCCTTTGAGTCACTATGGGAATGCTATACTATATACAGTAGCATTGATGATAATTGGTAGAGCACAACATGAGGAAAAATTTCTGTAACAATAAAGAAAACTGTTAGTAGTTTGTGAAAATTGGTTGGGATATTAGATAATTGAGTCAGGATAGAAAATAAAATAGTAGTCTGGCAATAGTTTTATAAAATTTCGGTCAGTTTTGATGACATAATTTTATCTCAGAAACAAATATTGATTACAGGGGATGGGGAATTTTTGTTTTCATCTTTAATAAAATATAAATTCATATTTTATATATATAGTGAATTTCTCCATTGTGAGATTAATAAAGCTGTATCTTATCTTATCTTATCTTATATAGGGGCAGTGGTGGTCTAGTGGTATAAGGCGCCAGCTCACTGATCCAAAGGTTGGGGGTTCGAGTCCCACTCTCCACAAGGTTGTCACTGTCCCCCCCCCAGTGCAGCTAACTGGGTTATCAAAGGCCGGCCATGTCTCTCACTGTCTATGGTGTGAGGCATGTAAAAGAACCTGCAAAGCCGTCAGCGTGTTTCCGCCCTGCGATGGCCTGGCGAGCTGTCCAGGGTGTACTCTGCCCTCGCCCTGAGTTGGCTGGGATGGGCACCAGCCTCCCCGCGACCCTAATTAGGATGAAGCGGTTACAGAAAATGAACTGAACTGATATATATATAATTTATTTTTTTTTTTTAAATGCTGCCCACAAGTAAGCTAAATAGCTATGCGGATACATAGTATTAAGTTGCACAAAGATTGACCAATCAGTTACTTGAAGAAATTTGTTATTGGCTGCACTTCACACTTAAGCACAAAAATATCAATTTGAATTCAAGTTTTGCAAGTTACGATGCACCACATGTACAAGAATTGAAGAAGTATCACCATATATTGCACCAAAGATTGAAGGAAAAGTCGAACAACTAAAGGACAAGAAGGGCCCTGAAAAGTCTGTTACGGACTTGTTAAACGGCCCGGACCAAGGTAAACCCAGGTAAACTGGAGCCTAAAAATAAACAAGCACCAACGCTTCCATACAAGTGCAGTAAGAATAAGAATAATTATTCATCCATTCATTCATTTTCTGTACTGCTTAATCCTAATAAGGGTCAAGGGGGCTGGCGCCCGTCTCAGCCGACTCCGGGCGAGGGCAGGGTACACCCTTGACAGCTTGCCAGGCTGTTACAAGGCCTACACTTATACAACCATTCATACTCGCACCTATGGGCAATTTGTAACAGCCAATTAACCTACTGTGCATGTTTTTGGACTTTGGGAGGAAACTGGAGTACCCAGAAGCAACTTGAGCAAGCACGCGGAGAACATGCAAACTCCACACAGAAATGCCCGAGCTGGGAATCAAATCCAGGAGTGTCTTGCCGTGAGGCGGATATGCTAGCCACTACACCACCATGCTGCCAGAATGAGAGAGATTTCCTTTCGGCTTTTTCCCTTTATCAGGGGCCGCCACAGAGAATGATTCACATGTTTGATTTGGCAGAGGTTTTTATGTCGGATGCCCTTCCTGTCACAACCCTTTAGCAAGGGACAGAAACACGCTGATGGCTTTGCAGCTACTCTTTACGAAAGTCAGCAATGGTTCTTTTACATGAACCTCTCACCATAGACAGTGAGAGACATGGCCGGCCTTTGATAACCCAGTTAGCTGCACTGGGGGGACACTGACAACCTTGTGGAGAGTGGGACTCGAGCCCGCAACCTTAGGATCAGCGATCCAGCGCCCTATACCACCAGGCCTCCACTGCCCACCATGCCGCCAGAATAAGAATAAGAATACTGTGGTCAGTGTTGGCTTAGTGCAGTGATTCTCAATTATTTTCTGTGGCGCCCCCTCTAGGAAGAAAAAACATTTCACGCCCGCCCACCGCCCTGCGAGCGACTATTATTTGCCTATAAAATTAGTCGTACACCTCTGCATAACATTGTATCTTTATTAACATTAAAAACAAAAAAATAAAGAAATACGGTTCAACTTACAATAAAGAAAAATTTCATTAACATTTTTGATTCTGTAACAGAAAAAGATTTAAAGTGCACCAATGTGTCTGAAATAATAATAAAAAAAATACATCCTTATTTAAACTCATTTGACTTATTTATGTCTTAAAACCTCCATCTCTCTCCACCTTTCTCTTCGTTCCTGTTAGAATTTTTTCTGTGTTGTTTCTTGAGGGGTTGTTTAGTGCACTTCATATCGTTTGCTTGTGCAAAAAACTGCTACACCATAGCGTGACAATGAGAGTGCCACTACCAACTGCTGGAGTGGAGGTGCAATTACACTTAATTCTCGTACACTACAGTATTCCAGAAAAGCATGTTCCCCAGAGTCATACACGCTCCCCCGACATTACACTGCACTGCTCCCCACTATTTGAGAAGCACAGGGCTAATGCAATGTGTTGCTAATCTGTAGGTCAGCAGTTCAATCCCCACTGTTACCACTGTTGGGCCCTCAAGCAAGGTGCTTAACCATCAATTAGTCAAGTTAAAAAAAAAAAATAGATTTATATATATATATAAGTTATCCTGAATAAGCATCTGCCTAATGTAACTATAAGAAGAATGTCACTGGGTTGTCACAGCTGTCTCCCCAGTGCAGCTAACTGGGTTAAAGACCGGCCCGGTTATGTCTCTCACTGTCTGTGGAGAGAGGTTTAAAGAACCATTTCTGACCTTTGTCAAGAGTAGCTGTGTAGCCTTCAGTGTGTTTCTGCCCTTTGATGGCCTGGCAAAGTGTCCAGGATGTACTCTGCCATTGCTCAGAGTCGGCTGAGATGAGCACCAGCCTCCCCATGACCCTAATTATAATTAAGCGGTTCAGAAAATGAATGAATAAATGGAATATATTAGTAGTAGTAGTAAATAAAGTAAAATAGTCGTCACAAAGAAGATGTACTAGTGAAAGCAGTGATTGTTCATAGCTGCTCTTAAAGTAAGTTATAACAGGAACTAACCTTTTTCATTCATTCATTTTCAGTTCATCATTTTCTGTAACTGCTTAATCCTAATCAGGGTCGCAGGGAAGCTGGCGCACATCCCAGCCGACACCAGGTGAAGGCAGAGTACCCTGGACAGTTCAACAGGCCATCGCAGGGTGGAAACACGCTGACGGCTTTGCTGCTACTCTTGTCAAAAGTCAGCAATGGTTCTTTTACATGCTGTACGCAATAGACAGTGAGAGACATGACCGGCCTTTCATAACCTAGTTAGCTGTACTGGGGTCATTCATTTTCTGAACCGCTTAATCCTAATTAGGGTCGCGGGGAGGCTGGCACCCATGACGACTCTGGGCAAGGGAAAAGTATACCCTGGACAGCTCGCCAGGCCATCACAGGGCAGAAACATGCTCACGGCTTTGCAGCTACGCTTGTCGAAAGTCAGCAATGTTTCTTTTACAGCCTTCCACCATAGACAGTGAGAGACATGGCTGACCTTTGATAACCCAGTTAGCTGCACTGGAGGAGTAATTGTGGTGAGCCATTCCAAAGATCACAAGCTTTGGGAATTGTTCTCAGTGGCTGCAGCATGTTCCATTGTATTGGCCCCGAATCAAACCCGATCACCTGCTTGGAAGGCAAGAATTCTACCACTGAACCACCAGTGCTTACACAGGAACTAACCTATTTTATGAAAGTCCCACAACAAACTATTGGTCAAATACAAATAGTAATCGTTGGCAAGTTGCTGTGGTGTAAGAGTAATAAAACATTTTTGGATGCGCATGGGAAAATAATCCCCTTATGGGTGTTATAACTTCACATCAGTCCACATCACACCACCTGTGTGATTGTTTATAATATTCCTACTACGACACGGCCCAGAATGTTAAGACATCCAGGAAAATGAAATGCATTTACCTCATGTCACCACTCTTCAGAACAATCCCATAATGTTCTCATTTGGTTAACAAACTTAGTCATGTTCCAAAAATCTTCCAGGATCTTTAAGATATCTTATTTATTTTGGATTACTGTATATAAGAAATGTATGCAAAAGTTCCCGAACATGAAGACTATTAATATTGAAACTGAAAACTAACATTGCTGAGATGGTCCTGTAACATTCTAGTACGGTAGAAAGACACGTGAATAATCTTTTCTGTTAAAGCTTTCAGATGTCTTTCTTTGAGGGTTAGATCTTCATCTTATAGCTTAAGCAATTTAAAATGAGCTATTTTACCCTTAAAGACACAGTATACGTATACTTTAGATCTTAGAGGTTTGGTATTTTTAATGATCTTTCAGGTTTAGATATTTTTGGTTTTAATGTTTAAGGTTGAGCTCTTTGATTTTTTTCAGTTTACAGTTTTTAGAGTTAAATGTTTTAGGGTTGGTACATCCTGCTCAGAGCAAGAAGGTCCTGGGTTTGTGATTCAGGCTCTGTTGTTTCTGTGTGAAGTTAGCTTGTCCTCCCCTTGTGCATGCATGGGATTTCCCCTGAGTACTCTAGTTTCCTCTTGCAGCACACAAGACATGCACACCAGGCTTATTCCAAATTGTCCTGAGATGTGAATGTGAATGGTTGTCTGAATGTGTGCCGCCATGGGATGGTCTGGCGAGTTATTCAGGGTGTACATCATCTTTGCAAGTGTTGACTGAGAAGGTTCCAGCCTACCCACAGCTGTAACGGGATTAAGTGGTTAGGCAAATAAGTGAGTGGACGAGTGGGCTGAGATATTTTAGGCTTTGATATTCCAAGTTTATATCTGTTAGGCTTTGACCTTTTGGGCTTTGATATTCTCTTCTTATGGGTTTATATCCTTGTTTCTTTTAGGGTGATATAGTTCCAATTGAAATCTGCAATCTTTAGATCTTTAGGGTTTATATTTTACCCACAAATATTCTTAGGACGTTCTGAGAACTAATCACAGTATTGTTAGTTTGGGATAATTTCCAGATTTGTTTGTTTGTTTGTTTATTTTGTAAAGCTTCCAAAATAAACCTATTGCCTTTTAGTGAGTTCACAGTTGCAGAAGAAATGAAAAGTGGTCTGAGTTGCTGGAGAGTATAGAGTATGGAGTACTGCTCATTGATTATCGATTTGTTGTCTTGTGTGCGTCATGACGCAGACGCCACGTTGTGTTGCGTCACGCGTCCTGCTAACCGGAAGCGTCGACAGGGACGATTGTTGTTTAGGAAAGGCGAAAGCGATGTTTTAAACGTGGAGTGCATTATTGCAGCCGCTTTAAGGTTGTCACTGAGGTTCATAGCATGCCCGAATAACCCAGGAATCCTCCTAAAATCTAGATGAATGCTTTTAGTCGTTTGTCCCAGCCAGCCGACTCTGTCTTTAGTTCGAGTGGAGTGTTTTCGGAGGGTCGCTAAGCTAAGCTAGGCTAATCGAATGTAAACAAGCTGTGACTGGGTCAGTCAGTTATATCGGAGAAAGCGAGGCGATTCGGGAAGGTATTCTGGATGACAGTGGATGATGTGATTTATTCGATGCATTTGGTATTAAAAGCTCGAGTTGCCATTGCAATTTAGTAGAGATAGAAGTGATTAAGTGTAATATTGCTGAAAGGACACCTCCTTCCCTCCCTCTCTCCCTTTCTTTGGCTCCTGTGGTTGCTAGCTAATTGTGTTTATTGTTTTGGACTGTATCCTACTAGCTAAGCGGATTATTGTGTTGTTGAATGTGTTGTTATTCGTTGTATTTCTGATGACAAACATTCAAAATATAAAGCATTGAACATTGTGACGTCACACAATGAACTAAACATAAAACAATTTGGAGCTGTTGAGCTGCAGGATCTTTCGATCTGGGTGTCAAGTTAAAAGGTACACAATATTTGCATAAAACGTTATTGGTTTTTTTTTTTACTTGTACAGTATTATTATTATTATAATAATTATTATTATTGAATTCAGTTGTTGCTCTTGTATGAAAATAGTATGAAATTCCACAAGCTCTGCTATCCTATTTTCATTGGCCCTAGCATGAATGTATTGCATTTTCTACAACTGTCTGATCATAAATGAGGGAAAGAAAAAAGATCCATTTTTTTTCCTTCCAGCTATTAAAGTTTGGAGAAATTTGGAGAAACACACCTGCCTGTCATGGCCCATCAGCAGATGCCCAGCTCCCAGAAGGCCTTAATGCTGGAGCTAAAGTCTCTGCAGGAGGAACCTGTTGAGGGATTTCGCATAACGTTGGTGGCAGAATCGGACCTGTACAACTGGGAGGTGGCCATATTCGGACCCCCCAACACGCTTTATGAAGGAGGATATTTTAAGGTATACTATATACATGAAAAAATGTAAAATAAATGTATAAACCGGTGGTGACTTAGTGGTTAAGTCTTAGGGTTACTGGTCTGATGGTTGGGGACTCAAGTCTCAGAACCACAAAGTTGTCGCTCAGGCCCTAGCCCTCAGTTGCTCTGGAAAAGGGTGTCTGCTAAATGCCATAAATGTAAATAAATTTATTTTCTATTTTAAATCAACAATTTTGAACTAAAACTTTTTTGAATCCCATTAATCCGTCATTTGCTGACATGTGTAATCCTACGAGGGTGGAGGGGTTAAGGTGGATCTTAACAGATTCTATGGTGAAGGTTGCGTACACCCTAAACAGCAGGGTCAAAACACAACCATTTACACTCATGCATCGGGAAATGTGGAAGAGCCAATTAGCCTAACATACTTGTGGGGAAACCCACACAAGTACAGGAAGAACATGCAAAACGTCACACAGAACAGGCCCGGACTCGAATCCAGGGCATTCTTGATGTGAGGCGGACATGATAACAGCTGTGCCGCCCTGAATCCCATTATAGATTATGCATGCTTAAAATACTACCCAGACAAAAATAAATAAATAAAATGCAATGCAACCTTGGAGTTCTGGTCACCTCTCACCTGTCAGTATTTCATCTGTTAACCCTCCCCTAAAACTACTGGATTGAGGAATGATTTTATTTGAACTCTGTGATCTGTCAGTAGAGTCCTGGGACTGGTTGATTTAATAGTGCCTGTGGACCCATGTAGCTGGAGCTCCATCAGTGCCGGTTGTTATATTAACACAAGATAAGGTAAAGTCCATTGGGCTTTTACACCATTGTGGCTCGTCAGGCCGGCGCTTAGCCCCGGTTTCCGTAGTGTGAAGTGACCAGGAGTTCAACTTCCCCTGGATGGGACACTAGTCCATCACAGGTTACCTTCCCAGTATATTTTTACTGGTACCCATTTATACTGCTGGGTGAACAGAGGCACACTTGTGGTTAAGACCTAGCCCAGGGGTCTTAGCACAGTGTGTGTGTGTGTGGGGGGGTCTCACTGGGATTTGAACACACAACCTCCCAATCATGAGCCCAGCACCCTAACCACTATGCCACCGGCCCCACTATATTAACACAAGGGGAAGCACAAGTGTCACATCTTTCTCCAAACTATATCTGTGCACCGAGAATGATGTGGCTGATGTACAAGAAAGTCACTCAGCAAGAATAAGTTTCTCATTGGTACTCACCTGGGCCACATCTCTCATAGTGCATGCACATGGCTGTATTGAGTCAATACCTTTAATTCTGTTCTGTCGTGTCAGTAATCTATTGGCCCCTTTCTCCTCCCTCTCTCCCTCCCACTGATCATTCTGTTTTTCCTTTGTTCCAGGTGATGTGATCCTTATTCAGATATTTATAGCTGTGTCAGATAAACGGGTTTCGCAGTGTGAGCTGGAATAGGGGATCGTTAGCCTTTCTCGAGTCTCCCCTGTCAGTTCAAAAAAAAGTGAATATTTCATTTTATCTGATACCACAGTGCTGTCTGTCCAATGCTTGATTCTGATTGGTCATGACGTTATTCACAACACATAACAACCGATCAGTACCAGGACACATAACAGTTTATCAGCACTGCAATGCATCACAGCCGACCAGCACCATGATGCATGACAGGTAATCAGCCTTGCGGTCTATGACATCCAGTCAGAATTGACCACGCCTAACATTGTGAAGCATAGTTTTGATGTATGTGCACAAAGCAATTGGATGGGGAGGGGAGATTGGGGTTTTGCATTTAGTGTTTCTTATTTGGCAATGGAGATTCCTGGACTTGATGGGTGGAGTTTCACTTAAGGAAGGTGTAGTATATTCAAGCAGCAACAATCTTTTTCCAGGATCACTGAACCCCATGCACCACACACCAGCCTTAATTTAACCTCTGAATCGTTAAAATGTGTTCCATATGGGATGATGTGGCAGTAAGCCGATTATTACAGTGAATTAAACCCCGACAGAGTGATTGTGATCTTGAATCAGTACAAATCAAGCTCCTTATGCTCTTGTACATCTGCAGGCTGTAGTAGGCACTGCAGAATAATGTCATGGTTTTTAATGATTTACAGTTCATTGTATAAAGAGGCTCCTGAGTGGCACGTTGAATCCAGGTTAATGCAACAACCATCCGTGCGCGGGAGTCCATGGGAGCTAAATGGCTGAGCTCTCACTGTCGTTTAGCTCAGTGTCTGTGAGCTCATTTGCAGACAGCGCTTTTCCCTCCTGTTTGCATGTTTCACCCCTCCCTGGTTGGTGGTGGTTGTGTGATAGGGAAGGTAATCTATGATGGGTGGGAATTGGATATGATTAAATTAGGGATAAAGTCGGTGTGTGTATGTGTGTGTGTGTGTGTGGGGGGGGGGTCTGTATAAAGAACTCTCATAATTTAAACGCGATTTATTAATTAATTAATTTTTTTTATTAAATTTGAGGGGCGTCTATCCCTTAAAAGAACACAACACTTTTTTTTTCTTTTTTCAAAGCTTTGCAACAGCTTCCTCATTTCATTGCAGTTTTTATGGACAGTATTAACCCAGAGAACAGCTTATTCGATGAAATGAATTAAGACATTTTTGGGCAGTGGTGGTGTACTGTAGTGGTTAAGTTACTGATCCGAAGGTCAGCGGTTCAGTCCCCACTGTCGGGCCCTTGAGCAAGGCTCTTAACCCTCAATTGATCAGTTGTATAAAAATTATAATTGTAAGTCGCTCTGAATCGGAGCATCTTCCAAATGCTGTAAATGTAACAAAAAGATCCTCGTACTCTTATCCAGAGCGACTTACAATTATAATTTTAATGTGATACTGAGCATTTGAGCGTTAAGGGCCTTGCTCAAGGACCCAACAGTGGCGACTTGCAAACCCCCTGCCCCACCCTTTCGATTGGTAAGGAAGACTCTAAACCTCTAAGCTCCCACTGACTTGTGGCTCCCGCTCCTATCAGGTTCCAGGAAAAATTAGCATTTATGGAGCCATTAATGTTTTTTTTTTTCATAAATTTTATGTTACTTTCGACAGCTCTGAAATAAAATGTTTACAACGCTGTGCTAATTCATGAGTTTCAAAGTCAATCATGGCTTTACTAATTTAATATATTTTCATGAAAAGTATCACAATATGATTTTGATATAATATCGCCCAGCCCTGTGTTTGTACACAAGTAATACGGTCAGGGTGGAAAGTTCCAGCTTCTTTTTCTTTGGAGCAGAGTCAGCTCATTAGCACCATCAGCACCCAAGGTTCTGGATTTTATTTTGTTGTTTAGCTCCTACACATAAAGTGCCTCAGGAACTATAGGAATGGGTTCGGTCCTTTCATCACACTTTAGTTTCTGGATATTTACTTGCTGTATGCTGAAGCTGGGCCTTTAAAACTTGGTATGCTGGCTCAGTACTATGAGCACTGGGATGAGTTTCTGAATCAATGACCTTGACATATGTTTCAAGGTCACAGAAGCAAAACTGTATATTAGGTTTCTGCACATTTACCGCTCTCAGCTGAAGCCGGGGCTTTGAAACTTGCTTCTATATTGGCATATAATGAAATGGTCCTTTCAGTGGGAACATCTGGACCCCTGTGGTGTTTTTTTTTCCTTATTTTTGTAGTTATAATTCAATAAAAGAAGCCTGCTGCTTCTCTCTCTTTTCTTTAGGCCCATATAAAGTTCCCCATCGACTACCCGTACTCTCCACCGACCTTCCGCTTCTTAACCAAGATGTGGCACCCGAACATATACGAGGTAATCAACAATACAAGTTGTTGTATGTATTTGCTTTCATTTGGAATTGATTGCTGCTGTGTATGTATGACAATAACTTTGTGTATGTGTACCAAGAACGGTGACGTGTGTATTTCCATCCTGCATCCTCCCGTGGATGACCCTCAGAGTGGCGAGTTACCCTCAGAAAGGTGGAACCCTACACAGAACGTCAGGTAGAACTGCTCTCCATGAAAATAAACTTTATTTAATAAACCTATCTCTACTTTACTGTTATATTGTCCTCTTTGTTTAGAACCATCTTACTGAGCGTGATCTCACTGTTGAACGAGCCCAACACCTTTTCGCCAGCTAACGTTGATGCTTCAGTCATGTTCCGCAAATGGAGGGAAAGTAAGGGAAAGGACAAGGAGTACGCAGAGATCATTCGGTACACACCTTTCTCCTTGTTATTAAATTGTACATGAAGCAGGCACAACCATAAGCCTGGTTTGATTTATAATTAGCATCATACGTGTGTAGGAAGCAGGTGCTGGCTACAAAGGCGGACGCGGAGCGGGACGGCGTGAAGGTGCCCACCACGCTCGCCGAATATTGCATCCAGACCAAAGTGCCTTCCCACGACAGCAGCTCCGACTTGCTCTACGACGATCTGTACGACGACAACATCGAGGAAGATGACGACGAGGATGATGAAGTGGAGGCCGGCGAGCCGGCTGGGGACGTGAACGCAGACTGCTACGGTGACGAGGACGACTCCGGGAACGAGGAGTCTTGATGCAATGACGTTGGACCCCTCCCTCTTTTTCACCGTACTCCGCTCTGTGTCTGTTTAAGCTGCTGATCTTTTTACGGTTTGTCCGAAAAAAATTAAAAATAAATAAATTCTGCCTCCTGCATACTTACTGCGTGAGGTGTGACCCTGCAAGGGGTCTTTGGAGCCCTAATATTGAGCCCTGAGAGAGTCATGGAAGAATAGCACTCATGGAATGATTACTGACGGGGAATTTAGGGACTAGTTCAGTGATATCAATTCTATTTTTTGATAATGATATTGATCAGTTTGGTGTCTGTTCGTTTTTTTTTTTTTAGTTGTTAGGGTTCATGTGCATAATGTACCAAAAGTAGTGGCACCCAAGGTTGGGATTATGGTTTAGGACATTCTGATCTATAGGAGAATATTTTGGCTAGAAATGAAATAATGCCAAACATTAAGTGACGAATGACCATGCAAGGTCAATGATTGAAAGCGAAATGAGTAGGTGAGGACCAGGTTCTCCAAATACTAAATTATCACCAAAGTCAAATCATCACAGTGGTTTGGATCGTCACCTCATTGCGAGTCGAGGTTCTGATGTAGCCAACAAGGACATTTCTGTGTGCGGTTTGCATGTTTCCCCCAGGTTGTGTGCATGGGTTTCTTCCAAAAATCTAAAGACATGCACATTTAGTCAACTGGCAACGCTAAATTGCCTCTAAGTGCAAATGGGAATGCAGATGATTGTCTTTGGGTGTGTTAACCCTAGGATAGACTGGTGACCTTTTTAGGATGTAGCCCCGCCTCATCTGAAGTCAGCTGAAGTTGGCTCCAGCATCCACCACAACCCTGATGAATAAGCAGAATGGATAAATGGGTGACAATGATGACTGTTTTTCTCTTTTGTTTTTTTTTTTCGGGCAAATGATTTGGTCAAGATGACGTCTCTTGATTTTATTCAACCACGTAAAGATGTGCATGTGCATTCTTGAATAATGCAAAATATTGAAGACCTCAAACACCAAACAGTCCTGGCTGATCAATCACATTTTAGGCTCAAAATGATTTAATCATTAAAATTATTTATATTGAATCAATTTCATGTATCGTTTTTCAAATTGAATTATCTTGATGAGTCGTTTTCCAAATTGAATCATTTTGATGAATCGTTTTCCAAATTGAATCATTTTAATAAATTCTTTTAAAGATAACAAAGTCCTATTACAGTACTATCAGACCTGTTCTGCTTTCCCAGCGTTCATCTTCCTCCATCCGCCTCGAAACCTCAGGGCTTTTGGATCCTCACGCCTCACAGTCCACTAAAGTGTTTTGCCAAGTCTACCCAAATTCCCTTACAATCATTGACGCATTGAATTCCATCTCCCCATCCCCCCTAACTTTGTTTTACGTTCCAGATTTGTCCTGTGGCAGTAGCAGGTCATGCTAATTTCTCTTCTGTCGGTCATATTTCAATAAAGCATCCATGTACGATAATCCAATCCTCTGCTCTTAGATAGTTTTCCCAGGTAACTATTTGAGATGGAAGGAGGTAATGGTTTAAAACAAAAAAAAAAACCCCGATATTGTTGCATGTGAGACACAGCCTTCAACCCCACCCGACCTCACCTGCCTCTACAACACCCAAGTCTTTTGAGCCATTGAACTTTAACGTCAGAGGTTGCTTTCAGGTGCTACTGCAGTATCAGTTCAAACCCATCGCAGCATCGGCATGGACACCGAGATCTCACCTAGAGACTGGACCGAAACCCGATGCCAGACTTGATTATGAATATTGTCCTTTATGATTGTTTCGGGTGATTTAAATTGCATAAATCCCAAGTATATGCATTTAGTTTCACCGAATGACAGCTATGGAATCATTTTTCTGTGTTTAATTTTATAAAAATAAAGCTGACATTGTTGAAGTAGCTTGAAATTGAACTTGATTTTACCAGCAGTTCAGGCCAGTTTGGAAAGCGTGCAGCCTGCCAAGGACACTTGTCTCATCACGTTGTCTTAATGAGCCTGACCTCAAAAAAATTTTTTTTTTTTTTGAAAAATTTGTTCACATTGTTTTTGCCCCCCATGAGCATGCGTATTTGTTTTAATGTGCTATTTTATATAAAGTGTCTTTATGAATTTAGGCAGGCTGGGACCTGGAATCTCATGCACATGGTGTCCCAGAAACAAATTATTGATGGACGCTGATAGCATTGCTGGTCATTCATAGAAACTACAGAAAAAATGTGTGAAGAGGACATAAGATAGTGAATGGACAACCTTTCAGGTTCCTTATTGTTCTTGGAATTAAGTGACGTGAGACTCCTTTACGTTCACGGCAAGATGATGAGACTGCATTCGGACAGTGCAGAATAAACTGCTATTTTAAACAATGTGTCTGAAATCCATAGGAATCATGGAAATGACTGACTCATACATCCATCAAAAAAACCTGACTTTAATCAGCCATGGATTGTCTATTATTTGTGTCATGAATGTGTTTTTGAAATGTTCTACTGTTAAGGATTTCGTTACATGATACAGACCTGAATTCGCAATCCTTTACCACGCCTTATCAAGGATGTGAAATGATTTCATCATGGTTTGCTTTCAATTCCTTTTGTTTCTCTTATCGTAGTGTTGTACCAAACCAAACCACATTAAACAATTATTCACTTAAGGGGAGAAAGGATGTTATGTGTTCATATTAAATTACAAGTGTGCACTGCAGTATGAAAAATGTTAAGGTGGAAGAAATAAAACAGCCAGGGGCCACACTTTTGTGAAAACGACACTAACTGACCTCAGAGGTTATTTTCTGTAACAGCTTGTCCTAAAGCTTGCTGTTGTTCTCAGACCACCACATCAGCTATTTCACATTTTATATGATTGAATGCATGACACGTTGCTTTATTGCCCATCAGGACCATATGGTCCTCTTTCACACAAAAAAACCCGCTAATAACTACTGCTGCCAATAATGGCTGCTGCCATTCAGGATGTGTTTGTTCTACAGTATACTTGTAGTGGCGTGGCCTGATGCAACACAGCTTGCTCCCACGTGCCTCAGTTGTGAGACGACCTTGAGTTCGCAGGATTGTGTTGTTTACGAATTTGTGAGTGTTATTATTTATGATGATATTATTATTATTAGTGTTGTTTTAATTTTTGTTGAAAGAAATGTGTTCGGGGTGTTTCCTTTGGCATTTTTGATTAGGAAAAATTAGTGATATTTTTTTTTAACTGCAAAAAATAATTTGGCTTTAAAGGGTTAAAGGTGCAGTCATGCTGAAAAACTACCAAACTACACAGCACTGGTTCTGTAAGTAGGAAACGCACCACTATTCCTCAGTCAGCAGCAGGCATGGTGTTTGTGTTCCTGCACAGCATAAGCAAACCCATGGGCTTGTCATTTGTTAGTGTTTGTTACCTTTCATGTTCATGAATTTAGGCGGCGGAGCTTCTGAAGAAAGGTATGTGGCTGTTAAGCACACATATCGATGCCTGCACCTTTAATGCATGGATGTGTACATTATTATTATTATTATTATTATTATTATTATTGTTGTTGTTAGATCCCACTCCTATTTACTTTTAGGTCATTCTGCAGACACCCTTTCCCAAAGTGACTTGCATTTATAATTTTTTTATACAACAGCAATTGAGGGTTAAGGGCCTTGCTGAAGGGTCCAACAGTGGCATCTTGATGGTGCTGGTGCTTGCAGCCATACCCGAGCACATTTATCCACCACCAACCACAGAGGGAAGTAAGAAAGCACATAACCTCATCATGGCGCCTGATGCTGCCACTCACATCTTTACGAGCTACTGCACATGTACATTTGGGGGCGGCATTGATATCTGTCCCTGTGTATGAATAAGCTCCGAGACTCCCATAATTGGGCTGACATTTGCTGAAAATATGGCAGAGTCGAGCATATGGTGGTCCTTTCATTTCATTTCCAGCATTTGGCAGATGCCCCTTACAGAGACTAACATTTTTATCTCTTATATAATTGTGTGTGTGGGTGTGTGTGTGTGGGGGGGTTGTTAAGGGCAGTAGTGGCCCAGTGGTAAAGGGCGCTGGATCGCTGATCCAAAGGTTGGGGGTTCGAGTCCCACTCTCCACAAGGTTGTCACTGTCCCTTCAGTGCAGCTAACTGGGTTATCAAAGGCCGGCCATGTCTCTCACTGTCTATGGTGAGAGGTTCAATGTAAAAAAACCATTGCTGACTTTCGTAAGGAGTAGCTGCATAGCCATCAGCGTGTTTCTGCCCCTTGCTAAACGTTTGTGTCAGGAAGGGCATCCAATGTAAAAAAAAAAAAAAACCCTATGCCAAATCAAATATGCGAATCCGATTATTCGCTGTGGCGACCCCTCAAAAAGGGAAAAAAGAAAAAGTAAGATATAATTGGGGGTTAAGGCCCTTAAGGGTTCAGCAGTGGCATTGCGGCTTGAACCCCTAATCTTATCACCATTCACCCAGAGCCTTTTCCTCCGTACTCCCACTGCGCCATACTGTCACAACTGAAGGGCCCTTGAGCAAGGTACTGGTCCCTAACCCCCAACTACTGTCTGGGTGCCGCAATGTGCTGCCCACTGCTCCTGTGTGTGTGTGTGTGTGTGTGCACTCTTGCTCAATTTGGATGGGTTAAAATACACACAAAAAAAAAATTTCCCTTGCAGGATTAATATAGATAGAATGTCAAAATCAAGGTGGAAAAAAAGTGTGCAATGACTTGGAAGCAAAGAGAATTGCATGAAAAAACGTTTCACCCCCAATAAATGAATAAATAAATACGCATATACAGCATGAACTGTTGAGAGATCCTCTGCAAATTATTTATCAAAAGACGAATGCACATCTGGCAACTCTTACAAAAAATGATAAACAAAGATCTATCTTCCTTACAAAATCTCAGAGAAAGACTTGTATTTGATTTCTGTGGTATTTGCACGTCTTGATGAAACACCATTACAATATTGTGAGGTGTGAGGAATGAGAACAATAGTTGATTTACAGTTCATTAAAACCTGACTTAAGTCCGGCATTGTTGATGAGATAGAGTTTCTGAGGCGATATTTCATCTCCACGGTGCAATGACGTGGCGTCGACGCTCACTGTTTCTGTTCTGCCTTCTCTAAAAAGTCCTGCACGTTTTTAAGCGTGTCCTGTAGATCCGTGTACTTCGCGAGCCTGCACGCCTCGTCCAACTCGACCCAGCGGTGGTCTTGGTGCTCGTCCGACAATTTGACCTTCATCTCCGGGTCACGGAGCTCAGCCAGCCAATAGAGGACCTCCTTTTCCTTCCCGCGCACTTGATAATGCAACCTCTGCAGAAATCCATCAACCACGCGCAGATGCTGTTTGCCCAAACCCGCCTCCTCTTGTGTCTCTCGCCACGCTGTGGTCAGGTCATCTTCTCCAGGATCAACATGCCCTAAAAGACATGGACAACAGAAAGGACTTGGAATGAAACGGAAATCTAGCAATATGATGACCGGATGTAGTAGACAGTGTGATGTAGAACCTTTGGGCGGAGTCCAGTGATGTTCGCCGTAAGAGGTCTGTAGGAGAAGGTACTCGATGCTGTCGGGGGAAGGACGTTGGACCAGCCGGCGAAATATTATAAAGCCGCAAGCACGGAGTGTCATGATCTGAGTAAAATAGTTCCAAATGGGTCACAAAGAAGGAGACACGCTTCAAATCTGCCGAACTTAATTGAATGTACGTAATATCTGACTGATTTCTGTCCAAAGTAACACCTCGAAAGAAAAATCCCTAAAAGAGGAGAGAGACATGCAAGTAGACACCAGATTACCCGGATGTGGTGGCTGGAGTATTATTTTCTACCGGTAGTAGTTTCTATTTTGTTGATAACCATCAACAAAAAACTTCCAAAAGGCTGCACAGTATTTTATTTACTATAAATATGTATACGTATTCCATAAACACACACATTAAATGGCAATAGTTTCCCTATTGTTAGTTTTAGCATGTAGTGTAGTGTGTAAAATGGGGTTTGTTTTACAAAGAGCATGATTTTAATATAAAAAAAATGAAGACATTTAAGTTTATTTATAAGCTATAAGTCCAAAAAAGTGTCCTGAAAACGAAGGCTAATATACATGGGCTTGCCTGCCCTGTCTGTAAATAAACAAGGATCATTATAAACCCTTCTTCAGTGAATACACTCAGCAGAGCACTGAGGACTCGTCCCTGGGATCTGCTTCTGTAATTATAAATGATCACTACCTGGTACAACTCATCTCACAGGTCCAAATGTCAGCCCCTATTCACCTTTATGAACCATCAAGAGCTCCATGCAGTACTAATCGTCTTTTGTTTGCATTGAGAGCTTTAATAACGAGACACTTAGTCGAAAGCCTAACAACAGCTATTCTGTTTAGCTAATTAACTTTTGTTCAAGCTTTTCGAATAAGATTTTTAACATGTATTATTGCGTACTTACGTCAATGTAGAGTCGTCCTGCACTGTTGACACCTTGTTGACAGACCAACTACGTTTAGGATTGTACTTCCGGGTTAGAGGTATCAATTGCGCAGAATGTGCAGTGTATTGATGCGCATGAGTGCTTTATTTTCTCTGATCTGTATGCGCATTTGAGTGACAAATCTTAGATCTTTGTAGTTTGAAATACGTTTTTCCCCCTTTTCTTTCTTTAATTTTTTTTCTGTTAATTATGTTGGAATTCACTTCGATTTCTTTCCTTCTTTAATAAGCTACTAAAGTGTTGGTTATTTGAGGGGGTTATTAATTTTGTTGTAAGCAGATGTAATAAAGTTTTATTTAATATCATATAAATGAATACATTAATATCATAATAATTCATATAAATTTCCCAGAAAAAAGCACTGTGGATCATAATGCTTTCATGTATTACCCTAATATTCAGGCCATGGGGAGGCTGGAGCCTGTCAGTGGACACTGGGCAAAAGGGGGTACACCATGACGCTCACTATTCCATCACAGAACAATACACATCATTTGAAACAGTAAATTAGTTGAATATGTGTGTTTTTGGACTGTGGGACAAAACCCACACAGGGAGAACGTACAAACTCCACACAGAAACACAGAGCCTGGGATAGCCGTCAGCATGTTTCTGTCCCTTGCTAAAAGGGTTGCGTCAGGAAGGGTATCCGATGTAAAAACCTATGCCAAATCAAATGTGCGAATCAGATGATTCGCTGTGGCAACCACTGAAAAAGAGGTAAGTCTGTTGGGTTTTTACACCTAGTGGCTTATCAGGCCGGTAATTATTACCGGTTTCCCTAGCTTGAACCGACCAGGAGTTCAACTCCCCCTGGATGGGACGCTAGTCCGTCGCAGGTTACCTTCCCAGTATATTTGACTGGTACCCATTTATACTGCTGGGTGAACAGAGGCACACTTGTGGTTGAGACCTTGCCCAGGGGTCTTAGCACAGTGAGGGTCTCAGTGGGATTTGAACTCACAACCTCCTGATCATGAGCACAGCACCCTAACCACTGAAAAAGAGGAAAAGCCAAAAGGAAAAGAAGAAGATTAAACCTAATATTTATTTTATGCTTTTATATTCAATAGATTTTTAAACATTTACTCCACACAAACACCCCTTTGATAGTTGTACATAATCCTTATGCACCTATTCCGGTATTAATCAAAAAAAAAAAAGAAAAGAAAGAAAACCAGGAAATAAAATAAATGTAAGTTCATCATCATTTTCTTCTTTTTCTTCTTCCGTTTAATCCAGGGTGAGGTCACGGGGCAGCAGTCTAAGCAGTGAGAGGTCTAGATGTCCCTCTCCCCAGCAACTTCTTCGGTTCATCTGTCGGGGGATACCAAGGCGCTCTCGGAACAGCCGAGAGACATAATCCCTCCAGCGTGTACTGTGTCGACCCGTTCTCAGTTAGACATGCCTAAAACACCACAGCAAATGTAAATGTAAGTTAAATATTTAAAATAAACCAAAAACAGAGAAAAAAGTCAGAAGTGTAAGCATATCCACATATCTGCGAATGCGCCCATATACACACAATGATTCAAATTAATCAGAAAACCCATCAAGTAAGAGAAAGATGCCGAATACTATCCATTCCAAGATATACACTAATAACTAATACAAAAATACAGGCACAATAATCACTTTTAAAAGAGATGTTATAGGTATTTATACAGTGCATACACTGGAAACGTGGGGAAAATTGGAGCAGTAGGGCCAAAGTCTTATTGGACTTTCATCAAGGTTATGACTGAGCTCCATCATTTTGCAAAAGTGGATCTCTGGAGCATTAATGAATATATAATGTTCTCCGTCTGAATAGATTCTATGCATGTTGGATCCATACATTATATGTAGAAGGGTCTTATTTCAACCATCTAGTGGTTTACATTCTAATTCTGCTGAGTCACACTATAATTTCAACACAAGGTTATATGTAAAAGAACCATTGCTGACTTTCGCAAAGAATAGGCTGCAAAGCCGTCAGCGTGTTTCTGTCACTTGTTAAAGGGTTGTATCAGGAAGGGCATCCGATGTAAAAAAAAACTATGCCAAATCAAACATACAATGATTCGCTGTGGCGACCCCTGAGAGAAAGGAACAGCCGAAAGGAAAAGAAGAAGTTACAATAAACAGGCCATGATTCGATGATGTACTACTTCCCAGTACAGTACAGTATATGAGTGTCCGAATGAACTGATTTCTGTTTGACTGACTGCAGGCGCAGTACATAGACAATTAGTTTCAAAGAGTTCAGTGAAATTTCCATTTTGAAAAATCATTAATTGTAATTAAATTCCTTGATTATTGGTTATGATCTATTATCATATTCTATTACAATACAATGCATTGCTAAATACTTTCAACTTATATAGTATATGAATACAAAGGAAGGTCATAATATTTTGGCATTTTCCTCTGCGTATGTTTTTCTGTATGTCTATGTTGACGGAAGATAATGTCAGATAGTTGGAGAGGGTCATCTGGAGGGTAGATATGGCTAACCGCTTTTCAGAGGTCGGCTCTGATAACAGCTGCATTAGACCAGCGAAGAGTCCATTTACATTCATCATACACAAACGCAGCAAGCAGACTTATTTACAGGTAAAACAAACAACACACACTTTTATTTTGAATGAATTTTTAAAAAATCTATCACTGTACTATAAATTATTTAATTTTGATAGCTCATCAACCATTCCTTTTAAACTATGGTAGAAAATGTTTGAGCACTTTGTTTTTGTACTGAAATATTATTTAGCATTATTTATACTTGAGTGTAATTGAATTTGTGTACTTTTAATTACATTTTCAAGAAAAAATGTTTTGTTTACTTATTTCTTTGTAATGTATATTTTTATCTGGATGCATTCTGTATTTCCACTGTAGTATTTTCTCATTAATTTTCTACTCTAGCTTTGATGCACAAACATAATTATAAAATGATTACACATTAGAACCATGCAGAGATATTTCAGTGAATAACATTGATAACATCTCCAATAGAACACTATAAGGGTGTTTCTTTTAAAAGGGAACGTTATATTTTAAAATGTGTCGCTGTTGGAGAGAATGGTGCAAACGTCTTGCATGCAAACAAAAACTTTAAGCTGTAAAAGGATTAAAATAAATAAATTAAAAAGTTTCTATATTTAAACAAAGTAAACATTTGGTGTAATGCACATTTGATTTATAACAGAAGTAGTTTCAAGGACAGTGTTTGCAGTGTGAAGTTTCCTGAGCATTATTTTTCTTCTAAGTTTTACTTGTTTGCTACCACTATGCCATCGTGCCATCCATATTTTAAAAACACTTCATAGTGTTGCATTTTTATTTATTCATTCATTTTCTAAGCGACTTCATCTTAATTAGGGTCACGGCGAGGCAGGTGCCGATCTCAGTCGAGTCTGGGCAAGGGCGGGGTACACCCTGGACAGCTCACCTGGTTCATTGCAGGGTCAATACTCACACTATTCACACTCACACCTAGGGGTGATTTGGAACAGACAGTCAGCCCTCTGTACATGTTTTTGGACTGCAGGAGGAAACCGGAGTACCAGGAGGAAACCCATACAAACCCCACATAGAAAGGGCCGACCTGGGAACCGAACACATTCCTTCTTACTTTGAGGCAAACATGCTCGCCATGCCGTATGCCACCCTGTCTTGTTATTTATTTGAATTTAACTTTGATCAATTTTATTCCATAAAAGTGATTAATCTGACAGCTCAGATAATCCCTCTTGTTGAAACTAATATCCTTGAAATCAGTGCCTGCAGATTATTGAGCTGAACAACAGTAAACGAGTAAATCAACTGCAAAAGATACCCTGTGTCTTCAAGAAGTTTATTTTGAATAAAATGCAATTAACCTCTAATTTAATCTCTGATAAGTTATTCTTGATCACATTTATTGCTTAGATGTATTTTAGCTACAAGCCAGAGCACGCTGGATGCACTTCCTAAAAACAATTAAATGAATTTTCTGGAAGTTAGGCGATCGAAGTACCTGTGACGTTGAGTAGAATTGCCTGTTAAAAGCATATTTTAAACAATATTTAATAATGGACTGCAATATAAACTGCATGGAAGGTTATGAAAGATTATTTTCCTGAACAAACATTCCTAATATATGAGATTTTCTTAATAGGCCCTCTGCCAACATGTCTGAAGAGGAAACTGTACAAACTGGCTCATCATTCTTAGTGGGAAACAAAAGGGACCTCATCGAGGCCAAACGCACCGGTGTTACCCTGGGCGACCGGGTCGTAGTTGTCATTTATCACCAGGGAGCTTTCTACGCTATGGACCTACACTGCTATCGTGAGTAATTCCTGCAGTGAAACCTTTTCCACTGGGTAATGTGGAACACTCCTTTTATTTTTAAACCTTAATTCTTGGAATTTGATTAAATCAAGAGAAAAGACAACTGAATGGATTGATTGCTTTACTTTGTGCTGGAATGTATATTTATAAGTTTATGCATCAGTGATCCTTTGCTCCCTGTAAGATCCTGTGTTTCAGCCTGAACCTGATGATTAGAATGTTAATTAGGATGAGTGGGTAAGAAAGATTCCTACAATACAGTACAATACAGTAAGTACTATATATATATATATATCATCAGTTCAGTTCATTTTCTGTAACCGCTTAATCCTAATTAGGGTCGCGGGGAGGCTGGCGCCCATCCCAGCCAACTTCAGGCGAGGGCAGAGTACACCCTGGACAGCTCGCCAGGCCATCGCAGGGCAGAAATACACCAACGGCTTTGCAGCCTACTCTTGTCGAAAGTCAGCAATGGTTCTTTTACATGCCTCACACCATAGACAATGAGAGATATGGCCGGCCTTTGATAACCCAGTTAGCTGCACTGGGGAGGACAGTGACAACCTTGTGGAGAGTGGGACTCGAACCCCTAACCTTTGGAACAGTGATATATAAGGGCAGTGGTGGTCTAGTGGTATAGGGCGCTGGATCACTGATATATAATATATATATATATATATATATATATATATATACACACACACAGTGGTACCTCATTTTATGAAATTAATCCATTCCAGCGCCTTTTTCATAACCTGCATTTTTTATAAATTGAACCACATTTTACATGTAAAACGCATGATTTGTTACAAGGCTCCCAATACTACCCCTAAACCCTTTAAAAACTATAAAAGCATACCTTTTAAGACCTCCTTCTGCTTCAATATTGTACCGATGGGCGATGGGTTTGGCCATATTCCTTTGTGATATCACTCAAGCCCGTTTCTTCTTCTCTGATGATTAGAATGTTAATTAGGGGTGAGTGGGTAAGAAAGATTCCTACAATACAGTACAATACATTACTCATATATATATATATATGTATATATATATATATATATATATATATATATATATATATATGTATATATATATATGTATATATATATATATATATATATATATATATGTATGTATATATATATATATATATATATATATATATATATATATATATATATATATATATATATATATATATATATATATATATATATATATGTATATATATATATATATATATATATATATATATATATACAGTGGTACCTCACTTTACGAAATGAATCCGTTCCAGCGCCTTTTTCGTAACCTGCATTTTTCGTAAATTGAACCGCATTTTACATGTAAAACGCATGATTTGTTACAAGGCTCCCAATACTACCCCTAAACCCTTTAAAAATTATAAAAGCATACCTTTTAAGACCTCCTTCTGCTTCAATATTGTACCGATGGGCGATGGGTTTGGCCATATTCCTTTGTGATATCACTCAAGCCCGTTTCTTCTTCTCTGATGATTAGAATGTTAATTAGGGGTGAGTGGGTAAGAAAGATTCCTACAATACAGTACAATACATTACTCATATATATATATATATGTATATATATATATATATATATATATATATATATATATATATATATATATGTATATATATATATATATATATATATATATATATACAGTGGTACCTCACTTTACGAAATGAATCCGTTCCAGCGCCTTTTTCGTAACCTGCATTTTTCGTAAATTGAACCGCATTTTACATGTAAAACGCATGATTTGTTACAAGACTCCCAATCCTACCCCCTAAACCCTTTAAAAATTATAAAAGCATACCTCTTAAGACCTCCTTCTGCTTCAATATCGTACTGATGGTAGACGGGTTTGGCCATATTCCTTTGTGATATCCCTCGAGCCCGTTTCTTTTCTCACTCGCACTGGAAATCACACGCGCGCGCGCATGTGTGTGTGTGTGTGTATGTGTGTGTTGACCATGTCTTCTTAGCTGAGTTATAATGTTACAAATGTTTATGGATGATTAAAAGCCTTTCAAGAAAAAAAGCATGAAACAACAGTCTCTGTCCTTTACACGAAAAGCATCATAGTAGATTCAGCTCCATAATAGCCAATGGGAGGCCAGCGGGGCGGGATGTTTGAATGTCATTGATGGGAGAGCAGCTCGTGCATTGTTTGAATGATTGCATGGTGTGTTTTAATGTTTGAATGGCTTATGGCAATGGCCTGTATTGTTTATTATCATCATCATCATCATCATCATCATCATCATCATCATCTTCTGCTAAGTCCAGGGTCGGGTTGTAGGGGCAGCAACCTAAGCAAAGAGGTCCAGACGTCCCTCTCCCCAGCCACTTCCTCCAACTCTCCCGGGGGGACACCGAGGCAGTCCCAGACAAGCCAAGAGACTCCACGCCTCCAGCGTGTTCTAGGTCGACCCCGGAGTCTCTTCCCGGTTGGACATACCCGAAACACCACACCAGGGAGGTGTCCGGGAGGCATTCTAACCAGATGCCCGAGCCACCTCAACTGGCCCCTCTCAATGCAGAGGAGCAACAGATCTGCTCCGAGCTCTCCACGGATGGTAGAGCTTCTTACCTTATCACTAAGGGTGATGCCAACCCTGCCACCCGGCGAAGGAAGCTCATTTCAACCGCTTGTATCCGTGATCTTGTTCTTTTGGTCAATACCCAAAGCTCGTGACCATAGGTGAGGGTTGGAACGTAGATCGAGCCTTGCGGCTCAGCTCCTTCTTCACCACAACAGACCGGTACAGCCTCCACTTAACAGCAGAGGCTGCAGCGATCCGTCAGTCGATCACCCGCTCCATCCTTCCCTCACTCGTGAACAAGACCCCAAGATACTTAAACTCCTCCATTTGGGGCAGGACCTCATTCCCGACCCGGAGGGTGCATTCCACCCTTGTCTGACTGAGAACCATGGCCTCGGACTTGGAGGTACTGATCCTCATCCCGGCTGCTTCGCACTTGGCTGCGACTCGCTCCAATGAGAGCTGGAGGTCCCGACTTGATGAAGCCAAAAGGACATATTATCCGCAAAAAGCAGAGATGAGATCCGATGGCCACCAAACCAGAACCCCTCAACACCTCGACTGCGCCTAGAAATTCTGTCCATAAAAATTATGAACAGAATCGGTGACAAAGGACAGCCATGGTGGACTCCAATTCCCACCGGAAACGAATTCAATCTGTTGTTGCCAATATGGACCAAATTCTGGCTCCGATGATACAGCGACCGAAAGGCCCGTAGCAACGGGTCCGGAACGCCATACTCCCGGAGCAGTTTACTCTTGTTTTATTATTTATAATTATTAATGTTAATGGACATGTATTCGTATTCGTAACCCTATGGGAACATACCATGATAAAAAAGAAAAGAGTGTCCTGTGGTAAAAGTGTTCCCCCCCCCCCCATCACTCTCCCTCTCTCTCTCTCTCTCTCTCTCTCTCTCTCTCTCTCTCCCATCTCCCTCATCCTTTATGCAATGAAAAATTCCAAACCCTGGACAACCGAAAGCGCTACTGAAATTCTACACAATCGGTTAGATATTCCAAAGCATGCACCAGTCCGTCACACCATAATCCATTTGTGCTCTGCAGATAGATCTTGCACTCTATGAATGTTGTAGTTGAACACCCGACTTCCATTTCACCCTCTCTAATACAGTGCCTGCAGATAAAAGTGAACAAAACCCCAAGGAAAATGAGCTTTTCCAATCATTTCATTCAGCAAAAATATACTTCTGTGGATAAACTAAATACCCTTCATTTCATCGCCTATTTTTTTTTTTTTTACCACTCTCATTTCAATAGGGTTCAAATCTGTCCTTTTTCTTGCCCAGAAATCCATTTATTCCTTTTAAGCCATTCCTTGGTGGATTTGTTAGAATGCTTAGTCTTAGGATTAATAATCTTGTTGCAAGGTCCACCTCTGGTTCAACTTCACAGTTAAAATAGTTGGCTTCATATTATCAAGCAATGTTTAATCAAAGATTGCTCTTCTCCTGAAAAGCTGTCTTTGGTCTACAGCACATTAGTTTACTGGGATTGTGGCCAGAACACTCTATCTTTGATTAATCTGCCCTAAGCACATTTTTCAAAAAGCATGAATTTTGCCTATATGTTCACTGGTGAACTGCCAATGTATTCAGTTTGAATTCATTGTGAAATGAACATCAATCTTTAATTCCATTAAAACAGTAAGGTCAAAAAGATTAATAGTCTCGTAACCTTCAGTAGGTGCCTGTTTGCACTATAATGTAGGTGTTAAAAGAGATTTTTATGTAGACTGTGTTGCTTAGTGAAAACAGTTAAAGAACAAACATTGTGATAATGACGTTTAGGTACTTCCTAAAGTCGTAGTGCTTTTTTGATAGGTGTCCGAGGCTGTGTTGTAAGAGTGACGTGGCTCATTTACGGACAGAGATAATCAATGTAGGACGCTCTAAAGTGAAAGCACCAAAGGTTAATCTTGAGTTCCTGGCTGGTTTCGGCGTGTATTTGTGTCAGCCGTCTTGTTAGTTGAATTATCCGTTCAACAAGTTCATGTTCCATTATACCTGTTAGTATCAGGTGGTGTTTTGCTCAATGAGTCTGTCTGCCTACCTGATTAGATTGTGTGTTTTTATTCTGTGTGAGTGATGGTGTATGAGTCTCAAGTTTGGGGTTTTCATTTTTTTTTTTTTTTTTCAATTACGTTTTAAAGTTTAGTTACCAATAATAAATCTGTTTTTTTAATTGGTGACACTGCAGCCATACTGGGTTTCCTCTGGAGAGATGGACACAGAACAACCATTTAAATCATGTCCCATGTCCCAATACTGAATCCAAGGAGGGTGGCATGTTGGCACACTGGTTAGCACACTCACCTCACAGCAAGAAGCTTCTGGGTTTAATTTCTGTTCTCAGGTCATTTCTGTTTCGTGTTTTCATGCTCTTCCTGTGCGTGCATGAGCTTCCTACAGATACTCTGGTTTTTCCCCACAATACACAGACATATTAGGCTAACTGACACTTTCAGATTCCCTGGACGAGAGTGTGCACGTGAACCCCTGTGATGGTTTGATGACCTGTTCTGGATGTATACCACCTTCGTCAGCCTCCCTGTGACCCTACTAGGATTAAGCATCTTAGAAAATGAATCTGAGTGTGTGTGTGTGTGTGGTTCTAAGCCCTTGATGTGAACATTATCTGATTTGACTTACAGACCTGTCATATTTTAGCCAAGACAAACATTTAACATATTTTAAGTGTAGTTTTAAATATGAATCATTCATAAAAAGCTTAATTTATGAATATCTGTGAAGATGATTGTTGCATTTTGTGGCCCAGCACATGTCATCCTGGCTCATTTATAGGAAAAATCTCAGATTAACACTGAGCTCCAAGGTGGATTTTTTTTTCTTCCCTTTTCCCCTTTCCTTATTTTTTTATGGAGTGATGGTCTAGGATCATTTAATTTTTTTTTCTTTTTTGAGGCACAGAAGTGTAGTGAAAAGAGACTATGAATAATAGAGGTTCTTGAAAGCTCAGCCACTGTGTTTTCATTTTTATTTTTTCTTCAGAAAAGACTGGAGACCTTCAGAGACTAAACCGAATATATTTTTTTACCATTCTCTCTCCATTTTTTTAAATAATGTCATAAACCAGTGCAAACCTCTTAGCTTAGATAAAAACATCTGTTCAGCATCAGTTTAGAAACACTACAGAAGTCTTCCAGATGTTTTTATGATCATATTATACAGCATTGCAAAGTATAATGTTTACAAGTATCCAATTCCTAAACAGTTCTATTCATAAATGGTTTTATTTGGTAATTCATGACAAACTGTGAATTTAAACTATAGTATTTATGAATGTGTTCAATGTTGAGCATCATCTATGAGGTTATTGCTTTTGTTGTAACAATTATAAACAGTCTTTCCATCCGTCCATTACCTCTGATTTTTCTAAATACTGTATCCCAAAACAAAAGCTTAATAATTTTACAAATAAAAACAAGCTCTGCCCTGAACGCTTTTGCTGTCTGTTTGAAAAGCTCTGACAGTAGAGACTCCTTCCAGAAGTATTAAATATATCTCTCTCCACAGAAAGTTTCACCATATCAATTATTGGATATTAAATAACAATGTGTGCTCCAGTGCAGCTAACTGGGTTATCAAAGGCCGGCCATGTCTCACTGTCTATAGTGTGAGGCTGTAAGTGAACCATTGATTTCGTAAAGAGTAACTGCATCGTCATCAGCGTATTGCTGCCCTGCGATGGCCTGGCGAGCTGTCCAGGGTGTACTCTTCCCTCACCCAGAGTCAGCTGAGATAGGCGCCAGCCTCTTCTCGACCATAATCAGGATTAAACGGTTCAGAAAATGAGTGAATGAATCAATAACAATGTGTTAAAAATATATTTATTATTACAGGTGGGGTATTGATTTGTATGTCTGCCTCACAGCAAGAAGGTCCTGGATTTGAATCCTGGGCTTAGTGAAGGTATTTTTGTGTGGAGTTTGCATGTTCTCCTTGTGCTTGCATGGGATTCCTCTGGCTACACCAATTTCCTCCAACAGACATGTACATTGGGATAATTGGATATTTCAAATTAACCCTGAGTGGAAGGGTGAATGGTCTGAACCGCATCCCCCACCCAGAGGTGCCAGGCTCCAGCAACCCAAGTAAGATTAAGCGGTTCAGAAAACAAATGATTGCATTTATTTATTAGACTATTTGTTGTATAGTATCCACAATACAAGTCCAGGTGAATGAATTCCTATAGAAAAAAATACAGTAACACCTAGAGAGCGCAAACCTCTACCAAGCCAGTTCATTTTCCTTTTCATTTTAACCAAATGTTATTCAGTTAAATATGCTCTCTATTATGACTTGAGTGACATTCCTTTGTGCTTTATTTTTTATTCTTTATTTAAACTGCTTCAAAAGTGAATAATCATTTAAAAAAATCACTCCTCTTTCCAAAAAATGATCAAAATATGATCATCACTTTTTGAATAAAGTTGATAACAAACAGAAAGACAGACAAACAAACCAATATACCCTCCCTGGCAGACCAACTGCTACAGAGAATCATTCAACACCTCTGAACTGAATCAGAATGAAAAATTAGTCCAGTAATACTAATGAAAAAGTAAAAAAAATAGTACTGTACTACAATAATACAGTACAGCAAGTTTATGATGCTCAACTGCCATATGGTTACATATGCAAACCTGATGTCAAGTAATATTTTGGACAGCAATTTGGGTGGCGAATTATTTATTCTCGCTGCACTTATTGATGATGAGACTCAGAGTCGGATTTCAGGATAGACTCTGTCCAAAGATCCTGGCAGGGTTTTACACGTTTATATAAAGGCTTCAGTTTGTATTATCACGTGTGTAGAGAACATTTGAATGACCTAAAACTACATACATTCATTTGCCAAATCGCTCAATCCTATTAGGGTTGCAGGGAGGCTGGAACCTATCTCATGCAACTCTGAACAAAAGTGAAGGTACACCCTGGACAGATCACCAGTCCATCTGACACACACAATTTAGAATGGACAATTAGCCTAAGGTGCATGTTTTTCTGGACTATGGGCAAACCGGTCTACCCTGATGAAACCTATGCAATTAAGGAGACTGCACCTCCAAACAGAAATATCCTTGCTCAGCCCAGGACTCGAACCCAGGACATTCTTGCTCCAAGGTGGACGTGTTAATAAATACGACACCATGCCAACTAAAACTATATACAGTACAGTATAAATAAATGTGACTATTAATACAGTCCTGTCTTTAACAGATGCAGGTGGGTCTTTGTTAAATGGTGATATTGAGGTGAGATTTCTTGAAAGGCCATCATCTTTAAATGCCAAACAATCAAATGTAATCAAATTTGAAACTTTTTAAATGAATATTTTCTTACGCAGGAAATCGACAAGAAGCTTTGCATTGTGTGTCCGAAGCACAAGTACAAGATCAGCCTGGAGGAAGGCGAGGGGATTTACAATGCCACGAATCCAAAAGACAAAAGTCAGCCACCTTGCTGGAAGTCCAAAGGCATAAAGCAGCGAGTACACAAGGTGACTGAGGTGGAAGGGAGCATCTATGTGACAATATCCAAATCCCCGAGATGGATCGAATCAGACTATTATCAGACCGAGAAGGGCAGAGCAGAGCTGAAAAAGATGAAGGATTCTGAAACAGATAAATCCGCGAGCAGCTAATTGCCTGGCAAGGAATGCATGAAGAGACAGTGTGGGATAAAACAAATCAGATAGTGAATGTTAGTGATTTTACTGCTATTTCTTCTTATTAAAGATTTTCAGAAATAAAAGATGATACGGTGCACAGTCACTGAAAATATTCACTGAGACGATAGTGTGATGCAGAGGGGCATTCACCTATCACCCTAGAGTTGATTAAGAAATGTTTGATTCCTTTTATTGATCACCAATTCTGAATAAATCTTATTTATTCATGAATTATACTTGTTTGTTGTTTGCTTTTAAAAAGGTTTTCATCTCAATCATTTAATGTTGTGAAACATTTGTGTAATAAACTAATTTCATTCCCGAATGAGCCTTTCTTCTTTCGCTCATCATACCATATCGAATAACCAGAAAGAGAACGAGAAGAATTTTACTTAATCCTATTAACGTTGCTACGAGGCTTGAGGATATCTCAGCCAACACTGGGCAAAGGCACCCTGAACAGATTGCCAGACCATAGCAGGGCCAACATACACATACACGACCATTCATACTCATATCTGCACCTAGGGACAGTTTGGACCAAGCCAGTTAACTTAATGTGCATATTTTTTGGACTATATAAGGATACTGGAGTCCCCAGAGAAAAGTCGTGCAAACATGGGAAGAGCAGCCAAATTTCCAGTCTGAAGTGCCTGAAACCCAGGACTTTCTTGCTTTAAGGGAAACATACTAACTGATACACCGCTGTATCAGCCTTTATCAAAGTATTTTTAATCAGATGGCACTGAAATGGGGCAATCTGATTGTTTTGCTGTCAAGGATATAATAGACATTGTTTAGAGTGGATAATGCTTGAGCTAAAACCACTCCTCGACTTACGTTTTTAATTGGTTCCGGACGGCTGAACGTAAGTTGAAAGTGAACGTAAGTTGTTACAGTGACGTATGACATATGACGTGTGACGTATGACGTTCATACTGTACTATACATCCATAAATACCATTACCATATCTCATAAAACACCCCTAAATCAATTATTATAAGCATAACATTGTAAAATAATATCAAATATATCAAATAATATCAACATTAATTTCAAATAAATTAAATTTAAGCAAAATAATTTCAAATTGATACATTTTAATCAAATTCACTCATCAAATATTAAATACAATATCAAATATAACCTTTAACATTCTCTATGATGCGATCTTTCTGCTTGCAAATGGTTCCGGCGGTCGACGGATGATCACTTTACATGAAGCTGAGCCAACTCACTTTACATGAAGCTTAAAACAGCCAATCAACGCTTACAATATGTGAGGTGCTCAATACTGAAAGTAGTGCACTTGCTGTGCTTGAAGGTGGGAGACACAGACTTCCGGTTTTTCAAGTGAGCAAGGGACCGTTGAACTCATTTAGTACTCAGCCTGCACTGATGTGAATTACCAGCAGAGCAGAGAGTTCTCTTTAATTTTACAACTCTCTTTGCTTAACTGAGTATGCATGGTAGATTGCGCCGATTGGCGCAGATAGTTAATTCATCTCTGTGTATGAGACTTGCACCCATGCTAGTAGGCTTACGCTTCTGACCAACCATATTTGCTTAGGGTTACAAAAGTCCGCAAAACAGTGTAAACACAAAGATCATAGAGACGACGTCTTAATACAAGGGTAACATGCTATACAGTATAACTAATATATATATATATATATAACTTCTTCTTCTTCTTTTACTTTCGGCTGCTCTCTTCAGGGGTCGCCACAGCAAATCATCCGCCTCCATCTCCCCCTGTCCTCTGCATCTTCTTTTCTGACTCCAACGACCTTCATTTCTTCCTCCACCACATCCATAAATCCCTTCTTTGGTCTTCCTCGAGGCCTTCTGCCTGGTAGTTCCAACCTCAGCATCCTACTGCCAATATACTCACTATCCCTCCTCTGTACATGTCCAAACCATCTCAATCTAGCCTCTCTGACTTTGTCTCCAAAACATCTTACATGGGCTGTCCCTCTGATATACTCATTTCTGATCCTATCCATCCTCGTTACTCCCAGAGAGAACCTCAACATTTTCATCTCCGCTACCTCCAGCTCAGCCTCCTGCCTTGTCCTCGGCGCCACTGTTTCTAAGCCATACAACATCGCTGGCCTCACCACCGTCTTGTAGACTTTTCCCTTCATTCTTGCTGACACCCTCCTATCGCACATCACACCGGACACTTTTCTCCAACCATTCCAGCCTGCCTGCACACGCTTCTTCACCTCTTTTCCACACTCTCCATTGCTCTGGATTGTTGAGCCTAAGTACTTAAAATCCTCCACCTTCGTTATCTCTGCTCTCTGTAACATCACCGTTCCTCCTGGGTCCTTCTCATTTACACACATGTATTCTGATTTTCTGAGGCTAACCTTCATTCCTCTCCTTTCCAGGGCATACCTCCACCTCTCTAGATTTCCTGCACTTGTTCTCTGCTCTCACTACAGATCACATTGTCATCTGCTAACATCATAGTCCATGGAGATTCTTGTCTCACCTCGTCTGTCAGCCTGTCCATGACCATAGCAAACAAGAAGGGGCTCAGAGCTGACCCTTGATGCAGTCCCACCTCCACCTTGAATTCGTCGGTCACACCGACAGCACACCTCACCACTGTCTTACATCTCTCATACATGTCCTGCACCACTCTAACATACTTCTCTGCCACTCCAGACTTCCTCATGCAATACCACAGTTCTTCTCTTGGCACCCTGTCAGATGCTTTTTCCAGATCCACCAAGGCACAATGTAGCTCCCTCTGACCTTCTCTGTACTTCTCTATCAACATCCTCAAAGCAAACATTGCATCTGTGGTGCTCTTTCTTGGCATGAAACCAAACTGCTGTTCACAAGTGCTGACCTCTGCCCTTAGTCTAGCTTTCACTATTCTTTCCCATAACGTCATCGCATGGCTCATCAACTTTATCCCTCTGTAGTTGCCGCAACTCTGCACGTCTCCCTTGTTCTTAAAAATGGGCACCAGCACACTTCTCCTCCACTCCTCCGGCATCTGCTCACTCTCTAGGACCTTGTTGAATGTTCTTGTCAGAAAATCTACTGCTACCTCTCCTAAACACTTCCATACCTCCACAGGTATATCATCAGGACCAACTGCCTTTCCATTCTTCATCCTCTTCAATGCCCTTCTCACTTCACCCTTACTGATCTTTGCTACATCCTGCTCCTCAATGGTTACCTCTTCTACTCTTTTTTTCTCTCTCATTTTCCTCATTCATCAGCTCTTCAAAGTACTCTTTCCATCTTCCCAGCACACTTCTGTCATCAGTCAATACATTTCCCTCTCTGTCCTTTATCAATCAAACTTGCTGCACGTCCTTCCCATCTCTATTTCTCTGCTGTGCCAACCTGTATAGATCATTTTCTCCCTCTTTACTATCCAACCTATCATACAAGTCATCATACGCCCTCTGTTTGGCCTTAGCCACTGCTACTTTCGCCTTACGCTGTGCCTCCCTGTACTCCTGTTTACTCGCTTCGGTCCTCTCTGTTTCCCACTTCTTCTTAGCTAACCTCTTCCTTTGTACACACTCCTGCACTTTTCCTCATTCCACCACCAAGTCTCCTTATCTACTTTCCTTCCAGAGGACACACCAAGTACTCTCCTACCTGTGTCCCTGATCACATTTGCTGTGGTTGTCCAGTCATTTGGAAGCACTTCCTGGCCATCCAAAGCCTGTTTCAACTCCTCTTTGAAGACAACACGACACTCTTCCTTTTTCAACTTCCACCACTTTGTCTTCTGCTCTGCCTTTGCCTTCTTCACCTTCCTCACCATCAGCGTCATCCTGCATACCACCATCCTATGCTGTTTGGCAACACTCTCACCCACTACTACTTTGCAGTCACTGACTTCCTTCAAATGACATCGCCTACACAAGATGTAGTCTACCTGTGTGCTCCTACCTCCGCTTTTATAAGTCACCCTATGCTCCTCTCTCTTCTGGAAGAAAGTATTTACCACAGCCATTTCCATCCTTTTTGCAAAATCTATCAACATCTGTCCTTCTGCGTTCCTGTCCTGGATACCAAACCTGCCCATCACTTCCTCGTCCCCTCTGTTGCCTGCACCAATATGTCCATTGAAGTCTGCACCAATGACCACTCTTTCACCTCTGGGGGTACTCTGCATCACTTCATCTAAGTCACTCCAGAATCTCTCCTTCTCTTCTAGCTCACATCCTGCCTGTGGGGCATAAGCACTAACAACATTGAGCATTACACCTTCAATTTCTAACTTGAGACTCATCACTCTGTCTGACACTCTTTTCACTTCTAGAACATTCCTGACCAACCCCTCCTTCAAGATGACTCCTACTCCATTTCTCTTCCCATCCACACCGTGATAAAATAGCTTAAACCCTGCTCCTAAGCTTTTAGCTTTGCTCCCTTTCCACCTGGTCTCCCGAACACACAGTATGTCCACCTTCCTCCTCTGCATCTTGTCAGCGAGCTCTCTACCTTTTCTTTGCATAGTTCCAACATTCAAAGTCCCCACTCTCAGTCCTAGACTCATGCCTTTCCTCTTCTCTCTCTGCCTATGGACACGCCTCCTACCTCTCCTTCTTCGACGTCTTCGACCAACAGTAGTCCAATTTCCATCAGCACCCTGTTCATCGACAGCACTGATGGCGGTCGTTGTTAACCCGGGCCTCGACCGATCCGGTATGGGGGTACTGCATTTCTCCGGGCTTGGGACCGGCATGAGGGGGAGAGACACTGGTTAGTGCCCCCCCCACCTCATGGCTGCATTTAATAATATATATATAAAATACTATATATATATAATAACAATATCGATATATATATAACTGAACTGGGAAGAAGAAGGGGCACGTTCAGTCTGTTTGTAAATAATGGACGCAGCGTCATTACGTCATTGCATCATAACGTCAGCGTACCACGTAGGTACATCTAAACTCAAAATTTGATTTTTTTCTTTTTTGAAAAAAAAACCCTGTAAAATCGAAAAAATGTAAAACAGATGAACGTAAGTTGGGGAGCATCTGGTACTTGGCTCACAAAGCTCACAGCTCATCCGACCCTCTTCATGGTTAAAACATAGAAAATATATATTCATTAATTTCTTTTCTGAACTGCTTAATCCTGATTATTGTTGCAGAGAGACTTGCGCCCATCTCAGCCAACTCTGAGTGAGGGGACAGAACACCCTGGCCATTGCAGGGCAGAAACAAGACTGATGGCTATTCAGCTACACTTTACGAAAGTTAGCAATGGTTCTTTTACATGAACCTCCCACCACATACAGTGAGAGACATGGCCAGCCTTTGATAACCCAGTTAGCTGCATATGGAGATATGTGTGTGTGTGTGTGTGTGTGTGTGTGTGTGTGTGTGTGTGTGTGTGTGTGTGTGTGTGTGTGTATGTGTACAGTAGGCCCTTGACTATTCGTGGTTTTGCACTCACGGTTTGAGTATTCCCGGACTGCCAAGCAACTGACACGTCACTCAAATTCAGCCAATGGCTGTCCTCTTTCCTGCTGATTGGTTGAGATGACGTAACGCCCCTTTTTCCTCATTTGCGCACAAGTTGTCAATGAGCCTCTTTTTTTAGTGTTTTAAGTACCAGTTCAGCTCTATGATGCCACTCAAACGCTGTGCGTCTTCTCTGGCTAAGCGATAGAAAACATTGGATGTCTCTTCTGAAGAAATAAGACTTTCTCCTGAAGAAACGACAGTTACCTCTGAACTGTTGTATTAAAGTCTTTTTCAATTATTATTCCATTACAGTATCTAAGTTAATGTTTAGAAAGTTTGTGTGTGGGATTTTATGCTCTGTAGCATGTTTAACAAACGATACCAAAAGGATAAACTTTATTATGCTTCATGTCCTTTTGCATTGAACATGACGTCTCCAAGATGGCGCTGCCTTGAGAGAGTCAAATTGTTCCTTTGTTCAATTTACTTTGTTTTATTTGTTGTTTTGTTTGTTCATGTTTTGCACTATGCTCGTCTATGACCGGTCGACCCTACTACAGCTATGAGATCGGAGTCTTCGGGCGTGTACAACTGAGCACGCTCAACTCCTATCCTGAGCTAATTTGTTACAGTGAGAGACATGGCCGGCCTTTGCTAACCCAGTTAACTGCACTGGGAAGGGGGGGGGGGGGGTTGACAACCTTGGGGAGAGTGGAACTCCAAACCCCAACCTTAGGATCAGCGCTCCAGCACCCTTTCTCACCAGGCCACCACCGCCCTACTGTGTAGTACAGGGATCCCTCACTACTTCATGTTTCAATTCATGTAGCTTCATTGCATTTTTTTAAAAATATTCAACAAATTAAAAAATAAGGAAGAATAGAGTGGAAAACTGAAGGAAAATGCTGCAAAACAAGTCTAATTATGCAAAAAAAAAAAAAAAAATCCCTAAACAAACAAAATAAAAAAACAACCTAAAACCCCCCATCAACACTACTTACATTTTTATGTGAGGTGCGCATCTGAGTGTGTGCATGTGCATCTGTGTGTGCCCGCGTCTGTATGTGTGTGTATTTATGTTTTATTTACATCTTATGCATTATTTTTGAATGTTTAATTGGGGGTTGATCATACTTCGCGGAATTCAGCGGTTGCGGGGGGATCTCGGTCCCAATTAAAATTACTATTATTAGTATTATTATTATTATTATTATTAATATTTGCCTCACGCTCAGTGGATGTTGATGAATTGAATAGTTCTTGTGCTGTGATAAGTCTTTTTAGTGACATCCACCTCACCATCAATAAACCACTACCAATTAGCTATGAAAGGTTAATATGAAGCTGGCAGCAAACTGATGCACCTCATTCCAGTATATAGGTGTTCATCTGTTTGATGGCGTGTAATGTCACTCTAATAATCTCTTCTTATATAACAATTTAGTTTATAACATCAAAATGTGTTCTAGCTTAAAACATTTTAGAAACTTTGAGTGAAATATCACCATGTTTTTAGGTGTTCAGTGTAGCAGTATGCTGTTGATTAGCAGAAAGGAGCGCTTCAAGGACACACTTCCATTTTATTGTGTTTGATTGCTGTTATGTCCAGACTGAATGACTTCATGACTGACATCTTTTGGTATTAAATATTAATCCATTCATCTTCACAAAGTTAAACTCTCTTGCACTGTAGCATTTCGTAAAGCTACAAAATACTCTTGGGTCTGTATTATAAAGATGAAACAAAACATATGATGGAATAATAGAATTTGACCGAAATCCATAAAACAGAATGATTTATTAGATTCGCCTATAGGAAATCATTCTTTCATTCATTCATTTTCTAAGACACGTCATTCTAATTAGGGTCATGGGGAGGCTGGCATCCATTGCAACTGACTCTGTGGTACACCCTGAACAGTTTGGCCATTGTAGGGTGCTGATAGGAATTAATTTCTATAAAAATGAATATTGCACTAATACAATAATACAGTCTACACAATACAGTATACTCATCAGTACATATGCTAATTATCCAATTAACCAATCAGGTATCACGTAGGACAATGCATACAGTCATGCAAATTGAGATCCAGCTCATGTGAAACATGAGAAATTGGATCTCAATGACTTTACTCCAATGTAGTCCAGTGTTGGTGTCACCGTGGGCGGCACGGTGGCATAGTGGTTAGCACATCCGCCTCACAGCAAGAAAGCCATGGTTCGATTCCAGGCCTGCGCATTTCTGTGCAGAGTTTGCATGTTCTCCCCGTGCTCGCATGGGTTTCCTCTGGGTACTCCAGTTTCCTCCCACGGTCTAAATACATGCACAGTAGGCTAAGTGGCTGTTCTAAATTGCCCGTAGGTTCGCATCGTGCAGCAGGCAATGGCAAACCAATGCACTATCCTTGCCAAGAAAACCTCCATGAAGATGATAATCAAGGAGTTATCCTTCATGGCAGATCGCCAAGAGTCGTCCTACGACTCGAAAGGTACCAGACCAGTTGGTGTCATACTGACTGGTTCAAGTAGAGAAAAGCTCCAAATAATCTGATTGGAGGAAAGCCAGTGGCTCAGTGGTTAGCAATTGCGGCCTCACTGCAAGAATATTCTGGGTTTGGGTCCCAGGCTCGATGAGGGTGTTTCTCTATGGAGCTTGTATGTTCTCCATGTGTGGGTTTCCTCAGGGAACTCTGGTTTGCTGCACAGTCCAAAAACATCCAAATTAGGCTAATTAATTACTTCTATATTACTGTGAGGTGTGGACGTGAGTGTGACTGGTTGGGAGTGTTGGTCCTGTAATGTTCTGGTGACCATGACATGGAGTACCATGCCTTCTTCCCATGTGGGCTGAGAAAGACACCAAACTCCCAGTGGCTCTAATAGGATTAATCGACTTGGGAAATGAGTCAAAGTGATAACGATACAGATTTTAGTTCTTGGCTGACTGTTGTCTGTGATAGGAGTGTATCACTGCTTTCTCTTTATCCTCATCACCCATCAGGGATGTTAGTGTATATTATTAGGTCAAAGCCCATAATATTAGTTTCATCTTTTGGCTAGACTGGATATCTTATCCTGCAACCCAGCAGTGAATAATTCCATGCACAGTTTGGGTGATAGTGGCTTTTTTTCTTCCTGTGGAGTGGGAGAGTTTAGTGGGTCGAGGAATTCTATCTGAAGGATGTGAATGTGCTTTCATGCAGAAATAAATCCAGTCTTGACACTAACCCACTATGCCTTTCTCTTTAATGCAAGTCTACTAAAAGTGACACTGGGGCCGCTGGCATAGTGGTTTGGGTGCTGCACTCATGATCGGGAGGTTGTGTGTTCAAATCCCTGTTAGACCCTCACTGTGCTAAGACCCCTGGACAAGGTCTTAACCACAAGTGTGCCTCTGTTCACCCAGCAGTATAAATGGGAACCAGTAAAAATATACTGGGAAGGTAACCTGTGATGGACTAGCGTCCCATCCAGGAGGAATTGTACTCCGAGTCGCTTCATGCTATGGAAACCAAGGATAAGCACCGGCCTGTCATTATGTCATTATGGCTTGGGTGTAAAATGCCCAATGGACTTTTAGTAAGGTAAATATGCAAACTACACAGAAATTATTTTGGTTCATGTTTTAAAATTTTCTTTAAAAATGCACTCTATTCCCAGTGTTTATACCTTTTTGGTGCTTTCTGTGTAGTTTGCATATTCTTTCTGTTCTGTGGGTTTCCTCCAACAGACCCAAGACATGCATATAAGGATAGCCAGCGATTATAAATTACCCCTAGGAGTATACGTGTCAATGGATGTGTGTGTGTGTTTGTACCGTGATGGTCTGACGAGTTGTCTATGGTGCACCCTGCGTTCACCCAGTGTTGCCTGAGATAAGCTCCAGCCTGATCACAACCTTAATAGGATGACATGCCTGACAACTGAGTGATGAGGTGAGTGAGAGAGTATTCGATAATATTCTTGTGTTTGTTGTACACTGTATGGCCATAAAATATTTCAGAGTTCAAATTTAAATAAGCAAAGACCTAAGAACCTTTGAGTGGATAATTACTGCAGTGATTAATATGTTTCGACTCTCAACAATTCTTTTGATTGATGCAGTGAGTAGCTTCTCATTTCTTATACATCCATGTTTGAGACATATTCTGCGGTTGTAGAAAAGCTGCCACAGCATAAGCCTGCATAAGACAAAAAAGAATTAATGACGGTGACAGGAAGTTAGTAAAAATTGGGTTAAGAGCAGGTTTGGCATGTTGGTGTCATGGTTATCGATCGATCGACCATGGTGTCATGGTGTCATGGTTAGAATTGCCTTGAAGCAAGAAGGTCCTGAGGTTCACGTCATGGGTTTGGTGAGGCCATTTCTAACTGGAGTGTGTGTGCTCTCCAGCCTCCCTGTGACCCTAAAGAACAAACAAATGAATGAATGAATGAATGAATGAATATGACATGCTATAAATCTGTGAACGACAAGGACCCAAGAGGAACGGTGAGGTTACAGGGAGCAGAGATACAGAAGGTGGACGATTTTAAGTACTTAGGCTCAACAATCCCGAGCAATAGAGAGTGTGGAAAAGAGGTGAAGAAGCGTGTGCAGGCAGGTTGGAATGGTTGAAGAAAAGTGTCCGGTGTGATGTGTGATAGGAAGGTATCAGCAAGAATGAAAGGAAAAGTGTACAAGACGGTGGTAAGGCCAGCGATGTTGTATGGGTTAGAAACAGTGGCCCTGGGGAAAAGACAGGAGGCAGAGCTGGAGGTAGCAGAGATGAAAATGTTGAAGTTCTCTCTGGGAGTAACGAGGATGGATAGGATCAGGAATGAACACATCAGAGGAACATCACATGTAAGAGGTTTTGGAGACAAAGTCAGAGAGGCTAGATTGAGATGGTTTGGACATGTACAGAGGAGGGACAGTGAGTATATTGGTAGTAGGATGCTGAGGTTGGAACTACCAGGCAAAAGGCCTAGAGGAAGACCAAAGAGAAAATGTATGGATGTGGTGAAGGAGGACATGAAGGTAGTTAGAGTAAGAGAAGAAGATGCAGAGGAGAGGGTGAGATGGAGGCAGATGATTTGCTGTGGCGACCCCTGAAGGGAAAATCCGAAAGGAAAAGAAGAAGATAAATCCAAATATAATTGTTCCATAATCATCTCTTATGCATTTAAAATATCCCCTTATGTAATATATATATATATATATATATATATATATATATATATATATATATATATATATATATATATATATATTTGTTATATATTTTTCTAGGGAGTCCATAAGTGCATTTAAAGCATTTTCCAAGAGGTAAATGATTGCAATGTTCACACGAGACTGGCACTGAGGAACTGGAATTGAGGCTGTGGTGTAATAGTCTGAGTGCTGAGTCAGGGATGCCAACTCAGAGCTGCTGTTTCTGCTGCTGCTGCTGCTGTCGGTTCATTTCCTGCTCTCGTGCCTCTGGTTGAATTCATCAGTGTTCGCGGTTGATTCCGGGTTGATTATCAGGCAGGGCTCCGGCGCCTGAATGAGACAAGGGTGGATTTGCCCCCCTCACTGTGTTTTTAGGGTCGAACTTGTGTTGTGGCGCCGCACACTGCGGGGGACTGGACTGGACTCCGGACGCGGGCTTTGGGGGGCTCCGCGTTTTGGTTGTGCTCACTGGAGCATTGCGCACCGCACACTTTCTTTCCCTTTCAAAGGCGGCTTCTCTGTTGTTGTTTTTGTTGTTGGTGTGAATCTTATGAGAGAAGGATGAACCCCGAAATGGGACGAGAGACGGAGGAGCTCGATCGATTTCGCGTGTGATGTGGATTTCGATGGATTTGTATTGTCGGGTTTGATTGCGGAAAAAAACGTTTATTGGGAAAACGTGGCGCTTGAGGACGTGATCACCACCAAGCTTCATGCTCTCAGCTCTGGGGACCATGTAAGTTAGACGGGGGAGGGAGGGGAAGCATGACTATAAACATGTGTTGGCTTGAATAATAATAATAATAACAACAACAACAACAGCAACAGACAACAACAACAATAGTAATAATAATAATAATAATAATAATAATAATAATAACCATTTAACACTGTCTTCTTGTCAATGCTTCATATCCTTCAGAAAATCATTAAGACAGCTATTTGGTGTTCTCGGTGATGGGGACATAGTGGTTAGCACAACTCACAGCCAGAAGGTCCTGGGTCTGAATTCCAGGCTCAATGAGGGTGATTCTGAATGGAGTTTGTATGTTCTCCCCATGCTTGCATGGGCTTCCCAGTCCCAAAACATGCACATTTGGCCAATAAGCTGTTCCAAATTGCAAATTCCAAATATGAGTGCTAATGTAAATGTTTGGGTGTGTTTTGGTCCTGCAATGGTCTGTTGAGCTGTTCGGTGTATAATCTGCCATTTCCCCTTCTCTTCTGACATAGGCTCCAGCTTGCTCCTACCCTAGGAGGATTAAGTGGAACGTGATATTTGGTATTCTGTCTGAGCCACATGCTTCTAAGTTCTCCAGTGCAGGACACCAACAGTATCTGTCTAAATGTCATTATCTATGCAGGTCTGTCCATATAGTGGCCCTAGGTAGTGAGTGTCCTGGTGGAGTGGGGTCTGGCGAAGAACCTGGCACTCCAGCACAGGTGCAAGGAGGGCTGCTATGGAGCTACCTTGGCCATGGAGCAAGAGAGCTGGATCCCACGTCTACAACCCCTTCAAGACACCTGCTGAACCCAGCCTTTATGGAGTACCAGTCGAGAGTGTTCGGAGATGTCCGAGTAATGGTGCACGACTGCCCTAGCTGGGTGAGTCAGGCAGGTGGAGGGACTAAGTGTGGCAGTTGTATTAGTGAACACAAGAGTGAGTGAGGAATATGTGGTGGATGAATGAGGGAGTATTACTGTACGTAGTTGATAGGTGAGTAATTAATGAATGAGTATTGTGTGATGAATGAGTGTGCAATGAATGAGTGTCGTGCGAGGAATGAGTGTGTGATTGACAAATGATTGAGTATAGTGCATTGGATGAATAAATTAGTATTTATTTGGTAAATGAGTATAGTGTGATGGATGAATGACTGAGTCAGGGAGTATAGTGAATAAATGAATTAATTAGTATGATATTATGAATGAGTGAGTGAGTATAGTGTGATGGATGGATGAGCGAATGAGTATAGTGTGATGGGTGAATAAATATGTGCGTTTAGTGGGTGAGTAAGTGAGTGGGTATAGTATAATGTATGAATGAAGGAGTGAGTATAATGTCATAAGTGAGTGAGTGTAGTGTGATGGATGAATGAACAAATGAGTATAGTGTGATGGATGAATGAAGGTGAGTACAGGATGAAGGATCAATGAATTAGCATACTGAATGAATGAATGAATGAATGAATGAAGAGTGTGATTAATGAATTAGTATAATTTGATGAATGAATGGGTGCGTAAGAGAATATGGTGAATTAGTGGAACGAGTGGGTAAGTTAGTATTACAATGCCCTCCATAATTATTGGCACCCCTGGTTAAAAGCCTTAAAATAAATTACATTTTTTCCCCAGAAGCTATTCTCATGCTGAAAATTGTAGAAAAATGTAACCTTCAACTCAAGTGAATTTTAAGGGAAATAAAAAACTTACTGACTAAGAAATAATTATTTTTCATAAAATCACCTTTTCTACAATTACTGGCACCCCTAATAATTCCTAGGAAATAAATATAATTCTCCACCGGGTTATCAAATGCCGGCCATGTTTCTCACAGTCTATGGTGAGAGTCATGTAAAAGAACCATTGCTAACTTTCGTTAAGCGTAGCTGCATAACCGTCAGTGTTTTTCTGCCCTGCGATGGCCTGGCGAGCTGTCCGGAGTGTAATCTGCCCTCACCCAGAGTAAGCTGAGATGGGCGCCAACCTCCCTGTGACCCTAATTAGGATTAATCAACTCAGAAAATGAATGAATGAATAAATGTAAATCAAGTATTTTTATAATTTCTACAGTAGTGTACAAAGTTGTTCAGAGTATCTAGGAGCATTTAATTAGTAATTCATCGCATCCTGTTTTCCTGGGGTATAAATATGACAAGACACAGAGACCATTTCTGTTATCCGCTATTAAACATGGGAAAGATAAAGGAACACACCATTCAAGAAAGGCAGATGTGTGTTGACCTTCACAAGTCAGGCATCTTGGGATCACTAAGTCTTCAAAAGCCTTCAACACAACCATCAGGCGCCATCTACATGCCAGCAAGCTGTTTGGGAGGCATGCGCGGAAAAACCTTTTCTCACTTACTATCATAAACCCAAACGTCTGGAGTTTGCTAAGCGGTCCTGGGACTTCAAATGGGACCGTGTGTTTTGGTCAGATCAGACCAAGATAGAGCTTTTTGGCAACAAACACTCAGTAGGTCTGGCAGAACACAAAAGATGAATATGCAGAAAAGCATGTCATGCAAACTGTGAAATATGGGGAGGATCGGTGATGCTATGGGCTTGTTTCTTTTCCATGGGCCCTGGGAACCTTGTTAGGGTGCATGGCATCATGAACACTTTAAAATACTAGGACATTTTAAATCAAAATCTGATGGGCTCCGCCCAAAAGCTGAAGATGGGTCGTCACTGGGGCTTTCAGCAAGATAATGACCTGAAACATGTGGGAAAATCTACATAGAAATGGTTCAGCAGACCCCGACTCAAGCTCCTCTCATGGCCATCTCAGTCTCCAGACCTCAATTCATTGAGAATCTGTGGAGTGAGCTGAAGAGGAGAGTGCAGAGGAGAGGACCAGGTTGCTGGATGATTTCGAGAGATTGTGCATCGAGGAAACGGTCCTTTCTGTATTCTCCCATCCTGTGAAATATTATAGGAGAAGATTAGGTGCTGTTTTGTTGGCAAAAGCAGGTTGTACAAAGTATTAACATCAGGGGCGAAGAATTTTTGCACACATGATTTGATGTAAAATAATGATTTCTTAATGTGGGATTTTTTTCTTCACTAAATAAATGTACTTGAATTAAAGGATGGATTGTCATTTTTTTTTTCCCATTGTGGTCTTGATATAGTTTAAAATAAACTGAATTTATTAGAAGACAAGGAACACATCTTCACCAGGGGTGCCAATAAATATGGTGGGCAGTGTATGTAATGGTTGAAATAATAAATATAGTATAATGGGCGAGAGAATGAATAATTGCATTGAATGGATGGGTAAGTGTTATCTCATGGTTAAATGGGTGAGTGTAGTGTGATGGGTGAATGAGTGAAGGAATATGGTGTATTTGAAGAAATGATTGATTGAGTGAGTATTATGTGGTGGATGAATGAACGAAGGAGTTATAGTGTAACAGATGAACGAATGACTAAATTGATAGTGAAAAACAGTGAATCAGAATAATCATCTAATTACAAATACTTTGATTAGGACCAAAAGTGAATGTATTTAGTATAAAATGGTGCAAAGGATAATGAGCAGTAATTTTTGCAGTAGCAGATGTATTGTTGATGAGTAAATGAGAGATAAAGTGATTAAGATCCTGAAGATCGAGGCTTAAAAAACAGAATTAATGGATCTGGAGGCTTTTCAGGGATTTTGGAAGAGATGTCTTCAGACTATTACTGCAGCCTGTTCGACTTTTCGAGAGCTGTTCTTACTCTGGCTTTGCACATATTTTTCTTGGAAGATGATCTGGTGTAGGACATCTTGTTGTAAAAATGCATCTTCTTTACGCTCTGGTTTCTTTATCTTCATTCTGCCCGCAGGACTTGTTGGACAGTGACTGGGCAAGCGTGAGGAGCGTCTTGGACCAAGCTGATATCGTGGTCATTAAGTATTCCGTGAATGACAAGCTGGCATTTCAGCAGGTCCGAAATGGCTACGCTCCTCGACTCCGCCCTCTCCTGCGTCATTGGGGCATGCCTGTCATCCTGGTTGCAGTCGGGGCGCGGCTTAACGGTGAGAGACAATTGGCTTCTGCCATTCTGCTGACTCTATGAGGTTTAAATGATCACGACGTCTGTTTGTCCAAGGCGTTGTGGTGTGTACGTACATGTAGCCCCAGGTACTGCAACTTACTAAATGATTGTTTGATTTTTTTTTTTTTTTTTGGAGTGGCGTCTTGCATGTCTGCTCATGAATTTTTCATATTTGTCATACATTAATCTGTTATGGATTGAGGATCAAAGGCATGCTATACGTATCTGAGCCGGTTGGTGCTGAGGTTGTGCATCTGCTATTATTTGCCGTGAGTGTTCTTCTGCACTGCAGCTTAAACGTGTCCTTCACAAAGATTCCAGAACAAACCAGAGAAGACATTTTAAAATATGAAATAAAAGGGCTTTGGATGTACAGTGAATGCCGTTAAATGGATAAAGACACAGCACTGTGGAACATGTCCTTCTCTAGAAAAAACTCTTTGTTCATTCATTTGCCGAATCCTGGTAGGATTGTCGGGAGGCTGGAACCTACAGTAGATCAGATGACTTTTTTTTAGTGAAAGCAGGATACACCCTGAACAATTTATAAGTCCATTGGAGGGCCAACGTACACTCATACCCAAGTAAAATCTGAGACAGGCAGTGTGCATGGTTTTGGACTGTGCAAGAAAACCGGAGTAACCAGAGAAAACCTATGCAAGGACGAGCGAACATGCAACCCCATTCACTGTCATTCATATGCTGAACCACAAAATCTTTCAAGGGAGCGGTCACACAACCATTGATCCAATGGTAGTTTGGAACAGCCAATTAGCATAAGTACATATCTGTGGACTGTGGCAGGAAACCTGCACAGGGGAGAACATACAAACTCCACATATTATAAGCACCCTTGGCAAGCCCGAGACTCGAACCCAGGAGCGTTTTGCTGTGAGGCAGACATGCAAACCACTATTCCACAGTCACAGCACTACCCTACCAAACTTTTAAGCAAACTTAAAGTAAAAACACAGTAGTTGTAGTGATCCTATCATTCAGATCCGCTGCAGGGCTGGAATAAGCTCCTCCAATTAATTTATTCAGTCTGAATAGCCAAGACAAACCAAAATCACCTCAAAATGTTCAGTTCATTTTCTGCAACCGCTTAATCCTAATTAGGGTCGTGGGGAGGCTGACTCCTATCCCAGCCGACTCTGGGTGAGGGAAGAGTACTCCCTGGACAGCTCGACAGGCCATCGCAGGGTGGGAACATGCTGACGGCTATGCAGCGACTCCTATCGTAAATCAGCAATGGTTTTTTTGACATGCCTCTCACCATAGACAGTGAGAGACATGGCCGGCCGTTGATAACCCAGTTAGCTGCACTGGGGGGACAGTGACAACCTTGTGGAGAGTGTTACTCGAACCCCCAGCCTTTGGATCAGCGATCCAGCACCCTATACCACTAGGCCACCACTGCCAACCTCAAAATGTCACGAATATAAATGAACGACTACTGTGAAGGTTTACGCTGGCAGGTGATGCAGAGGGGAGACAGCAGGACAAGAAGTCTGGCCTTCAAACAGAGTACCACTAAGTATTATGTCTATTACCTGGGACATTACCTGGGAGTGTTAATTCTAAGCTAATGGAGCAATGTGATGTGCATATCACACAGTGCCTCAAATGATAAACTTAGTAATTGATAATGATGGTAGTGGTGGCCCGGTGGTAGGGTGCTGACGTACTGATCCTAAGGTCAGGGATTCAAGCCCCACTATCACCGAGTTGTCACTGCCACTGACTTGGAGAGCATAAAACACTGCAAATCCCACATACAAAGCAAAATGTCAAATTGTCTTCTCACAGTGTTAAAAAATAATTTAAAAAATTCCTTAATCCCAAATTTGATCCAGATCTTCTCCAAAATCAAACAGACTATATTTCTTGTCGAAAGCCCCTCCTCTGGTACCAATTTCATGAAACACAGCAGGTAACATTTTGTAAACAACAGTCAGTACACAGTGTCCGCTTCTGGACCTGCTGCAATATGACACTTCCAAAATTTTATCCCAATATCACAATGTTAAAGAATCTTTCAAAAAAAAATTGAGGTCCAGAATTCAAACTGAGGGGCAGTGGTGGTCTAGTGGTATAGGACGCTGGATCGCTGATCCAAAGGTTGGGGGTTCGAGTCCCACTCTCCACAAGGTTTTCACTGCCCCCCCCCACCTCCAGTGCAGCTAACTTGGTTATCAAAGGCCGGCCATGTCTCTCACTGTCTATGGTGTGAGGTTCATGCAAAAGAACCATTGCTGACTTTCGACAAGAGTAGCTGCAGAGCCATCAGCGTGTTTCTATCCCTTGCTAAAAAAGGGTTGTGTCAGGAAGGGCAGCCGACGAAAAAGCATTTGCTAAATCAAACTTGCGAATCATTTCCTGTGGCGACTTCTGAGAAAAAGGGAAAAAGCCAAAAGTGTTTCCACCCTGCGATGGCCTGGCGAGCTGTCCAGGGTGTACTCTGCCCTCGCCCAGAGTTGGCTGGGATGGACGCCAGTCTCCCCGCGACCCTAATTAGGATTAAATGGTTACAGAAAATGAACTGAACTGAATTTAACCTGAATCAACTCCAAAAAGCTAATGAAAATAGAAATCTTCCTTGTCCCACAACTCGCCTCTGTCGCAATTTCATGGGGATCCACGTACAACTTTGTGCATAATTAACTGCGGATGAAACATAACCTCCTTGCGGGCGCTAACAAACAGGAATATTGATCCGATTCATTTTATCCCAGTCTAATACTGGACTGTGAAACATTAAAAAAAAAGTAGTCTTGTACCATCTGTCATCTGAACCAGCAATTTGTATGTCGACTCTTTTCAAATTCTCAAACTTAGCCATTTAAACTGAATACACCGAAGGCCATTATTGTGCAGACTGAACTTGAATTCACCCAGCAGCAGAAGCAACAGCAGCGCCATGTGTTCTAAATATGACCTTTAAATAAACAATCTATCAAGGATTGTTACTAATCCTCTACTGCAGTGCTGTTTACGCCAAAAGGCTAATCATCTAGATTTAATGAGATGACACGTTAATACTAGACGTGACTGAGGTTACTATTCGTTGTCTGCTGGACCTGGAATGTCATTAAATGCTGAAGATAATGCAGAGGAAATATGCAGGGTTTTATATCGTTGTATGGGTATAAGAATACGAGAGCAGTCACACAGCATGGGACACATACATATGTACAGTATACACATCCAGTGGTTATATTGCATGGAGCTCATGCACGTCCAGTTTGCACGGCTGCCAAACAGAGATGAGGTCCGGTGCTGTAATTTGATGGGAATGTAAATCATTCCTAATACGTGTGTGTGTGTGTGTCTGTGTGTGTGAAATCCATTTAATTATTTACCATGATAAACTGCTCTGACAAACCAGCCATAGCCACGCTGTCTCCATATGTTCTATCCTTCAAACGTTTTATCCCTGATGGTTATCTTTTCTGGCAGTGCAGTTTTAAATGGTTTGATGACATGACATATCTAATTCTGTCATTTATGCATCCCTATTTGTACTAATCCGATTATTTGATATAGTGTGTTTACATCAAGCTGTCAGATATAGCCTCTGAACTAAATACAAATACAAGCACATTGCCTGAGTTGATATTACAGGAAACAAATATGCTTAAGTTGAAGGTCAGAATCATGCATAACTCCAGCATGTTTTGTTTTATTTATTTATTTATTTTTTTGGCAACCTCCACAGTACACGCACATTACTCAACTCCGGCACCTTCTCTGAATCATTTCCAGCTTTATCTCTTGGCATCTTACTCTAACAAAACCCAAACACACTCCTGCAGCATCCTAGAATTATTTGGCGTCGGCGTGCAGAACTTTTTCGACCTGCCTTTTAAATGAGCAATTTGATTGCTGTTTGGTAGTCCACCTCACAGCAAGAGGATCCTGTGTTCAAGTGTTTCTTTCAGATGTCCCGCCCCCATAATTTAGGGTTCAATTCCCACCCACCAGGTATTGCGTTACCTATCAAACCACCACCAACAACTGGGAGGAGCGAAAGCATGCACACACCCCCTCCATGTCATGAAATGCTAGCCATCTGCCTGCACTATTTGCCTCAGATGCTCAATATCACTGTGAGTGACCAGGAAGTGAGCGTATGCCATCCCGCCCTCCAGTGAGAGCTCAGCCAATTAGTGCCTATGAATTCCCAGCTCACAGAACCCAGACTTGAACTTGCAATCTCTTGGTTAATAGTCACACACCTTGTCGATGTGCCACTCCGTAGCCCAGCTTGGGTGTTTCTGTGTTGTCCTGGTTATTCTGAGTGAATAATTGGATGGGTTTATTCAGTCCTGTGGTGGCCCCGGATGATGGGATCACAAAAGCTACCTTAGCTTTAAGCCTAGTTAAGAGTTTTGTCGGTGGTATGGTGATGTAGTGATTAGCACATCTGCCTCACAGCAAGTAGGTTTGAGTCCTGAGCTCAGTGAGGGTGTTTCTCTGTGGAGTATGTATGCATGCTCTCCATATGCTTGTATGGGTTTCTTCTGGTACACTGGTTTGCTTCCACAGTCCAAAGACATGGACAGTAGGCTAATTGCCTCTTGACTGTGTGTGTGTGTGTGTGTGTGTGTGTGTGTGTATTGGCTATGTGATAGTATAGCAAGCTGTTTGGTGTTTACCCTTCCTTCACCCAGCATCAGCTGAGATAAGCTCCAGTCTCTCCACGACTCTAGTAGGATTAAGCAACTTGGCTTCCCTTGTAGTCTGCCTCAATGTCATGTGACATACCCCTCCTCCCCCCAGGTGTAAAAAAAAAATCCCTTTTTCCCCATAAAAAGATGTTCCAAGACTGCTTTTGGGTCAGAAAGTGGAACCTCGTCGGTGCACCAAGTGTCATCTAAGGATTGTCAGATTGTGTTCAAGATCTCTTTCACCTTAACAGTCCACAAGATGTATTCCTGCCTCAAGAGGAAGTGAGACAGCAATTATTTCCTTCTCCTGCCTTTTGTCTCGCCTCCTCTCTCTATACTTTCTCTTTGCTTGCTGTTGCTGATTTTCCTCCCATGGGTTCTCCCTTCCCCTCCCATTTCTTAGTCTCCCTCCTCTTTGCTGTTTTCCTTTCTATCGCTGTATCCAGCTTCTTCTCTTCCTCCACACACACACACACACACACACACACACACACACACACACACACACATACACACACACACACACACACACACACACACACACACACACACACACACACGCTTGCATCAAATGATTTATATTCTGCATGGCGTTATGACGCAACTGATTCTCCTGGCCTGTATATTTACATGTGTGTGAGTCCCAAGAGTCCTGTTGTTTTCACAAGTATTGAAGTGTTAGCCTTTATCAGTGTGTGAGTGAGATATTCTTAGAATCTCAGATTCTTACATTTGTACACAATACATCATATTATGTTCATTATTATTCAGTATGACTAGCTACTCTCAGTTGTGCATCTCATTATCTTCCTTCCCCTGTTCTGCATCCAGACGAAGGGCCACCGTGCACATGCCCCTTGTGCGCATCTGACTGGAGCACTTGTGTTCCTCATGGCGAGGGCCTCCAGCTGTCTCGAGACCTGGGCGCCACATACCTGGAGTTACCTTCGCTCAATAACTTCTTTGTGGGTCGTTACTTTGGAAGTGTGGTGTGTATCTTTTTTCTGTGAATTATCCAGTTATAATGATGTATATGTGTTTGTAAGTACATGAAATATATAATACAGGTACACCTCAGCTTACATTGTTAATTGGTTCCAGGAGAGACAAGTTAAGTCGTAAAATTATTTAAATTGAATTAGCTTGTCTCTAGGCTATGCCAAATTTACTTATATATATATATATATATATAAGAAGATTCTTCTGTAATCACCTGAAGCGAGAGGATGGTTTCACCACCCCTCGAAACAGACCTAGAGTGAAAATGAAGTTTCAATGGAACGTCTTTGTCCTGTCCTTTTATTTCTACTTATATTTTCTCTACGAAAAAGTATTGAGCACTCTCTTACGGAAGGATCTACTCAGAAAATTATATACAGTAAAACCTCCGCTGACGAACGCTTAAGCTCACGAACTTTTCGCCTCAAGAACATTAAATTTGCGAGCATATAGTCTCTGCTGACGAACTAGTTTTCGGCGGACGAATCAAACCACGCGGTCGAACAGCGCCACGGTGGCGGCCACGAGAAGCTGACGCACGCTCATGGCGTCACAGTTAAATCACCCCTTTCTTTGAATGCGGAAGTGGTTTGTGTTTGCTAGACATTTTGGACCATATTGAGTGTACTTTTGCTATTATGGGACCGAAAAAGACCCCACCACAGGCGGAGATCATTGAAAACACGAGCGAGGTGTGCGTTTGTGTGACTCAGCGTCCCAGTACCAGTACGCTAAGTCTACCATTGCTACCATCCTTAAGAACAAGGAAGCTATTAAGGGTGCGTGTGTGGCTAAGGGTGTTTCCAAACAGTAGGCGTTTCCAAACTCTCCTTCCAAACAGTAAGTCCCTCCCTCCCTCCTCCTCCCACTCCATTCCATCAAGCCATCAACTACCATCACAAAGGTAAATAAAACGACTTTATTATACAGTACAGTTTATTTCTTTAATTACAATACAATAGCACATTTATTATACATAAAATAAGGTATATTTTTGTGTAGTTTTAAGGCTTATTTAGTAGAAAAGTATGTTTTATGGGGACCTGGGAACGGATTATTCTCATTTTAATGGTTTCTTATGGGAAATAAATGTTCGGAAGACGAACTTTTCGCCTTACACACACTTTCTGGGAATTATGTTCGTGAGCTGAGGTATCACTGTATATATACACACAATGAACACAATACACACAATGAACACAATGAATGAGGTAGCATAGTGCATCATGGGATATCGGAAGTGAACCGATTAAGAAATTATTAAAACAAGTGATTGTGTTGTCAAGTACATAGCTTAAAAAAGCCATGAAAATGTTTTTATTAAAGATTATTATTTACTATTATAAAATATAACTGGCACGAGGCTAATAGTAGCCGGCTCTTCCACCGGCCGCCAGCACTTAATGAAAAGTATGTATATATAAAACCCCAGTGCGGCTAACTGGGTTATCAAAAGCAGGCCATGTCTCTCACTGTCTATGGTGAGAGGCATGTAAAAGAACCATTGCTGACTTTCGTAAAGAGTAGGCTGCAAAGTCGTCAGCGTGTTTCTGTCCCTTGCTAAAAAGGGTTGTGACAGGAAGGGCATCCGACGTAAAAACCTCTGCCAAATCAAACATGCCAATCAGATGATTCGCTGTGGCGACTCCCGAGTAAAAGGGAAAAAGCCGAAAGGAAGACATATATATATGTAATATTTAATATGCTAAATACAGTATATATAATATAATATAGAATATATGATTATAATGACATCAACTTTATTTTTATTATTTTTAATTTTTTTATATTTATTTCTTGAAAACCGACATATAATCGAGAACGCCTTAACCTTGTTAACCTGTATATCAATACCATGTACAGTATATACATAATGAAGCCGTGAGGGAGGGGCACAAGCCAGTGTCTCTCCCTCACGCCGGTCCCAAGCCCGGATAAATGCAAAGGGTTGCGTCAGGAAGGGCATCCGGCGTAAAACAAATGCCAAATAAAACATGCGAGTCATATCAAAAAAATTCATACCGGATCGGTCGAGGCCCGGGTTAACAACGACCGCCATCAGTGCTGTTAACCAACAGGGTGCTGGTGGAAATTGGACTACTGTTGGTCAAAGACGTTGAAGAAGGAGAGGCGGGAGGCGTGTCTGTAGGCAAAGAGAGAAGAGGAAAGGCAGGAGTCTAGGACTGAAAGTAGGGACTTTGAATGTTGGAACTATGATAGGAAAAGGTAGAGAGCTGGCTGAAATGATGCAGAGGAGGAAGGTGGACATACTGTGCATTCAGGAGACCAGGTGGAAAGGTAGTAAGGCTAGAAGCTTAGGAGCAGGGTTTACGCTGTTTTTTCATGGTGTGAATGGGAAGAGAAATGGAGTAGGAGTCATCTTGAAGGAGGAGTTTGTCAGGAATGTTCTAGAAGTGAAAAGAATATCAGACAGAGTGATGAGTCTCAAATTAGAAATTGAAGGCATGATGTTCAATGTTGTTAGTGTTTATGCCCCACAGGCAGGATGTAAGCTAAAAGAGGAGAGATTCTGGAGTGAGTTTAATGAAGTGATGCAGAATACCCCCAAAGATGAAAGAGTAGTCATTGGTGCAGACTTCAATGGACATGTTGGTGCAGGAAACAGAGGGGACGAGGAAATGATGGGCAGGTTTGGTATCCAGGACAGGAACGCAGAAGGACAGATGTTGATAGATTTTGCAAAAAGGAGGAGTTGAAACAGGCTTTGGGTGGTCAGGAAGTGCTTCCAGATGAGTGGACAACTACAGCTAATGTGATCAGGGAGACATGTAGAAGAATACTTGGTGTGTCATCTGGAAGGAGAGGAGATAATGAGACTTGGTGGTGGAATGAGGAAGTGCAGGAGTGTGTACAAAAGAAGAGGTTAGCTAAGAAGAAGTGGGACATAGAGAGGACCGAAGAGAGTAAACAGGAGTATAGGGAGACACAGCATAAGGCGAAGGTTGCGGTGTCAAAGGCCAAACAGAGGGCGTATGATGACTTGTATGCTCGGTTGGAAAGTAAAGAGGGAGAAAATGATTTATACAGGTTGGCACAGCAGAGAAATAGAGATGGGAAGGATGTGCAGCAAGTTAAGGACAGAGAGGGAAATGTATTGACTGATGACAGAAGTGTGCTGGGAAGATGGAAAGAGTACTTTGAAGAGCTGATGAATGAGGAAAATGAGAGAGAAAAAAGAGTAGAAGAGGTGACTGTTGAGGATCAGGAAGTATCAAAGATTAGTAAGGGTGAAATGAGGAGGGCATTGAAGAGGATGAAGAATGGAAAGGCGGTTAGCCCTGATGACATACCGGTGGAGGTATGGAAGTGTCTAGGAGAGGTAGCAATAGATTTCCTGACAAGAACATTCAACAAGGTCTTAGAGAGTGAGAGGATTCCAGAGGAATGGAGGAGAAGTGTGCTGGTGCCCATTTTTAAGAACAAGGGAGATGTGCAGAGTTGTGGCAACTACAGAGGGATAAAGTTGATGAGCAGTACGATGAAGTTATGGGAAAGAATAGTGGAAGCAAGACTAAGGGCAGAGGTCAGCATTTGTGAACAACAGTTTGGTTTCATGCCAAGAAAGAGCACCACAGATGAAGTGTTTGCCTTGAGGATGTTAATAGAGAAGTACAGAGAAGGTCAGAAGGAGCTGCATTGTGCCTTTGTGGATCTGGAGAAAGCATATGAAAGGGTGCCGAGAAAGGAACTGTGGTATTGCATGAGAAAGTCTGGAGTGGCAGAGAAGTATGTTAGAGTGGTGCAGGACATGTATGAGAGATGTAAGACAGTGGTGAGGTGTGCTGTCGGTGTGACAGAAGAGTTCAAGGTGGAGGTGGGACTGCATCAAGGGTCAGCTCTGAGCCTCTTCTTGTTTGCTATGGTGATGGACAGGCTGACAGACGAGGTTAGGCAAGAATCTCCATGGACTATGATGTTTGCAGATGACATTGTGATCTGCAGTGAGAGCAGAGAACACGTGCAGGAAAACCTAGAGAGGTGGAGGTATGCCCTGAAAAGGAGGGGAATGAAGGTTAACCTCAGTAAGACAGAATACATGTGTATGAATGCCAAGGACCCAACAGGAACGGTGAGGTTACAAGGAGCAGAGATAAGGAAGGTGGAGGATTTTAAGTACTTAGGCTCAACAATCCAGAGCAATGGAGAGTGTGGAAAAGAGGTGAAGAAGCGTGTGTAGGCAGGTTGGAATGGTTGGAGAAGTGTCCGGTGTGATGTGTGATAGGAAGGTATTGGCAAGAATGAAAGGAAAAGTGTACAAGACGGTGTTGAGGCCAACGATGTTGTATGGTTTAGAAACAGTGGCCCTGGGGAAAAGACAGGAGGCAGAGCTGGAGGTAGCAGAGATCAAAATGTTGAGGTTGTCTTTGGGAGTAACGAGGATGGATAGGATCAGGAATGAGCACATCAGAGGGACAGCACATATAAGACGTTTTGGAGACAGTCAGAGAGGCTAGATTGAGATGGTTTGGACATGTACAGAGGAGGGATAGTGAGTATATTGGTAGTAGGATGTTGAGGTTGGAACGACCAGGCAGAAGGCCTAGAGGAAGACCAAACAGACGATTCATGGATGTGGTGAAGGAGGACATGAAGGCAGTCGGTGTAAGACAAAATGATGCAGAGGATAGGGTGAGATGGCGGCAGATGATTCACTGTGGCGACCCCTGAAGGGAAAAGCCAAAAGGAAAAGAAGAAGAAGAAGTACAGTATATACATATATTATCAATATTATCAATAATTGTTGTCAATACTATGTATGTATGTATACTTTCAGCTTGAGTACTTCATGATTCAGTGTCTGAAGCAGAAAGCAAAAGAGAGACCTGATAAGAAGCGGGGTCACCGGTTTAATGAGCCTCGCCCTCCACACTTGGACCAACCAGGTATAAATATTGAAATAGTTTATACATAGAATAGCTGTATTGTTATTGCCAATATGTTCTCTAGTATGTATAGCATCATTTAAACGGGATTTACAATATGGCTGGGGTTTGACCTTTCAAGGTTACTCAAGGTCACAGGTAATTATCTCATTTGAAAGTTTATCCATGAATTTTTGTTAGTGTTCCATACAAACTGCATGTTTATTTGCACTCACTTAAAAAGATATAAACTATAAACACTCAGAATCCTTTGACCTTGATTTTGACACTTCAAGGTCACTCAGAATGAAAGAGGGCATTTATATGGTTTCCTATCTGTCCCTTGATTCATGTATGGCTCCTGTTTTTTCCCTGATGGGAAATGGCTATGTCCAAAAGTGTTTAATTTTGACATTTGACCTTGCCCTTCTGAAATCAAATAATCTTTGGGACTTAAACTGTCTGTGGTATTTCACTGTTAGAAAGACATGGGTTATGTGGTATGTAGTAAGTCTGTTGGAATTTTTACACCTGAACCCACTGAATCATCAGGCTAAAGCCTATTCCCAGTTTCTGCACCTAGGAGTTCAGCTCCTCCTGGATGAGACGCTGGTTCATCACAGGTTACTCCCATCGGTATTTTTCCTGATACCTATTTATACTGCTGGGTAGACAGAGGCACATGTATAGTTAAGTCCTTGCCCAGGGGTCTTAGCATGGTGGGGATCTAACAGGAATTCAAAGCAGAACCCTAATAACTACACCATTCGCCCTGAACCTTCTTGCTGTGAGGTGTGACGTTAATTTAATTTATATTTTATATATTTAAATGACTCTGAATGTATAAAAGAAATATGAGAATATTATTAAAGTACAAGTGCCATAGATTCAGTTTACAAACTGCAAACATGAGGAAAAATAAAAAAGGGAGGGGGGAGAGAGAGAGAGAGAGAGCAAGAGAGAGAGTAACCACATGCTTTCGGGTAGTTTGCTGACACCAGTCCAGCACCACTTAACTCTTTTTATGGAACATCGAACATAAAATACGAAGGCTACACAATCTTGGAAAACCCTGCCAAATATGATGTAGTTATAAAGAACGAATGTGATAATGTCCCAGCACTTTGATACTGATGTGTACATGCTTTCTGTCTCCATCGTCCCTTCATGTCCCCTCTCTACTTTTTGCGCCTCTCCACTGTCTCACACTCATCCACCCGCCACCTTCTTCTCTTCTGTTGTTCTCCTCCAATCTTGTCCCTTTGGTCTCGTTTTCTTACTCTTTCTCACTGTTTTTTATTCATCCCTCACTGAGATCTCTTCCTTCCTTTCTCTTTGCTAATTTATATGCATTACCCCACCTGCCTCTTCACCTGTCTCGCTTGCTTTGTTGCTCACAGCACGTCTTCCTCCGGTACGAGTGGAGGAATCCAGCTTCTCTCAGGACCTGCAGTGGCTGCTGGAGCGTGGTGCGCAGTTTGCTGATGTGGTCTTTTATGCTGGGGATTCTGGGAAGGAGTTGGGTTGGGCGCATGCAGCTGTATTAAGTGCTGTCAGCCCCTATTTCAAGCAGCTTCTGGTGGGAAGGCAGGCTTGGGAGAGGCCCATGTCCAGATGTGCCTGTCGAGAAAGAGACAGCCCCCACTCTCTGTTGTCCACTTGGGATGGTGGTTTAGATGACCTAACTCGGACAGACGGGCACTTTCCTGGGCAACTGTCCCGGCTTGTAGTGAAGGACCCACTGCTATGTATATGCATGTGGGAGACGCTGATGTTTCTCTACCGAGGTGAGCACATGCATGAAATTACAGTATATGGATGGGTGCAACATTCTTAGGATAATGTGTAGGCACTGTATGTTTTATCGCAGCTGCTTCTCATAGGATGCTTTTTTTTCTCCTTCTTCCTCTCTTACATAAGTGAAGGTTTTAAATGGCAGAGACCTTGAAAAAGCACCATAAAAACACTTGTCCATTTTTCTGCTATGACTTCACCCACAGTTAAGGCCTCAATGACAGCGAGCGGTGCATGAAACAGGCCTTTTCCGAGAAATGGGAAATCTAAAGATAACCAGAAAGATGAGGAGTGAGTGCAAGAGGAGAAATGAAGCAACCTCGAGTGACAAGTCAGCCGCTATGAGTCAAAGTAAAATACCAAATTCTCAAACCAACATTTCTGACTCACTCAATTGTTTTCCAAACCACTAAGGGTTGCAGGGAGCCTATTTTAACCGACATTTGAGCGAAGACAGGTTACAGATCATTACATTCACATCCAGGATCAATTTAGAGCAGCCCGTCGATGTGCATGTTTTTGGACTGTTGGAGGAAACTGGAGTACCAGAAAGAAACCTTATATTTCTGACATTTGGAAGACACTCTTGTCCATTTTTTTTTCATTTTTTTTAAATAACTGAGCCGTTGAGGGTTAAAGACCATGCTCAAAGACTCATCAATGGCAGCTTGGTGGCACTGAGAACCGCCAACCTTCTGATCAGTAACCCAGAGACTGAGCCACCATTGCCATCAAAAGAAGTCAGAACCAGTGCTTTGATTTAAATATTTATTGTATTTAATACAACAGTTTTTCCCCAAGCTATTGATATAAATGTAGTGTAAGCACAGGGCGAACACAGAAACACCACACAGAACCACCCTTGCCGTGTCCAGGACTCAAACCCAGCACCTTCTGCTCGTAAGGTGGACGCGGTAGCCACTATGCCAACCCCACAAGCATTTCTTTCCCAATGAATTTATTAGGCTTGGAAGAATGAAAAGATTAAATTACTGATAAATTACAACTAAGTACAACAACTGGTGGAGAAAAATGAAAGAACAACATGGTACCATATTTTATTATGCAACCTTAGTTTTAGCTCAAGGCACAGCCGCAACTTGCTGGATTAACTAACTGATTCAAAGCACGATCCTCTATTATAAACCTGTCTTCTGAGTCTTTTATTGAATAATGAAGCTATTCTGACAGCCTGTTTTGAGGTAGCAACTTTATACCTAAAGAAAACAACATCCGCAGTTGAGAGTCATAAGCAGTGAAGTCTGATTTCAGTTGAAAATTATAACCTCTAAACTCAGGATCATTGAGCTCCCGAGTGACACCTCAACACTGTGCGTGACTATTAAGCCAGAACTCCCAAGTTTAATGCGGTTTAATGCACACAGCCGTCCATTTCCTGGGAGTCCGTGGGAGCTAATTGGCTGAGCTCTCGTGGGAGTCTCAATTCCCTGTGACTCACAGCGATCAGCAGCTGATCATGGGCATCTGTGAGCTTATTTGTACAAGGGGGAGGGGTAACAAATGCCCTCAGAGTGTGTTAGACCGCTCCCAAATATGCATGTGCCGCAGTTCGAAAAGAGGTGGGTGGCTAGCGTCACATGTCATTGAGGGGTCATGTGCACGCTTTTTCCTCTGTCTGGATGATGTTGATTTTGTGATAGGGTTAAAGGTAATACCTGATGGAAAATGGCGGGCAAAAAAGTAAGAATCATGATAAGCTTTATAAAACTATTCAAATTGTAAGGCTTAAACTCTTGGCTTGAATTATGAGTCCACGCTTTGAAGTCTGAGATGACTCATAAGCTTTGAAGTCAGACTCAAATTATGAGTTATATATTTGAAGTTAGATTCAAATCGGGAGTCATATGCTTTGAAGTCTGAGTAAAGTAATGAATCATCTCCTAAGAAGTCAGAGTCAAATTATAAGTCATAATCTTGAAAATTCAAGTCAAATTATAAGTCATAACCTGAGCTAAATTACTAGTAAGATGTTTTGAAATCGACGACATGGTGCCATAGTGGTTCGCACATCCGATTACGAGCTTGGACGTTTCTGTGTGGAGTTTGCCTGCTCTCCCCGTGCATTCATGGGTTTCCTTCAGGTGCTCCAGTTTCCTCCCACAATCCAAAAAAATATGCGCTGTAAGATAATTGGCTGTTACAAATCGTCCATAGGTGTGAGTGGGATATGAATGGTTGTGTGAGTGTTGGCATGAGCCTGGTGAGCTGTCCAGGGTGTACACCGCCCTCGCCCGAGTCGGCTGAGATGTCCTCCAGCCTCCCCACACTCTGCATTAGCGTTAAGTGGTTAAGAAAATGAATGAATGAATGCTGCTTTGCTCTAAAGCCAAGTTGTGACTCAGTTCAAAGGTCAGGAGGCTTGAAGTTACAAATTTGATGTTGCAAATCAAATGCGTCTCAGATCCCCATTTCTGTCTGCACAACTTGCTCTTATCTTTCTGGATATTTTCTGAAGAGACTTTCTATTACATTTACTACAATCAATATCCCGCAATCGAATGGTGCAAATTCAAATGTCAATGTTAGATAACACCTTGAAAAAAATTAAGCTTTCCTGAAATACAGTGATAAAGTTAGTGATGCAAATTCATTATGAAGCCCAAGCAAACATACAGGACACTCACTGATCAATGCTGTTGAAAAAGTTTGAGAACAGATATTTTATTGTTTTTGATTGAAGTCTTTCCATATTTAATGCATTTTGTATAAAAGGTTAATTATTTTATAACCATGCTGAACTTATTCACTGGGAGATGAACGTGAATTGGTTTTGTTTTAATGTGCATCCTGAGATTTTCTCAGCAGAGATTTGTTTGTTACTAACTCACTGTTCGGAAGGTAAAAATACAACTGGCAAACGTCCCTTATCTCCTCCGCTCCATGCTTGGATTTTTCTTTTGTGTTTCAGTAAAAGGAATTTATTTTTTGAAGCACTGTTTCATTACTGGGAACATTTTGTGTGTGTGTGTGTGTGTGTGTGTGTGTGTGTGGATGTGTGTGTGTGTGTGGAAGATAATGAGAGAGAGACAGAGAGAGAGAGAGGGAGAGAAAGAGAGAGAGAGAGAGAGAGAGAGAGAGAGAAAGAGTTTCACTCCCTGATGGTAATACTGTAACCTGAGGCTGTAGGGGTGATTAGCATGGTCTAGACGAGCACAACATAAACATAAACAGTCTGCAGAGGGAAGAGGTGGGTAGACAGATAGAGAAAATGGAAGCAGTGGGAGAAATTAAAAAAAATCAAGAGATAAGAGTGAGAGAGAGAGAGAGAGAGAGAGAGAGAGAGAGAGAGAGAGCGAGATCTGCTTTGTGTACTTGTGCCAATACTACTGTAACCTGGGGTTCTTTGGGTGATTAGCGTAGTCTAGACGAATACAACACAAACAGAAACACACTGCAAAGGGGAGAATGGGGTAAAAAGGAAAAGATGGAAGCAAGGGATGAAATGAAAAGAGACATGTTCTCATGTGGAGTGTGTTGCGTCTCTGGATATGTGGTGTTGAATGCATAATCATAATCTCTTCATGCTCACATTAGCCCTATATATATATTTTATGTGTCAGATATCAGAAATCCATCCCAGAATCCAAGATCAAGAGAAGAAATAGCCATTATCGCTGCTCTAAATCGTTAATGATTATTCACTGAGTTGATGGCTGGGTATATGAGCGTCTGGCTTGATGGATACATCAATCAGTGTTACGACACGTGTAGCTGCAAGAAACTGAGCGTCATACCAATGCTTTCAGTACTTCTTTGATGTATGTAATGTCATTGTGCACAGGCTCTTTGTATTCTCGGTCTCAACAGCGCTGAAGCATTCTGGGACATTGCAGGTCAGAAGAAAAATCCTTCCCCATCACAAACAAAATGCAGCAAGCCTAAAATGACCATGAGACCAATACCGGATGGGATAAGCAATCCTGACAGGCTGCTCAATAACAGTGCAGTGAGCAAGCCAGTTATTGTTGTTCTAATGAGCACGGTCAATGATACGGGCTAAAAGGATAAACCTACTGCTGCCAACACTGTGTTTATTTATTATTTTATTTCCCCCCCTTTTTTCTAATGTAATTTATTCATATCCAATTCCCAGCCATCAAGTATTGTCTTCCCTATCACACGACCACCACCAACCAGAGAGGGGCAAAAGCGCACACACACACACCCATCCGGGACCTGCAATGCTAGCCACTCGCGTTTTTATGAACTGCAGCGGATGTACATTTTGGATGCGGTCTAACACACTCGGCGGGAAAGCGCTAGCCGGCCTCTCATACAAATGAGCTCACAGCTGCCCATGATTGGCTGCCGATCACTGTGAGTGACAGGGACGTGAGTGTATGCTGTCCCTCCCATGCGAGCTTCATGGATCCCAGATCTTCGCCATTTAGTGGAATTCTGCTATTTTTATAAATTTATGCATTAAGTACAGTGAATGACAGTTTACTAGTGCAGCGTAAATGTTGTCATAATTTTGAATTATAGTGTTACACTGTTAACATACTAACTTGTAGCAGGTATGCTCACTAGTTGAATACAAATGTTTGTTGTGATAATATATGTCATGTCATGTGATCATTCTACAAAGTAGTTCATAATTATTTCATAATTATGTTACACATGAATAATGAGCCATAGGGTTATGCTAATTGAATTATGTGTGCTTATCCACACTGAAATAACCTTTTAGTATTTTTACATTATTTAAGCTGTTTTGTTTAGTGTTTATGCATGTTATAAAAACAATGATTAACTTGTTTGCATAATTTTTCACATGACATGATCTGCCCCTGTACCCTGCAAGGTGCCTTGCGGCACCCTTGACCCCCAGCTGAAATATTTAATTTATTCCTCGATAATTCCTCTATTTTTTCCTCTATTTTTTTAAACCTCACTGGGATCCCTGGAGCTTGGAAAAATTAGCTCCCATGGACTCCCAGTCACAGACAGCTGTTAAACTGGATTCGAACTTGCAATCTCTGGGTTAATAGTCACACAACTTGTAGATGCGTCACTCAAGAGTCCAGCACTGTGTTTCATATACAAATATATAAATACAGTCCAAGATACATGGTTCCGGCTAATGTGAGAGTCAAGACAGATACATCATGATGCTATGTGTTTTCAAACAGGAGCCTGGGAGTGGGAGTTTCTGGAGGAGGCTTTGGCTGAGAAGCTCAAGAACCCTTTAGCTGTGGCCCAGCTGATGGATCGAATACGCTCGTTTATCGGAAAAGAAAAGGTAACAGGAGTGAGTGTACCAGAACGAGTCAACTCTGGGCTTTGGAAATGTTCAGATGTTTCTGCTCTGTAGTGTAAATATATTGTATACTATAATCCCACACTTAAACTGTCCTGTGTTCAAGTCCCGGCCATGTATGTGCAGAGTTTGCATGGATTCCCTCTGAGACCTGGTTTCCTCCTCCTACAATCCAGCGACATGCACTTTAATTAATTGGTGCTCCCAAATTGCCTCAGTGTGTATGAATACTTAATTGATCATTTCATATTTGCTGAACCGCTTACTCCTATTACGGTCTCATGGAGGCTGGAGCCTATCGCAGCCAACAATGGGCAAGGGTGGAGTGCACCCTGAACACCTTACTGGACCATTGCAGGGCCAACACATACACAATCATACATACTCACACACATCCACACAAAGGGGAAATTTAGAGCAGCCACTTAGCCTGACGTGCATGTATTTGGAATGTGGAACCAGCGTACCCTGAGGAAACCCATGCAAGCATGGGGAGAACACTCAACATATAAACACTCGTGCCTGGGACTTGAACCCAGGACCTTCTTACATATACACATATTTTCATGATTTAAGCACTTATTGCTGCCTGAATTTAAAAAAAATGTTATACATACAGTATAAAGGTATATATATATATATATATATATATATATATATATATATATATATATATATAAGATGACCTGTTGGCTGCTGTTTCCTTCCTATAGGCCCTCAGGGGCACAAACACTCCCCGCTCTCAGCCTGGTCCTCAAACACTGGGAAACATCTTCAACTCCCCTCTCTACTCTGATGTCATTTTTATGGTGCAAGGCAAGTCCCTCTATTCATTTTGTGTATAAACAGACCCATGCTGCACGTACAAACACACACACACACACACACACACACACACACACACACCAATTCATATATATATATATATATATATATATATATATATATATATATATATATATATATATATATATATATATGTATGTGTATATATATATATATATATATATATATATATATATATATATATATGTGTGTATATATATATATATATAATATACATATATATACACATGTCCACCTTGTAACAAGAAGGTCCTGGGTTTGAATTCTGGACTTAGGCGTTGCTGTGAGTAGTTTGCATGTTTCTCCTCATGCTTGTGTGAGTTTCCTCTGCGTACCCCAGTTTTGTCCTACATCCAAAAGACATTAAGCTTACTTACTATTCTAAATTGCTGCTTGGTGAAGACATCGGTGTGAATAGTTGTGCATATGTCACACCTTCAACCAGTGTTGGCTGAGATGAGCACAGCCTCCCCACGACCCTAATAGGAAACGGTTCAGCAAATGAGTGAAGATGAATGTCTTATTTGTGAGATAATATCGTTTTTTAATTTTCTGTTTCTCCAGCCTTTATATTGGTGGGTGCTTGGCGGCAAGCGCACTACTCCAGCAGTTATAAGATATATGGATATCAAATTTAAAAATGGTGCAAATTAAAAATTATCCCAGCATTGATATATATATATATATATATATATATATATATATATATATATATATATATATATATATATATATATATATATTTAGAAATTAAATAGGTTTTCAGCAATACACAGTATAGGATAATGACTCCTTTATAAGCATGTACTTACAGACGTTTTCAGGTCAAGCAGTGGGATTAGGAGAAGGACTGGATGAATAGAACTAAGATACAGAACTCAGTGAAGCAACAAGATACAAAACTAAAATAATAAACTGGTAGTGCTTTGGAAGCATGTTAAACGCTATGTTTTGTAATAGAAATATATGAAAATATGGTGTATTTATTCAGGAAAAAAGTATGACAGACAGTTCTGGATGACAGACAGTTCTGTATCTCAGTAATATTACAGTTATTAGCATACAGGATTTAATACCTGGGCAGGCAGCAATACACCAGGACAACACGTAATTCCAAATGTGCAGAGATCACAAACAGGAAGTGAAAAGAAATTTGTAAAGTAAGACTCATTGGGGTTAATCCCACAATGCTATATTTTTTTATATTAGTTTCTAATTACTGCCCTGTAGATGGCAGTACAGCAGCGTCTTGGTTACACATCCACCTCACAGCAAGGTGGTCTTGGTGGTGCTACTGTGTAGCGCTTGCATAGGCTTCAGCCCACAGACAAAATACATGTATATTAGGCTCTTTCATTTACCAAACCACTTAAGCCAACTAAGGTCACGGGGAGGATGAAGGCCTTAGCAGGCGAGGTGCACTCATGGCAGCTCACCAGACCATCACAGGGCTAACACACACAAAACCATTTGTACTCATACCAATAACTGTAATATGAATGTAATTGAACTGTGGTAGGAAACAGGTAGAAATCCTCACAAGTACGAGAAGACCATACAATCTCCACCCAGAAAAGCCTTCGGTGAGCCCAGAAGAAGATCCTCGAACTCAGGACCTTCTTGCTGTGAGGCCGATGTACTCAACAGTGGCCACCGTGTCACAGCTCAGGATACAGTAATTGGTTTTAACTGTCCCGAATTGCCACTAGGTGTGAATGTGAATAATTGTATGTGTTGGCCTGAAAAGGTCTGATTGGTTGCCTGCCTTGATTGGTAGATAAGGACGGGCGGAGACACTACTGGGCATGGGAGGGGGAAGTAGGGGAAGGCCAGCTAATCAGAAGACCTAGCACACCATGAAGGTTTTCTGGTGAAAACTGTGTTCGCAGCCAGCTCAAACAAGTCAGAGTCATCTACCACGGCTAATCGACATGGTAGCAGTGTAGTGTCCCATGTAATGTAGTGTTAATGTCGCAGACATCATCAAAGACAACTTACTGTCCTGAAAATACAGTATGACCAAACATAAGCGTCCATGTGCTTTTCAGGAAGTGTCCTACCAGCACACAGAGCCGTGCTGGTGGCTCGCTGTGATGTCATGGCAGCCATGTTCAGCGGAAAGTACGCAGAAGCCCGCAGTCGAGTGGTACCCATACATGGGGTCTCCTCAGAGACATTCCTCGCCTTCCTGGAGTATCTCTACACTGACACCTGCTGTCCAGGTAAATCTACCGGCACTCTTCTTATTTTCTCTTGGCTTGTTGTACCTTCAAGTTGACAGTGATGAGGCATCTATCAAAAGAACATATTTAAACACATCTTATGATTGAATTACTCTGATTGAAAGATGCTGAACATGTCTTTATTATAGCACTTGTTCCATCATAGCAGGGTGTTGATGGATGTTGAAGGATGTTGTGTAGAACATAGCAGGTTCCAAATATTTTTTCAGAGAAAGCTGATTCTCATTTGCCAGTATGTATATAAATACGAACACAAGTACAATGTGTCATAGGAGTCTGATAGCTGTCAGGATGATTGATGGCACAGAGAGAAAGAGAGAGAGAGAGAGAGAGAGAGAGAGAGAGAGAAACAGAGACAGAGAGAGAGAGAGAGAGAGAGAGAGAGATGATTGACAAATGAGTGTGTTTGTGTGTCTGCGTGTTTAGCCAGTGTGTTGCAGGCTATGGCGGTACTCGTCTGTGCAGAGATGTACCAAGTGAAGCGTCTGCAGCACCTCTGTGAGGTGTGTGTGTGCGCGTATTTACAGAGCATGCCCAGCCGGGAACTGGCTTCCACCAGTATCAGTGTGATTCGGTTACTGAGGAGAGCAAAGGTAAGTTCAGTCCTTGATTTTCTCCAGAACTGTGATTATTGCATGTGTAGCATACATTATGTCTGATTATTGCAGATTGTTATTTTAAAATATGAAAAATAAAAGTTACTTCAGATGTGGCCATGGGGGGAGGGGCACTAATCTGTAAAATGTGCATGGACCCCGCAGATCACTTCTTGCAGCTATAGCCTATTGTTATAATGACAAAGACATCTGTTTTATTCTGGAAGTTGTGTTACAGAAAAGCATTCTTACTACTCTCTGGACGTTGTAGGTTCCAGTCATGGGTGATATGAGAGCCATTTGTCCGAGAGAGCCAACTGTTGAAGCTCTCTGGAGAGGAGAGGATGGCTTATGCTTTTGTCTGTTTCACTCATAGCCACAGTAGCCAATCATGGACATCTGTAAGTGTGTGTATAAGAATATGGATGGATAGTGCTTACCTGTGATTCGGAGAAGCGAAGCGGGGGAAAATGGTGACCTTTGCCCTCCCTGATTGGTATCTGTTGAGAAAAAAGAGATGTCCTCTATGATCAAACTTAGAAATGGGGGATAAAAGAAAACCTTGCACAGTAACAAACCTAAATATGAGCACTCTGAGAACACAAACCTCGACCAAGCCAAATAGAAACACAGTAAGTACACAGCACCCCCTCCTGGGCCTGTCTAACATGACACTTCCCAATGTTAAAAAACCTTTCAAAGAACTCCTGGATCGAGAATTTGATCCGAATCATCAGTGAAATCTAATGGAATCTTTTTTGCCGGAAGCCTCACCTTAACATTCTGCATACGAGGTAACACTTATCCTCGTTAAAAAACCCAAATTATGAATGTAATCTATGAATAATCAAATTAGAAAAGTGATCCTTTCCCACCTCCTTCTGTTTGTAAACAAGGCTCACACTCTGTATTTGTGTACTTAAACATGATTGGCTCTTACACTCCATGATGTAATAGCCCTTACCAGTTAAGCGTGATGCTGCCGTGAGGGGGGGGCACAAATGTAGCCGGGGGGGGTTCACAAACCAGTGTCTCTCCCTCACGTCGGTCCCAAGCCCGGATAAATGCAGAGGGTTGTGTCAGGAAGGGCATCCAACATAAAAACAATGCCAAACTTTATAATACAAATCACAAACATTACCTCCGTACTGGATCATTCGAGGCCCGGGTTAACAACGACCGCCATCAGTGCTGTTAACCAACAGGGTGCTGGTGGAAATTGGACTACTGTTGGTCGAAGAAGGAGAGGTGGGAGGCGTGTCCGTAGGTGGAGAGAGAAGAGGAAAGGCATGAGTCTAGAACTGAGAGTAGGGACTTTAAATGTTGGAACTATGAAAGGAAAAGATCGAGAGCTGGCTGACATGATGCAGAAGAGGAATGTGGACATACTCTGTGTTCAGGAGGCCAGGTAGAAAGGTAGACAAGCTAGAAGCTTAGGAGCAGGGTTTAAGATGTTTTATCATGGTGTGGATGGAAAGAGAAATGGAGTCGGACTCATATTGAAGTAGGGGTTTGTCAGGAATGTTCTAGAAGTGAAATGAGTGTCAGACAGAGTGATGAGTCTCAAGTTAGAAATTGAAGGTGTGATGTTCAATGTTGTTAGTGCTGATGCCCCACAGGCAGGATGTGAGCTAGAAGAGAAGGAGAGATTATGGACTGAGTTAGATGAAATGATGCAGAATACCCCTAGAGGTGAACGAGTGGTCATTGGGGCAGACGTCAATGGACATGTTGGTGCAGGCAACAGAGGGGACAAGGAAGTGATGGGAAGGTTTGATATCCAGGACAGGAACACAGAAGGACAGATGTTGATAGATTTCTCAAAAAGGACGGAAATGGCTGTGGTGATTACTTTCTACCACAAGAGACAGGAGCATAGGGTGACTTATAAAAGCGGAGGTAGGAGCACACTGGGAGACTACATCTTGTGTAGACGATGCAGTTTGAAGGAATTCAGTGACTGCAAAGTAGTAGTGGGTGAGATTGTTGCCAAACAGCATAGGATGGTGGTGTGCAGAATGATGCTGATGGTGAGAAAGCTGAAGAAGGCAAAGGCAGAGCAGAAGACAAAGTGGTGGAAGTTGAAAAAGGCAGAGTGATGTGTTGGCTTCAAGGAGGAGTTGAAACAGGCTTTGGGTGGTCAGGAAGTGCTTCCAGATGACTGGACAACCACAGCTAATGTGATCATGGAGACAGGTAGGAGAGTACTTGGTGTGTCCTCTGGAAGGACAGTAGATAAGGAGACTTGGTGGTAGAATGAGGAAGTGCAGAAGTGTCTTAAAGGAAGAGGTTAGCTAAGAAGAAGTGGGACATTGAGAGGACCAAAGAGAGTAAACAGCAGTACAGGGAGACACAGTGTAAGGCAAAAGTAGCGGTTTCAAAGGCCAAACAGAGGGCGTATGATGACTTGTAAGGAGGTATGGAAGTGTCTAGGAGAGGAAGCAGTAGATTTCCTGACAAGAACTTTCAATAATGTCTTAGAGAGTGAGAGGATGCCAGAGGAATGGAGAAGTGTGCTGGTGCCCATTTTTAAGAACAAGGGAGATGTGCAGAGTTGTGGCAACTACAGAGGGATAAAGTTGATGAGCCATACGATGAAGTTATGGGAAAGAATAGTGGAAGCAAGACTAAGGGCAGAGGTCAGCATTTGTGAACAACAGTTTGGTTTCATGCCAAGAAAGAGCACCACAGATGCAGTGTTTGCCTTGAGGATGTTAATAGAGAAGTACAGAGAAGGTCAGAAGGAGCTGCATTGTGCCTTTGTGGATCTGGAGAAAGCATATGACAGGGTGCCGAGAGAGGAAATGTGGTATTGCATGAGAAAGTCTGGAGTGGCAGAGAAGTATGTTAGAGTGGTGCAGGGCATGTATGAGAGATGTAAGACAGTGGTGAGGTGTGCTGTCAGTGTGACAGAAGAGTTCAAGGTGGAGGTGGGACTGCATCAAGGGTCAGTTCTGAGCCCCTTCTTGTTTGCTATGGTCATGGACAGGCTGACAGACGAGGTTAGACAAGAATCTCCATGGACTATGATGTTTGCGGATGACATTGTGATCTGCAGTGAGAGCAGAGAACACGTGCAGGAAAACCTAGAGAGGTGGAGGTATGCCCTGGAAAGGAGAGGAATGAAGGTTAGCCTCAGTAAGACAGAATACATGTGTATGAATGCCAAGGACCCAACAGGAACGGTGAAGTTACAAGGAGCCGAGATAAGGAAGGTGGAGGATTTTAAATACTTAGGCTCAACAATCCAGAGCAATGGAGAGTGTGGAAAAGAGGTGAAGAAGCGTGTGCAGGCAGGTTGGAGAAAAGTGTCCGGTGTGATGTGCGATAGGAGAGTATCAGCAAGAATGAAAGGAAACATGTACAAGACAGTGTTGAGGCCAGCGATGTTGTATGGTTTATAAACAGTGGCGCTGAGGAAAAGACAGGAGGCAGAGCTGGAGGTAGCAGAGATGAAAATGTTGAGGTTCTCTTTGGGAGTAACAAGGATGGATAGGATCAGAAATGAGTACATCAGAGGGACAGCACATAAAAGATGTTTTGGAGACAAAGTCAGAGAGGCTAGATTGAGATGGTTTGGACATGTACAGAGGAGGGATAGTGAATATATTGGTTGTAGGATGCTGAGGTTGGAACTACCAGGCAGAAGGCCTAGAAAGACCAAAGAAGAGATTTATGGATGTGGTGAAGGAAGACATGAAGGTCGTTGGCGTAAGAAAAGAAGATGCAGAGGACAGGGTGAGATGGAGGCAGATCATTTGCTGTGGCGAACCCTGAAGGGAACAGCCGAAAGGAAAAGAAGTTGTGCGTTACTCTGACTTTCAAATTAGATTGTCTAGTGGCATGTATTCAGTCTTTTCTTTGTGATGCATCAGTGTTGGCATCGTGACGTCTGTACATTCCTGACAATTTCTTTCATCTTTTTCACAGTGTCACAATGCTGACCAGCTGTATGTCTGGCTCCTCCACTTTATTGCCAACAACTACCTGATCTTCAGTCACAAACCTGACTTCCTGGAGCTATCAGGTGAGCTCTCATTGACTCACTGTACATTCTGTTTCTATAATTACTTCAAATAAGGTGTTCTTGGGTGAAAAAAAAAGAATCTGTCCAGATGTTTAAACCTTTAGACATCACCATATGCTAGTTCTGACACAACAGGTCATGGAAACAGAACATGATAATGCAGGTCAAACCCCAGGGCATTCTGATGTGTTGTGTATAATATTTCAGAGCAACATAGAGCACACAACTCTTGAAGTGTCCCTGAATTCAAAATGGGATGGGACAGCACTCCCCTCTGCACAGCCCCAGGGTCTACGGTTTAATCCTGAGCTCATGAAAACCATATAGATACATGACAATCACATATGCGCTTGAACTTCCTTTTCCAGATTAAGTCCCAATTATGTGATTATAGCTGCCATCAGTCTTCTTGAAAGGCTTTAGAAAGTTGTGTCCTCCCACCCACAAGAGCCTGAGTGAAGATCAGGAGGTGATGCTTGGTGAGGACATCTGGGTAGTTCCAGGTTCATCCTGAAACTGTTCGGTAGGGTTGAGATCAAGGTTCTGGCCAAACCAAGTCTTCATGAGGTTGGAACAGAGTTGGGTTGTTGAAAGGGGTCCCATTCACTGGTGAATATCTGATGATTTTATCCTGTATTTTCAGTTCATTTTTACTGAACATTGTGCCATAAATCCTCCCCATACTTGTGTGGGTTTTCCCACAGACCAGAAACATGCACAGTAGTCAAATTGACTGGTCCAAATCACCCCTGAATGCCAGTGTGAGTGTGAATGGCAGTGGGCCCTGTGATGATCTGGCAAGCTGTCTAGGGTGTACCCCATCCTTGCCCAGAGTTGACTCAGATAGGCGGCAGCCTCCCTGCGACCCTAATTAGGATTACATGGCTTAGAAAATGAATGAATGACAACTGTGCAAATTTTCACTAAATTTGGTGAGGACGCTACCTTAGCTGAATCACAAAAAAATACTTGATTTTAGATCACCAAGGTCGAAGGTCATGGTCCGATCCAGGTCACAAAGTTTGGCACTTATAACTTTGAAATGAGAGCCAATAGACATGCTGTTACTATGGAGTACTAACAGGAAAACTATATGGATTTCCAATGAGCCAATTACATTTGACCTGGACTTAAAAAGATCAAACCCCTACATACATGTACCAAAACCAGAAGTACTTGTATGTTATACCATGCATGCTATATGATGGAGTTACCTTGTACTTCGAGTGGCCATCTAGTTTGAGGGGCTTGGGGGGGATAATAGGTATTTAGCTGGTTCAGACAGGCTACCTAAATGTGCAATTTTTTTTCTGTTTAGCTGTACTGTGCAACCAAGCATATTTTCAACTAGGTATAAAAGAAGCATGACATACTTTATAAATTCTTTAAAGATCACTTTTTAATTATTTGAAACATGTCCAAGGGAACGTCACCAGATATTTCAATATATTTCAGAGCATAGCTTTTAACAGAACACAAGTCAACATAAAAAAATCCTGAATTTATTTTGGCTTCCAGAAGGTCCATGATTGCATGCAAATGCTATACATTAATTTAGTTTATTACGGAAAGAACATAAGGCATATGGCGAACAGGCATTATGTGGGTATGTGGAGGGGGTGAGGGGGGTTTTGCTGTGTTTTCTTCATGGTCACAGTGATGCTGTTGGACAGAGGAGGAGCGGGAGCAGGTAGAACGACTGCGCTGGCCCTCCAGGGGTTACCTGCAGGAGCTCAGCGAGTACCAGCAACGCAGACGACAGCTGCGCAAGTCCCGGTGCAGCATCATGTGATATATGATTTCCTGAAAATAAAAGCAGAAGGACAACAGAAAGAGATGAAGATGAATCACAAATTCCTTCTGGGCTTCTTTAAAAACAAAAAACAAACAAACAAACAAAAAAACCCCCACACCTCTGACCTTCGATCCTGTGACGTTAGCAAACAGTCATGTGATCTTAGAGACCCAGAGTGGACACTGTGGTCACAGACTGTACTATACAGTGTTTCTCTTGGTGCCATGTGACACGGATTTGGCTTTGTATACCCCGGGATAAACTGTTCCTCCAAAAAGAGACTATTTAGTACAATGACTGTTGACATGACACTAAGTGAGTAAACATGGTGGAAAATGGAGGCCAAATCATGCCATTAGAAATTTCCATTTGAACAATTTCTTAATTCAGTTCGGGTTGGAGTTGGAATGGGGTGTGAATGCTTCTTCTTTAGGTTTGTAAAGTAGAGCTGAAAGTTTTATTTCAAGCTTGAGGAAATGTGGTAGTGCAATGTCTTACATAATATAATAAAATATCTGTCCAGATTTGTAATATAACCTTATATAAATAATATATTCTTAAAGTTCTGAAAGTCAGTCATATCTTTCCTACTAACATTCCAAAGAAATCCAGGAAAAGAACACAATTTCAACCCACTACAAAAATTTAAGCTTTACCAGGTTTCTTGGGTTGCTAGATCTTTGCATATAATTAGCACAGATTAATAAACAGAATTAAAGCTTGTATTGTATATAAAGCTAAAGAAAAAAACCCACCTGAGTATCAGCTTATTCAGTAGTACAAGTCGGCCCCCTACCTACAAAATTAATCCGTTCCAGAGCCTTTTTCGTAACGCGAGGATTTCGTCAGTCGGGGTAGCATTTTACATGTTAAACGCCTAATTGGTTCCAAGGCTCCAGTCTTTGGACTGGATAAACCCCATAAACCCTTTAAAAATTATAAAAATACACAAATTCTGTATGATGTGTTAAAAGTAAAAGAAAATTATTTAAACAATTTCAACATTTTATTCATATATCTATTAATGAAACCATTATTAAACATTTTTTTATTAACACACACCCACCTCTCTCTCTCTCTCTCTCTCTCTCTCTCACTGCGGGCCACGCCCAAAAGACATGGAATTCAAAGCGCATTTCCTGCTTGAAAAACTCAACGCTAATTTGATTCCTTGAGGGATCGGAATTCCAGATGAGCGCAAATGCACTCACATTTATTAAACATTTACTGAATCAAACAACTTAAAAAAAAAAAAAAAACAAAGCTAAAGAGTTAAGCTTCCTTCTGTCTCTATCAGGGAGGCCAGCGGGGCGGGATGGTGAGAGACAGCCAATGAGACAGCACTCGCCATTTGAAATTTTGATTGGCGTGTTTGAATTTTTCATAATAGGGTCGTTTTTGTATCCCAGGGACGAACGCTTTGGAAAATTATCTTCGTAACCCGGGGATTTCGTACCCAGGGGTCTTCGTAAGTAGGGGACTGACTGTATTTATTTTATCCACATCTACTGGGTATGAGCAATGTCATGCTCTTATTGGCTACACAACTACTAGGGTATCAGCTTATATACGATAATAGTTCAAAAAAACTAAATGGCGGTGTGGTTTACTGAATAAACTCTCTCTCCATTTTATATATATATATATATATATATATATATATATATATATATATATATACACACATACATACATACATACATACATACATACATACACATACATACACACACACACACAATGGCAGCAACTTGTGTGAGAGACCAACAAGGGTAAGATCCATAAAGAATGGACTAGCCATACTCGAAGTGCACTGCATGTTGCCGGACATGTATTTCCCCTTAAAATATCAAGTATAGTCGCCAACACTAGACAGAGGCAGGGTTCACCTTGAACAGTTTGCCAGACCATTGCAGGTTCAAAACACACACAGGAAATTTGGAACAGCCCATTAGCCAAATGCACATGCCTTTGAACTGTAGGAGAAAACTGAAGTACCCGGAGGTTACCCATGCAAGCACAGGTAGAACATGCAAACTCCACATAGGAAAACTCTTGTCGAACCCAGAAACCACCTTTATCCCAACCATAGGTCGCAGTCAATGGAAAGTACTGGGACTTCCAGGTGGGAATACTACCCAGCGTGGATGGGACACCAACTCATCACATGGACATTTACACAGAGAGTCATCAATCCATCGTGGAACCCTCACAGGGAAACCAAGCTCAACATGGAACCCTGAACTCCGTAACTGGTTGCAGGTCATCCTCAAGCATGAAATTTCACTGCCCAGTTTGCTTTACAAGCCCTTAAGATTCCATTTCAGTTCACAGCTCCATTTAAGGACATGACCAAAATTCCAAGCAATATTCGAAAGGAAATTTCTGATGGAGTTATATGAACTGTGAATTATAATCTCAAAGTGGTAAACAGGGTCAAACATATCTTCTCCAGAGGTGTTTCTCACATCCTCATGGTCTCTTCATAGTGAGAATTCCTTTGATCTGTGATCACTTTTGCAAAAGTGCAAATATTTATTTTTTTGCCATGAGATTATAATTTTATGGCGTTGCGGACTATTTTTCTAACATGTACATCTGAGATTTTTATTTGGGGAAAAAAAAATATGCCTCTATGTATATATTAAATATCGACATGTGCGCACATACGTACAGTATGTGTGCGAGTGTAATAACGTGTATGTATGTATTTAAGTGTACACATACATATGTGTATGTCTCTATGTATGGGTGTGTGTATGTATATATATATATATATATATATATATATATATATATATATATATATATATATATATATATATATGCCTGTACACATGAGTGCACGTGTGTGCGTGTGTGTATTATGTATCCAGCATGTAAATTGTTGCGTGCAGTCAGTGTGTTGGATTTAGATCCTGTTTCTGACTGTCTTGATTTCAGTGTATTTCTGTCCTCCATCTTTATCTCAAACTGAATAAAGGAATTTTAGAAGGACATGAACAGCATCCAGAGATCTTGTCTGCGTCGAACCAGGGCAAAGCAGCTGCATTGGCAGGCGCTGTTCTGGGTTGCAATTCATTTACTTATTTTTATCTTTGAAAGAGCTGAACAGTGTGAGAGAAAAATGAGTGAACGAGAGAGAGATGAAGTAGACAGTATTTGTTAAGTTATGTGTGTATGTATGTGTGTGTGTGTACATGTGTGCAGGGGTGGGGCTCACATCATCGTCTTCTTACTGCAGTGCTCCAATCTTCTGCAGCATGTCTTTTAGTTTTCCGTTTTTGTCAAGCGCGTCCACGTCACTCCCTCCACCGATGCATTCCTCACCAATAAACACACGGGGCACCTGCACACAACAATAACACCACCATACAACACACACACACACATTATATATCACACATACACATACTTATAGAGTCGGCCCTCTACTTACGAAAGCCTCTAAATACAAAAAAATCCAGATTATGAAAAACATTTTCCAAAATTTTCGTCCTCTTTTTACGAAAAGCGCCAAACATGCCATTCAAAAATTCAAACACGCCATTCACAAATTCAAACAATGCACGAGTTGCTCTCTCATTGCATATCTCCCAACAACCCGCCCTGCTGGCCTACCATTGGCCAGGAGGCAGCTGAACTGGACACATACTTCCTGTTTGTCACACGCGTGAAGGAGAGTTGAACAGGAATGTTGGCTTGTGAGGTTTTTTGAGATTGATCATTGCAGTGTTATATTTCGTTATCCATCATGGACCCGGAAAATACAGAAGGTGGAAATATAGTGACCGAGGCGATTATTTCGGAATGATATTGAAGCAGAAGGAGGCATGAAAACAGAGTGCTCCGTGGGACAAGACCTCCAATCTCGCAAGGAAGCAAGTTAATATTGAATCAGGACCTCTGATCTTTCAAACAGGTACTATAATTCTGCTTTAAATACAACATCCCGTCCATTTAAACACAATTGCTCCGTCGGCTGCGCGCTGCATGTGGGCGGAGCCCGCATTCAGCAAAACACCAGAGAGAGAGAGAGAGAGAGAGAGACAGTGTTGTGTGTATGTGCGTTAATAAAAAATGTTTAACAATGGTTTAATTAATAAATGTTAATAAAATGGTTTAATTTGTCAATAAAATGTTGAAATGGTTTAAGAAATAATTTTCTTTTACTTTTAACACATATTTCATACATAGCTCATACAAAGTTGGTGTACTTTTATTTTTAAAGGGTTTATGGGTAGTCTTGGGAGTCTTGGAACAAATCACGTGTTTTACATGTAAAATGCGCCTCGACTTACAAAAACTCCAGGTTCTAAAAAAGGCTCTAGAACGGATTAATTTCGTAAATAGAGGGCCGACTGTACACACACATACATCCATATAGGATCTACTCAGAAAATCATATATATGTGTGTGTGTGTGTGTGTATATATATATATATATATATATATATATATATATATATATATATATATATATATATATAAAATGCAGCCATGAGGTGGGGGGGCACTAACCAGTGTCTCTCCCCCTCATGCCGGTCCCAAGCCGGAGAAATGCAGAGGGTTGTGTCAGGAAGGGCATCCGACGTAAAACCAATGCCAATTATTTATAATGCAAATCAAAAGTATTACCTCCATACCGGATCGGTCGAGGCCCGGGTTCACAACGACCGCCATCAGTGCTGTCAATCAACAGGGTGCTGATGGAAATTGGACTACTGTTGGTCGAAGACGTCGAAGAAGGAGAGGTGGGAGGCGTGTCCGTAGGCAGAGAGAGAAGAGGAAAGGCATGAGTCTAGGACTGAGAGTGGGGACTTTGTATGTTGGAACTATGCACAGAAAAGGTAGCGAGCTGGTTGACATGATGCAGAGGAGGAAGGTGGACATACTGTGTGTTCAGGAGACCAGGTGGAAAGGTAGCAAAGCTAAAAGCTTAGGAGCAGGGTTTAAGCTATTTTATCACGGTGTGAATGGGAAGAGAGATGGAGTCGGAGTCATCTTGAAGGAGGAGTTTGTCAGGAATGTTCTAAAAGTGAAAAGAGTGTCAGACAGAGTGATGAGTCTCAAGTTAGAAATTGAAGGTGTAATGCTCAATGTTGTTAGTGCTTATGCCCCACAGGCAGGATGTGAGCTAGAAGAGAAGGAGAGATTCTGGAGTGACTTAGATGAAGTGATGCAGAGTACCGCCAGAGGTGAAAGAGTGGTCATTGGTGCAGACTTCAATGGACATGTTGGTGCAGGAAACAGAGGGGACAAGGAAGTGATGGGCAGGTTTGGTATCCAGGACAGGAACGCAGAAGGACAGATGTTGATAGATTTTGCAAAAAGGATGGAAATGGCTGTGGTGAATACTTTCTTCGAGAAGAAACAGGAGCATAGGGTGACTTATAAAAGCGGAGGTAGGAGCACACAGGTAGACTACATCTTGTGTAGGCGATGTAATTTGAAGGAAGTCAGTGACTGCAAAGTCATCGTGGGTGAGAGTGTTGCCAAACAGCATAGGATGGTGGTGTGCAGGATGACTCTGATGGTGAGAAAGGTGAAAAAGGCAAAGGCAGAGCAGAAGACAAAGTGGTGGAAGCTGAAAAAGGAAGAGTGTCGTGTTGTCTTCAAGGAGGAGTTGAAACAGGCTTTGGGTGGCCAGGAAGTGCTTCCAAATGACTGGACAACCACAGCAAATGTGATCAGTGACACAGGTAGGAGAGTACTTGGTGTGTCCTCTGGAAGGAAAGTAGATAAGGAGACTTGGTGGTGGAATGAGGAAGTGCAGGAGTGTGTACAAAGGAAGAGGTTAGCCAAGAAGAAGTGGGACATTGAGAGGACCGAAGAGAGTAAACAGGAGTACAGGGAGACACAGCGCAAGGCGAAAGTAGCAGTGGCTAAGGCCAAACAGAGGGCATATGATGACTTGTATGATAGGTTGGATAGTAAAGAGGGAGAAAATGATCTATACAGGTTGGCACAGCAGAGAAATAGAGATGGGAAGGACGTGCAGCAAGTTAGATTGATAAAGGACAGAGAGGGAACTCTATTGACTAATGACAAGTGTGCTGGGAAGATGGAAAGAGTACTTTGAAGAGCTGATGAATGAGGAAAATGAGAAAGAAAAAAAGAGTAGAAGAGGTAACCATTGAGGAGCAGGATGTAGCAAAGATCAGTAAGGGTGAAGTGAGAAGGGCATTGAAGAGGATGAAGAATGGAAAGGCAGTTGGTCCTGATGATATACCTGTGGAGGTATGGAAGTGTCTAGGAGAGGTGGCAGTAGATTTTCTGACAAGAACATTCAACACGGTACTAGAGAGTGAGCAGATGCCGGAGGAGTGGAGGAGAAGTGTGCTGGTGCCTATTTTTAAGAACAAGGGAGAGGTGCAGACTTGCAGCAACTACAGAGGGATAAAGTTGATGAGCCATACGATGAAGTTATGGGAAAGAATAGTGGAAGCTAGACTAAGGGCAGAGGTCAGCATTTGTGAACAACAGTTTGGTTTCATGCCAAGAAAGAGCACCACAGATGCAATGTTTGCCTTGAGGATGTTAATAGAGAAGTACAGAGGGAGCTACATTGTGCCTTTGTGGATCTGGAAAAAGCATATGACAGGGTGCCAAGAGAAGAACTGTGGTATTGCATGAGGAAGTCTGGAGTGGCAGAGAAGTATGTTAGAGTGGTGCAGGACATGTATGAGAGATGTAAGACAGTGGTGAGGTGTGCTGTCGGTGTGACCGACGAATTCAAGGTGGAGGTGGGACTGCATCAAGGGTCAGCCCTGAGCCCCTTCTTGTTTGCTATGGTGATGGACAGGCTGACAGACGAGGTGAGACAAGAATCTCCATGGACTATGATGTTTGCAGATGACAATGTGATCTGTAGTGAGAGCAGAGAACAAGTGCAGGAAAATCTAGAGAGGTGGAGGTATGCCCTGGAAAGGAGAGGAATGAAGGTTAGCCTCAGAAAATCAGAATACATGTGTGTGAATGAGAAGGACCCAGGAGGAACGGTGATGTTACAGGGAGCAGAGATAACGAAGGTGGAGGATTTTAAGTACTTAGGCTCAACAATCCAGAGCAATGGAGAGTGTGGAAAAGAGGCGAAGAAGCGTGTGCAGGCAGGCTGGAATGGTTGGAGAAAAGTATCCGGTGTGATGTGCGATAGGAGAGTGTCAGCAAGAATGAAGGGAAAAGTGTACAAGATGGTGGTGAGGCCAGCGATGTTGTATGGCTTAGAAACAGTGGCGCTGAGGAAAAGGCAGGAGGCAGAGCTGGAGGTAGCGGAGATGAAAATGTTGAGGTTCTCCCTGGGAGTAACGAGGATGGATAGGATCAGAAATGAGTATATCAGAGGGACAGCCCACGTAAGATGTTTTGGAGACAAAGTCAGAGAGGCTAGATTGAGATGGTTTGGACATGTACAGAGGAGGGATAGTGAGTATATTGGCAGTAGGATGCTGAGGTTGGAACTACCAGGCAGAAGGCCTCGAGGAAGACCGAAGAAGAGATTTATGGATGTGGTGAAGGAAGACATGAAGGTCGTTGGAGTCAGAAAAGAAGATGCGGAGGACAGGGTGAGGTGGATGATTTGCTGTGGCGACCCCTGAAGGGAGCAGCCGAAAGTAAAAGAAGAAGAAGATATATATATATATATATACACACACACACACACACACACACACACACACACATATATACATACACGATTTTCTGAGTAGATTCTTCCATAGGAGAGTCCTCAATACTTTTTGGTAGAGCAAATAACAATAAAAATAAAAGGACAGGACAAAGACTTTCTATTGAAACTCCATTTATCACCATCATCATCAGTCATAAATGGAGTTTCAATAGAAAGTCTTTGTCCTGTCCTTTTATTTTTATTATATATTATAGTGGTAGCTCACCTTACGAAATTAATCCATTCCAGAGCCTTTTTCGTAACCTGGATTTTTTGTAAATTGAACTACATTTTACATGTAAAACAGGTGATTCCTTCCAAGGCCCCCAAAACTCTAAAAATGATAAAAGTATACCTCTTAAGGCCTCCTTCTGCTTCAATATTGTACCGATGGTAGACGGGTTTGGCCATATTCCTTTGCAATATCACTCAACCGCATGCCACAAGCGCCCTTCTTTTCTCTCGCACTGGGAATCACACGCGTGTGCATGTGTGTGCGCGTGTGTGTTGACCATGTCTTCTGAGCAGAGTTATAATCTTACAATATGCAAGGTTAAAAGCCTGAGCCAAACGATAAAGTTGAAATGAGCACACTAAAAAAAAAAAACCTCATGCAGTACAATAGTAACTCTGTCCTTTACACGAAAAGCATTATGGGTGCTCCATAATAGCCAATGGGAGGGAGCTGCATCGTGCATTTTTTAATTTTTGAGATGGTGCTTTCTTAATGTGAACTTGTTTCATATCCAGAGACAAAAATTTTAGTAAAATGTTTTTCGTAACCTGGATTTTTTGTTTGTTGGAGCTTTTGTAAGTTGAGGCTTCACTGTGTGTGTGTATATGTACACACATTTTTATATTATATATATATATATATATATATATATATATACACACACACACACACACACACAATATACACACACACACACACACAATATACATATATATTTATATGTGTATATACATATATATATATATATACATATATGTGTATATATATATATATACATATATATATATATATATATATATATATATATATATATACATATACATATATATATATATATATATATATATATATATATATATACACATATATATATACACATATATATATATACACATATATATATATACATATATATATATATATATATATATATATATATATATATATATATATATATATTGCACGCACAGTCGGCCCTCGACATTCGCGGGGGTTTGGTTCTGAGCCCTCCCGCGAATTGAGATAATCTGCGAGTTCTGTACCCGGACATAAAACCCCATGTATCACGTCACATACGCGAATGAGCAGCCGTAAGTAAAATACTATGTATCTATTACATGTGCTAAAATATGCTTCTTAAACACATTCTATAGACAGTCTTACTCATGAATACAGTATTAATGTAGTAAAGTATAGTAATGATTAAGAAAAACTTTCCAATTTTTACTCTTATTTTTATTGATGATAAAATATAAACATTATACAGCATATACTGTTGTAAAGCACTCGTTTTAAAGTCTTTATCAATTATTATTCCAGTACAGTACTTAAGTTAATGTTTGTGTGTGGGATTTTATGTTCTGTAGCATGTCCTTTTACATTGAACTTAGAGTGACATCTCCAAGATGGCGCTGCCTAGAGGGCAACGTCACGGAGTTTTCAGTCAAATTGTTTCTTTGTTCGTTTTAATTTGCTTTATTTGTTTGTTCATGTTTTGCACTATGCTCGTCTATGATCGGGTGACCCTACTACAGCTATGAGCAGCTTCAGCTTCAGGCAACTAAGCACGCAACAACTTCTATCGTGAGCTGCTCTGGGTGTTCAATGCTAACCGCACTTCAGCTAGCAATAAGCCCAGGCGGAGTTCTCAGTCTCCGGCGCTTGGTTAGCACTTACGGCCATACTGCTTGAAAACGTTCAGTCCCTGCGAAACAAGATGGACGAGCTTCATGCTCAGATTGCAGTGCAAAGGGATCTACAGGACTGTGTTTCTGTGAAACATGGCTCGAGGCTGGCTACACGGCCTTCAGCCCCTGCAATCCCAAGTGCCGGAGTCGTTGTTCGGCCCCTTCCCGCCTGGGCTTCGTGTCAGCTGTGGTGCGGCTCGCATTGAGCTGCCTACCATAGCATATTAGCTCTGCTAGCCGCAGCCCAGCTAACCAGCCCAGTTGAGCGTGATTAGTTATACACACCCGAAGATACTCTGATCTTATAGCTGTAGTAGAGTTGACCAGTCGTAGACGAGCATAGTGCAAAACATGAACAAAAGAAACAATTTGACTCTGAGAACTCCGCGACGTTGCCCTCTGGGCAGCGCCATCTTGGGAGACGTCACTCCAACTTCAATGTAAAAGGACATGAAGAGTACTGTAATAAAGTTTATCCTTTTGGTATCATTTGTTAAACATGCTACAGAACATAAAACCTCATGCATAAACATGAACTTGGGTACTATACTTGAATAATAACTGAAAAAGAGTTTAAAAGAACAGTTCAGAGAAAACTGTCATTTCTCAGGAGAAAGTCTTATTTCTTCAGAAGAGACATCCAGCTTATCCAGAGAAGACACATAGCGTTTGAGTGGTATCATAGAGCTTAACTGGTAATTAAAACACACACAAAAAAGAGGCTCATTGACAACTTGTGCGTGAATGAGGAAAAGGGGGCAGGACATCAGCTCAACCAATCAGAAGAAAGGAGAACAGTCATTGGCTGAATTTGAATCACATGAGCTTTCAAGTGAGTAAGGACGCCATTGAACTTGTTTAGTACTCAGCCTGCACTGATGTGAATCACCAGCAGAGCGGAGAGTTCTCTTTCTTTTCTGGATTCGGGTTTTCTTTCATTTTACAACTCTCTTTGCTGAACTGAGTATGCATGTTAGATTGCACCGATCCGAGCAGATAGTTAATTCATCTCTGTGTATGAGACTTGAACCCATGCGAGTAGGCTTATGCTTCTGACCAACCATGTTTGCTTAGGGTTACAAAAGTTTGCAAAACAGTGTAAACAAAAAGATCACCGAGACGACGTCTTAACACAAGGATAACACGCTATAGAACTGATCTTTTCCTTTCGGCTGTTCCCTTCAGGGGTCGCCACAGCAAATCATCTGCCTCCATCTCACCCTGTCCTCTGCATCTTTTTCTCTTACGCCAACGACCTTCATGCCTTCCTTCACTACATCCATAAATCTCTTTGGTCTTCCTCTAGGCCTTCTGCCCGGAAGTTCCAAGCTCAGCATCCTACTGCCAATATATTCACTATCCCTCCTCTGTACATGTAGGGACGGTGGCATAGTGGTTAAAGTGATGCGCTCATAATCGGGAGGTTGTGAGTTCAAATCCCACCGAGACCCTCACTGTGCTAAGACCCCTGGGGGAAACCAGGGATAAGCACCGACCTGATGAGCCACTATGGCTCGGGTGTAAAAACTCAACAGACTTTACCTTTACCTTCCTCTGTACATGTCCAAACTATCTCAATCTAGCCTCTCTGACTTGGTCTCCAAAACATCTTACATGAGCTGTCCCTCTGATGTACTCATTTCTGATCCTATCCATCCTCGTTACTCCCAAAGAGAACCTCAATATTTTTATCTCCGCTACCTCCAGCTCTGCCTCCTGTCTTTTCCTTCAGCACCACTGTTTCTAAACCATACAACATCGCTGGCCTCAACACCGTCTTGTACACTTTTCCTTTCATTCTTGACACTCTATATAACTGAACTAGGAAGAAGCAGGGGCATGTTCATGCTGTCGTTTGTAAACAATGGACGCAGCATCATTACGTCAGCGTATTACGTAGGTACGTCTAAACTCAAAATTTGACTTTGGGGGGGGGGGGGGGGTCGAGACACAAAATCGATAAACCGTAAAACGGATGACGGTAAGTTGGGGAGTGTCTGTATACATATAGTACGCACACATACATGTATATACATATATACATTATATATATATATATATATATATATATATATATATATATATATACACACACATTATATACACACACACACAGTAGGCCCTTGACTATTCGCGGTTTTGCACTCACGGTTTGAGTATTCGCGGACTGCTGAGCAGCTCGCACGTGATTCAACTTCAGCCAATGGATGTCCTCCTTGCTGATTGGTTGAGATGATGTCACACTCCTTTTTCCTCATTCGCACACAAGTTGTCAATGAGCCTTTTTTTAGTGCGTTTTAATTACCAGTTAAGTTCTATGATGTCTCACTTCTATGATGAATCACGCGTTTTACATGTAAAATGCGGCTCAACTTACAAAAAAATCCAGGTTACAAAACCAGTTCTGGAACGGCTTAATTTCGTAATGTGAGGTACCACTGTGTATGTATATATTAGGGTGGCCCTTATATGTAGCAATTTTTTTCTGGGAAATTAAACCGGCTCCCCTTCTAAATGTGATCCTTTTGGTCTAAAAATGTACCATACAAAATATACTGGATATAAAATTCTCAAGCCACTATTCTCAAGCCACCTCTTTCATTGCCCATAAGCTCAATGTTAAAGCATCATCGTGTAAGTATTAAAATATGTGAACTGTTGTTCACCTCTCATATCTTTTTATACAGGTGAAATGGCAAGCAATTTGAGATCAAAGAATCAGATCTATTTATTACAAACAGCAAATGCATATACAGGAGGTTGTAAACTACCTACAATTAGAGATGCTCTGCAGCATTATGTGTACCTAGTGAAAGGACATTGAATAAAACATGCTGCAGTGGCCACAGTGCGAGTACTGGAAGAAACATGGAACTAGGCCCGCATTCCAGTCAGACCCTTCCATCATGCCGTGAAACAATTTGAGAGATTAGTGCAGAATTGGGAAGCACTAAAGAAGAATCAAGGTCAAAGAACAAGTAAACAGATTGAGAATGATGAGAAATTTAAGGGAACCGTTGACAATCTATTTGATATCATGCACCAGGATGCTTTCTCTCTGATCAAAATACCCAAAGACAGAGAATTACTAAATGCTCAGAGGACAGGAGTACAGTAGGCCCTTGACTAGTCGTGGTTTTGCACTCACACATGCGCATATTCGCGGACTGCCAAGCAACTGTCACGTGATTCAAATTCAGCCAATGGCCATCCTCCTACCTACTGATTGGTAGTATGTATACACCCCTTTTTCTTCATTCGCGCACAAGTTGTCAATGAGCCTTTTTTTAGTGTGTTTTAATTACCAGTTAAGCTCTATGATGGCATTCAAACGCCGGCTAAGTGCAATAAGGTAATGACTTTCGATGTCTCTTCTTAAGAAATAAGACTTTCTCCTGAAGAAACGACAGTTTCCTTTCAAGTGCCTGAAGAGGAATAATCATCTGAACTGTTGGAAAACACTCTAGTATTAAAGTCTTTTTAAATTATTATTCCAGTACAGTACCTAAGTTAATGTTTAGAATGTTTGTATGTGTGATTTTATGTACTGTGGTCTACCATGTTCATCATATTGTTTTGTTTATCCAATTGATTACATTTCATGTTCTTTTTGTTATGGTCTGTGTTTTGGGGGACTTTGATTTTGATGGCCATGTTCGCTAAATCTTCCCGCTCCGGCTGAGGGTCGTGGCTGAGCTTGGTCGGGCTGATTGCAGTAGTTCACACCTGAATTCACTCTTCTCATCTACTCCCAATAAACACAAGCAGGCTCACCTCTGCATCAGCGGATTAACTCACATCATGTCCCGGCTTTCCTGTGTTCTCTAACTGTTTTCTCTCCGCTCTGGCTGAGAGGCGTGGCTGAGCTGCTCGGACTGATTGCAGCAGCGCACACCTGAATTCAGTCCTCTCAGTTACTCCCTATAAACACAAACCGCACGCTCACCACTGCTCCAGAAGATTGTCTCACATCACATCCCTGCTTCCTTGTGTTTTCTATGGCTCCTGGATCCAGTGTTTAACGTTGTTTGTGTTTTTATTCGTCATCAGTACAGTATTTAAAGTGTGTGCGCTCTGCTTAAGTGCTTCCCCTTTGAATAATAAATCCACTCTGTGCCATCGTTTGGTGATTCACATCAGTGCAGACTAAGTACTAAACAAGTATTCAACGGCGCCCTTGCTCACTTGAAAGACCGGAAGGCTGGATAACCCGCACTTTGTCTCAAGCACAAGCAAGTGAACTACTTTCGGTGGAGCGCCTCACATAATGTAAGCGGTGACTGGCTGTTTTAATCTTAATGTAAAGTGACTCAGCTCGGCTTCATGTAAAGTGACTCGGCTCAGTGCAAATTTGCAGCGTGTTGTGTTTAAAACGGTGCAAACTTTAATGTAAGAAGAGGAATCCCGCGTGTCAGAAATTGATAAGGATGCGAAGAATAAGTTTAAGTGGGAATGGCTAGAAAAGATTGTGAAATTTGAGGTGAAAAATCAACAAAACAGGCTCAGAACGTATCGGAACTTTTGGTGAATTTCATAAAGAAATCTAACTTCGCCGGCAAGGTCTCTCATGTACTAGTGATCGTGGTAATCAGAAAAAGCGGCAAGCCATCTCGTTAGAAACGAAGATGGCTATTAATCAAGAAAATTAATGCTGGTGAAAAACATGTGAATGTTGCTGTCAACCATCAGAATCATTTACAAGCAGAAAGAACACATCATAGAGAATATTAAAGGTTATATTTGATACTGTATTTGATTAGTGAATTTGATTAAAATGTATCCATTCGAAATTATTTTGCTTGAAATGAATGTTGATATTTTACAATGTTACGTTTATAATTGATTTAGGGGTGTTTTATGATACAGTAATAGTATTTATGGATGTACAGTACAGTATGGACTGGAACATATAGTAACAACTTGGGGTTTTTTTCACTTGGCCGGAATATGATACATGGGGTTTTACTTCCAGTTGCTCATTCATGTAATATGATACATAGGTTTTTACTTGCTGGGTACAGAACTCGCAGATTATTTTGATTCGCTGGAGTGGCGGAACCGAACCCCCGCGAATAACGAAGGCCTACTGTCACACCATTTGTGACGATTCAGCGATTTTTATTTTCCCCCAATCATGACACTGTCTCTTTAAAGGGGCGTTGGCCCCTTGGCGTGACGGTGAATGCGTCATGATTAGCTAAAAAGTTAAAAATAAAGCAAAAACACGGTTAAAAGATTATTTTACGAACAAGTAATGTTTACAAAACCTTTAGGTTTATACAGCTTGACTTTCGGAGAACATAATGTGTAAAAATCTCGAGTAAAGTGAGAAATTCTACTGAGAGACAGGTAAGAATAACTCACGGTCCTAGCGCCGGTTAACTCGTTGAGGTAATCCTGAATTGCGCCCATGTTGTTTTCAGCGGTGATGTCGATTAACTCTAAATGCCCGGATTTAAAGCTGTACTTAGACAGAACTTCTTGAGCGAGGCAGCAGAAAGAACAAGTTGGTTTCAGAAACACAACCACTTTATCTCCTTTGATGTGTGCTTTCACGAATTCCTGAGCCATGATGCCGAGCTTTCTTCACCTTTCCCTGCAGTATCACCAACCGGATATGCACAATACGGCTCTGGAAAGGGCGCGTCCCAAATCGGTCAAAATGTACTGCATTAGTGAGGATGAGGTGACCGTTATATGCACCCTTTATCGTTTATATAGAGCAGGAAGTGGATTGGGACTCATCCCAGTCTCTTCGTGCGTGAATACAGTATATTCGTACTTCCTGTTCAGGGTGAAACTTTGGTGATGAATGAGAAAACAAAACGTCCAAGAAAAAATTCAAAGTCCCTTCTCTAGCAGATATGACGCTTCGGTTTCTCATAAAATGTGTGAGAAAACCCCCAACGTGGCATGTTATTTCTGAGAAACAACAAAGTAAACTAGCACTGCTTTATTTTGATTGCTACAATCTAGTGACACTAGAGAATCCTTCTGAAAACACTGCATATGCATCACCTTATGGGTGACATGGTGGTTAGTAGGACTGCCTCAGAACAAGAAAGTGGTCCTGGGTTCAAGTCCCAGGCCGAGCAAATGCATTTCTGTGTGGAGTATGCATGTTCTTTCTGTGCTTGATTGGGTTTCCAACCACAGTCCAAAGATGTGCGTGTTAAGGTAACTTGCTGTTCTAAATTGCCCCTAGTTGTGAGTTTGAGTGATTTTGTGTTGCCCTGTGACAGATGTTCAGGGCTGAGACAGGCTCCACACTTCTCACCACCCTAATAGTTTTACATGGTTTGACAAATGAGTTAAAATCATGAGAGAAACCATTATCTGTTACAGAATGCTGGAACTGGAGACTCCTTCCATTTTGCCTAGGAAATTGACAGATTTTTTTCTATTGTTTAATGAGATAACGTGCAGCATTTGCCATACATGTCCCTATTACAGCACTAACCTAGAATTTATGCTAATATGCTTTAGCCTTCATTACAAAAAAGTTATTGAGCTTTAGATAAACGCCAAGCCAAGATATTTCCACGCTAACAGTATTACTTTATGCCCCAACAAAATACATTACTGCTAGTTTGCACCTACTTTGTAATTGTGATGTGATTTCATGAAAAGATTACTGTATCTTGGTTGTCTGTTGATACGACAAAGACCGCCTATTCATTCCTTGTCTTGATTCGTGGACCCTCTGATGGCTGATGAGTCCTAGCTTGGAGCGGCATATACGACCACACACGTCACAGGATGGTCCTGATGTAACTGCCACATGTATTCTCATTTTACAAGTTTGGCGTTTTCTTGAGCAGCTTGGATACGCTCATCTTCAAATTGCCTGATGCCCTTGTGACTGATGGATCAGATGTTGAGGGAACTCCTTTTTGCTGATGACTGTGCATTACTTGCCCACTCAGGAAAAGACCTCCAGCTGATAATGAACCATTTCTCTTCAGCATGTACAAGATTTGGCCTCATTACCAGCCTCAAGAAGATTGAAGTGATGTATTAGCCAGCTCCTCAGAAAATCTATGTCAAGCCCACCATCACCATTGAAGACGCAAGGCTAAATGTGGTTGACAGATTCACGTATCTGGGAAGCATCCTGTCTCGATCAGTCTCCCTGGATGATGAAGTGAACCATCGCATTGCCAAAGTAAGTCGTGCTGTTGGGCACCTCAGAGTAAAGCTGTGGGATAAGCGGGGTATTAAAGTTCAGACCAAACCTCAGGTATACAGAGCAGTCATCATACCCACACTCCTCTATGCCTGTGAAACATGGACTACCTACAGACACCATATAAAAAAACTTGATCATTTCCATCTCAGCTACATCCACAAAATCTTGGGTATCCGCTGGCAAAATTCCCAATACTGGAGGTCTGCATAGGGCAGGAATTCCTGGCATAGAATCCTTTCTGATAAAATCACAATTCAGATGGGCAGGACACGTACTCCGTATGTCTGACAACAGAGGCAATCTTCTATAGACAGCTCAAAACTGGTCAACACGGGCATGGTGGTCAATACAAACGGTATAAAGATACAGGACACTCAAGGCCAGCCTGAAGAAGTGCCACATAGATCAGTGGTCCCCAACCTTTTTATCACTGCGGACCGGTCAATGCTTGACAATTTTGCCACGGACCGGGGGGCATAGATTGTTAATTTATTATTATTATTATTAATGAACACTCCATGAATGTTATCTTTCAACAGTCAAATAAAGTTGGTTGGAGCTCGAACTCTTCTTTTTCAAAAAAAAACCCCCCAAAAAGACAGATGATCATGCACCAGCAGAGAGAATGAAGGCTCAGGCTCGCCAAAAATCCCCGCAAATGTTTAAAACATGTCAAACACGCCTCTGTTCACACGCCGTCCCCTTGTGGGTTACATGTTTGCGGTCAAATGACCGACGTGTAACCAAGAGAATCCGGTCATTTTTGAAAATAAAAGATCGTTCAGACTCAGAGAATAAATCCTTCTTTTTTTAGGCTTTTTCCCAGGAGTCGCCACAGCGAATCATCTGATTCGCACATTTGATTTGGCATAGGTTTTTATGTCGGATGCCCTTCCTGTCACAACCCTTTTTGCAAAGGACAGAAACATGCTGACGGCTTTGCAGATACTCTTTACGAAAGTCAGCAATGGTTCTTTTACATGCTTCACACCATAGACATTGACAGAAATGGCCCGCCTTTGATAACCCAGTTAGCCGCACTGGGGGACTCAGATAATAAATAAAATGGAAAAAATTAATTATTTCTTGTGCGGCCTGGAACCAATTGATCCACGGACTGCTATCAGTCCACGGCCTGGAGGTTGGGGACCACTGACATATGACAGCCATGAAAAGATTCGTAACAAAGTGAAAGCCAGAGAGAGGAAAAAGATGTTATGGAGATCTGGGACAGCACTGCCATATCTACCGTCATCTACACCATAAGCATAAAAAACTTGAAAACAGTAGATCTTTTTTTTTTTTTTTTTTTTGCAGCTGCATTGAACCAGTTCCAAAAATAAGTCCTCTCTGCATCATCTCACATGTCATTCTGTACACAGCAAAAATGCAAAACAGCACATCAGACAAATCTACCATGATGATTTTCATGAAAGCAATTGTTGACAAGCACCAGTGAAATAGATTCAACAGATTTGAGGCAAATTCGTTCTAGCAAATAGATTTAATGGATCCATATCTTACCTCAAGACAGCGGCAAATTATTTTGCAGTAATTGCCTGCCTAATTTTGATGAATTTTTAGTGACCTTGAAAAATTAATTCAAGGTCAAGATCAAAGAAATAATATGAGGCAGTGTTGAGGTAAACTCGCTCACCAAACTGCTTGATCCTACTGGATGACACTGGGTGAAGGAGGGGTACACCCTGAACAGATCACCAGATCATTGCAAGGCCAACACACGCCACCATTCACACTCACATTCCTAACTAGGACCCAGCAGTATGCCATCACTAACTCCTGTGAGAGCTCAGCCAATGAGCATTCATATTTATTCCATATTTATCAGTAACCCTTTTAACAGAACAACCTTTTCCCATAATAGAGCTGAAAAAAAAAAAAAAAAAAAAAAAAAGTGATCTATTATGGTGAAATAAAAAAGCTCAAGCAGGAATAGTTTGCCAAGTTCACATTTTTATTGAACTGATGTAATGCATTTCTCAGATAAACATGTTGGAAATAAAACAATTTTGGTAAACCCCATTCCAGTTTTCCATCAGAAGAGGGAGTTCAGTTTTGGTTTTCCTTCCAACATTTTCTTTAATTTTTGAATGTTTGTTTCAGGATTTGTGCCTCACCCAGCACAGGGTGTGTCCCCCTCCCTCTTTAACCAGTTAGTGTCAAACCCAAAGTTAAAAGGTCTCAAAAAAACAAACAAAAAAAAACACCCTGATTTTAAAATGGTTTGCTCTTCCTCCTGAAAGCCGAACGTATAGTGCAGTTGGAATCATGCACCGTATAGAGAACCAGTCTGGGGCTCAGATGGAGAGAGGGAGGGGAAAAAAAAAAAAAAAAAAAAAGGTAAGAAAGAACTCGTTGAGTCCACAAATTTATCATTACACGTGTTTGGGCTTTGTCTTCAAACATCCAGTTCTGGACCATTAATGGAAGAGGGAGCATGATGAAGCATTGAGTGGGGGAAGAAAAAAAAATATAGGATGAAGGGTGTGCGTTGAAATAGACACACCATCCAACCCAGACTGCAAACAGAGCAAGAATTCTGAAGGGGATTTTAATCACAAGTACATCCAGTTACACTCCATACTCTTTATTCTTCACAAATAGGCTTCGCAATACTGTATATCCGGGCCTGATTGCTGCACAGTTCGACCCGGTGCCGATTCTTGCTCCACACCTCCTAGTGTAAGAACATTGGGAATAATAAGTGCGTGTGCACACTCGTCTCCCATAATCCACTAAGACTTTGCATATACCTGCAGTGATCACATATTCAATGTACATCCAGCTGCATGACAAAGCAGCACAAGCAGCATTAAGCCCACCTCCCTTAATCCTTTGCTCAAAAAGCAAGAACAGAATAATGATTTACAACATTCGCATTTTCTTGAAGGAAAAACCCACTCTCATCATCTTAAACAAACCAAACCAACAGATGCAGTTTATTTGAAATCATCAAAACAAGGTTTCTCCCCTTCAAAAATAATTTTTCAACACAGGCTTTGTAAACAAGTTTCCCTTAAACCTCCTTAAGCATCATTCCTTCTTTTTTTCCTCCCCCTTTCAAATGTATTTCATGAAAATAAAGATTCGCATTTATATCTGATCATCAAATACAATCTGCTTTTCAAAACTGAATCTGCAAAATTTTCCTTCCTGCTGACCGTTTAAAAAAAAAAAAAAGCATAGCAAAAAAGACAGCATCCTAGTCTTATTTATAAATAACTGAACTTTTGAAACGTATGGAATAATTAAGAATACATTTGAAATCGTAACACAGTTATGGCTCTGGTGGTTCTGCCAAAAAAAAAAAAAAAAAGAAAGAAAGAACGGAACCCCCCCCAAGAACCGTGTGTTCTTGTGCATGTCTGGTGCTGTGGTGAGAAGACGTACACACACATCTGGGCACACAGACACACCCCCACGACACCCTATCCTAGCATTTATGTAACAAGCCACGTTGATCACTGATCCCCAAATGCTCCGACGGTTTCAAGGCTATAGCAGCTTTTTTTGGTTTTCATTTTGTTTTTCCCCTCCTTTATTTTTTAGATCCACCTCTTCCTATCTTGTTAAGCTAAAGAAAAAAAAAATCCAAAACAGAACTTTCCTCCATTTCTGTCTTACACACATGCACGCACACACACACACACACCTTGATTGCTCACACATCTCACCCCCCAAAAAAACAACAAAAAAAAAAACAAAACACACCTTGACTATCTGCCGCAATTTTCCATCACTTCACATACACATGTACATGCAAAAACCGCACAGTCTCCATTAATGTGCGTTTCAATTTTGTCACCGGTCACAGTTGTGTTGCTTGTGCTCCGGGCCCCTGGAATGCAGTCATGCGCCACATCCCGATGTGTAAACGAACGCGGTAAGGCACCATTTGCACTGCAAGCGAGAACACTGCTGCTGCTCAAGGCAGGGTCCCGAGAACAAGGGAATGTTATGGCTCCTGTCCTCACGCTCCTCTCAGCCATGTACCCTCTATAATTATCTCTTTAAATACGCACTGGCTCAGCTGCCCGGTGCAAAAGGCTTCAGGAAGTAAGATAGATACTGTATAGTAAGGCCCCCAGCAATGCATTTGCATCATGAAAATAAACTAAACCTTAAATCCTCCTCACACCATTCGTGGACTCAATCCTCTCCTTCAAAATAAATATATCTTACTTTTCTCTTTTAAATATACGTAGCTAGCTTGCTTATTTTATATATATATATATATATATATATATATATATATATATATATATATATATACATACACACACTCACTCTCACATACATACATATATAGTATTTTCTTTGTTTTGAAAAATGTTTAATTCTTTGTTGCTTTTTTTCTTGTCCTTTCATTTTCATCCTTTAAAGTCTGTCCCAAAAAAGGAAAAAAAAAAAAAAAAGGAAACATTATCCTCCTGGACATGCTTGACATCACTAACAGGAAGAGTGGCTCTCTTCTCTTAAACAGTCGAGGCAGTGGTCAGAAGGAACAGGGAAGAAAAGGGGGAATGAAATTGGATTACTATATACATGAAATGTAGACAAGTTAGTAGAGGGAGCAGAAAAGAGGTAAATGACAAGGAAAAAAAAGGAGGGGGGGGGAGAGAGAGAGAGCGAGAGAGAGAGAGAGAAATCTCCAGGCTGTCTGATCCCACTGATTGTGGTCGCCGAGTCAAGAAGCGCTCTGATTCGCTGCCAGGGTCCCACCAGATCAGTTAACGCCAGGACTGCGCCCTCCGCTGGTCAAACTCAGCAATGAGCCTCTTAATGTGAGCCAGTTTGTTGTGCAGGTACTCGCATCGCTGTTTCTCCTCATGGTAGTTCGGGTTGTGCTGTGGGTCGAAACAGGGTTCCTGTTAAAAAACGTCCTGATTTCCATCACTCACGCGTTACCATGAATAACAATCCTAATCAAAACTCACTTGTTTGACTTTCTTGTACTCCTGAAGCACCTCTTCGTGCACCTCCTACAAGACATGGATGGGAAATAGATTTATTTCATCATAAGCCCACCTATGGAGAAACCAACTTAAAAGGATGTGCGCAGAATGAACGCTTTCGTGTATGTACCGAGTTCACAACCACAAGCATGTTACACTGGTGGCAATTGTAGTGGTGGTTTAGAAGGGCTTCGGTTCGATTCCCAGACTTGGCCATTTCTGTGTGGAGTTCACATGTTTTCTGAATGCTTGAGTAGGTTTCTTCCGGGTAGTCCGGTTTACTGACACAGTCCAAAGACATGCACATTAGGCTAAATGTTCAGTTCCAAATTGCCATTAGCTGCCCTGTGATGGTCTGTCGAGTTATTTAAGATGTACCCCGTCTTCTCATCGTGTTGGTGGAGATAGACTCCAGCCACCCTGCAACCCTAATAGGAATAAGCGGTTCGGCATAGTAGACCCTCAAAAATGGAGGCCAAAAACACACTTATGTTGCTGAGATTCACTAATAGTGCTGTTTTAACACAAACTACGACCTGCACGGGTGTCCATGTAGTGCAGCCTTGTGTAACCACTGGGCACCTTGTGTTTTTTCCCACCAAAATGATTCCTTTATAGTGTGGCGAGACGTTCAGGGCTTTAGTTAATGAGAAGGACGTATTCATACCTGGTACTCTTTGGTTCCCGGTAGCAGGCGTCTGCACTGAGCGTCCAGCTGTGTGAAGCGGCACGTGATGTTCTCCACCCGAGCGTGGAGGGTACGGTATTCGTCGTACTCAGCATTAAAGTCATTCTTGTAGCACTGCCTCTGATCCATAGATGCCACCTCAGTGTATTTCCTGTCAAGGATGGAGAGAACACACTTCAATGAGTTATTACTGCAATACAACAACAAATTACGACTAATGCATATCAACGGTGACTGAAAGGGAAACCCCAGTAAACTTACACTACGTAATCAGGCTTCACGGCGGTGGAAAGTTCTGTTAGTTCAGCTTTGCTTGTTCGGTCTATAAAACAGAACAGAGTGCAAGATAAAATTCCCTTTGTAAACGACTTGTTTTTTGTCTGGAAAGGGATCACGACAATACTGAGAAACTCCCCAGCAGGAAGACCCAATGACACACCCAGAGCTGGAATTTATACCATCCAGAAATATAAATAAACTGCAGTCAGAGAGAAAGTGTCATAATACATGAGGGGAAATATTTTGATAATTAAAATAGGTGTTGCATTCCTGATGATGTTTATTTGGGCAAACAGCAAACTACTGCTCATTTTCACCACCAGTGAAAGCTCCGTTCGGATCTCTGCTATAGTGATGCAAACAGCTTCTCAAGTATCAGATCCACTCAGCATACTGCAGAGATGCTGGTTGGCGAACTACCACGAATAACGACGTTAGTGCCAAGCAAACAAAAAGCTATGAGGAGGCTTCGCTTGCCGTGTCCAGCACAAGTGTTCTACTAGGCCTGTGACTGGCCATGTGAAATGAGCGTGCATGATCACAAAACTGTCCAGAGTACTCATGGGAACAGGCAAATCCAAAAAGAACTGAGTGAAGGTTGTACACTTCTAAATGTGGTTAAGGCAACAGTGGCACGTAGGGATGCAGCAACATATTGTGCGCCACAGCACACATTTATAAATGGTTCCGTTCACAAATCACCACCAAGGGCATTTTCTCCCTTTAAAAATAAATACATAAATTCTCAATTAAAACAGAACAGGGGAAAAATTAAATGCAAAATCCACCCGCCTCCCCCCCAAAAATAGAAATTGTGAATTTAGTGAATCATACATTATTGAGTTGAACTGGTGTAAAATTAAACTTCACACTCATACAACTGTTATATTAAACTAATCAATTTGTAATTATGATTACAAATGTAATTTATGATTGAAAATGTCATTTATTTTAATTAAAAACACACAGCCTGTCCCCTCACCTTCACTGTGCAGTTCTGTATCTGAAAGGATGTTCCCGTTAGCGGGCGAGTGTTTCTCTGTCTCGGTGCGATGCCTTTTTCTTGGCTTCTCTTCCTTCTCAAGCTGGGCCTCCTTGTGCCGTGCTCTCTCGTCCTCCCCTCTCCTCTCTCGCTCCTTGTCTTTGTGCTTCTTTGACTTCTTTTTGGGCTTTGTGGCAGACGTTGGGAGAAAGTTGGAACTGGGAGTTAAGGAATGGGGGGCGTAGCGTTCTGTCTCCTCCCCGCATGTGGAGCTCTGGTCCAGGGGCAGGTCCTGGGTTCCTCGGCCCTCAGGTGTGCTGGGCGAGTTGGAGTTTGAGCCAGAGGGAGGATGGGACACTGGAGGTTGAGACAAAAGGCCCGGGCAGGCTGCGTTCACCGGAGGGGCTGGTCTTTTCTCATCGGTTTCCGTAGGCGGGCGGCGCTCTGACGAGATTGGAGTTCCTCGGCTGCTTAGGTGGGAGATCCGGGGTTTCTTGGGCATCAGAGGGTCAATGAAGTCACCCTGAGGCTGGCGCTTCTGTGAGAGACAGACAATATTCTCAATAACAGCATATGCCAATGCACATCTGCAAGAACAAAAATGCCAAACTGCCATTAAAAACTATTTGACATTATGGGATATTCCACACCTGTGGTGATGTTGGTTCTTTTGGAGAACTGCTGGATACGAGAGAATCCGCAGGCATGCCCAGTTTACTGGCGGAAAAAAAAAAAGGCAGCTGAAAGAAGTCAGTCTGAAAATTACCATCCTCCATGTCATCCTTCCACCTCCGCAGGATTAGTCAAGAGGAACTTTTGATAGGCTGGTGTTTGGTGTGAAGTTTGTCATCTTGATTAATAATCATTCACTTCAATTTCTGAAGATAACCTTCACCATACAGCTTTAATCCCAAGAATAAACAAGCCAATACCCATCACTCCTCATTCCCCCAGCAGCCCCCACTTAATAAATATCAGAGAAGTTGACAGCATGACAGCTTACCGAGCCAGGATCCGGTCCAGCTGAAGGCGCTCGTCTTCAGAGTAGCCGGGCCAGTCTCTCTGGACCTCACGGTAAATGAAGTCCTTTATGGAGTACGAGTTGTCCTTTGGGTTCAAATTGGCAACCTAAAAATAAATCAATCAGGTTAGAGAGAGAGCGCGAGATAGACGGACAATAAGAGCACGACCCCCCTGTGCTCGTTCATGCTGATCTACAGCATCTCAATGAAAATTTTAAGTGAAGAACTCTTGCCACTCCCAGGCCTGACAATGAACATTGCAGAAGAACTCTGAAAACAAGTCCAGGGTCTTGAAAACTTATTTCATTTTTTTTTTTTAAACCCAGAAAGTGGTCCTTTCCTTAAAGTAAAATCTGGATTTGGGCATTTTTAAGACCATGGCACTGTCATTCTGATCAAAGAAATTAAAAAGCATTTTTGGACCCAAAAGTGGTGCAAATTGACAGCGAAAA
>CM045735.1:37612248-37837248 GCA_024760905.1 Plotosus lineatus
GAAGGAGAGGTGGGAGGTGTGTCCATAGGCAGAGAGAGAAGAAGAAAGGCATGAGTCTAGGACTGAAAGTAGGAACTTTGAATATTGGAACTATGGCAGGAAAAAGTAGCAAGCTGGCTGACATGATGCAGAGGAGGAAAGTGGACATACTGTGCGTTCAGGAGACCAGGTGGAAAGGTAGCAAGGCTAGAAGCTTAGGAGCAGGATTTAAGCTGTTTTTTCATGGAGTGGATGGGAAGAGAAATGGAGTAGGAGTCATCCTGAAGGAAGAGTTTATCAGGAATGTTCTAGAAGTGAAAAGAGTGTCAGAGTGATGAGTCTCAAGTAAGAAATTGAAGGTGTGATGTTCAATGTTGTTCGTGCTTATGCCCCACAGGCAGGATGTGAGATAGAAGAGAAGGAGAGATTCTGGAGTGACTTAGATGAGGGACTAAGGGAGTTAGATGAAGTGATGCGGAGTACCCCAAGGAGGTGAAACAGTGGTCATTGGGGCAGACTTCAATAGACATGTTGGTGCAGGCAACAGAGGGGATGAGGAATTGATGGGCAGGTTTGGTATCCAGGACAGGAACACAAAAGGACAGATGTTGGTAGATTTTGCAAAAAGGATGGAAATGGTTGTGGTAAATACGTTCTTCCAGAAGAGAGGGGTGAGCTAAGAAGAAGTGGGACATTGAGAGGACCGAAGAGAGTAAACAGGAGTACAGGGAGACACAGCGTAAGGCGAAAGTAGCAATGTCAAAAGCCAAGAAAACAGAGGGCGTATGATGACTTGTATGCTCGGTTGGAAAGTAAAGAGGGAGAAAATGATTTATACAGGTTGGCACATCAGAGAAAGAGAGATGGGAAGGATGTGCAGCAAGTTAGAGTGATTAAGGACAGAGAGGGAAATGTATTGACTGATGACAGAAGTGTGCTGGGAAGATGGAAAGAGTATTTTGAAGAGCTGATGAATGAGAAAAATGACAGACCAAAAAAAAAAAAAAAGAGTAGAAGAGGTAACTGTTGAGGACCAGGAAGTAGCAAAGATTAGTAAGGGTGAAGTGAGGAGGACATTGAAGAGGATGAATAATGGAAAGGCAGTTGGTCCTGATAACATACCGGTGGAGGCATGGAGGTGTCTTGGAGAGGTAGCAGTAGATTTTCTGACAACATTATTCAACAAGGTCTTAGAGAGTGAGAGGATGCCAGAGGAAAAGTGTGCTGGTGCCCATTTTTAAGAACAAGGGAGACATGCAGAGTTGGGGCAACTACAGAAGGATAAAGTTGATAAGCCATACGATGAAGCTATGGGAAAGAATAGTGGAAGCTAGATTAAGGGCAGAGTTCAGCATTTGTGAACAACAGTTTGGTTTCATGCCAAGAAAGAGCACCACAGACACTGTTTGCCTTGAGGATGCTAATAGAGAAGCACAGAGAAGGTCAGAGGGAACTGCATTGTGCCTTTGCGGATCTGGAGAAAGCATATGACATTGTGCCAAGAGAGGAACTGTGGTATTGCATGAGGAAGTCTGGAGTGGCAGAGAAGTATGTTAGAGTGGTGCAGGACATGTATGAGAGATGTAAGACAGTGGTGAGGTGTGCTGTCGGTGTGACCGACGAATTCAAGGTGGAGGTGGGACTGCATCAAGGGTCAGCTCTGAGCCCCTTCTTGTTTGCGATGGTGATGGACAGACGAGGTTAGACAAGATTCCCCATGGACCATGATGTTTGCAGATGACATTGTGATCTGTAGTGAGAGCAGAGAAAAAGTGCAGGAATATCTAGAGAGGTGGAGGTATGCCCTGGAAAGGAGGGGAACCCAGGTTTACCTCAGTAAGACAGAATATATGTGTATGAATGAGAAGGACCCAAGAGGAATGGTGAGGTTACAGGGAGCAGAGATAAGGAAGGTGGAGGATTTTAAGTACTTAGGCTCAACAATCCAGAGAAGTGGAGAGTGTGGAAAAGAGGTGAAGAAGCGTGTGCAGGCAGGTTGGAATGGTTGGAGAAAAGTGTCCGGAGTGATGTGTGATAGGAGGGTATTGGCAAGAATGAAAGGAAAAGTGTACAAGACGGTGGTAAGGCCAGCGATGTTGTATGGTTTAGAAACCGTGGTCCTGGGGAAAAGACAGGAGGCAGAGCTGGAGGTAGCAGAGATGAAAATGTTGAGGTTCTCTCTGGAAGTAACGAGGATGGATAGGATCAGGAATGAGCACATCAGAGGGACAGCACATGTAAGACGTTTTGGAGATAAAGTCAGAGAGGCTAGATTGAGATGGTTTGGACATGGACAGAGGGGGGATAGTGAATATATTGGTCGTAGGATGCTGAGGTTGGAACTATCAGGCAGAAGGCCTAGAGGAAGACCAAAGAGACGATTCCTGGATGTGGTGAAGGAGGACATGAAGGGAGTTTGTGTAAGAGAAGATGCAAAGGATAGGGTGAGATGGAGGCAGGTGATTCGCTGTGGCGACCCCTGAAGGGAAAAACCGAAACCGGTTCTTGCTTTGCCTATTCTGACCTAGATGTCTTGAATTGTGCCACCAGTTGTTCCCACTACACTCCCTAGATAGGTGAATTCTCCATCTTCCAGATGTACTCCACTCAGTCTGATTGGTTCCTCACTTTTGGCATTGATCTTCATGACCTTGGTCTTCTTTCTGTTGACTTTGAGACCTATCTTGGCTGCTGTTGTTTCCAATGTGGTCTTTTCTTGCATGTGCTGGTGTCTGAGATAGAAGGGCCAGATCGTCATAAAAATCAAGATCATCCAGTGATTTATAGAGTCCATTGGATGCTGTTTCTTCTCCCTCTTGTTTCCATCATCACCCAGTCAAATACCAGCAGGAAGAAAAATGGTGAAAGTACAAAGCCTTGTCGTACACCTGTCTTGACTTGGAACTTCTCTGTTGCGTCTCCTGAGTGCAATACTCTGCATGTCATTTCTTCATAAGTAGCTTGTATGATGGAGATGTAGAGGTAAAAAAGGTAAAGTCTGTTGGGTTTTTACACCCGAGCCATGTGGCTCATCAGGCCGGTGCTTACCCCCGGTTTCCGTAGCGTGAAGCGACTAGAACAACTCCTCCTGGATGGGACGCTAGTCCATCGCAGGTTACCTTCCCAGTATATTTTTACTGGTCCCCATTTATACTGCTGGTTGAACACCCAGTGATGTACTGTCCACACATCAGTGTTACCCGTTCTTTAAAACGATCACATATAACACTAGCGATTCCTACCGGCAATATTAGTCCATGCCTGCTTTTAAAGTGTGTGCGAGCATTACGACTTTAGGCCTGCTCAGAGATAGGTTGCCTCTCTGATTGGCTGTTTCAGCCTGGCAAGTGATGCAAACTCATTGAATTGGCTGGACTGCGTCACTGACTCGTCCATCATCAAACATTATCAGCCAGTGCTGAGCTACATAAAACAAGCATGGCTATCGCGGGGGGGGGGGATATAAAATCTTTGTTCCTAAACCAACTGTCGTCAGGAAAGCAGAGTCGGCAAAACATTAGCTGCATAAGCCATTTTGGATTTACCATCACACCCATCTCTGGCTGCATATCGTTCTCAGAGTCAGTAGAATGTGTAATACCTTAAGCTTGAAAGAGAGTGCAGTCATTCTGCTCGGAGTATCATGAGAAAAGGACTATGGATTTTTTTTTTAAATAAATCAACCCTCTTCGGTCATCTTGTTGATTCAGTTCTTGTATACGAGTCTCTTTTAATTCAAGTATATGCACTGTATATGGGAGCCTGACTGAAAATAACTGTCTGGGAGCTTTGCCAAGGCATGCTGGTTGCTGAGTTGACAGACTCCACATTAAAATAAGCCAATTCTTTGTGGGGATAAAATGTAATTTAATTTAAAATATTGGGGGGGGGGCTTACTGACCTATTAAACATTACAGCAATCCAGCTAAACTGTTGCAGGAACAGCTGACATTTTTCCACTGCAGGAAGTCAATGTAGTGCATGCATGTTGCATGATTAGTGCAGCATGACCAAGTGCAGATTGCATGTACAAATAGATGAGGTGCAGAAAGGAAAAAACAGTGGGGCACACCAATAAGGCTGTGTCTTTCTTTTCAAAACACTTTCAAATTTGTGTGTCATGCCCAAACAAGGAGGGCAGACCTGCCTCCTCTTCCTGTCTGGTCACTTGCATTCAGGACACAAAGTGCTGTTAAAAAGAAAACCTGCATTAAGTGACATTTCTGCATTGAAACCAGCAGGAGGAAGCGAAAGCGGTCGTTTGCTGGAATATTCCTCATTCCAAACAGTAAACAAAGGAAACATAAAAACCCCCTTCATCCAATTCATGACAAAATGTTTTCAAAGGAAGCCTGCATGCTACTTGTACTTTAACTCTGTACACGTGTGTATGAGTATGAGTGAGACTCCTTCGGACACGTGGATGGGATTAAGCTACGGATTATGAGTGAGGCGTGCTCTTACCTCCAACAGCAGCGGGAGCAGACACACATGGTGTTCAGACTGCTTTAGTTGATTTTATTACATCATTTCATGCTTGGGTAGAGTACAAAGTAATCAGCTTGCGGTCTTCTCATCGAACTGGGTGTGCTAGCATTCTATTCTGCTGGGATGGAAGAAATTTGCCCCATTCCAAGTCAAATACACAATGAAGGCTTATGCGATAAGATGGGGATATCTGTCAGGCATGCATCCTTTCTGTGAGGCGAAACCAAGTACAGTGGTACCTCACTTTACGAAAAAGGCTCTGGAACGGATTAATTTTGTAATCTGCATTTTTTCGTAAATTGAATCACATTTTACATGTAAAACGCGTGATTCATTCCAAGGCTCCCCCATAAACCCTTTAAAAATGATAAAAGTACACCAATTTTGTATGAAATGTGTGCTAAAAGTAAAAAAATTATTTACTTAAAAAAAAAAAAAAAATCTCTTGAACCACCCATGCAACGCTTTAAAGTCCGAGAGTTGCTGGTCCGAAGAACCCTCACCCCCACCCCCTCTTGCCAATGAAAGGCCAGCAGGGCGGGGTGTTGGGAGACAACCAATGGGAAAGCAACCCGCGCATTGTTTGAATGGCATATTTGAATTTCTAAGATGGTGCTTTCGTAACGTGAGCTTGTTTCATATCCAGAGACAAAAAGGAAAATTAGGAAAATGCATTATGCAACCTGCATTTTTCGTTTAGTGAGACTTTGTAAAGTGAAGTACCACTGTACTTTGGAAATGCTGAACCAGGCAAAACAGCGAGATGCAAGCATGCATCTCACCAACAACATGGATTCTGATTTCTATACTCAAATTATTAAAATTATTAACCATAGGATTTTTTTAGTCATAGTTAACATTAAATTACGCACCTGCAAGGTGAGAAATACATCAGTGTTGGAATCAAAAAAGACAAAAATTTTCATTAAAAAAAATTAATACTGTATTAAATCCATAAGGGAAATTTTGACTTCTGCAGTTAACACACATACACACACAAAGTAGTGGGCTGCCTCACACTGCAGCACCTGAAGAGCTGTTGGAGGTTAGATGCCTTGCTCATGGTTGCTTCAGCCATGAAGGTGGAGGGAAGGAATGTCGTCCCTCAATCCTATCGACCACCACACATTTTTCCTGCTGGTTCAGGAACTGAATCAGCTACCTTCCAGCACCCAAAGCTGCTTTTCTCAGCATTAAGGCATGGTTACCGCCAAAGATTTCCTACGCCTGAGATGGGACTCAAACCCATGACCCTGAGATTATGAGCCTCAAGCGGTCGCGACCGAGTTAGCCAGGCAATGGGTCGTGTGTTAACCCTTTAATGCCAGCAGGACCATATGCTCCTCTTAAAAATGCGAATAACTACTAGACACATTGTACTCAATGCTGCTCAAGTGTTCCATACTTGTGTCATCGCCTGCTGCAACACAGCTTGGTCTCACGTGCCTCGGTCAGCTGTGAGACGACCTCGAGTTCGCAGGATTGTGTTCACAAATTTGTGAGAGTGTGCTATTTGTTATTATTGTGCTCTTGTTATGAGTGTTGTTATAATTTTGTTGAAAGAAAAATGTTCAGGGTGTTTCCTTAGGACTTTACGATTAGGAAAAACTAGTGATAACTTTTTTGAACTGCAAAAAAATAATTTGGGCGTTAAAGGGTTAAATGACAACATAATATACCATATATTTCTCACACCATTCCTGAACCTTGTTGTTCTTTATGTCACTGCATTTAAAAATAAATTTTGGCCTGGCCAGCTGTCCAAGGTGTACCCAGTCCTTGCCCAGAGTTCACCGACATGAGTACCAGCCTCCCTGCAACCCAAATTATTAACTGATTCAGAAAATTAATGAATGAAATAAGTAGGAAATTTGACAAATATTTATGCATCTGGAAAGGGAATTTAAGATGAGAAACATTACAGCATGAAAACTGACTTGAGTTACATCACTAATCAGGTGATGCAACTTTAAAGAAAACCGCAATTAGTTGCAGAACTAGTTCCTGAAGGTCAGTATTCAGCATCCATCCACTAAATAAATCTGGCTCTCAACCAATCAGCGCCATCTTCCTGGCATCTGCCTAGCAACAACAAGTTCTATTTACAGTATATCAATCATGTCTGTTTTGAGGTGGAAAACCCACCCACTAATGAGATTTAAAAAAATATTCACGTCAAGACTCATCCGCTGCTGGAGGAGAAGTACACTGTACCCATCATGCCCCTCAACCCAGTTTTTTTTATTAGCAGTTTTCAAAATGATGCGATGGATGGAGTTAAGCCCAGACCTTGGTACCAAGTAACAGTTTAACTTCCCATCACAATTTTACGTTCCTCAGAAGAAACTGCCTTTATTATTATTATTAACTCTTTGCATGCCACATAAAGTGACTGACTGTTTTTAGGCTGAAAGTTTAAATAAATAAGATTAAAACACTTGAAGCACCAATACCACCCTTAATCTACATTCACGTATCAACAAAATAACAGCATATAAACAGCTCTTAGTTATTATTCTTAATAATAGATCCAACATATATGATGAAAAACAATTAGTGATACCTTGACTTACAAAATCAATCTGTTCCGAGGACAAGCTCGTCAGTGGACCCGTTCGTTAGATGAAACAAAAATTCCCATAAGAAACAATAGAAAACCAATTCATCCGCTCCAGCCCCCTCCCAAACTCATAACCTGCCACAAACATGTTTTTATGTAATATATTTAAGATAAACATGTAACAAACATCTCACAATAATAACACGTACAGTAACATTAATACTGTAATCAACAATAAATAATAAAACAAACAATAAGCCAATAAACAATATAATAAGTGTGTCTGAACTTAAGAATAGCACTTAACATTAACTTACACTACTGATTTTTTTTTTACTTTTTTGATTTTTTAACTTTTATTTCACTTCACTAATTTTGAACACGTGTCTTCTGATGCTTGGCCACACTCCCATCGCAGTGATCTCTTTCAACTTCATCCACAATAGAAGCTTCTCACTCTCATCATTGAGTCCTGATCTTTTCTTAGATAAAATAGTAACCCCCTTTACTACTTTAACACTCTTCAACATGACCTTCGGTTTGAGAATTGTACAGATGGTTGATGCATTTATCCCCATACTCCTTACACAGCTTGGCCACGAGGATAAAGAAAAGCTTTTGTGCATGTGCACGATACTAGCTGGCGTGGAAAGGAGAACAGAGGAATCCACGCGGGGAATATGCTTTTTAACATACAGTGATACCTCTGCTCACGAACATAATTGCTTCCCAGAAAGTGTGTGTGAGGCGAAAAGTTCGTCTTCCGAACATTTATTTCCCATAAGAAACCATTAAAATGAGAATAATCTGTTCCCAGGTCCCCATAAAACATAATTTTCTACTAAATAAGCCTTAAAACTACACAAAAATATACCTTATTTTATGTATAATAAATGTGCTATTGTATTGTAATTAAAGAAATAAACTGTACTGTATAATAAAGTCGTTTTATTTACCTTTGTGATGGTAGTTGATGGCTTGATGGAATGGAGTGGGAGGAGGAGAGAGGGAGGGACTTACTGTTTGGAAGGAGTGTTTGGAAACGCCTACTGTTTGGAAACACCCTTAGCCACACACGCACCCTTAATAGCTTCCTTGTTCTTAAGGATGGGAGCAATGGTAGACTTAGCGTACTGGTACTGGGACGCTGAGTCACACAAACGCACACCTCGTTCGTGTTTTTCAATGATCTCCGCCTGTGGTGGGGTCTTTTTCGGTCCCATAATAGCAAAAGTACACTCAATATGGTCCAAAATGTCTATCAAACACAAACCACTTCCGCACTCAAAGAAAGGGGTGTGACGAACTGTGACACCATGAGCGCAAGGCCAGCTTTCTCGTGGCCGCCACCGTGGCGCTGTTCGACCGCGTGGCTTGATTCGTCCGCCGAAAACTAGTTCGTCAGCAGAGACTATATGCTCGCGAATTTAATGTTCTTGAGGCGAAAAGTTCGTGAGCTTAAGCGTTCGTCAGCGGAGGTTTTACTGTACTAGTAGATCAGCCTCAAGTGTGACTGTACATCCTCTACATTAGGTGGCAGTGGCACTCATTGTTTTCTATGGTGTAGGGCAGGGGTCCCCAACCACCAGTCAATTGATACCAGTCCACAGAAGAAATAACTACTTATTTCCATTTTATTTATTATCTGAGTCTGAACGATCTTTATTTTGAAAAATGACCAGATTCTCTCGGTTACATGTCGGTCATTTGAGCGCTAAAATGTAATCCACAAGGGGACGGCACACAAGCACCGTTCTGAAACCACTGACTGGGCTGCGGTGATAAAAAGGTTGGGGACCCCTGTTGTAGGGGAAAAGCACCGAGGAAATTATATGAAGTGCAGTAAACACTATTTATAGTCGCATGCCAGGCGCGCGGGAAGGGGGGGTTGAAAATGTTTTTTGTCTTCGTATTCGGGGAATAACAGAAAATAATTGAGCACTGCACAAGGCATTCTCGGAGCACAAAGGAATACACGTGGAAGAATACAAGGCTTATCGACCCGGAAAAGCCTTTTCCCTGGCAGAGCGCGTAAGTAGAAAATTTGCTCATTGGATGGGGCAGATTTTTGGTGGGATCAAAGCTCGTATCATGGAAAATTAATTATTAAGGACACTCGTAAGTCAAGGTACCACTGTATTAAAAAAATAATAGCTTCAATGAAGTCCTAATTTACATACAAATGGTTGGGTTGTCAAAACAATGCTCGAGTTGCACAAGCAGAAATACCAGAATCAAAACAACACCGCGGCAGCCATCATCATCCTTCATGACATGCAACCCCAAATCCAGGAATTCCTACCTTCATCGCTTCCTCACGCTGCCTTTCACCTGCCCTGCTCACTTAAGTTTTTTTTTTTTTGAATACCTGCTGTAAGGTGCTTCCCAGTGAGTTGCGGTCCTTTTGGCTGATCCCATCACGCTGGAGCCTGGCCAAGACCTCAAGCTTCTTGTAAGAGCGCAGAGCCAGCAGGTGGATGATGCGCTCCCGGTATGGCCGCTGGGATACTGGATTGTTGGTAAGGCACTTGCGGATGGTGTTGGCTGGATTCATGGGAGTCGACCGTTTCCTCTCTGGGACCGGGTCAGGGGCTGAGGGTGCTGGCTTTCGGATTTGCACCTTAGTACCTGCGAGAACAGAAGCAACTGAGAGGATGGCGACAAGAGACGGCAATCAGTTCAAGGTCTTACGTCAGTGGATGGGCGGAGCCCAGCTACAAAATCTCCCCTCCACAACTCTATGCAACTTATTTCAGAAGCAAGATTGAAGAAGAACCACATCTGAAAGTAAATCCTCAGGGACGGTCAGTACACTGCACTGACTCAACATTTCCGCCACGGTTCTTTCACTCCCCTCCCCGCTCGGCTGCTTGATGCAAATGCCTCCTCTGTAATTCTCCAGGTGCAGGAAGCACAAAGGAGCAGTGAAAAACTTTGAGAGTTAATCGTGCACTGTGCAGCATCCTGCTGTGCTCAGTCAGGCAAGCAGGGCCTTCCGACCACGGCTGGGTAGAGTAGGATTACATGTTTGGGGGAAGAAACTCCTGCTGGGGTGTCATTTGGAAAACCAAAACGTGCTTCAGTTGATGTGCTGCCTTTGTATTTTCCTGTCACTTTCTATACACAACCTACTTTTTTTTTGCTGCACTCTCCAGGAATCAGAAATAAAAAGTTTGTTTATTACTTAATACTTATTTTCTCTATTAATGAAGTAATCAAGTCCTTCCCCCTACCCCAGCATGAACATCAATCCTTCAATCCATGTTTCTAATCACTCTTTCTTGCTGAAGTTTATTTCAAGAAAGAAAAAAATAGCAATAAAACAAAAGAAGAAAGGAACCGTTATCTGGTCTACAGCAAGAACTGTAAAAAGGAACAGTATTATTTATATCCTGCTCATCAACAATCTCATTTATTCCCTACTGGTTCACTGTCCAAACCCAAGCAAGATGGGTACACCGCTTTTAATGAGCATTTCGTGGGGAAAGGGGTGGGGCTAAAACACAAGAGTGAACACTGAGAAAATGAAAAATGTAAAATTACAGGTTTCACTGCCTAACGGTTCTAAAGCAGCTGTTTGTGGCTGAACAGACTGTACAAGCTGCACTTCATATCGCAAGGGATCCTGCAGCCCCCCCCCAAAAAAAACAAAACATCCATATTACCAAAACAAGTCTTATTCTCATATCTGTGCTGCGTTAGAAAGCGAATAAACCTGCCTCTGAACTGCCCTCCAGGTTTTATGACCTTGGTGCCCCTCTTGCGCGTGTCCTCCTCAGCCTGTGTCATACGCTCCCTGGTCACCTGGTATGAATCGTTGGTGGCGCAGACTGTGATTTTATCCTGGATCGCCCCCAGAGAGGACAAGTGGGGAACCCCGGAGCTGGACATAGACAAAAAGCACAACTTGAAAGATTTGTTTGTGTGCTTGCACAACAACAACTAGAAGAAATTGCTTAGATGTGTGTGGTTTTTATTTTGTTTTGATTACCTGGACATTTGTTGCTGAATGCATTCAAAACTTCCCTGAGGATTGTCCTTGCCGACATTGGACATGTAGAAATTGAAGATGTGAGAGCCATCTGTGACATCAGACTTTGGAATCTTAATGCGCTGTGGGATCGCAGGAAAAAACAGGATGGCATAAGAGCGGGTCATGCTGTTCACCAAACGATACCGACCAAGACATGTTCAAAAAATAAATATTTTAAAAATTAGTTGCTTTGTCTGTTTGGGAAGCCACAAAGCACATACTTCAAAACTAGGAAGTCGCCATTCCTCATCATGAAGGTTTGAACCATTGAGGAATGCGAATGTCAACAATCCTTCACACAAATGAATTATTTTTCTGTGAAATTCCCTGGATGTGTTTATTTACTTATTTTTTTAAAAGGGAGAATTGTGATCAGCAAGGGACTTGGCCAATCAGCTTTACGGAATATTTACATTGACCTTACAGCAGAACACAAGCTGCACCGAACATTACTACATCCCGGCTGTCCTGATATTACACGTCTGGCGATGTGATTCCTTAAAGGTGGACTAACAGCACCATATCTTTATGCACGCTGCAAGGTATGACGCGACTCTTCGACTTGTCTATGAAACTGAGCTTAAAAAAAAAAAAAAAAAAAAAGGCAAATGCTTGATGGAGCAGATTCCGGTTGAAAATGGAGAAAAAACAGGAAAACATGTGAAGATGACAAAGTGTGTGGGTGCAAAAAAAAAAAACCAAACAAACACACACAACACCACACAGTAAACAGATGTTAAGCATAACTACACAGCCACGGAGTTTTAACAGCTTCAGAACAGCAAACTCTGGTGTAGCATGCAGGGTCGGAGGTTAACCAGCTATTTTTAAAGATGGGCACTAAAAGTCAAAAAGCCTCAGACTTGCCCCTCGGGGCAGAGAGACGCCATCAAAATGATAAGACGAGCATTAGGGGGAGCTGTGGCATGCAAGCACATCCCCGTTTCACCCTGGGTTTTCATGCAGCATCAATTAGAACTTGTTTCCTGCAGTGGCCTAAAGAGCATGTTTTAGTGTGTAGTGTCCACCTACCCCTTGCAGTCCTTGGAAATGTATTGTTGGCTGGGAGGACGGTACATTCTGGAAACAAAAAAAGAATAAGGAGAATGAAGGCATGTGTGTGGACACAAACAATATTTCATTCATTCATATATATATATATATATATATATATATATGACACACACTTCTCAAAAAATTAGCATATTGTGATAAAGTTCATTATTTTCTGTAATATACTGAAAAATTAAACTTTCATATATTTTAGATTCATTACACACAACTGAAGTAGTTCAAGCCTTTTATTGTTTTAATATTTATCATTTTGGTCCCACTCTCCACAAGGTTGTCACTGTCCCCCCCAGTGCAGCTAACTGGGTTATCAAAGGCCGGCCATGTCTCGCACTGTCTATGGTGTGAGGCATGTAAAAGAACCATTGCTGACTTTCGATAAGAGTAGGCTGCAAAGCCGTCAGCGTGTTTCCGCCCTGCGATGGCCTGGCGAGCTGTCCAGGGTGTACTCTGCCCTCGCCCTGAGTTGGCTGGGATGGGCACCAGCCTCCCCGCGACCCTAATTAGGATGAAGCGGTTACAGAAAATGATGATGATGATGATTTATCATTTTGGCAAAAAGTAAAGAAAAACCAAAAATCCCCATCTCAAAATTAGCATATTTCATCCGACCAAAAAAAAAAAAAAAAAAAAAGTGCTTTTAATACAAAAAAAGTCAACCTTCAAATAATTATGTTCAGTTATGCGCTCAATATTTGGTCGGGAATCCTTTTGCAGAAATGACTGCTTCAATGCGGTGTGGCATGGAGGCAATCATCCTGTGGCACTGCTGAGGTGTTACGGAGGCCCAGGATGCCTCGATAGCGGCCTTAAGCTCATCCACAGTGTTGGGTCTGGTGTCTCTCAACTTTCTCTTCACAATATCCCACAGATTCTCTATGGGGTTCAGGTTAGGAGAGTCGGCAGGCCAACTGAGCACAGTAATACCAGACAGGTGCCAGGTCGTGCTGAAAAATGAAATCTTCATCTCCATAAAGCTTTTCAGCAGATGGAAGCATGAAGTGCTCCAAAATCTCCTGATAGCTAGCTGCATTGACCCTGCCCTTGATAAAACACAGTGGACCAACACCAGCAGCTGACATGGCACCCCAGACCATCACTGACTGTGGGTACTTGACACTGGACTTCAGGCATTTTGGCATTTCCTTCTCCCCAGTCTTCCTCCAGACTCTGGCACCTTGATTTCCGAATGACATGCAAAATTTGCTTTCATCTGAAAAAAGTACTTTGGACCACTGAGCAACAGTCCAGTGCTGCTTCTCTATAGCCCAGGTCAGGCGCTTCTGCCACTGTTTCTGGTTCAAAAGTGGCTTGACCTTGGGAATGTGGCATCTGTAGCCCATTTCCTGCACACGCCTGTGCACGGTGGCTCTGGATGTTTCTACTCCAGACACAGTCCACTGCTTCCACAGGTCCCCCAAGGTCTGGAATCAGCCCTTATTTCACTTTTTCCTTCCCACAGACGTCCCACTGAGGTGCCTTGATACAGCACTCTGGGAACAGCCTATTCGCTCAGAGATTTCTTTCTGTGTTTTACCCTCTTGCTTGAGGGTGTCAATGATGGCCTTCTGGACAGCAGTCAGGTCTGCAGTCTTACTCATGATTGCGGTTTTGAATAATGAACCAGGCTGGGAGTTTTTAAAAGCCTCCGGAATCTTTTGCAGGTGTTTAGAGTTAATTGGTTGATTCAGATGATTAGGTTAATAGCTCGTTTAGAGTACCATTTCATGATATGCTAATTTTTTGAGATAGGAATTTTGGGTTTTCATGAGCTGTCTGCCAAAATCATCAGTATTAAAACAATAAAAGACCTGAAATATTTCAGTTGGTGTGCAATGAATCTAAAATATATGAAAGTTTAATTTTTATCAGTACATTACAGAAAATAATGAACTTTATCACAATATGCTAATTTTTTGAGAAGGACTTGTGTGTGTGTATATATATATATATATATATATATATATATATATATATATATATATATATATATATATATATATACACACATACATACATACATATACACACACACAAAAATAATGCAGCCGTGAGGGGGCGAGGGCACCAACCAGTGTATCTCCCTCATGCCGGTCCCAAGCCCGGATAAATGCAGAGGGTTGCGTCAGGAAGGGCATCCGACGTAAAACAAATGCCAAATAAAATATGCGAGTCCCTACAAACAATGTCATACCGGATCGGTCGAGGCCCGGGTTAACAAAGACCGCCATCAGTGCTGTCAACCAACAGGGTGCTAGTGGAAACTGGACTACTGTTGGTCAAAAGACGTCGAAGAAGGAGCTGCGGGAGGTGTGTCCATCGGCAGAGAGAGAAGAGGAAAGGCATAAGTCTAGGACTGAAAGTAGGGCCTTTGAATTTTGGTACTATGGCAGGAAATGGTAGAGAGCTGGCTGACATGATGCAGAGGAGGAAGGTGGACATACTGTGTGTTCAGGAGACCAGGTGGAAAGGTAGCAAGGCTAGAAGCGTAGGAGCAGGGTTTAAGCAGTTTTTTTTTCATGGTGTGGATGGGAAGAGAAATGGAGTAGGAGTCATCCTGAAGGAAGAGTTTATCAGGAATGTTCTAGAAGTGAAGAGTGTCAGACAGAGTGATGAGTCTCAAGTTAGAAATTGAAGGTGTGATGTTCAAATGTTGTTCGTGCTTATGCCCCACAGGCAGGATGTGAGCAAGCAGAGAAGGAGAGATTCTGGAGTGACTTAGATGAAGTGATGCAGAGTACCCCCATAGGTGAAAGAGTGGTCATTGGGGCAGACTTAATGGACATGTTGGTGCAGGCAACAGAGTGGACGAGGAAGTGATGGGCAGGTTTGGTATACAGGACAGGATCACAGAAGGACAGATGTTGGTAGATTTTGCAAAAAGGATGGAAATGGCTGTGGTAAATACTTTCTTCCAGAAGAGACAGGAGCACAGGATGAATTATAAAAGAGGAGGAGGAGCTTGTGCAGGCGGTATAATTTGAAGGAAGTCTGTGACTGCAAAGTAGTAGCGGGTGAGAGTGTTGCCAAACAGGATAGGATGGTGGTGTGCAGAATGATGCTGATGGTGAGAAAGGGTTAGGGTGATATACCGGTAGAGGTATGGAAGGGTCTAGGAGAGGTAGCAGTAAATTTCCTGACAAGAACATTGAACAAGGTCTTAGAGAGTGAGAGGATGCCAGAGGAATGGGGAAGTGTGATGGTGCCCATTTTTAAGAACAAGGGAGACATGCAGAGTTGTGGCAACTACAGAGGGATAAAGCTGATGAGCCATACGATGAAGTTATGGGAAAGAATAGTGGAAGCAAGACTAAGGCCATAGGTCAGCATTTGTGAACAACAGTTTTGTTAGCACAGCAGAGAAATAGAGATGGGAAAGACATGCAGCAAGTTAGAGTGATTAAGGACAGAGAGGGAAATGTATTGACTGATGACAGAAGTGTGCTGGGAAGATGGAAAGAGTACTTTGAAGAGCTGATGAATGAGGAAAATGAGAGAAAAAAAAAAGTAGAAGGGGTGACCGTTGAGGACCAGGAAGTAGCAAAGATTAGTAAGGGAGAAGTGAGGAGGGCATTGAAGAGGATGAAGAGTGGAAAGGCAGTTGGCCCTGATGACATACCACTTGAGGTATGGAAGTGTCTAGGGGAGGTAGCAGTACATTTTCTGACAAGAATGTTAAACAAGGTCTTAGAAAGTGAGCAGATGCCGGAGGAATGGAGGAGAAGAAGTGTGCTTGTGCCCATTTTTAAGAACAAGGGAGATGTCCAGAGTTGTGGCAACTACAGAGGGATAAAGTTGATGAGCCATACAATGAAGTTATGGGAAAGAATAGTGGAAGCTAGACTAAGGGCAGAGTTCAGCATTTGTGAACAACAGTTTGGTTTCATGCCAAGAAAGAGCACCACAGATGCAGTGTTTGCCTTGAGGATGTTAATGGAGAAGTACAGAGAAGGTCAGAAGGAGCTGCATTGTGCCTTTGTGGATCTGGAGAAAGCATATGACAGGGTGCCGAGAGAGGAACTGTGGTATTGTATGAGGACGTCTGGAGTGGCAGAGAAGTATGTTATAGTGGTGCAGAACATGTATAAGAGAGGCAAGACAGTGGTGAGGTGTGCTGTCGGTGTGACTGCATCATGGGTCAGCTCTGAGCCCCTTCTTGTTTGCTATGGTGATGGACAGGCTGACAGACAAGGTGAGACTAGAATCTCCATGGACTATGATTTTGCAGATGACATCGTGATCTGTAATGAGAGCAGAGAACAAGTGCAGGAAAATCTAGTGAGGTGGAGGTATGCCCTGGAAAGGAGGGGAATGAAGGTTTGCCTCAGTAAAACTGAATACATGTGTGTGAATGAGAAGGACCCAAGAGGAACAGTGAGGTTACAGGGAGCAGAGATAAGGAAGGTGGAGGATTTTAAGTACTTAGGCTCAACAATCCAGAGAAGTGGAGTGTGTGGAAAAGAGGTGAAGAAGCGTGTGAAAGCAGGTTGGAATGGTTGGAGAAAGTGTCCGGAGTGATGTGTGATAGGAGGGTATTGGCAAGAATGAAAGGAAAAGTGTACAAGACGGTGGTAAGGCCAGCGATGTTGTATGGTTTAGAAACAGTGGCCCTGAGGAAAAGACAGGAGGCAGAGCTGGAGGTAGCAGAGATGAAAATGTTGAGGTTCTGTTTGGGAGTAACGAGGATGGATAAGATCAGGAATGAGCACATCAGAGGGACAGCACCTGTACGTTTTGGAGACAGTCAGAGAGGCTAGATTGAGATGGTTTGGACGTGTACAGAGGAGGGATAGTGAATATATTCACTAAAGACCAAAGAGACGATTCATGGATGTAGTGAAGCAGGACATGAAGGTAGCTGGTACAAGAGAAGAAGATGCAAAGGATCGGGTGAGATGGAGGCAGATGATTCGCTGTGGCGACCCCTGAAGGGAAAATCCGAAAGGAAAATTTTTTATATATATATATATATATATATATATATATATATATATATATATATACACACACACACACACATACATACACACACACACTTATATCCTAAAAAGATTATTTAAATCGGAACGAAAAAGGAAGGAAAAGGTTTCTAAATCTTGTCAAACTATTTATTCTGAACAAACCCTTCATCGGAGCTACAATGCTGTATTTCTCCCGTTAAATTTATTTATTTATTTATTTAAAGGTCACTTGCGCTGACTCTCATTGTTGAAATTAATTGCTCAGGATATCCGCACTGTGCACAGTGGTCAATGTGTACCGTTTCATGTAACAGTGTATTCATCCTAGTAGCACAACTGTAATAACACCAGATCTCTTCACTGATCCAGTGCAAGACATGAAAAACAGATTGAGCAAGATATTCCCAAAAACCACAAAAAAACAAAAAATTTTAACCCCACCAGTACTGGTGTGTGAGGTCATGCTCCATTCTGTGGTTTAATTCTCTGATGCCATTTTATTCACTTAACATCTTAATTAAAAAAAAAAAAAAATGCCATATTTTTAGATATATATTTATTTATATATATTATAAATATATAATATATAATTCAAGACAGACAGACATTTTATTCAATAAAAGGCCATTCACCCAAAATCCAGACAAAATTAATAAATTAAAGCATGAACTATTGTTGTAGACCAGTTGAATTTCTGATTTTCTGAACATGGATAAGAAATAAGCACAGGTTTCGGATTGCATTAACATCAGTTGATGACATAATATTAATAAAACTGTGTTGTGATAAGGGGTACTTCAAATATTTACTTAATAATGAATTTCTTATACCCATGTAGCCTTTGCAATAAAGTATTACATGGATTTCATCTTCAATTTCATAGATATTGTTTTAAATTATAAGGAACATTTTTATATCTACCAGTCTCAGTGCAAAGTTTGAAAGTACCACATCAAAAATTTGCTAAATAGATTCTCAAATGAGGTGCTATATCGGAGTTAATCTATGTTTCAACATTTAGAAGGGACTTGAACAGTAAATAACTAGAGGACTTAGACGTGTTTTGTAATGATGAATGCCAATTTTGGAAGAGATTATCAGATAACCTCTGCTTAAAAACTGAAATAAAAATATCAACATCACCAATATCCTGTGATACCCAAGTGAAACCAAACCCCAGTCGAAAAAAAATATTTTTAAATGTACGATGCCCATGTTGTGCGTCCAGAGTCTTCTAATGCCTTCAGCATTAAATAGAACTGGTGAGGTAATCTAGAACTTGGGAGTCCTTAAAAGTCTACACCAAAATTTAACAGCCCTTGTCATATAAGTAATTTGTAGGTGGAACCTGCCACATTCACTTAAAACCATATTATTACAACAATTTTTGCCAACTTTCAAGAAATATTTACAAGTTTTTATTTGTATTTGCTCAATAATTTTACAATAAGTGGTACCCCTATTAGTGTTATATTTCACTATAAACCTCAAAGTTCCTGTTATTGCTGACTTATTAACAACCATAAAAAGTCATCCTTTCACCAACTTCCCTTTTTTCTCTTCAAGTTATGATTTAAAAGGGGGGGGGCAACTCATGTTACAAAGAACCCATCAAATCTTCCTTCCTAAAGGCTTGAAGAAACCTCCAAGTCTTTTATACAGCACCAAAAATAAAAACCATACTGAACTCAAAAGCAATGCCAGGCTTGTGTACACAAGTTTTTCCTTTTTAAAAACCACAAGATCCAGAACAGGTTTCACACACTGGAGCTGTACAAGGTCTACTGTATACACCCCAACTCTGCATTTGGCTCTCAACAGAAACACGAGCGCATCATTACGCCATTGACTGCAGACAACCAAGACACCATCGATCAAATGTAGATGGCTGGGACACCTCCCCCGGAGACAACATCCGATCGGCCACGTTACAGGCATTTAAACAAAGACAGCGTCTGAAAATGAGTCACCACCACCACCGCCACCCCTCAAAAAAAAACCCACAATAACATTTCCACATATCCAAAGAGCAACATGCAAAAAATGCCAGGAAAATGTTTCCAAATCTATTTCATAATTCTTATGCCGTCATCCAGTTCATAATCAGTCCAAACACAAAAAACCTCAATCTATACAAATCCACAACACACCAGACATGTACGCACAGTATGTACACACAAACTGAAAATGTATCCATATGTACACCACACACACACTGCAGAATGTCGCCTGTTAAAAACATTCACACACAGAATATACCCGGACACTGACACAGGCAGGCGCACGCACACACACACCAACATGGCGCACATATCAGAGTGGCTCAGTGGTTAAATCTTTGGATTACTGGTCTGACAGTGGTGGTGGTAGGGGGTGTTTTGCAGCCCCAGTAGCAATAGTTGCCACTGTTGACTCCTTGAGCAACACCTTTAACCCACAATTGCTCAGTTGTATAAATATCGATAAATGTAAGTCAGTCTAGATGAGGGTGTCTGCCAAATGTCAATGTAAACCTGCAGTTCAATTAATGGAAGTAACATCTGAGACATTGTGCAGATCAAAAATGAAACACCAACAATCAACATAAGGGCAGTGGTGGCCTAGTGGTATAGGGTGCTGGATTGCTGATCCTAAGGTTGGGGGTTTGAGTCCCACTGTCACTGCCCCCCCCCCCCCCCCCAAGTGCTGCTAACTGGGTTCTCAAAAGCCGGCCATGTCCCTCATTGTCTATGGTGAGAGGTCATGTAGAAGAACCATTGGTGACATTCGACAAGAGTAGCTGCATAGAAGTCATGTTTACACCCTGCAATGGCCTGGTGGGCTGTCCAGATGTACTCTGCCCTCGCGCCCGGAGTCGGCTGGGAGGGGCGTCAGCCTCCCCATGACCCTAATTAGGATTAAATAGTTGCAGAAAATGAACTGAACAAATCAACACAACCCTTCATTTCATCACCTCATAATGGAGGATAGTCTATCTGAGGCAGTTCAGTTTAACTGCTGATAGCGAGTTAGTGTTCTGTAGGCAGGTTTCCACTTTGAGTCCTTGCTTAGGTGTCTGATGAAAATAATGTAGATTGGCAAGTCAGTCTGATGCGAAAGGCTCTGTTACAGCAGCATCATTTGTTTATGTCTGCTACTTCTATTATCTCTCTCTCTCTCTAACACACCGTGACATGCAGCACGTCACCACAATTAAAAATCAAAGAGCAGAGTCATACGCGCTTCCAAATTCCCGGGTCAAAGTTTACATCAATAACACTGGCACACAATGAGCGCAACCAAGAAACAATCTTTAGAGAAGCGATTGGTTCCATCTGAGTGACGTTTCATTCTGTGAAGGCATAAAAAAAAAAAAAATAATTAAAATAAGACCTCAGATCATAAACACTGTTTGTAAACAACATAACAGACTGTCACATAGGCCAGAACCTGCGCTGCTTGGGCTTTAATCTCCATAGTGGTCTTTTCTCTCTCATTAATGCTGAGCCTGATCTGCAACCCCTTGACTCAAATAAAATCCTGACTCAGGGTCAGCAAATGAGATGAGTCAGGGAGTTCACCGAGTGCGTTCAGAGCTGGAGCTTTCCACTGCTGTTGAATAGAAGGCAGTCTATGTTGGGCTGGGTGTGAAAGCTAATTATTTTAATTAATGCAAAACAAATAATCGTGAGCTATTATTCCAAATTTTCATGTAGCTGGTCTGCACTACATGACTGAGAAGCAAAAAATGGGCATCTACTTCCAAAACACTGCAGTCGAAAGCAAAAAAAAAAAGTTTTAATCGGATTCACAGGCCGCCAGACCTTGTGCATTTTGAAAATTTCTCTCTCAACACGGCCTTGAACCGCCAACTTTCTCAGTTTACTGGCCATACACACCCTAAACTCACCCTGGACAGCCTGTGAGGAAACCCACAAGGTCACCACTCACTACTAACCACGTTGAATAAAACTCGAGCCTTCCTCTTCTACGACTTTGACAAATGTCAAACTGACCAAAGCATCCTGCTCATGGAACCTAAAAAGACACGGACTTTCAAATCCTGCAGCTCCCGACCACAACACTGGAGCCCAACCCAGTTCCCAGGCACCCACCTGAAATGGTGTTTATCATAAAGACTTAAGTCTTGATTGCATGATTAGCTGGGCATGATTACATTTGGAATGAAAAGTTGTCAGGACGGTACTGGGTCCCAATCAGGTGACCTTTGCTTCAGGATATTTTAATTCTTTAAACTCTTGTACATAAATTCAGGCACTGCCTGCAGGCAACACTCCGTATAGGTATCACTACTGATAAGTGTCCAAGCCTGGCATTAGAAGAGTAGCACAGATCCTTTAAGAGCTGAACAGCTTCTGTATGAACTCAACTTCAGCCCAGAAGGAGATTAACAAACAAATAAACCCCATTCCCGACTTCAGTCTGAAGCGAGAGCAGGAAATGTAACATTCGTTTTAATCACCCGTCTCGTTAATTTAAGTATCCGTTGAACAAGTTCATGTTCGAAGTTGTGTTACCCACCCTTTCACCTAACTGCTTAATCCATTTAGGATCACAGGGAGGCTGGAGCCTATCTCAGCCGTCACGGAGTAAAGGCTGAATACACCCTCAACAGCTCACCAACACACACAGCCATTCCCACCTGATGAAAGCTTTCCTTAGTGGTGATGAATGAGCTTTTATTTTCATTATTAATGTTAATTTACCTTTTTTTTCTGTCTGTTATCATGCAAGTCAGCAATACATAACAGTCAATCAACAGCTCAGCAACGCAACAGCCTTTATAAGCGCTTCCTGAAGCAGGCATGTATGGAGACCAAGAAGGTCACAGGACAACAATTCAAGTCACATTCCGTGCAAATAAACTGTTATGATACCAACAAAAAGCTGCTCTCTGCAGCAGTACCGATCAATGCATATTCAATCAGAATCATCTGATGTGGATAATTATCCATTGAATGACTTACCCAGATACCTCAAATTACAGTGTTGCAGATCTCCATCTATACCTCCCTCCATCTACATTTTATACATGGTTGGGGGAGGGATCCAGAAATCAAGACCTTAGAAAACAAGTCCATCAATTTTGCAACATGAAGGGAATTTGTCAAGTTCAGGTTGATGTTTTGCATATTTAATGACATGGATGTGATGTCACTTTCACCCCAATCATATCTGGTCAGGTTCTCCTGCTGTCAGACCGTTTTCTGATCTTCAAATGATCCCACAGCACGTACATAGCACACTTTTCCAAGTTCTGGACAGTAACTCTGACCAGCAAGCAAAAACATGGGCAGCTGATTTCAGCTTCTGTGCTCGAGGGGGGAAAGCTACATGTGCAGTACATTCCTGTTTAAAAACTGTTTGGTAATGGAAGATTCATGTTTAAAATGCACTTACAGAACACTCGGTGCTATCTTGGGACATCGTGAAGAAAGTGAATTGCAGTCTGTGGTTTATGCAAACATCACAGTATTACTGATAATAAGGGTAGTAATTACAAAATAAATATTCAAACAAAAAAAAGTTTAATCTCGCTGTTCCTCTGATCTGACATGTAATCTGACCTTGTAAAAATGGCAAGACAATTCCATATTCAAGTAAATATTTGGAAAGATGTAACAAATGAATGTAAGCAAAAACTTTCCATTTTCTAGTCATTCAGGAAGTATTTGAGAAACAGGAAAACTCCAAGGAATTTAAGAATTATTAATGAAAGCTTCTGGGAATTTTCAAAGTCATAAAATTTATTAATAATAATAATAACAATAATAATAAGATATGGAAATAAACTGAAAATTTCCAAAATCACAGGTTAGCCTTAAGAAAAAAATGTTGAGAAAAGATACACAACAATAAACAAAATCAAGTATTATAAATATAAAAACTAAACACATGGGAATAACCTGAATTCTCAAAGTCGCAGGTTAGCCTTTAGCAAGAAATTATATGTTGGTGGAGGGGGTGGAGCATAATCATGGCTAAAACAAGTTTTAATGCAAATTCATTTTAATTTCTACTCCGAACTTTGCATTAATAAATAAAATATTGGCTATACTTGTCTTTTTTTTTTTTTTTAAAGAAAACTGTATTAGTACAAAACTAAATATATGCAAGCTTGATAGTTTGTATAAATTGTGCGGAACTACTAATTAGTTGACAGAAAATTTTCCAAAATTCCACGTCTGAAGTTCCCACAGAAAGTTTCCAAAAATGTAAAAAAATTTCACCCCTCATCCTAAACACACATTCAGTAACTCAGCCATTAATGTAGACAAACTGAGCCAAGAACAACATTTAAATGATGTCAACATTTTAAAAATTTAAAAACAAACAAAAGCGAAAAATAGTTGGAGGTGGGTGTTCCGACAATGACAACAACATCCCGAACTCAGTAATTTCACATACACCCACACTACCCCTGGCCTTCAGTTATATTCAAATGTCAGTATGGTGCTTTTGCAAGGGCTTGTATAACCAGATCAGTTTCACATTCCCCAACCTTCACGCTGTACATATCCACACAGCACTGCTCATGTTACAGAGCAGCAAGGAGAACCAGGCCCAGACGGTTCTCCTATAACTGCTAAATCACCATGGACAAGCCAGGAAGGTGCGAGAGAGCGAGATAGAGCACACGAGAGAGTGTGTGATAGGTCAGAAGGATTGCAGGCTCAGCATTAACCCTGCTCTCTGCATAACCAAGCAAGATAAGCTACTGAGATTATATCGTAAATAAAGTCCTTGCCTCAACATGCCCACAGTTTAAAAAATAAATTAATTAAAAATTCAACTAGAAAAAGAGCGTGCTGACAAGAAAACCTTCAGGCTCAAGTCAGCATTGACACTCATATGTTGTTCAATTCTTTTGTTTCTCTCTGACAATCCAGCTATAGCAGGTCTTGGCAAACCTCCAGAAAGATTAGAAACTACCACCAATGATTAACAAATGGGTTGTACGAGAAGCATACGGCAAGACAGCACAGATACCTAGCAAACATTTGTAAACAATAAATTCGTCATATAACTCCTGTTTTCTTTAAAGGGAATAAAGGATAAAAATAAAGTGCTACATTATGCTAAAAACAGTGATGAGCATGCTACAGGCCGAATAAAAGAACAGGGATCCCTCACTTTCCCTGGTTAATTGGGACCGAGATCCCCCCACAACCACTGAAAACTACAAAGTAGGACCCCCCCACACGTATTGTGCATGTATAATAATATGAATAAATACATTCAATGCTATAAATGCTTATAATAACAAACAAAAAAAAATAAGATGTAAAAATATAAATACACATACAGATGGTATTACATGAGAAAACATGTAAGTAGTTTTGATGAGAGATTTGGGGGGGGGGGTATGTTGGTTTAGGTTTTGTTTTTTTTCATAATTGGTCTTGTTTTCGTTTCATTTTCCCTCATTTCCCCCCCTATTCTGCCTTCATTTAAAAAAAAAAAAAAAAAAGAATATTTATTTTAAACGCGATGCACTGAAGCCGCATAAATTGAAGGGTGAAGTAGCAAGGGATCCCTGTAATGTGGTTCAACTACAATTTTATTGAAGTTCAACTGTTTCCAAGTTTTTGTTTTTTATAATATATATATATATATATATATATATATATATATATTAAAAGAACCAAATACCATCAAAACCCAAGTGAAGCAAACTAATTAAGACCGTATTATCATCATTCGGGATAGATTAACCAAAGAACTTCAAACGCTAGATATTGGTGTCAACAGGTCGTAAGTTAGAGGGATTCGGAGTTTTATGTCCAAATACCGGCATTACTGCTGTCCTAGTCAGGTGACTCGCTGAGTAATAAGCGAGTGTCAGAGTCATGAGACCGGAAGACTTTTTGAAAGTCTCACGTTAATCACCAAGATAAAGCACTGTGGCGGGTCTCCTCCTGAGAGTTCGGATTAACCTTCTTAAATTTACAGTTCCACTGATATAGCTCTTTAAGAGCAATGACCTCCATTCTGTAATGAACACAACACTCAAGAATGATCGCCACCATGTTTGTTAATGTGATGTGCTTTAAGGGGGAGTGGCTGAGAGAGGTTTAAACACGTTACGACACGCAATACTTTTTCCACCTAATCGCTGTCTCTATTCATATGTGACTCCATGCGTGCAAGGGAATAGATAAAATATACTGAGAGATTTCCTTCCGGCTTTTTTCCCCCCATTATCAGTGGTCGCCACAGCGAATGATTCACACATTTGATTAGGCATAGGTTTCTACGTCGGATGCCCTTTCTGACACAGCCCTTTAGTAAGGGACAGAAACACGCTGACGGCTTTGCAGCCTACTCTTTACGAAAGTCAGCAATGGTTCTTTGGACATCCCACCACAGCCAGTGAGAGATATGGCCAGCCTTTGAGAACCCAGTTAGCTGCATTGGGGGGGGGCATTGACAACCTTGTGGAGAGTGGAACTGGAACCCCCAACCTTAGGATCAGCGATCCAGCACCCTATACCATCAGGCCACCACTGGCCGAGATAAAATATTATAACGTAATATAATAAGAAAAAAATAAGACGGTAATCCAGGCTTTATGTGCAACTTGTGCAACTGTTAAACTAAGACACTGAAGATGAAGAATTTGGTTGCTTTGTGGAAGAGGAATTAACAGAAAAATTGAGTTTACTGTTTTATGTTAAGAGCTGAACACTATTTAGTTATTTTGAAGTGTATTCATTTTATATTTTATTGTTATTGAAAAATGATTTGAGTTACTGTGAATGAGTTGAATCAAGTTTGACTTATCTGTCTTGTGTTTCGCTTAATACGCCTTATAATCTGGCGCGCCCTATGGCCCAGAAAATACGGTGCCCTCTATTACAAAAAGAGGTTTCTTTTCCTAGAATTCATTTTTAATTACAATTTTTAAGTTTTTGAGGCAGCTTACTTGATTGATAACCTAATGCAGCGGTGAGGGAGGGCACAAACCAGTGTCTCTCCCTCACGCCGGTCCCAAGCCCGGGTAAATGCAGAGGGTTGTGTCAGGAAGGGCATATGCCAAACTTTATTTATGCAAATCACAAACATTACTTTCATACCGGATCGGTCGAGGCCCGGGTTAACAACGACCGCCATCAGTGCTGTTAACCAACAGGGTGCTGATGGAAATTGGACTACTGTTGGTCAAAGAAGGGAGGTGGAAGGCATGTCCGTAGGCGGAGAGAGAAGAAAAAAAGCATGAACCTAGGACTGAGAGTAGGGACTTTGAATGTTGGAACTATGAAAGGAAAAGATAGAGAGCTGGCTGACATGATGCAGAGGAGGAAGGTGGACATACTGTGTCCTGTGTTCAGGAGACCAGGTGGAAAGGTAGCAAGGCTAGAAGCATAAGAGCAAGGTTTAAGCTGTTTTATCATGGTGTGGATGGGAAGAGAAATGGGGTATGAGTCATCTTGAAGGAGGGGTTTGTCAGGAATGTTCTAGAAGTTAAAAGAGTGTCAGACAGAGTGATGAGTCTCAAGTTAGAAATTGAAGGCGTGATGTTCAATGTTGTTAGTGCTCATGCCTCACAGACAGGATGTGAGCAAGAACAGAATGAGAGATTCTGGAGTGAGTTAGATGAAGTGATGCAGAGTACCCTCAGAGGTGAAAGAGTGGTCATTGGGGCAGACCTCAATGGACATGTTGGTGCAGGCAACAGAGGGGACGAGGAAGTGATGGGCAGGTTTGGTATCCAGAGCGGAACGCAGAAGGACAGATGTTGATAGATTTTGCAAAAAGGATGGAAATGGCTGTGGTAAATACTTTCTTCCAGAAGAGACAGGAGCATAGGGTGACTTATAAAAGCAAAAGGTAGAAGCACACAGGTAGACTACATCTTGTGTAGACGATGAAGTTTGAAGGAAGTCAGTGACTGCAAAGTAGTAGCAGGTGAGAGTGTTGCCAAAACGCATAGGATGGTGGTGTGCATGATGAAGCTGATGGTGAGGAACGTGAAGAAGGCAAAGGCAGAGCAGAAGACAAAGTGGTGGAAGCTGAAAAAGGAAGAGTGTTGCGTTGTCTTCAAGGAGTTGAAATAGGCTTTGGGTGGTCAGGAAGTGCTTCCAGATGACTGGACAACCATAGCAAATGTGATCAGGGAGACAGGTAGAAGAGTTTTTGGTGTGTCCTCTGGAAGAACAGTAGACAAAGAGACTTGGTGATGGAAGGAGGAAGTGCAGGAGTGTGTACAAAAGAAGAGGTGAGCTAAGAAAAAGTGGGACATAGAGAGGACCGAAAATAGTAAACTGGAGTGCAGGGAAACAACATAAGGCAAAATTAAGTGGGGTCAAAGGCCAAACAGAGGGCGTATGATGACTTGTATGCTAGGTTGGACAGTAAGGAGGGATAAAATGATTTATTCAGGTTGGCACAGCAGAGAAATAGAGATGGGAAGGATGTGCAGCAAGTTAGAGTGATTAAGGACAGGGAGGGAAATGTACCGACTGATGACAAGTGTGCTGGGAAGATGGAAAGAGTATTTTGAAGAGCTGATGAATGAGGAAAATGAGAGAGAAAAAAGAGAAGAAGAGGTGACTGTTGAGGACCAGGAAGTAGCAAAGATTACTAAGGGTGAAGTGAGGAGGGCATTGAAGAGGATGAAGAGTGGAAAGGCAGTTGGTCCTGATGATATACCTGTGGAGGTATGGAAGTTTCTAGGAGAGATTTCCTGACAAGAACATTCAACGAGGTCGTAGAGAGTGAGAGGATGCCGGAGGAATGGAAAAGTGTGCTGGTGCCCATTTTTAAGAACAAGGGAGACGTGCAGAGTTGTGGCAACTACAGAGGGATAAAGTTGATGAGCCATACGATGAAGTTATGGGAAAGAATAGTGGAAGCTAAACTAAGGGCAGATGTCGGCGTTTGTGAACAACAGTTTGGTTTCATGCCAAGAAAGAGCACCACTGATGCAGTGTTTGCTTTGAGGATGTTAACAGAAGTACAGAGAAGGTCAGAGGGAACCTCATTGTGCCTTTGTGGATCTGGAGAAAGCATACGACAGGGTGCCAAGAGAAGAACTGTGGTATTGTATGAGGAAGTCTGGAGTGGCAGAGATGTATGTTAGAGTGGTGCAGGACATGTATGAGAGATGTAAGACAGTGGTGAGGTGTGCTGTTGGCGTAACCGAAGAATTCAAGGTGGAGGTGGGACTGCATCAAGGGTCAGCTCTGAGCCCCCTCTTTGCTATGGTGATGGACAGGCTGACAGACGAGGTTCGACAAGAATCTCCATTGACTATGATGTTTGCAGATGACATTGTGATCTGTAATGAGAGCAGAGAACAAGTGGAGGAAACTCTAGAGAGGTGGAGGTATGCCCTGGAAAGGAGAGGAATGAAGGTTAGCCTCAGAAAATCAGAATACATGTGTGTGAACGAGAGGACCCAAGAGGAACGGTGAGGTTACAGGGAGCAGAGATAAGGAAGTATACAGAGCAATGTAGAGTGTGGAAAAGAGGTGAAAAAGCGTGTGCAGGCAGGTTGGAATGGTTGGAGAAAAGTGTCCAGGGTGATGTGCAATAGGAGAGTATCGGTAAGAATGAAAGGAAAAGTGTACAAGACGGTGGTAAGGCCAGCGATGTTGTCTGGTTTAGAAACAGTGGCGCTGAGGAAAAGACAGGAGGCAGAGCTGGAGGTAGCGGATATGAAAATGTTGAGGTTCTCTTTGGGAGTAGCAAGGATGAATCAGATCAGGAATTAGTACATCAGAGGGACAGCTCATGTAAGATGTTTTGAAGACAAAGTCAGAGAGGCTAGGTTGAGATGGTTTGGACATGTACAGAGAAGGGATAGTCTCTCACTGTCTATGGTGAGAGGCATGTAAAAGAACCATTGCTGACTTTCGTAAAGAGTAGGCTGCAAAGCCGTCGGCGTGTTTCTGTCCCTTGCTAAAAGGGTTGTGATAGGAAGGGCATCCGATATAAAAACCCATGCCAAATCAAATGTGCGAATCAGATGATTTGCTGTGGCGACTCCTGCGAACGGGAAAAAGCCGAAAAGAAAAGAAGAGGAGAGGAGAGGAGATTCTTCAAGTAAAACCTGGCCCTTGAAAACCTCATAAATGCATTTTTTTAAAGAAATCGATGGAAACATCACTTTACCATCATTGCAAACAAATACCATAGGTCGGCAAATGATTTGCATTCAGCCATAACGCGAGTAAACGCCATACTATATAAAGTCAGTCAGCCATTAATCATCACGCAAACTGTAACATCACAAATCTGACTTCAACGGCTTTAAAGTCTCTTTCAAAAAAATTTGTGTGAATTTAGCTAATTTTATTGCATGGAATTACACAATTATTGCGAGATCAAAAAAAAAATCCTCGTACGATATTCCTGTAATACTCAATTGATGTACCACCAGAGTACAGCTCAACCAAACAGAGTTGCAAAAATGTACAATACATTCAAGTATATTGGGAAGTCATGTGGGTTCAATGTAGAGTAATCATAAGACTACTGTAAAGAAACAATTCAGAAGGCATCAGATGAACCCAAAACATATATGGAAAACATGTCTGTCGAAATATAACCATAGGAAGTTGAAAGGAATCAAACCTAGGAAATTTACCTGATGTCTTGAATCATCAGTAACCAAAAATAAATATATTTTCAGTTCAAACCCCACAACAATGGCCAATGATGTTATTTTCCATAACACAGCTGGTGCTTTTCTAACTTGGAATTCTTCAATGTAAAAATATTACATTTATGATACGCAATAAATAAAATGTAATAATTTTATACAATATACTTTAAAACATCCAATGGCATTTCTTCTCTGTTGTTTTCCCCATGGTTAGGTCACAGTTTCCGCCACCTGATGACGCAAGAGCAATGTGATGAAGCTGTACGTGACAATGACAGCTGCTCCTTCACAGACCACAGTGCAACTCATAATTCTATAATCAAACCTGAATTACTGCAAGTGGATGTAAGCAAGTGTCAGCAAAGCAAAAGAAGGAAGAACCAGGCTGGCCTGATGGGAAACTGATAACCCAGGGAATGAAATTGGACCCAGCAAAGAAAACATTTCAAAAGAACTGAACCAGAGATGATCAACATTTGAACTGGTTATAGTGCCAAAGCGACAGGATCTGCTACAGAGATTATCTTGGCCGATCCTATCCTATCACTAATTCACCAGAAGGTTGTATCTGAAAAGGAAAAGACTCTCTTTAAATCATTTGTATTTTATTTACATGGAGTCTTTATGGGGGGGGGGGGGGGGGGGGGGGGGGAAGGGAGGAAAAGTAATGGCTGGTTAGCAGTTAAAGTGTCCAGTTCAAACCAGTGGCAGTTCAGAGTCCATGATGCTAGTCAAAAAAAATTGGCAAGGTGATATGAAATCACTTCAAATCGATGGGTCTTGTTTATAAACATGAATCATTGGAGTTATTCTTTAATTTTGTAATTAATGATTAAACATTAACCATTCTTACCATGCAGTCTTGTCAACTGCTTATCCAGGTGATCCACTTTATATGCAAGGATAGTACTCATTTTTAATTTAATACCCAGCTATAGATGATAAAAGGCAATTTGACTACACTTATTTCTCCAATTTCTATTTTAAGGGAAGAAAGTACTCAAATTAAATGAGCTGTGCATAACCAATGTAAAAAGAGAAGAAGAAGAAAAAAAAATCATGCTTCATCATATCCTTTAGAGCGAGTTGAATGGTGAGAGCTGGAGGCCTGCTGTGGCTTTAACTCAAAGACTGCCTCGTAAGCAAGTAGGAGTCAGTGTGGAGCTTTAAAAAAATCTGACAATGGACCTGTTCATGAGGCCATAGAACTCATTTCTCTCCCAGAGTTCACGTCAAACATTTCTCCTTGCTTTTAACAGAAATTTCCAGAAGGATAAAAGTTAGCTAACTTATCAACGTTGTTATTATTTACCTCAAAACTGCTAATCAGATACGACTTGCAAAACCTACCTGCTTTATCAACCTTGGTTATTTATTAACTCCAAACAAATCATTATTTATATTCAGTACTACTTTGTAGAAGCACTGACAAAAAAAATAACACTTAATTTGCTCACTATTTATATAAAACCTTATCGTATGCGAAGTAGATGCATGCATCCGTTTAGTAGACTAGATTACACCCGCTGTACACCCCTCCCCCCAAAAGTAGACACGTCTCCCCAATTTTTATACACATTTAAAAAAAAAAAACAGAGACGGGTACGATATATGTGACGGGTACAAAATACACCAATTTGTGATTTATTTCAATGAATCCTCTTCGCTAGTTACCCTCAAGGCATGTCACCTGGCTAGTCTGGTTAGCATAAAAAAAAAGGCATTTCGGACATACAAGAAAAAAGACAACTATAAAGCATATAATTTAATCGACCACTGGAGTAATACTATTTATAAAAAGTTTGTTGTGTGTACATAACTTGTACTGAAATGCCAAACACGAGTTTCAACCTCGGCTAGTCTGCCTTCCCCCCATGAAATCTGTTAGCCAACACTGCCTCAACGACGCTGAACAAGGATATAATAATTTGGATTCATCTCAAAAGGACTGCTTTTATTTTATAAACAAAAAAAGAGAACCTCTCTAGAGTATAGCCGTATTTATTTTCATCCCTGCGCAGCACATATATACACAGGGACCCAGTCCAACACGGGTTCAGGTTTATTTTACAAGCTAGAACTATTAGCATAGATGTTTGAAAATTATGTTCATCGTGCATGGGTTGATGCTATATAATGAAACATTTCTCCTTGTTTATTCAGTCATGGGTATATATTTCACTTTAAAAAAACACACACTCCAGATAACGAACAGATGGGGGAAATCTTGGCTGTAAACCTGAATCATCTGGCTAACTCGCTGAATACAATCGGACAACTTCGTGTTGTACAATAATGTGTAATAAACACCACAATCGTGACAACTTTATCATAATTACCTGCTCATGTTACTGTTCCTAGTAATGTCAAGTCGTGTATAATGTAATATTTACGGGAAAAAGAAGAATGCTGGTTTGGATTGAAACGCTAGCTGGGTGTTGAATCTTTATATATAGAGATAGACATAATATTAAAAAAAACGAATATATTTTATTTACATATCTTGAGAATAATTGATACAAATTAGCAAGTAAAAATATAAAAACGGTTTATTTAAGGATTTGCAGGGTTTTTTTTTTTTTTTTTTGCTAATATTAAGAATGTAGAGTTGGCAGGAGCCGAAGAGTCGCGACTTTTATTTTGGTTAGACTTCAGAAATCTATAAGCATAACGGTATATTTTATTAAAGATACATGAAAATTGGGGCAGAATTGCGTAGTAAAGGGTTTTTGCGATGTCATGTAAAATAATTTTACAACACTGGGGGGGTTTTCTCCACCTTTAAGGCCACCTTAGATAATATAGTGCGTGGCACTGCTGTCTCTTCATCCAACTCGGGAGAAGTTTCTCAGGCGACAGTGTCGTGATTCAGATCATTTTCGACTTACCTTACAGTTTTGGTAATTTTCTAGCGCTCGTATGGCTGTCTCGGTGAGTTTTACGTGCAAAACGGTGATTCTGTCGGCATTTCGGCCGCAATTGAGTCCATATCTCCCGTCCTCGGAGAGCGCGGCCATCTTTACCAGCCTGCCACCATCGTCCCTCTGACGTAGAGGCTAAATCACCCAGCTCTTCTTTCTTTCTCTCTCTCTCCCTCGCGCTCTCTCTCTCTCTCTCGCTCTCTCTCTCTCTCTGAAGGAGGAGCTCACAATTCTGTTTTTGCCTTTTTTTTATTTTACCCAAATCCCTTATTTTACGTTACAGATAAAAAAAAACACATATACAACTGTATCTCCGGGGCTCTCCGATTATCTTGATTGTCTTGATCATTTTCGAAATCCGTGCTGTAATATAAACGAGAGAACATCATGTTATCATGACCGTCTTTAGGGTTGCCAGATATTTTCTGGGACCAATACTTTAATGCATTGTCCAGAAACTCACTGGATGTCACCACGTGACATCAGAAAAAAAAAATCAATTTTTTTTCATGATCAAGTGCATAAAAGAAAACTTTCCTGAAGATTAAGGTGAAAGGAGAAAATCGAAATATGCCTATATCGGGTTGTATGACCAAGTCCCATCAGGTCCGAGTTTGGAGTCTCATGTTCGCCAAGGCCATTTCAATGTGATATTTGCTTCAAATTTTGTTATTTTGGTTGCATGGTTTGTGAAGCCATTGCAGAACATTCAAAAGTTTGAAATTCCTGTACATGTTGCCAAATGAGGTGATGGGTTCTTCTCAAACAGTCCTCACATGGTGCGGGAAGGTCATTTTGCTTGCAAAGCGTTTTTTTGTTTTTGTTTTTGTTTTTTCTTTTGCAATGAAAATCAACAAGTTGGAGACTCCTATATATGGCGCAGTGGTGGTCTAGTAGTGGATAGGGTGCAGGATCGCTGATCCTAAGGTTGGGGGTTCGAGTCCCCATAGGGTTGTTACTGTCCCCCAGTGCAGCTAACTGGGTTATCAAAGGCGGGCCATGTCTGTCACTGTCTATGGTGAGAGGCATGTAAAAGAACCATTGCTGGCTTTCGTAAAGAGTAGGCTGCAAAGCCGTCAGCGTGTTTCTGTCCATTGTTAAAGGGTTGTGACAGGAAGGGCATCCGATGTAAAAACCTATGCCAAATCAAATGTGCGAATCAGATGATTCGCTGTGGCGACTCCCGAGAAAAGGGAAAAAGCCGAAAGGATGAAAGAAAGAAAAGACTCCTGTATATGTTGTGATTGCTTGTATTTTATTCGCATTTTGTTCACACTGAGAGAGAGAGAGAGAGAGAGATTTCCTTTCGGCTCTTTCCCTTTATCAGGGGCCCCCACAGCGAATGATTCGCACGTTTGATTTGGCATAGGTTTTTAGGTCGGATGCCCTTCCAGACAAAACCCTTTTAGCAAGGGACAGAAACACGCTAACGGCTTTGCAGCGACTCTTTTTACGAAAGTCAGCAATAATTCTTTTTCATGCCTCACACCATAGACAGTGAGAGACATAGCCGGTCTTTGATAACCCAGTTAGCTGCACTGAGGTGACAGTGTAACGCGAATAAAAACACGTCTGATTTAAAACTGGAGAGTCAGTTTTTTCGGCAAATATCTGCAAACTGATTGTAAGTTACTCGGTAAACAGTCACAACTCAAGCGCAAATTGTTGCATGACTTTCTTGTGACTTTTGTTCAATACTAAATGTATTTAAGCTGCAAAATATATATGCTTGCATGTAGGGTTATGAAACTTCATGATACAAATCACAAAATCCACAGAAAAATAAAAGAAAACTACACAAAAATTCATGTCACTGGGTTTTTTTAATCGCAGCTCAAGCGTGATCACCTCCTAAGAACTTCATTTTGTTATTGGTATATAACCAAGAAGGGTTTGAGTGTGAATTTGAAAGGTTGTGTATGTGCGTAATGGACTGTGATGGTGTAGTAAGCTGTTCAGGGTGTAACCTGCCTTTACCCATTTATACGACCCTAATTGGATTAAGTGGTTCGGCAAATCAGTGCAAATTAACACATTTAATGTTGTGGCAAGTACTGTAAACAAGCACTATTCTTAAATTTGAGGTAAATGAAAATTATAAACCAAAATATTCCAATAAAAAGACATTTGCATGCAGACGGGTTATGTGACAGTCCATTTACATTACACCGCGAGTATATTTGGAACTGTATGTCATTGCAGGTTGAATGTTAAAGTAGGATCATTAGTCACATAGCCTTGTGGCTCGCTTTATTTGCATATGCTATAGTTTCTTCTGTATTAGTGATAGGAATTAATAGGCTGGTTTTCCACCTTTGGCTCACATTTGGAATTTTTGTACTATCTGTAGCCTTGTGGAAGAGTTGTGAGAAAATCCTTGTAGCAAATAAATTTTTCTAGTACAACTGAAGTCGGTTTTAAAAATTAAAATGCAGTTTTTGATGTCAGACACAGGATAAAGTGCCACATCTGCTCTGGAAAGTGTTGCGTTTCAGGCTTTTGGATGACAGATGTTAAGGTAGACCTCCAGGGCATTTTTATACTCACATACACATCTGCACTATCTCACTAAGCCAGTCCTGGCAGTGTGCTCATGTTTTGGTGTGGTGCAATGAATGGTCTGAGACTGGGTGTGGGGGGAGGCTGCATGAATCCACCAGATTAGGCCAAGTTTACAAAAACAAGCTGCCACACCCGAAGCTCACTATGTGTGCATACACACAAGGAGCTGACAAACTCATGTGAATGTTCTGTGTGACATGTAGCAGAGTATGACAAAGAGGATTTAGATTTGAAAAGCACTACAGGAGTTGCAAGGCAAGGCTTTGTACCTTACATATCAAGTGATTCTTCCAATGATGTTCTTCTAGTGAGCTGTAGCAATGGCAAGCGTTGGTTATTTAAATAAGGGATGCACAACTTGTTATGATTGTGGCAACAACCCTCAGCAAACACTGAATGAAGGTGAAGTCCACCATGAACAACTTTCCAATTCATCGCAGGACCAACACACACAACCATCCATACTCACATTCATGGTTTTAGAACATTTGCTCACAAGACAAAGGCTTACAGGACAAATGCTCACAACCTAAATGAAAAAAAAGATACTTGCTCACAACATAAAACATTTTGTTCAATTTTAACCCTAACCCTAACCATAACTCTAAACCCTAACCCTAAACCCTAATATATAATGAGTTAATTTAGCATTATGTATTTATAAGAATAAATCATTTTTATCACATATTGTGATCTTTTTGTATTATGCATTTATTAGAACAAAGATGTTGTGAGCAAATGTCTGTTTTTTTTTTCATTAAGGTTGTGAGCATTTGTTCTGTGAGTAATTGTGCTGTGAGCAAATGTCCCCGCACCACATTCACATATAGGGGCAATCTGGAACAGCCGATTAGTCTGATGTGCATGCCTAGGAACTGTGCAAGAACCCCAGCACAGGAAAAACATGCAAACTCCATATAGAAACATCCTCACCAAGTCCAAGACTCAAACCCAGGACCTTCTCATTGCAAGGTGTATATGCAAAGCACTTACACCATAAGTCACCCTGGTACAAAACCAAACAAACAAAATTTGGTCATGAAATATATACTAGTCCTTCTAAAAAAATTAGCATATTGTGATAAAGTTCATTATTTTCTGTAATGTACTGATAAACATTAAACTTTCATATATTTTAAATTCATTGCACACCAACTGAAATATTTCAGGTCTTTTATTGTTTTAATACTGATGATTTTGGCATACAGCTCATGAAAACCCCAAATTCCTATCTCAAAAAAAAAAAAATTAGCATATCATGAAAAGGGACTCAAAATGAGCTATTAACCTAATCATCTGAATCAACCAATTAACTCTAAACACCTGCAAAAGATTCCTGAGGCTTTTAAAAACTCCCAGCCTGATTCATTACTCAAAACCACAATCCTGGGTAAGACTGCTGTCCAGAAGGGCATCAGTGACACCCTCAAGCAAGAGTGTAAGACACAAAGAAATCTCTGAGTGAATAGGCTGTTCCCAGAGTGCTGCACAACCAGAAGAGGTGATCAGGCCCTGAGGAAGATTGTGGAGAAGGGCCGATTCCAGACCTTGGGGGACCTGTGGAAGCAGTGGACTGAGTCTGGAGTAGAAACGTGTTTGGCTACAGGTGCCGCATTCCCCAGGTCAAGCCACTTTTGAACCAGAAACAGCAGCAGAAGCGCCTGACCTGGGCTGCAGAGAAGCAGCACTGGACTGTTGCTCAGTGGTCCAAAGTACTTTTTTCGGATGAAAGCATGAAAGTAAATTTTGCATGTCATTCGGAAATCAAGGAGCCAGAGTCTGGAGGAAGACTGGGGAGAAGAAAATGCCTGAAGTCCAGTGTCAAGTACCCACAGTCAGTGATGGTCTGGGGTGCTATGTCAGCTGCTGGTGTTGGTCCACTGTGTTTTATCAAGGGCAGGGTCAATGCAGCTAGCTATCAGGAGATTTTGGAGCACTTCATGCTTCCATCTGCTGAAAAGCTTTATGGAGATGAAGATTTCATTTTTCAGCACGACCTGGCACCTGCTCACAGTGCCAAAACCACTGGGAAATGGTTTACTGACCATGGTATTACTGTGCTCAATTGGCCTGCCAACTCTCCTGACCTGAACCCCATAGAGAATCTGTGGGATATTGTGAAGAGAAAGTTGAGACATCAGACCCAACACTGTGGATGAGCTTAAGGCTGCTATCGAAGCATCCTGGGCCTCCATAACACCTCAGCAGTGCCACAGGCTGATTGCCTCCATGCCATGCCGCATTGAAGCAGTCATTTCTGCAAAAGGATTCCTGACCAAGTATTGAGTGCATAACTGAATATCATTTTTTGAAGGTTGACTTTTTTTTTTTTTTTTTGTACTAAAAACTTATTTATTTTTGTTTAAATTGGTCGGATGAAATATATGCTAATTTTTTTGAGAATTTTGGGTTTTCATGAGCTGTATGCCAAAATCATCAGTATTAAAACAATAAAAGTCCTGAAATATTTCAGTTGTGTGCAATGAATCTAAAATATATGAAAGTTTTAATTTTTATCAGTATATTACAGAAAATAATTAACTTTATCACAATATGCTAATTTTTTTTTAGAAGGACTAGTATTATGTCTGTAGGGGGTTCAGCGGGGTACCCTAGTCTTCTTCCCATAGTCCAAAGACATGCATGTTTGGTCAAGTGGCTAAACATAAGTAAACTAGTGTGTTTGTTAGCCTGGTGATCTGTCCCTGCCTCTCATCCAAACTCAGCCGAGATCAACTACAGCCCCAAAAGCATGAAAGTACAAAGACTCTGTTAAAGCGAAAGTGAGCATTGCACTCAACACTCTCTCTACTTCTAGGGTCTATCGTTTTAACTGACCTTTTATGATGCTTTTGGGTAACTCCATGCTCTTTTGTTTATTTGGCCTTTGCATGGGTGTTGCAGTATTGAACTCCTGATAGCGTGTTAAAATCTCTCCTGTACATCATAGAAGAGCATGAGCGTTTTGATTAGTTCTTGGTTTTCTTTTTATATTCACATCCATCAGTAGAACAATAGCTGAGGACTGACAAGATTCAGACATGTCAGAGCTGATTATACTTTTTCTCTCGAGGACCTCGTCTTTGTTGACACAAGTGTGGTCACTAGTGTACTGAGCTGTTGTGAGATTGTCCTTCACTAATCCTGCCTGCTGGGGGAGGCGTCTGAGAAGTGGATGGAATTCATTCCCCGAGATGAGATTATTCAGTCAGAGTTAACAAGAAATCAGACAGGCAACAGCACTCAATCACTCACTCGTTTGCCGTACCACTTAATCCTATCAGAGGCTCGGCTCGGCTGGATCTTAAATCAGTCAACTCTATACAAAGATGAGGTACATCCTGAAGAACTCACCAGTCCATTGCATTGTCAACAAACATATAACCATTTACACTCACACCTAGGGGCAAGCTGCAATGTCCAATTAGCCTAACGTGAATGTCTTTGTACTGTTGGAGAAAATCAGAGTACCTCAAGGAAATGCTTACAGGTACAAGGAAAACTTGCAAACTCCAGACACACATATGCACACACACATAAAAAAACATTGCCCTCGCCAAGCAAAGGATTCGGACCGTGGACTGGATTAACCACTATGCCAGTCTTTGTATCTTTAATTCCCATGGAATGCATTGCGTAAGCACTGCATCAAACGTTGCGTCATGTGTTGTGTCTAAACGTCATTCAGTCCACACCGGACATGTCGCACATGTGTTTCCTTCCTTGTTACTACCAAGAGGAACACATTGCAGAGGACTCCTGTTGCCCATTACCTCTGTAGTTTCCGTTATAAATGACTCTTAGTTTGTAAATCATTTTGGTTCACACAATTGTATAACAGGATACAAGAACATAAAAAGGAAATCTGCCCTATATTCCACCAAAGCAATTACACAATTCCAACTATAGTTTGATGTTTTTTTTTTTTTGTTTTTAAATTAAACCCTCATGAATATGGTATGAATACATTGGACTTTATATAAAGTTATCTGAAACCAAAATATACACATTAAGTCACAGAGGCAAGCTAGCTGTATTACAAAAAACTGTTATATATTTATTCATTATTTTTTAGTTGCTTAATCCTAATTAGGGTTGCGAAGAGGCTGGCACCCATCTCAGCCGCCTCTGGACGAGGGCAGAATATACCCTGGACAGCTCTCCAGGCCATCGCAGGGCAAAAACACACTGACGGCTATGTAGCTCCTCTTTATGACAGTCAGCAATGATAATTTTACATGAACCTCTCACCACAGACAGTGAGATACATGGCCAGCCTTTAATAACCCAGTTAGCTTCATTGGGGGGAGGGGAGACACCGGTTACAACATGATGACAGTGGGGCTTGAACTCCCAACTTTGGGATCACCAACTTTGGGTAAGCCAGCACCTTACCACCAGGCCAAACCTGCCCCTGAAAGTATAAATTGTACAACGAAAGGAAGAAGCATGTGCATGCTGATACGGTCTTGTGTGCTATAATATGCTGTGGGACAGAAACACGTGTTTGTTTGGCTGAACAGTTGTCGAGGAGGTGAGAGGGATGCATCTGGAATGGAAGAATGATATGCAAGAGATAGGAAAAAGGCATAAAAATAGAAAAAAGGCTGCACCATATGGTATTCGTAGTGAAACAAACAATATTACTGCCCCTGTGGTGATTTTTTTTTCTTTGTCAGTGGAAATCCCATAAGAACAGAATCTATTCAGTGGAAGATGGATGACTCCCCCTCTTTAATTCCCTATTTATGGAGTGCACAGTGACTCATCGTGACGCACAAATGCATCCCAGGGCTATATATCAGAGTAGCCTTCAAAGCATTGAGATGGAGTTAAGATGAGTTGGACATGTGTGGATGTGTGGTGGCAGTCATATATATATATATATATATATATATATATATGTATATGTATATGTATAAAAGCAGTCAAAATCTGAGTGTGGTTAATGTTTAACCAGCAGAGTCAGCCAGCTAGGGTACCGACTCCATTAAGACCTTATCACATGAAAACACAAATGTTTGAGCTATATCACTTAGCAGACACAGCTGGTGTGGTTGATCACTTGTATTACCAGAGCAAACCCAGTTATTCCTGTTTCTGTTTAAAGGGATAGATACACACCTCTCATAAGTGGAGTCCAATGACTTGTTAACACCTTGAGGATTAACGAAATAAAACTCTTTTGGTTTTTAGTGTCATTAAAACTTGATACAAGCCTTTCAAGTGGTGACAAGCGGCTATCCGGAAATTAATGAGACAGAGTGACAACAAACCCAAAATTATACTGTACACTTAGTATATATTAACTTTCATTCAAAAGTTTTGCAAAATAACAGTCATCACAGTTAAACAGAGGATACACTTGAAGCTATTAATTTAAATGTTGCTCTGCAATGGCTCGGCGAGCAGTTCAGGGTGTACCCCGCCTCGCCCGCAGTCGGCTGAGATGGGTGCCAGCCTCCCCACAATCTTAATTAGGATTGGAAGTTCAGAAAATGAACGAATGAAGGAATTAATTGAAATGTTTGGTTGAAGGTGTCAATCGTTGGGGTTAAACTTTTTGATTTTTGGTATTATATTAAACACCTTACTTTTGAGATGCTAGCATACAGAAATGTTCGTAATTTAAGAAATGTCCCCAAAGCATAGAATGTACTTTTGCTGATTTTAATCTTGAATTAAAAGTTGCCATTGTTTTTCGTCAAGGAGGGATGTACACGACACAGTTGGTGGATACGTATCAATTTAATAGTACAGTATATTTAAAAGAATGACTCGGTACTTCTTGAAATACAACATTAGCTATGTTATCTGCAACATCTTTATAATATTACCATATACTTTATCAGGTTCGACGATGTTTTGCGAATAGTACTGTATGTTTTATGACCTGTGAATTACCCTGTTAGTCAGCAAGATTCCTTTCTTTTGTGTCATCAACGCAACTATTTCGGCTGTCCTGTTTCTGTTTCCACTGCTTAGCAAGCATTCGTATCACCCTTGTAGTTGCCTGTCGCCCGACATTGTCTTCCTATAGAACTCAGTCTCTGAGTGGGTACTTCAGGGACGCCAGGTGACTCCCACCAGTTGTACTCTGGTGAAAGGACACAAGTTGGTCTATGGTTGATCAAATAGCGGTTCAGGTAGCTCTCCTCTAATTCCTGTGCTCGAAACCCCAGCTCCTGGTCCTGTAGGATAAGTAGGGAACATGTCTGAGCCATGGCTAACACTTTGGAGCACATACCTCCATAGAACTCAGAGCTGTAGTAATAGTCACCTTCCCCCTCTGCAACATAAGCCTGTGAGTCTGGATTGCTCTCGTAGGGGTAAGTATACTTTGGTTTTCCATAGAACAAAGGATGTATTGTGGCCGTCAGCTTCCCCAAAATCTCTGTTCCCACTGGGTTTGTGAATTCTTGGTCAACATCAATGCAGTAAACATAATCCACCTCCTGATTTATCTGCTCCTTGATAAGGGTTACGAGCAAAGCCATGCGTCGCAGGCCTAGCCTGTTCCAGCCTGGCATCTCAGCCACAGGGATGACACGCAGCTCCCTATTTAGACCCAACTTTAGTGAAGAACGTACCTCTTGTGGCTTGTCAGTCAAGACATAGTAAGTGACATAGAAATCAAGCAGAAAGTAGACTTCGGCAGAAGACAGGAGGTGTTGTAAGTAATGATTGTAGTTGCCGATTGCCAGGATTGCCAGGCCAGTGCGAGCACCAAGATGGACAAACTTGTCTCTGCGCCAGACTGAGGATTCGGTGTCTCCCCACACCAGAGGCGCACCCCAAGGCGTCATCACAGGAACCTCTTTGCCATGTAGTTCTGATCGTCTTTGTTCAGAGAACAGAGTCAATGCAGCAGACGTCCTCTTCTCTCTTAAAAAGTCTGAAGAAAATTTAAATTATTCATGCATATAGATTCAGTTATCAACTCATCATTGATGAGTCTATATTGCCAAAACAGAAAACTGTAATATATACTGCCGAGTCAAGAAAGTCCCACATTCTAATATTTGTGAATTTCCCACAAGGAATAATAAAGTATATCAGTCTATATTCTGTTTGTTTGGAGCACCCGTAGCATAAGGGGCAGTTCAACATTTTCAACATTTTCCCAAGCGTACAGAGAGTACGCTTTTTTAACCCCTCCCCCCAAAAGCATACAAATAAATGTTGATGATCTCTCGGTAGTATTTTTAAATTTCTGTGATCCTTTTTGCCTTGGCAATGAACATGTTAGTTAAGTCTGCTGAAACTCAGTGTCAGGGCCCAAAGACTGCAACAGGAGTGCGGTAACCACCAATCAGGGCATACATGGACAATCTTACCATTACCACTGAGTCAGTACCAGGAAGCAGGTGGATTCTGCAAGGGCTGGAGGAGCTGTGTGGATGGCCAAGGATGAGGTTTAAGCCGGAGAAATCGCGGTCACTGGTGCTGAAGAGGGGCAAAGTTGTGAACAGGTTCCGCTTCAGCATCGGCGGGGCACCAATCCCAACTGTCTCTGAAAAACCAGTGAAGAGTATTGGCAAGGTGTTCAACAGCAGCCTCAAGGATTCAGCATCCATTCAGGAAACCTGTCAAGAGCTGGAGGGCTGGTTGAGAGCAGTGGACCGGTCTGGACTACCCCGGAAGTTCAAGGCCTGGATTTATCAACATGGCATCCTGCCCGAAGTGCTGTGGCCTCTACTCATCTACCAGGTTCCAATTTCGATCGTGGAGGGCCTAGAGAGGAAGGTTAGCAGTTTCCTCAGGAGGTGGCTGGGTCTGCCTAGGAGTCTTAGCAGCATCGCTCTCTATGGACGCAACACCAAGCCCCAACTGCCCCTGAGATCACTAGAGGAGGAGTTTAAGGTGACAAGGGTAAGAGAAGTGGTGATGTACCGGGACTCCAGCGACCCTAAGGTGGCCCAGGCAGGGGTCAGAGTGAAAACCGGGAGGAAGTGGAGAGCCGATGAAGCTGTCACACAGGCTGAGTTGCAGATACAACACAGAGCCCTGGTCGGAGCAGTGACCCACGGTAGGGCTGGTCTGGGAACATATACAACGCCACAGTATGAGAAGGCCAAGGGGAAGGAGAGACGGCGATTGGTGCAGGAGGAGGTGAGGGCAGAAGTGGAGGAGAGGAGAAGCAGCAGAGCGGACGGCCTGAGGTAGCAGGGCGCTTGGACAAGGTGTGAGCAGGCCATGGAATGAAAAGTCACATGGACAGAGCTCTGGCAGGCAGTGCTGCAGCGAATAAAGTTCCCTGTCCAAGCGATCTATGACATTCTGCCCAGTCCATCAAACCTTTCCATTTGAGGTAGAATAGAGTCTCCCAACTGCCTGCAGTGCCCAGGCAGAGGCACGTTGGAGCACATTCTGAGCTGCTGTCGAGTAACCCTTTGGCAGAGGCGGTACACCTGGCGCCACAACCAGGTTCTGAAACCCATTGTGGAAGTCATCAACATGGGAATCAGCAAAAGAAGCAGACAGTCCTGCCACACCACTCAGTTGATCACCTTTGTAAAGGCGGTTGAGAGGTTGGGAAAAACTGCAGGACCCAGGAACCCATCGGGGCTACTGGCAACCGCAAAAGACTGGCAGCTGTCTGTTGACCTGGAGAAACAATTCAAGTGTCCCCAGTGTATTGTCTCAACCACCCTGAGGCCAGACATCCTCCTGGTGTCAGAGGAGACAAAGAGCATCATCTTGATGGAGCTCACCGTGCCATGGGAGGACCGACTGGATGAGGCCCATGAGAGAAAGAGGACCAAATATGAAGATCTGGTCGTAGGCTGCCGTAAGCAGGGCTGGAAGGCACAGTGTATGCCTATCGAGGTTGGCTGCAGAGGGTTCGCAGGCCAATCACTCTATAAAACCTTGAGTGTGCTGGGCATTACGGGGATGGAGAGGAGAAGAGCCATCAAGAGGATCACGGAGGAAGCAGAGAAAGCCTTGAGATGGCTGTGGATTAGGAGAGGAGATCCATGGGGATAGCAAAAGCCACCGGAACACAAGCCGGGTCTGATCAACCATGGCTGGGTCGTCTGGGCGAGGGTGTCTAATGTTAAAAACCCAAAACATCCAAGGACCTCAGGTTACATCACTGAAGATGTGTTCAGGAGCATCCTAGAGATGTATCATAACAATCAATAAATAAGATATTAAACAAAACAATGGTCAAACCTCTTTTATAACATAAATCAATGTATTTCCTTGATAAATACCTCTTTTATACACCAGTCAAATAATAATGAAATCAATAAAAATTTATACTTTTCAATCATTCTTTTGAATGACACCTGCTTTAATATTAATATTAAGACATTAAGACATATAATAATAAAAAGACATTGTTTTTAATAATATTAGTTATATTAAAATATAATTCAAAATGTCTGCATTTTTTATTGGTCATTGGCTTTTGGACGACCACTCTTCAGTTTGTGATCAGCAAGGGCGTAGGCTGGTCTGATTGTGGGGGTGGGGGGCGGTTGTGCACATCTCGGTTGACCGGAACTCGAGTCCCAGGGGCCTTAAAGGGGAAATGAAATGCCGATTAAATAAGTTGGCGGTAGCTTAAGTATAGTTTATTGAAGCGAGTGTGGCTTAAATTTTATATCAGCAGCTGATACCGGGTGGGGTAGTTTTCATTGCAGACTTTGCAGATATGTAACACCGCAGGTGGTTGGCGAATCACGCATTGAGAGATTCAAACGTACACGCACACAAAAAAAATATTCACGAGGACATGTATTATTGTTGATCAATGCAGCCATGGGGGGGGGGCACTAACCAGTGTCTCTCCCCCTTATGCCGGTCTCAAGCCCGGCTAAATGCAGAGGGTTGCGACAGGAAGGGCATCCAGCGTAAAACTTCTGCCATATTAAAAATGCAAATGGACTAAACAAAATTCATACCGGATCAGTCGAGGCCCGGGTTAACAACGGCCACCATCAGTGCTATCAACCAACAGGGTGCTGATGGAAATTGGACTACTGTTGGTCGAAGATGTCGAAGAAGGAGAGGCGGAAAGCATGTCCGGAGGCAGAGAGAGAAGAGGAAATGCATGAGCCTAGGACTGAGAGTAGGGACTTTGAATGTTGGAACTATGCAAGGAAAAGATAGAGAGCTGGCTGACATGATGCAGAGGAGGAAGGTGGACATACTGTGTGTTCAGGAGACCAGGTGGAAAGGTAGCAAGGCTAGAAGCTTAGGAGCAGGGTTTAAGCTGTTTTATCATGGTGTGGATGGGAAGAGAAATGGAGTAGGAGTCATCTTGAAGGAGGGGTTTGTCAGGAATGTTCTAGAAGTGAAAAGAGTGTCAGACAGAGTGATGAGTCTCAAGTTAGAAATTGAAGGCGTGATGGTCAATGTTGTTAGTGCTTATGCCCCACAGGCAGGATGTGAGCGAGAAGAGAAGGAGAGATTCTGGAGTGAGTTAGATGAAGTGATGCAGAGTACCCCCGGGGTGAAAAAGTGGTCATTGGGGCAGACTTCAATGGACATGTTGGTGCAGGCAACAGAGGGGACGAGGAAGTGATGGGCAGGTTTGGTATCCAGGACAGGAACACAGAAGGACAGATGTTGATCGATTTTGCATGGCTGTGGTGAATACTTTCTTCAAGAAGAAACAGGAGCATAGGGTGACTTATGAAAGCGGAGGTAAGAGCACACAGGTAGACTACATCTTGTGTAGGCGATGTAATTTGAAGGAAATCAGGACATGTATGAGAGATGTAAGACAGTGGTGAGGTGTGCTTTCGGTGTGACAGAAGAGTTCAAGGTGGAGGTGGGACTGCATCAAGGGTCAGCTCTCAGCCCCTTCTTGTTTGCTATGGTGATGGACAGGCTGGCAGACGAGGTTAGACAAGAATCTCCATGGACTATGATGTTTGCAGATGACATCGTGATCTGTAGTGAGAGCAGAGAACAAGTGGAGGAAAATCTAGAGAGGTGGAGGTATGCCCTGGAAAGGAGGGGAATGAAGGTTAGTCTCAGTAAGACAGAATACATGTGTGTGAACGACAAGGACCCAAGAAGAACGGTGAAGTTACAGGGGGCAGAGATAAAGAAGGTGGATGATTTTAAGTACTTAGGCTCAACAATCCAGAGCAATGGAGAGTGTGGAAAAGAGGTGAAGAAGCACGTGCAGGCAGGTTGGAATGGATGGAGAAAAGTGTCCGGTGTGATGTGTGATAGGAGAATATCGGCAAGAATGAAGGGAAAAGTGTACAAGACAGTGATGAGGCCAGCGATGTTGTATGGTTTAGAGACAGTGGCCCTGGGGAAAAGACAGGAGTCAGAGTTGGAGGTAGCAGAGATGAAAATGTTGAGGTTCTCTTTGGGAGTAACGAGGATGGATAGGATCAGAAATGAGTTCATCAGAGGGACAGCACATGTTAGATGTTTTGGAGACAAGGTCAGAGAGGCTACATTGAGATGGTTTGGACATGGACAGAGGAGGGATAGTGAGTATATTTGTCGTAGGATGCTGAGGTTGGAACTACCAGGCAGAAGGCCCAGAGGAAGACCAAAGAGAAGATTTATGGATGTGGTGAAGGCGGACATGAAGGTCGTTGGAGTAAGAGTAGAAGATGCAGAGGATAGGGAGAGATGGAGGCAGATCATTTGCTGTGGCGACCCCTGAAGGGAACAGCTGAAAGGAAAAGAAGATGTATTATTGTTGATCGACATTATTATAATCTTAAAAAGCGTACACAGACATCTTACCCCCTCAACCCTTGCGCACCTTTTGTACGCTTAGGAAAATGTTGAAAATGTTGAATGACCCATAACGTACGAAAACATCACAACATTTATTTCTATCCAGAGTTGGGGGTCATTTTTCACCGATATTTCGAATTGATGACTGGAACATCGAACAATCCCATAAAGTCTTCTCCCACACATCCCAAATACTTTTGGTAGATTTAGTGTCAGGACTCTGTACTTCCAGTTTTTTTTTTTGTTGTTGTTGTTGTTGTTTTTTTTTTTTTTTTTTGCTATACTGTATTAATCCCCTAAGGGAAATTATTGCCTTTGCATTTAACCCATTCAAAGTGAGTGCATGCACACACACACACACACACACACACACACACACACACACACACACACACACACATATGTTCACAGTGGAGTACTCCTTCATGGTTCTAACCTTTACCAACATCACGAGACTCAGTAACTAGAGCTCCAGACCAAAAATAGAGATGATGGATATTTCCTTAGGAGGACTGACACTGTTTTAATAAAATAGTTGTTGCTCAGTCTGACCCTATCAATGCACTCTGGGGCAACAACTCCCTTAAGTGCAGACACAGTGAGCGAGCTATTATTATTGAAATGGAGTTAGTCCACAAAGGAAATCACCAATGTTCAGAGTGCATTTAGGAACAGTCACTCAATTCAATGTGGTTTTTCGGATGACATATCTCTTTAATGACCTGGATACTGCTTACTTTACCAGTGACTTGAAGTGTTATATCCTTTTTTGTTGCTGATTCTCAGAGTTACGTGTGCCTCCATCGATGGAAATGTTCAGAAACTTCTAAACATGCAGTGTTTTTCAGAAAACAATATATATAGGCAAACTTTCTAGTTTTTAATTTAGTTGTCGTCAATTCCCATCCATCAGGTACTTCCTCTTGATCATATATTCAACACCAACCAGGCAGTTGAGTAAGCAAGCATCCCCCCCAATGCAAGCCAACACACTCAGAGGGATAATTGCTTTGAGTGACAATGAGGAGAAAGTATGCCATCCCTTCCCCCTCCCATGAGACTTTAAGTAATTAGCTCCCAGGGCCTGCTGGCTACACATGGCTGCAGCATCAACCTGAATTCCAATGTGCGATTTCCATGTTGATTGCCAGACACACACACACACACACACACACACACACACACACACACACAAAACCATTCACATCCACACCAACAGCTGATGTGCGCCATTTTGATGCATCAACTTATTTGATTTCTTGCACTGTATGGCCAAAAGTATATGGACACCCGACAAATCCACCCCAATTTGTGTTTGTTGCGCTCTCTATGCTGGATTTCTTTCCTCCTATTCGCATTTTTAGTCCTCTGGGAAGACTTTCTGCTCGATTTTGGAGCATGGCTGCAGGGATTTTGTTCATTTTACAATAAGAGCATGGTGAAGTCATGCACTAATATCGTGCAAAGAAAAACATTGCATGCAGTAAGCCTTCTAGTTCATCTCAAAGTCGTTCAGTTGGGTTGAGGTCATGTCTTTGAGCAAGATACAGTACTTACGTTTACTTGTACAGCAGTCTTGGCAAACCATGTCTCCATGGAGCTCATTTCGTATACAGAGGCACTGTCATAAATCATAGTGGAACAGGTTTAGGCTTCTTGGTTTCAGTGAAAGGAATTTCGTAAACCCACTGTTGCCGTGAAACTGAAAGCACAGAACTGTTTAAAAAGGAGGTTGAGGACCACAGATGGGTGGTGTGGTCAGGTGTCCATATACTTTTGAATGTTGTGGGTATTGCTGTTAGTCTGTAATAAATGTTGAGAATGGACTTTCTACAATCTTAAAAAAATGGTACTTTATGAGTTTTTTGCTTTGTAAAAGTGTTGGCAAGGCAAATAATCCTGTAAGTTAAACTCTGCCTTGCACAAATCCTCATCCTCCCAGTTTGAACGTTCTTTAGCATTTTGGAGTGGATTTTTATGAAGATTATTTTTACAATTTAATTTTTGCACCAATCTAAAGAAGTGGCATGCTTATCACACCTGCCTCACAGCAACAAGGGGCAAATAATGTCTCTGTGTTGAGTTTGCAGGTTCTCACTGTAGTACTTGCACAAGTTTCCTCTGGTTTTCTTTCTACAGTGCAGAGACAGTCAAATGTGACTAATTGGCTAATCCAAATTGCCCCTTGGGTATGAGTGCAAATGGTGGTATGTGTGCTGTCCTGTGATGGAATGTTGAGCTGGTCAGGGTATACCCCACCTTCGCCCAGATTCGGCTGAGATGTCCAGCCTCTTAGCGATTTTAATACAGGATAAAGTGGCTCAGCAATTAAGTGAGTTGGGGATATTCAGCCATTTATTATTCGCTTTTTTATTTAAGGTACTTAATTTTTCAAAAGGATTCTTTTTATTGTCTTGAATTATTTTGAGGTGAAACCTAGAACATATAGCCCTGCGATGGCCTGGCGAGCTGTGCAGGGTGAAGAGTTGGCTGAGATGGGAGCTGGCTTCCCTTTCTGAATGAATGGAAGAATAAAATATAATCAAATATGTGAGACGTTAATATGCATGAACCCGTGAGCCAAAAGACCTTGGAAGAGTCTCTGCACTTACAGATCAATCCAGCGAGAAGACAGAGACCCATCACCAACCACGGCTTCCGATTCCCGAAAGAAAACCCTGCAAGAACAAACCAGTAAATTAACATGCATGCGCTTCCATATTCATTTCCATTCTGATGTGTATGACATGGATGGGAAGGTGGTGTAGCGGATAGCATGTCTGCTACACCACCCAGGCTTCCCAGGATTGGGTGTTTCTGTGTGGAGTTTGCACGCTCTAACTGTGCTCGCGTGGTTTCCTCTGAGTACTTCGGTTTCCTCTCACAGTTCAAGACATGCACATTAGGCTAACTGACTGTTATGATTTTTTTACTGTAGGCGGGCCCGGTGATCATCTGGTGAGATGTTCACCATGTACCCTGTTTCCTCAAAGTGTTGGCTGAGGTAGGTACCCTAGTAGTAGAATTACCTTTTCAGCATATTGTAAGATGTATGAAAGTAGTATACGATATTAGTATACACAGGACAGCCTTGTGGTGCAGTGGTTAGCAAGTTCTAGCCCTGTCGCGGCAGAATTGCTGTGTGGCATTTTCTCAGGTTAATCTGGATTCCTTTCACCCCAGTGCGGCTAACTGGGTTATCAAAGGCGGGCCATGTCTCTCACTGTCTATGGTGAGAGTCATGTAAAAGAACCATTGCTGATTTTCGTAAAGAGTCGGCTGCAAAGTCGTCAGCGTGTTTCTGTCCCTTGCTAAAAGAGTTGTGACAGGAAGGGTATCCGACGTAAAAACCTCTGCCAAATCAAATGTGCAAATCAGATGATTCGCTGTGGTGACTCCCGAGAAAATGGAAAAAGCTGAAAGGAAGAAAGAAATCTGGATTCCTTTCACATTCCCAAGGTACTCACATTAAGCCAACTGGCTACGCCAAATCACCCCTAGGTGTGAATGGAAGTGTGAGCTGTTTGTTCTGGAGCACAGATTGTGCAGAAGGGCTGCAATCCCATCAGCTAAAAACATATCCAACAACAGAAATGTTGTCTCACAGCAAGAAGGTTCTGGGTTGGTGTCATAGACTTGGTGAGGACGTTTCTGTATGGAGTCTGCATGTTCTCCTCGTGATGAAGAGGGTTTCCTACAGGTACTTTGGTTTCCTCCCATAATTCAAAGGCATGCACATCACAATAATTCACTCCTTCTCATTTTCTGAGCTGATCCTACTACTGTATTAGGGTCACGGTTAAGTTGGAGCCAATCTCAGCTGACAGTTAAACAGCTCGCCAGACCAGGAGTTTGTATGTACTCCCAGTGTTTGCTTAGATTTCCTCCAGTTCCTCTGGCTTCCTCTGACAGTCCAAAGACAGACCACGCAAGCACTGAGAGAACATGGGAACCCTGAACCCAGGTTTGTTTAGCTGTGAAGCAAATGTGCTATTATGCCACCATGCCCACAATTAGAACTATGACACGGACTGTTCCAGACTTTTCCCAGATGTGAGTCTGAATGTGAATGGTTGTATCTATTGACCCTGCAACGGATTGTTGGGATGTGCCAGGTGTTCCCTGCCTTTGCCTAGTTGTCTGAGATAGGCTCCACCCGAGGAGAATGAAGTGGTTAGGAATATGCATGAACGAATGAATAAATGATGTTATTGTAAACTGAAATGCGCATTGTTGCATGGCTAAAGGTGCATACTTATGCATTAAAGTTAAACTCAGGCATTAAAGTTACTAAAATGGAAACATTTGGACATGTGGTTGTGCAAGAAGCGATCCTTTAGAGAGTGGAAAATGAAAAGAATGCACATTTCAAAACTCCTTCATGAGTTGTTCACCAAAAACATGCATCTGTTTCTGAAAAAGAAGAAGAAAAGGCGGAAGAAGAGGAAAAAGAACAAGAAGACAAGCTGCAGAGAACTTGGAATGAGACAGATTATAAACGGAGAAACATGTTGATCTTTACAAAATGAAAAATCCAAACAGCAATATTCAAAATGAGCGAGTAAAAAAGCCAGGAAAAAGTGAAGGAGGGAGATAAAGTAGCAGACTGAAGTCTCACTGACCTGAAGGCAGTCTGCAGGATGGGAACAATGCCATCTCTCTCTCTCTCTCTCTCTCTCTCTCTCTCTCTCTCTCTCTCCTTATAATCCAGTCTTCTCAGCCACGTCTCTCCTACGTTTCTCTGGTCTACTGATCTCCTGAGCTATGTCTCTTTGTTCTCTCTCTCTCTCTCTCTCTCTCTCTCTCTCTCTCTCTCTCTTACACTCTCCATGGATTTTAAGGAATCTGTTCTGGCTCTAACTTACCGCAGCCAGATGTTCAAAGCATGCTTGTTGAACACATTTCAGATTGAAAAGACAGATGGAGAGAGGGGTGCAGGGATTTGGGAGTTGTGAAGGGTTAAATGGTGAAAGAGAGATCGCATTGAAGGACAGCAGGGATGGATAGTGAGACATACAGTAATAATAAGCTGTTTCCTGTTTTATTGTCAACTCCAGCACCAAGGAGGCTAGCAGGATTAATAAAAAAATAAAAATGTATTGATGTTCTTGGTAGATCTAGATGAGGCATTTAATTGAACATTGAATTTAATCTTTTACTTTTAAGAGGGGATCCGGATCAAATTCTGGATTGGAGAGGCTTTTTTTTTGGTTTAAAGGACTCTTTAACAGCCTAAGAAGACAGAAAGTTTTTGGAAATGTGGTATTATAGCAGGCCCAGCAGGGGGTGCTGTGTACTTTTTGTGTTCTTTTTTCTGCTTGGTGAAAGTTTGTGTTTAAAGTTCTTTCTATGACTTGCAAGATTAGTGTCTGGCTCAGGTGTTTCAGCAATGTGGAGTTTTGCAGATTCTCTTCGTGCTTTTGTTGGTTTTCTTCTGGGTTTTCCAGTTTCTTCTCACCGTCCAAAGATATACACATTAACTGACTAACTGACTATTCCAAATTGCCCCTAAGTGTGAGCATGGATGTGTGTGTGTGTGTGTGTGTGTTGACAACGCAGTGATCTGGAGAGCTGTTTAAGGTATATCCCATCTTTGTCCAGTGTTGGCTAGATTAGGCACTTGCTTCCCCTTGACTAATCCTATTAGGGGTTTTAAAAATGAGTCATCATCATCATCATCATCATCATCATCATCATCATCATCATCATCATCATTCAGTCATTCATTTTCTGTAACCGCTTAATTCTAATTAGGGTCGTGGGGAGGCTGGAGGCCATCCCAATTGACTCCGGGTGAGGGCAGAGTACATCCTGGACAGCTCGCCGGGCCATCGCAGGGTAGAAACACGCTGAAGGCTATGCAGCTTTTCTTGTCGAAAGTCACCAATGGTTCTTTTACATGAACCTCACACCATAGACAATGAGAGACATGGGCTGGCCTTTGATAACCCAGTTACCTGCACTGGGGAGACAGTGACAGCCCGTTGAAAATGGGGCTTGAACCCCCAACCTTAGCACCTTTACCACCAGGTCACCACTGCCTCTTAAAATGAGTCAGTTAATATATATTATATTACATGTACATTATATTATATTATAATGCAGCTGTGAGGAAAGGGGGGGGCAGAAACCGGTGTCTCTCCCTCACGCCGGTCCCAAGCCAGGATAAATGCAGAGGGTTGCATCAGGAAGGGCATCCAGCGTAAAACAAATGCCAAATAAAATATGCGAATCACAAGAAAGAATGACATACTGGATCGGTCGAGGCCGGGTTAACAACGACCACCATCAGTGCTGTTAACCAACAGGGTGCTGGTGGAAATTGGACTACTGTTGCTCGAAGACGTCGAAGAAGGAGAGGTGGGAGGCGTGTCCGTAGGCAGAGAGAGAAAAGGAAAGGCATGAGTCTAGGACTGAAAGTAGGGACTTTGAATGTTGGAACTATGCAAGGAAAAGATAGAGAGCTGGCTGACATGATGCAGAGAAGGAAGGTGGACATACTGTGTGTCCAGGAGACCAGGTGGAAAGGCAGCAAGGCTAGAAGCTTAGGAGCAGGGTTTAAGCTGTTTTATCATGGTGTGGATGGGAAGAGAGATGGAGTAGGAGTCATCTTGAAGGAGGAGTTTGTCAGGAATGTTCTAGAAGTGAAAAGAGTGTCAGACAGAGTGATGAGTCTCAAGTTAGAAATTGAAGGCGTGATGTTCAATGCTGTTAGTGATTATGCCCCACAGGCAGGATGTGAGCGAGAAGAGAAGGAGAGATTCTGGAGTGAGTTAGATGAAGTGATGCAGAGTACCCCCGGGGTGAAAGAGTGGTCATTGGGGCAGACTTCAATGGACATGTTGGTGCAGGAAACAGAGGGGATGAGGAAGTGATGGGCAGGTTTGGTATCCAGTACAGGAACGCAGGACAGATGTTGGTGGATTTTGCAAAAAGGATGGAAATGGCTGTGGTGAATACTTTCTTCCAGAAGAGAGAGGAGCATATAGTGACTTATTAAAGTGGAGGCAGGAGCACACAGTTAGACTACATCTTGTGCAGGTGATGTAATTTGAAGGAAGTCAGTGACTGCAAAGTAGTAGCAGGTGAGAGTGTTGCCAAACAGCATAGGATGGTGGTGTGCAGGATGATGCTGATGGTGAGGAAGGTGAAGAAGGTAAAGGTAGAGCAGAAAACAAAGTGGTGAAAGCTGAAAAAGGAAGAGTGTCGTGTTGTCTTCAAGGAGGAGTTGAAACAGGCTTTGGGTGGTCAGGAAGTGCTTCAAGATGACTGTACAACTACAGCTAATATGATCAGGGAGACAGGTAGGAGAGTACTTGGTGTCATCTGGAAGGAGAGTAGATAAGGAGACTTGGTGGTGGAATGAGGAAGTGCAGGAGTGTGTACAAAGGAAGAGGTTAGCTAAGAAGAAGTGGGACAGAACCGAAGAGAGTCAAAGGCCAAACAGAGCTCGTATGATGACTTGTATGCTCAGTTGGAAAATAAAGAGGGAGAAAATGATTTATACAGGTTGGCACAGCAGAGAAATAGAGATGGGAAGGATGTGCAGCAAGTTAGATTGATAAAGGACAGAGAGGGAAATGTATTGACTGATGACAGAAGTGTGCTGGGAAGATGGAAAGAGTACTTTGAAGAGCTGATGAATGAGGAAAATGAGAGAGAAAAAAGAGTAGAAGAGGTGACTGTTGAGGACCAGGAAGTAGCAAAGATCAGTAAGGGTGAAGTGAGGAGGGCATTGAAGAGGATGAAGAATGGAAAGGCAGTTGGTCCTGATGACATACCGGTGGACGTATGGAAGTGTCTAGGAGAGGTAGCAGTAGATTTTCTGACAAGAACATTCAACAAGGTCTTAGAGAGTCAGAGGATGCCGGAGGAATGGAGGAGAAGTGTGCTGGTGCCCATTTTTAAGCACAAGGGAGACATACAGAGTTGTGGCAACTACAGAGGGATAAAGTTGATGAGCCATACGATGAAGTTATGGGAAAGAATAGTGGAAACTAGACTAAGGGCAGAGGTCAGCATTTGTGAACAACAGTTTGGTTTCATGCCAAGAAAGAGCACCACAGATGCAGTGTTTGCTTTGAGGATGTTAATGGAGAAGTACAGAGAAGGTCAAATGGAGCTGCATTGTGTCTTTGTGGATCTGGAGAAAGCATATGATATGCAGTGATGAAAATGTTGAGGTTCTCTTTGGGAGTAACGAGGATGGATAGGATTAGGAATGAGCACATCAGAGGGACAGCACATGTAAGATGTTTTGGAGACAAAATCAGAGAGGCTAGGTTGAGATGGTTTGGACATGTACAGAGGAGGGATAGTGAGTATATTGGTAATAGGATGCTGAGGCTGGAACTACCAGGCAGAAAGCCTAGAGGAAGACCAAAGAGACGATTCATGGATGTGGTGAAGGAGGACATGAAGGTAGTTGGTGTAAGAGAAGAAGATTCAAAGGATAGGGTGAGATGGAGGCAGATGATTCGCTGTGGCGACCCCTTAAGGGAAAAGCCGAAAGGAAAAGAAGATTATATTATATTATATTATATTATATTATATTATATTATCAATATACAGTAATGTATAACTTATTATTCTTATGTAACGTATTATCATATTTGACCCACAAGATGGCACTATATCCTTTCATACCAACAAACAGACCATACATTTTAGTATGTTTTATTTTTATTTATTAATGAATTAATTTTTTTTACATTAAATTGCTTTGCATTGCTCTTTTCATACTGTGTGCATTTTACTTGCTTTACGCTGTTTCAGGATACCTGTTGTTATGCATTGTCGACTGAGATAGGCTCAAATCTTACTTTGAATTTAGGTCTCTCTCTCTCGCTCTCTCTCTCTCTCTCTCTCTCTCTCTGTATGTGTGTGTGTGTGTGTGTGTGTGTGTGTGTGTGTGTGTGTGTGTGTGTGTGTATTTGCCATATACTGTGAACCAGGATACTTTTTTAACCAAGAAGTGTAATACAATCAATGAAGTAACTCCGAATAAGGTTGACATGGTAACATTTGTCTATATTTCGACTTAATTCAAAGTCCTTCTCAAGACATATGGTGTGCTGTCAGAGCAGTGAACATTTATATATACAGGACCTTCAATGGTGACACAATTTGTAACAATAACAACAGTTAGCAGGTATAGGGCCCTGGATTGCTGATCCAAAGGTTGGGGGTTTGAGTCCCACTCTCCGCAAGGTTGTCAATGTCCCCCCCCAGTGCAGCTAACTGGGTTATCAAAGGCGGCCATGTCTCTCACTGTCTATGGTGAGAGGCATGTAAACGAACCACTGCTGACTTTCGTACAAAGTAGGCTGCAAAGTCGTCATGTTTCTGTCCTGTGGCGACTCCCGAGTAAAATGGAAAAAGCCGAAAGGAAGATAGATATATAGCATTTGAACTAGTGTGTGTGCGGTCGGGGGGTTGGTTGATCCACAGTTTAAAGGAACAATGAGCACAGTGTTTAACAATCGAGAATATAGCTCATGGTGTTACAGAAGTTACAAAGCAATAAAACAAAAGAGAAAGAATATTGGGTGAGGGCACCAGTTAAGAAAACAATATCAATTGCTTACTGCCACACAGTCCTGTGTTCAGCGTAGGCTTTTGTGTTTTGATATGAATGGCTTCCTTGAATAACAGAGTATGCCAGTGGTTTGAACCAGGATACCTTTTAATCACAGGGAAGACATTATTTTCAAAGTAAAAACATATTGGTTGGTCCTCACGTCTTCAAAGGGTAGTTTGAGGATTAAGACTTGTTTTTTTGGGGGGCTCAGTTTAGGTTAGGCTTCAAAGGTTTACGTTAGCACTAGGGCAAGGGACTTGGGAATACACTTTTGGTTAACTGTCAGCAGCATGGTGGAGTAGTAGTAGCAAGAAGGTCCTGGGTTTGAGTCCTGTGGGTTCACTGCACAGTCTGAAGACATGCATATTAGTCTAACTGGTGGTTCCAAATTGCCTCACTGTGAGTGTGAGTGTGAATGGTTATGTGTGTTTCACCTTCACAACAGTCTGGAAAGCTATTAAGTGTGTACCAGGCCTATTCCCAATGTTGGCTGAGATAGGTTCCAGCCACCACATGATGAAGTGGTTTGGTGAATGAGTGAGAATGAGTGAGAGTGAGTTAGTGGGAGTCCCCATAAAGATAAAAATGCATGGCTGTGTGTGTGTGTGTGTGTGTGTGTGTGTGTGTGTGTGTGTGTGTGTGTGCATGTGTGCGTGCATGTGTGTGTGTGCGCGCGTTTGTGTGTGTGTTTGTGTGTGTATATGTGTGTGTTCTTCTTTCTTCTTTTCCTTTCGGCTGTTCCCTTCAGGGGTCGCCACAGCAAATGATCTGCCTCCATCTCTCCCTATCCTCTGCATCTTCTACGCTTACTCCAACGACCTTCATGTCCGCCTTCACCGCATCCATAAATCTTCTCTTTGGTCTTCCTCTGGGCCTTTTGCCTGGTAGTTCCAACCTCAGCATCCTACGACCAATATACTCACTATCCCTCCTCTGTACATGTCCAAACCATCTCAATCTAGCCTCTCTGACTTTGTCTCCAAAACATCTAACATGTGCGGTCCCTCTGATGTACTCATTTCTGATCCTATCCATCCTCGTTACTCCCAAAGAGAACCTCAACATTTTCATCTCTGCTACCTCCAACTCTGACTCCTGTCTTTTCCCCAGGGCCACTGTTTCTAAACCATACAACATCGCTGGCCTCATCACCGTCTTGTACACTTTTCCCTTCATTCTTGCCGATACTCTCCTATCACACATCACACCGGACACTTTTCTCCATCCATTCCAACCTGCCTGCACGTGCTTCTTCACCTCTTTTCCACACTCTCCATTGCTCTGGATTGTTGAGCCTCAGTACTTAAAATCCTCCACCTTCTTTATCTCTGCCCCCTGTAACCTCAAAGTTCCTCTTGGGTCCTTGTCGTTCACACACATGTATTCTGTCTTACTAAGACTAACCTTCAATCCCCTCCTTTCCATGGCATACCTCCACCTCTCTAGATTTTCCTCCACTTGGTCTCTGCTCTCACTACAGATCACTATGTCATCTGCAAACATCATAGTCCATGGAGATTCTTGTCTAACCTCATCTGTTAGCCTGTCCATCACCATAGCAAACAAGAAGGGGCTGAGAGCTGACCCTTGATGCAGTCCCACCTCCACCTTGAACTCTTCTGTCACACCGACAGCACACCTCACCACTGTCTTACATCTATCATACATGTCCTGCACCACTCTAACATACTTCTCTGCCACTCCAGACTTCCTCATACAATACCACAGTTCTTCTCTCGGCACCCTGTCATATGCTTTCTCCAGATCCACAAAGGCACAATGCAGCTCCTTCTGACCTTCTCTGTACTTCTCTATTAACATCCTCAAAGCAAACACTGCATCTGTGGTGCTCTTTCTTGGCATGACTCCAAACTGTTGTTCACAAATGCTGACCTCTGTCCTTAGTCTTGCTTCCACTATTCTTTCCCATAGCTTCATTGTATGGCTCATCAACTTTATCCCTCTGTAGTTGCCACAACTCTGTACATCGCCCTTGTTCTTAAAAATGGGCACAAGCACACTTCTCCTCCATTCCTCTGGCATCTGCTCACTTTCTAAGACCTTGTTGAATATTCTTGTCAGAAAATCTACTGCTACCTCCCCTAGACACTTCCATACCTCAACTGGTATGTCATCAGGGCCAACTGCCTTTCCACTCTTCATCCTCTTCAATGCCCTCCTCACTTCTCCCTTACTAATCTTTGTTACTTCCTGCTCCTCAACGGTCACCCCTTCTACTCTTTTTTCTCTCTCATTTTCCTCATTCATCAGCTCTTCAAAGTACTCTTTCCATCTTCCCAGCACACTTCTGTCATCAGTCAATACATTTCCCTCTCTGTCCTTTATCACTCTAACTTGCTGCACGTCTTTCCCATCTCTATTTCTCTGCTGTGCTAACCTGTATAGATCATTTTCTCCCTCCTTACTGTTCAACCTATCATACAAGTCGTCATACGCCCTCTGTTTGGCCTTTGACACCGCTACCTTCGCCTTACTCTGTGTCTCCCTGTACTCCTGTTTACTCTCTTCGGTCCTCTCAATGTCCCACTTCTTCTTGGCTAACCTCTTCTTTTGTACACACTCCTGCACTTCCTCATTCCACCACCAAGTTTCCTTATCTACTTTCCTTCCAGAGGACACACCAAGTACTCTCCTACCGGTCTCCCTGATCACATTGGCTGTGGTTGTCCAGTCCTCTGGAAGCACTTCCTGACTACCCAAAGCCTGTTTCAACTCCTCCTTGAAGACAACACGACACTCTTCCTTTTTCAGCTTCCACCACTTTGTCTTCTGCTCTGCCTTTGCCTTTTTCACCTTTCTCACCATCAGTGTCATCCTGCACACCACCATCCTATGCTGTTTGGCAACACTCTCACCCACTACTACTTTGCAGTCACTGACTTCCTTCAAATTACATCGCCTACACAAGATGTAGTCTACCTGTGTGCTCTTACCTCCGCTTTCATAAGTCACCCTATGCTTCTGTTTCTTCTTGAAGAAAGTATTCACCACAGCCATGTCCATCCTTTTTGCAAAATCGATCAACATCTGTCCTTCTGTGTTCCTGTCCTGGATACCAAACCTGCCCATCACTTCCTCGTCCCCTCTGTTGCCTGCACCAACATGTCCATTGAAGTCTGCTCCAATGACCACTCTTTCACCTCTGGGGGTACTCTGCATCACTTCATCTAACTCACTCCAGAATCTCTCCTTCTCTTCTAGCTTACATCCTGCCTGTGGGGCATAAGCACTAACAACATTGACCATCACGCCTTCAATTTCTAACTTGAGACTCATCACTCTGTCTGACACTCTTTTCACTTCTAGAACATTCCTGACAAACCCCTCCTTCAAGATGACTCCTACTCCATTTCTCTTCCCATCCACACCATTATAAAACAGTTTAAACCCTGCTCCTAAGCTTTTAGCCTTTCTACCTTTCCACCTTGTCTCCTGAACACACAGTATGTCCACCTTCCTCCTCTGCATCATGTCAGCCAGCTCCCTATCTTTTCCTTGCATAGTTCCAACATTCAAAGTCCCTACTCTCAGTCCGAGGCTCACGCATTTCCTCTTCTCTCTCTGCCTACGGACACGTCTCCCGCCTCTCCTTCTTCGACGTCTTCGACCAACAGTAGTCCAATTTCCATCAGCACCCTGTTGGTTGACAGCACTGATGGCGGTCGTTGTTAACCCGGGCCTCGACCGATCCGGTATGAATTCTGTATTGATCATTTGCATTTTTTTTTTGGCAGAAGTTTTACGCCGGATGCCCTTCCTGTCGCAACCCTCTGCATTTATCCGGGCTTGGGACCGGCATAAGGGGGGGAGACACTGGTTAGTGCCCCCCCCGCCTCATGGCTGCATTTGTGTGTATGGTGTATTGTGTATTGTGCATGGTGTGTGTTGTGTGTGTTTAATAGACCCATGGGTCAGTTGACAGTCCTGATAAAAACCAGGAACGACCAATCACAAAATCCTGCACAAAGACCACAAAGCATTGGATTGCAAGATAACTTTACAGTTTATTAAAATGAAAAAAAACAAAAAAACAAAACATGTAATATTCATACATAACTGAAACTATATTCGCTTTTGTAAACAACTTTAATAAGCCAACATTAATAAACACTGATTACACTGAAAAATGAATAAATTACAGTGTGCGAAGGCTCCGTTCTCTCTCTCTCTCTCTCTCTCTCTCTCTCTCTCTCTCTCTCTCTCAAATGGGGCTACAATCACAGAACCAGGCAAACCCAATCTAACCTAGGATTTTGTGGTCCACTCCTGCTGTAAGCATACACAGTGTTAATGGGTTTTCTCATGTATATATCCAGGTGATTCTCTGAGCATTATGATGAGCAAACATCGCAGCATTCAAGCTTATTTTTAATAACATCAATCACAGACAATAACTTTTAGCTCTTTATTACAATCAATATGTACTGGATTTATTAACACACATCATTCTCAAATAATTCCGGAGCCACAGAAATGACCTGCAGTAGGAGCGGTTCTTCGATGAGGTAACATGATGTCAAAGTATAGCAGGATAGAATAAATATTTATATGTGTGTATATTATAATTATATATATTTTAAAGATTAATTTGCATAAATGACTAGGAATCCATAGAAAAATAAATCTTTATTTCATGTCATGAGCTGGTAATTATAAAAAAATAAGCCGATAGTCCTCATGATTTCTACTGTGGATGAACAACTTTTTTTTCTATATTTTATTGTTTTCCCCCAAACCATTCATTCATGTGGCCTTGGAAAAATGAAATATTTTATTAATTTGCTTGGGCAAAAATTAATAGTGAAAAAGTGCTTGATAAGAATAAATTGTGCTAGAAAAAAAAAACTGCAATAAAACTCCAGTTCAATTTATCAAGTGTAAATCAGAGTCAAATGATGGCTATCTGACAGTTATACACTGAAGGCAAGGTGGATGTTGCTGAATGGTTGCCAAGGTGGAACAACAGGAATTTTCAGAAACATCCACTGAGTCTGAGGTAAATAACTCTTTTAGTATATACTACACAGGAACATTAGAAAAGCAAACTAAAACATGTTTTATGGCCAATTTAAGCATATTTATCCCAAGTTTGCATGGTACATAATACGCTTGATGGAAATTATGCAATAATTTAGTTATACGATAGCAATGATGCAATACCAAGAATTATTTGATTATTTTCCAACAATCAAGCATGAGAAAACTTTGAATAAATTATAATAATGTATATTATTCTATCTTTACCCACTGGACATGAGCAATTCTGCACTTTGAATGGCTGATCTACTACTAGGATATCATACCATATACCATTAGTCGGCAGGTAATCGCGAGACAAAAAAGGGAAGCAGTTACGCCTTGTGGTGAGCTAATCATTAATGCTAACCATTTGGCAGTTCTGTTCATTATATAATTGTATTATCAAAAGCAAAAACATTGTGAATTAAAATATTTGATGGCAAGGATACATTTTTTTTTTTTCAGTTTTCAAGGTATGGGCATCAAAATTGGTCTGCATCTATCTTTTGGGCCAGCAACCTCTTCCATTAAGTGTTTGATGAATTGAATGAATATATATTTTTTAATTTTCAAAAATTTGATCAAACAATAAAAAAATGTATAGTCTAGTGAACATGGACAGAATAAAATACTTTCCCTACTCGCTCTTGTATATATATTTTACATATGAATCACACGTTGTTAAATATCTTGGAGTAAAGTGTACCTTCTCGTGCTTTTGAAATACAGTACAGTACTTTTAACTTAACCTGACATAGCAAACCAATCAGATTGCAATATTCCCATGTAGTATATGATAAATAAAAAATATACTTATATAATACATTTTAAATAATTATAATCATCATCTACTCTGTATGATGACTTTTACAAAGCTCTTGCTAATCATAGTACGTTTATAGTACGTATATATCTGAGTAAGCTTTAAGGTAAAAATTTTCTTTTATATTTTGCATAAATAAAATAGGCTTTTAGTGACAGATGAACATAAAAGAGGCGGAAGAGATTTACAACAGAACTTTATGCACATATGTGGATATTAAATAGAGTACTACTGTATATACTGTTGGTCCTAAAGAAAATATTTCATTGAAATAGCACATGCAGAAAGTGGCGGCAGTGAAAGGATCAGTGTATAAGCAGCTAGAAGACAGAGAAGGCCCGGAATGAGAAAGGTCATCATCACGAGTGATATGGCAGGAAGTAAAACAGCATGGTAAGAGAGCACCAAATGTCTGGTTGGAGGTACTTACCACATTCACATCACATTGAAATTACTGTGAGTCAGAAATTTCACCTATGTCGAACAAATAAAAAGTCGGAAAGGTATGATTGCATGAGTATTCACTCCCGCTCCCAGACCATTCTTGTGAAAAATTGTTATTAGCTTTCATTTAACCAATTGCCATCAAAGGCTTCTTGACTGGTCCTCTAGAAAAATATCTATTGTTATTAATGCCACAACCAGGATTTACAAATACAAAAGAAGATTGATTGTGCATTTTCCTTGGTTGCAATCATATTTGTGGGCGTCTATGAACTCTTTCTCCATTTGTGTTCCACTGCACTGTGATGCAGCATGAGCAGCAGGTTGAAAAGATCCTGACACTGGTTTCACATGGTTTTTGAGGAAGCAAATTTGCCCCACTATACCCCGTTAGTTGCTCCTGATTTTTAGGGGTGTTCTAGATAAAGGGTCTGAATCAAACTGGGGACTTCAAGTGTCCTGAGGCCTGAACGAGAATACACTTTCTGGACAGTTTATTGGAAATTATACCTAGACGAAAGGTGTTATGCATGTTAGTCTGGATCAAAATTTTAGATTCTGGCCTACCCATGACTGTCCCAAGATTAAGTGGCTTGGCAAATGACTTTGACTTTGGTACAAAGCGATAGCTTGACACAATACTGCTCATCACCTTGGATGTTACACCTATGGTGAAGCATGGTGGCGGCGGCATCATGGTGAGTTTCACTTTGAGATGCTATGAAAATGTAAGAGGTTAATCGATATGCAAGGTAAAGTGTGTGGCATAAAATATACAACAGAATTAGAATAAGATTTTTAATTGCAAGATTCAATTTTAAGCTTTAATACGATGGGTTTTTTTCCGTATTGGTGCGACTGCAGCAGGATGAGGAATGAGAACTGAGCATGTGCACAGCACACTAGATGGGACTGAGATACACAAAATACAAACAGGTCCCAGAGTGATTAAGATAAGAAAAAGTGTTGACAAGAGTGACTCATTCTGCCTGGCTCTCAACCACTTATTCCTAGGCTTCTTCTTACTTTCTGCATTTACTGCCGACAACATTACCTCACTATATACTCCTGTACCTTCTCCTCTGACCTTCACCCAATCTTCCTTCCCCTCTCCATCACCTCACTACTGCTCTCCATCAAGCAAGTCGAACAGAGCCTGCATCAGTCGGTCGTCTCTGTGCCGATAGGCTTGTGCTCTGTAGAAGTTATCACTGTAGTCGTTGTATAGTTTGCTCTCAGGAACCATGTCCTGTTTGAGCCAGTCCATGGCTTCCAACAACTTCTGCTTAGGGATTCGCTCTCTGTTTTGGGCTCGGCTGGGAGGAACCATGGAATGAGAATAGATGGCAGGGGACTCACCGTTAAAAGTTGACTGGAGGAGGCGATACAGTGCTAAATTAGGCGAAGATGAAACCTGGGACAAGGCTGGCTTTTTGTCTGGGCCAGAAGTAGAGTCAGGAGTGAAAAAAGCAACTTTAGCTGGTGTCTGAGGCTTCTCAAGTTTGTTGGAACGGATGGCAGCTTCCTATGATGAAAAAAGAGTAGAATTTATTATCCACTTTCAATACATAACAAATAAGCATACTTATTCATTCATTCATTTTCTGAACCGCTTAATCCTAATTAGGGTCGCAGGGAGGCTGGCGCCCATCTCAGCTGTCTCTGGACAAGGACCCCCTGAACAATTTACCAGGTCATCAGAAAGCAAAAACACGCTGATGACTATGCAGATTACTCCTAAGCACATTTTAAAGGATGGACTTGAGGAATGGCAGGAATTTAAAGGGGCAGCTTGAATTTTAGTTGCATTACAAGTTCATTTGTGTACTAAATAAATGACACCCTCTCATTTTGAGGTAAATAAATAAAATGCACTTTTATGAGAGGAAAGAAGCTGATTTTTCTGGGCCCAGAAAAAAACATAAACAGTAGTTTTGAACAAAGAAAGCATTTATAACCATTGCACAAGAATTCTGCAGATCCCAGTATTTAAAAGGTATCCTCTAAGTCAGGGGTCACCAAACTTTTTGAAACTGAGAGCTACTTCTTGGGTACCAATTAATGCGAAGGGCTACCAGGTCGATACACACTTGTGTAAATTTGCTCAATTTACCTTTAATTAAATTTTATTATTAATAATTAATGATATTCATCTATGTCAGGGGTCGGGAACCTTTTTGACTAAGGGCCAAAAAAAAAAAATTAAAATCTAATCCTCTGAGAGCCAAATATATTTTTTAATACTGAGACCAACAATTTTAGAGTACAATACGACTCTGAATTTATTTTAAACAACATTGTTATAACAAATTTATTTATGAATAAGAAAAGTACTTCTTACTATTAATACGACTTCTGGCGCTGCATGGTTTTGATGATAGCTTTGTAGTCTGGTTGATACATGCTGAGGTTCAGCTTCATGCAGGGGTTTATTAGGCTTCCATCTATTACACGTGACCGCAGGTTGGTCTTGATGCTTTTTAGGTGTGAGAAGGACCGCTCGCGTGCGCATGTGCAGCCAAACGTGGTCAATATGACAGGACTCACATGCTGCAGTGTTTATGTGACAGGAAGCGCATCCCAAGGCAATCAGCTGGTCTGCAGGTTGAAGTTTTTTCATTCTGTCCATTTGTGTTTTGCGTGCCAGCTCTGCTTGGCTTCGTGCACATGAGCTGATCAAAACGAGGGAAATTTACCTCTTTACCGAAAAACAACTCGTGCAGGCTGTTGCATATAATCCAATAAAATTAGAGTTTCAAGGTATTGGCCCCACCCACACACTGGAGTACAGAAAGGATTGGCTCTCCGCTGCGCGCCACAGCGACAAGTGGCATTGAAAATAGCTGTATAGATTGAAATGCGTGAGATATTTATGTTTTCGTTTTATTTGATGGATTTTTTCTGTATTTTTATTTAAAGGAATGCGAAATTATGTATTAGTTATTCTGTTAAGAAAGGCCACCTGATTTATCTGAGAGTCAGATGCAGTCATCAAAAGAGCCACGTCTGGCTTGCAGGCCATAGGTTCCCGACCCCTGAAGAGGCTCGCGGGCGACTTATGTTGTCTTTGTGGGCACCATGTTGGTGACCCCTGCTCTAAGTAATATGAATAGAATTCCCAGTACAAACTTACATACTGCAGCTTTAAGAAATCAGTACACAGCACAAATGCAATGACTCACAGATAATCTAAAAGAAATGCTAATACTAAGGCAGAAAGTGTGTGCTCCATGTTGCTCTTACCTCCATCATATCCTCCATGTGTTCCACTCCCCTGCGGTCGTTCTGCACGGCATTATAGGATGTGTACACTCTTGGCTTTTTCATGTGCTCTGGTTTTTCTGAGGTCCCGTGGAGAATCAGTTTCCAGCTTAGTATCCGACCCTCATTCTCCATTCGTCCTGACTATAGAGAATGTAAGGAACAGTATAAATAGATAATACTGATAATGGAAGCATACTTATAGATGCTTATTCGAGGAGATGAGTATCAGTGGAGCCTATTTCAGGGACAGAAGACAAGTAAACATAAATAAAGAAATAACCACTAGCAGGATGAAGTCTATGGTAATTTTGTGAATCACTGTGACCTGTCTTTAAAATGAAATGATCATGCTATGTATAGATACAACAAAAAATTGTGTACTGCACCTTTAAACATTTTGTATTCACAAAAATTTAAATATCATATCATATTATTATTATTATTATTATTATTATTATTATTAGACGGCAGTGTTGGCCTGGTGGTAAGGTGCTGGATGACTGATCCCAAGATTGAATGCTCAAGCCCCACTCTCTTAACAGGTTGTCACTGTCCCCCATTTGCAGCTAATTGGGTTATCAAAGGCCGGTCATGCCTCTCACTGTCTATGGTTAGAAGGCATGTTAAAGAACCATTGCTGACTTTCGTCAAGAGTAGCTGCATAGCTGTCAGTGTGTTTCTGCCTTGCGATGGCCTGGTGAGATGCCCAGGGTGTACTCTGCCCTCTGCCATCCCCTCCTTGAATCGCCACCTTATAGTGGTGGAAGGGTTTCCATGACCTAATGATCCTAGGAGCTATGTTGTCGAGGGCATAATGCCCCTGGTAGGGTCAAGACAAACAGGTCCTGGGTGAAAGGCCAGACGAAGTGCGGTTCAGAAGACCCCTGGAAAAGGACAACTCTTATTTCAAACCCGGGCAGATGGAGCTCGTTAGCCTTGTCAGGCAGTTCATCTAGGACAGGGGTCGGCAACCCGCGGCTCTGGAGCCGCATGCGGCTATTTCACCTCTCTGGTGCGGCTCCGTGGCTTTTCAAAATAATGTTGTACGACGGGTGCACCACAAGGTGCTTATTTACTCACATCGGAAGTACTTCGGGCTTCCAGGGGTCAGAGAGTTAAACCAGCTTTCACCTGAATGATGTAGGTGCTCTTCCAAAAATGCTCTTTTAGGGTTGAAAATTACATAGATGAAAATTAACAGTCACGGGTGTGGGCGGATATTTGTTTTGTGTGAGCAGGGTGATTTTGTGGGTGTGTTCACAAGATCACGAGAACACACATACAAAATAACCCTGCCCACACCAAATAAATATAAAAGAGCTCTAAAACAGGTCATGGCAAGCAGCAGCGCGGTCGGCGAGAGACTTTTTCCGCCGCTGGGGTTTGTGATCCAGGAATGGAAATCACAGCTGAAGTAAGAGATGTTGGATGAGACTTGTTTATACACAGCAATCAACAAATTAAATAACTCTCCTCAAAGTGACAAAATAAAAGACTGGGTGTGGTTCAGTCTCTACTCTGAGAATGAGTCAGTCAGTGCAGCATTAAGCATTAATATTATTTAAAAGAATGTTGAGCAGGCGCCTTCTTAAAATAACTCTTCATATACTTTTCTGTGTTGCTGTCATTTTTGTAAATTAAAACAATGACAAAACAACATGAACGAATAAAGAAAAAAAAAGATCCCACGAAGTGATGGTGAGGTAGACTATTCAACCCGTTAACACATCTGGCTTCAACCGTCCCAGACTTCGTGGGACAGATATTCTTTTTCTTTATAAAAATACAAGAAGGACTCGAACACATTCATTCATTTTCTGAACCACTTAATCCGAATTAGGGTCATGGGGAGCCTGGCGATTTTTAAAAAAATCTAAATATTTTTGTTGCAAACAGAATTGTAATTTAATTGTCTCTGCAGTTGTTTAAATCAATGCAACACATTGTTGTTTTACATTAACATGAAGGAAAAAGGGGAAAAACATTATATGTTGGCAAAGGTTGCCGACCCCTGATCTAGGACAAGGACAAGTCTAATATAAAACCTATGACCTGAGGATCTCGCTGTTACCGTCCTAGCATGCTTGGCTATAGCAGTTGAACCACAGGTGTAAAGGGTGGGGCCAGTACTGTGCACACTGAACTCCACCTAAAAGCTCCATTGCGCATGCTAGAGGCACACGTCCACGTCTTCGTTGCCACTAACTCCGAAGCCCTGTAGCGATGGGAGAGGGGCGAAAATGGCAGGTGGTAGATGACACTGGAAGCCGCAGCGCCAATCCTGCATGAAGGCGGTTCAGGATATTGGTCGTCTGGTATTGACCTGAGACGACAGCATCACCTGGCAGCACCTTGAATGACCAAGCAGCCCTCTTTAGGGACAGCACTGCTTGCTCCAGATGGAGAGGGGCCTAGAAAAGGTTGCCTAAACAAAGCTCGTCTTTGATCCCCCAGTTGGCTTGCCGCGGTCAACCGGCATCTTTTCAAGCCATCAAACAAATTCAAAGAAAGGAAGGTTCACAACCACCTCTAAGGGTGAAAAAACTTTAAAGCTTGCATGCTGGAACATTAGAACCATGCTCAATGCAGCTGACATAACCGCCCCGAACGTCGCTCGGCTTTGAACTGCGCATGAACTGTCCAGGCTAAATGTCGACATTGCTGCCCTTAGCGAAGTCCACTTCCAAGAAGAAGGCTGCCTCTGTGAGTATGGTGCCAGATACACCCTCTTCTGGTCAAAGAAACCTGTAACAGAAAAGCGTCTCTCGGGTGTTGGCTTCATGATCAGACCCTCCATTGCTTCCAAGCTGGAAAACCTGCCAACCCGTCACTCTGACCACATCATGTCCATGCACCTCCCTCTGGAGAACAAACAGTATGCCACGTTTTTCAGCATATACGTGCCGACTCTTCAAGCCGAGCCTGCAGAAAAAGACAAGTTCTACCTGGAACTCTGCAGTCACCTACAAAGCAGCTCTATAGAGGACATGGTGATAATCCTTGGTGACTTCAATGCTAGAGTGGGCCGGGATGGTGACACCTGGAAAGGAGTACTTGGCAGACACGGCGTTGGTAACAGCAATGATAACAGATGTCTCCTGCTGGAGTTTTGCACTGAGCAGCAATTTGTCATCACCAATACCATCTTTCAGCAAAAGGACAGTCTCAAAACAACTTGGATGCATCCTCGGTCGAAACATTGGCATCTTATAGATTACATTCTAGTGCGCCAGTGAGACCCCAATGACGTCCTACACACAAAAGTGATGCCCAGCGCAGAATGTCACACTGACCATCGCCTAGTGCGCTGCAAACTCAGGTTGCACTTCAAACCCAAACCAAGGAAGGGGGGCCCAGCAAAGAAAACATTCAAGCTCAGCAAGCTTCAGTCGACTGAAGTGAAAGCCGACTTTCAAGTAAGCTTACAGTCAAAGCTTGTTAACAACAGCTGCCCAGAAGACTCCTCTGCTGAGACGCTCTGGAGTCGACTAAAGACTGTCATCCTGCAAACATCCGAAGCAGTTCTGGGGTTCACCACAAGGAAAAACAAAGATTGGTTTGATGAAAACAACCAGGAAATCCAGGAACTTCTAGTGAGGAAGAGACAAGCCCACCAGGCCCACCTAGCTCAACTGTCTTGCCCTGAGAAGGACGCTGCCTTCAGTCACATCTGCAGCAATCTCCAGCGCAAGCTTTGTGAGACCCAGTACGAGTGGTGGACAAACCTCGCAGAGAGAACTCAGCAATGTGTGGATGCCGGCGACTATAGAGGCTTTTATGAAGCAATCAAAGCTGTGTATGGCCCTACCCACTGGGTTTAGAGTACCTTGCGCAGTGCAGACAGCCAAGCACTCCTTACAGACAGAGCTTCCATCCTGAGCCGTTGGTCTGAGCACTTCCAGGCTCTCTTCAGTGCTGACAGAGTCGTCCAGGACTCAGAAATCCTGCGCATTCCTCAGCAATCAAAGTGGAACTGGATTATCTACCCTCCATGCAAGAACACACTAAAGCCATTGAGCAGCTGAAAAATGGCAAAGCAACAGGAGTTGACGGTATTAAATCAAAGATCTGGAGAGATGGTGGACCATCGTGACACAGCAAGCTCCATGAATTCCTTGTCTGTTTCTGGGAACAGGGCAAACGTCCAAGCGACCTCCGTGACGCAGTTATCATTACCTCTTACAAAAAAAAGGGAGACAAGTCAGACTGCTCCAACTACCGGGGGATAATCCTGCTCTCCATCGCAGGAAAAATCCTCTCGTGTGCTCCGAAACAGATTAATACCCACCATTGTTGAAGATAACCGCCCAGAAACCCAGTGTGGCTTCAGAGCCAACAGAAACACCACAGACATGGTGTTCGTCCTCAAGCAGCTACAAGAGAAGTGTCGGGAGCAGAACAAAGGACTGTATGTTATGTTTGTGGACCTGTCCAAAGTGTTTGACATAGTAAGCAGGAAAGGATTGTGGAAGATCATGAAGCGCCCTGGCTGTCCCCTAAAGTTCCTCAGAATGATCATTCAGCTGCATGAAGACCAGTGCTGCCAAGTCAGGCAGTATCACACCCTTTCTGAACCCTTTCCCATTGCCAACGTTGTGAATCAGGGTTGTGTCCTGGCACCGACCTTGTTCAGCATCTTCTTCAGCATGATGCTTAAGCAGGCCTTTGAAGACTTTGATGACAAAGACGCCGTGTACATCTGTTACCATCTTGATGGCAATCTGTTCAACCTCAGAAGACTACAGGCTCACTCTAAGACTCATGAACAGCTGTTTCGTGAGCTCCTCTTCGCTGATGATGCAGCCCTCATCGCTCACAGTGAAAGAGCCCTGCAATGCTTAACATCTTGCTTCGCAGAGGCTACTTAGCTCTTCTGACTCGAGGTCAGCTTGAAGAAGATGGAAGTCCTCCACTAGCCTGCTCCCCTGGATGAACACCGCCCCCTCACATCTTTATTGGCGAGACTGAGTTGAAGACGGTTCACCAGTTCACTTATCTAGGTTGTACCATCACACCAGATGCCAAGATTGCTAGGGAACTTGATAACAGACTGGCCAAGGCAAACAGTGCCTTTGGCAGACTCCGTAAGTGAGTCTGGGGAAATAAACATCCGAAGAAAGGCACCAAGATCAAAATATACAGAGCCGTAGTACTCACCACCCCGCTGTACGACTCAAAGTCATGGGTAACCTACCGTCACCACCTTCGACTGCTTGAGCGCTTCCACCAATGCTGTCTCTGTGCTATACTCAATATCCGCTGGAGCGACTATGTTACCAACATTGAGGTTCTTGAACAGGTGGAGATCACCAGCATCGAGGCCGTGCTGCTCAAGTTGCAGCTGCGCTGGGCAGGGCATAACTCCAGAATGGAGCACCTTGCATACCCAAGATAGCCCTGTACGGCGAACTTTCCACTGGCCACCGTGACAGAGGGGCGCCAAAGAAATGCTACAAGGACTCCTTCAAGAAGTCTCTCAGAGCCTGTAACATTGACTGCCACCAGTGGGTGACGCTTGCTGCTGACTGACAGGCCTGGCACTACATCAAGCACCAGGCCATCTCCTCTTTTGAGGACTTTCGCAGGGCCAACATGAAGGAGAAACTCCGCAGGAGGAAGATCCGAGAAGCATCAATCAATATACCAGACCAGACTTTGAACTGCAGCCACTGCGGTCGGATTTGTCTGTCCCGCATCGGCCTTGTCAGCCACCAGTCTACGTGTACAGCCCCCTCTATAAATCTTCTTTCGCGAAGCCAAGCCAAAGAAAGAGAAGAGACTCTGCCCTCACCCCAAGTAGGCTGAGATGGGCACCAGCTTCCCCGCAACCCTAATTAGGATTAAGCGATTCAGAAAATTAATGAATGAATTATTATTTAATAAATGGCACAATGGCATAGTGGGTAGCAAGCCTGGCTCAAAGCAAGAAAGTCTTGGGTTCATGTCCGGAGGTTGGTGAATTTGTTTTTTTCACCCCGTGCTTGTTTGAGTTTCCCCTGGAATGCCAGTTTCTGCCTACAGTCCAAAAACACACACAGTAGGCTAACTGGCTATTCCAAATCGCCCCTAGGTGTGTTTGTGGATGGTTGCGTATGTGTGTGTCGGCCCTGCGATAGCCTGGGTGTCCAGAGTTGGTTGAAGATGGGTGCTAGCCTCCCTGCAACCTTAATCAGGATGTAACATCTTGGACAGTGAATGGATGAATGAACGGCTATGAAAGGGCTGGCATGATGGCATAGTGGGTAACACATCTACCTCACAGCAAGAAAGTCCTAGGTTTGTGGCACGAGGTTGGCGAGTTTGCTTTTTCACCCTGTGCTTGTGTGGGTTTCCTCTGGGAACTCTAGTTTCTTCCCACAAACAAAAGTCATGCAAATTAAGCTAATTGGCTCTCACAGATTGCCTCAAGGTGTGAGGATGAGTGAGAGTGTGAAGTTTTTATGTGTTGGCCATGCTGTGCTGGGTGTACGCCACTTTCACCCAGTGTCGGATGAGATAGGTCCAGCCTCATCAGCAACCCTTGTAGAATAAAATGCTTTAGCAAGCAAATGAATGAATGAATGAATGATTACGATTCAAATACACTCAGATTTTCGATTACTATAATTATATTTAGTAAACCTTAGAAAATTAGTTTCCTTCGTTTTTAAAAAAATTTTCCTATGTATATAAATTTTTCAAGCTCATCCTGCTGTTTCATAATTTAGATATTTCCCAGGTGAACAATTATCCCAGTTAAGAGAGTTGAATGTCTTGCTATTTACCGTGTCCGTGATCTTCAGGGTCCATGTGCCAGTAGGATTCTCTCCCCAGGTGTGCACAGACATGAAGGCCCAGTTTCTGAAGCCATTAGAAGATGTGTCCCTCTCTCTCTCAGCTAACAGGACAGTTGTAGTACCTGAGTGGAAAAATACAGTCTTTTATACTTTTAGTAGCAATAGTTTGCTGTAGATCTGAATTTGAATCATGGATATGCACCGAACCAATGTGTGGACATAGCTGACCTGATGGAGAGGTGAGTGTGATGTGGAGGTCTCCTCTCCTGGTGTACTCAATACTGGCCTCTACCTGGACATGCTCTAATGAGATGATAGCATTTGTCTGGCCAGAGCATGCTTTGGAGGGGATCTCAATGCTGATCTCCCCTGCTGCCTTCAGAGGTCTGAAACAGCATGGGCATCATGTAAGGTTCTGGTAAATATGTCTTTTTTTGTATTAAGATTTAACTGTATGCTGTATGTGTAAATGCTCTAACTGGACGTGACATCCATGAAGCCTAGCCCACCTCCCCCCAGAAAAGTCCTATACCTGGACTGGAAGGAATCATCTCTCACAATGCACTGCTTCTTCTCAGGCACCTGCTTCCACACTTTGGGATCAGCCAGGTCTACCAGAGCTTTAGCGTTAAGCAAACCGAATCCGAAACGACTGTTCACCATGAGACCGGCACCGTTCCTCTTCCAGCCAGGGTTATTTGCAAGAGGGTCGAACTCAGATGTCCACACCACTAAGTGCTGAAGGTCCCTCCATGTTAGGTCAGGACTGGAAACATTCACACACATACATTTCAAGTCTGAGAAGTCATACAGTTTTTACACTAGACCAGGGGTGTCAAACTCATGCCACAAAGGGCCATGTGGCTGCAGGTTTTTGTTTCAACCAAGCAGCAGCACACCTGACTTGGCTCATTCAAACAAATGATATGAGTCTTCAGGCAGTTGATTGGTCAATCTGTGTGCTCTGTCCAGAGACTGACCAATCAAATGCCTGAAGACTCTTATCAGTTGTTTTAATGAGCCAAGTCAGGTGTGCTGCTGCTTGGTTGAAACAAAAACCTGCAGCCACATGGCCCTTTGTGGCACGAGTTTGACACCCCTGCACTAGGCCATTTAAATGAAACATTTTATTAAACATGGTGGCACAGTGACATAGTGTTTAGCACATCTGCCTCACAGCAAGAAGGTCCTAGGTTCTATTCCCAGGCTAGGAAGCGTCTGTGTGGACTTTGCATGTTCTCCACGTGTTTCTGTAGGTTTTCTCTGGGTACTCCAGTTTCCTCTCGCAGTCCAAAAACATGCACAGTAGGTTAACCGGCTATTCCAAATAGCCCAGAGGTGTGAGTGTGAGTATGAATGTTTGTGTGAGTATTGGTTCTGCGATGGTCTGGTGAGCTGTCCAGGGTATACCCTACCCTCGTCCAGAGTCGGGCACACCATAATTAGTGATTCAGAGAATGAATGAATGAATGAATTTATTAAACATCATATTTCTATTCACACTCTCATTAATATCTAGTGGTCTGGGTTGTGGGTGGAAACCAGAGTACCCAGAGGAAACCAGTGCAAGCACTGAGAGGACATGCAAACTACACACAGAAATGCCAGAGTCCAGGACTCAAAACTAAGACCTTGCTGTGAGACACATATACTAACCACTATGCTGCTGTACCATTTTTTGTTATTCACTAAATTAACCATCTTGGATTATTGCACCACCCAGTCGTGGATTATTTTCCTGTACCAGCATGCTCCATCATGTTTATGAATCATAATAAATGATAATACAGGATGTCAGTGCAATGCAATGTGTTACGTAACATATTTTAATGGAAAGCAGCATCTGTACATACTTCTGTTCTAATGCCAGTGCGAATATCCCGGCTGCCAGTGGAGCAGAAGCAGATGTTCCCGTGTGTGTCTCTGTACATTCATTGTGAAGATCAGCACTAGTCTGCAGTACAATAAATAAGAAAGTACATTTAGAGCATGAAGACACATGTACAGTACATCCATTAATTATTTACAGCATGAAGTGAGAATAGTATAAATGTAGTATTTCTGACTACAGCGCTGCATGTGCTTGCCTATGTTTGCATACTTTGTGTGTCAGGCTGAAATATTCTCCTTTCGGCTTTTTCCCTTTTTCCAGGAGTCGCCACAGTGAATCATCTGATTCGCATGTTTGATTTGGCATAAGTTTTTATGTCGGATGCCCTTCTTGACACAACCCTTTAGCAACGGACAGAAACACTATGCAGCTACTCTTTACGAAAGTCAGCAATGATTCTTTTAGATGAACCTCACCATAGACAATGAGAGACATGGCCGGCCTTTGATAACACAGTTAGCTGCACTGGGGGTGTGTCAGGCTGAAATAAGAACCTAAAGTGGTGGCTTCTGAGGTTTGGGTCAATAATCAAAGGAATTATTTGTACAATTTGTCTGAGATGACAGTTTGATCTATTTACTATATTTATATTTAGCTTTATATTTACAGAATTTGGCAGATGTGCTTATTTAAGAGCGCAACCTCCACCAACCCCCCCCAAAAAAACAAAACAAAACAGAAAGTACATAGCATTGGGTGGCACCATGGCATAGTAGTTAGCACATCTATCTCACAGGAAGAAAGTCCCAGGCTCAGGCATCGGTCTACAGTTTGCATGTTCACCCCATGCTTGAATGGGTTTCTTCTGGGTACTCTAGTTTCCTTCCACAGTCCAAAAACATGCACATTAGGCTAATCGGCTTCTCCAAATTAGCCCTAGGTGCGATTTTGACCGTGAATGGTGTTATTTGTGTTGGCCTGTGATGTCTGTCGGATTGTTTAGGATGTACCTCACTTTCACCCTGTGTAGGCTGAGATAGATTCCAGGTTCTCCACAACCCTAGTATATACGTATGCTTTTGGTAATTGTTTGCTTGAGTGAGAGTACACAGCACCCACTGCTGGACCTAATGCAATACAGTACCTCACGCCAAAAGCTTTTCCTAATGTTAAAGAATAATAAAATTATTCCAAGAATGTATAATCATCTCTACAATCGAATGAAGCCTTCCTTAGATAAAGTAAAGAAAAAAAAAACATGGACATGTGGGCTATCATATTGTCAGATTTGGAGACAGAGGCAACACAGTTGAGACACTAGTCATATTTATATATATATATACTATATATTTGATAGGTCCACCCATTTCTCCGGGATATCGCTTAGGCTGTCAATCACTTATTAATTCCCCAATATATATGTGCCATCTGATACTGTATATCAGAAGTGGTAAAAAGTACAGAGATGAAAGACAGTTTAGATGACAAAAATCACATTAAAAAAATTATCAATAAAACACATTGCTATGGGCGAAGCTACATGTTATACTGCAGCCAGCCAACAGGGGGTAATGTAGTTACAACACTTTTAGGAGATGATAAACTGTTTATACAGGCAGCGAACTGAATTTAATCTGAGGCCAGGACACTGAGTGTGTGTATTTAAGTGACTCACAATTCTCTGGTCAGTATAGTCTCCACTGCTGTAGGCGGTCGCGAGGGTGGATGAACATTTCTCAGCGTACCATGGCGAGAGACCCTGCTGTGATGCACTGCTGATGGAGATGGTGAAGATGCTGTCTGTGTACCCGTCACAGTCACAGTTATCACCCTGACGCCCACCATTACCTGAAGCCCAAACAAAGATGGAACCCTTTCCGCCACGGCCCTGAAGACATCGAATCAACAAAATCTTTAATCTTATTCATATAAAATCCATAACCTAGTAACTTATTTTAGCTTCATTAAAAGTAAATTAGAACTCGTACTTTCTGGATGCCATACTCGAAGGCTTTTTGTGCCAGACGGCCTGGTCCCTCTACTGTTTTTCCATCGTCGTTCGGCCCCCAGCTAGCACTGTAGATGTCAACATGGTTGGGATTAAACCCTATAGAACTCGCCTCAATGGCATCAGTAACGATTCCATCCAGCATTCGGATACCTGGGGATGACAGGTGGTCAGGAATAACAACATGATAAAATTTGGTTCATCTTGGTTTGGCTCTATACAGCAAATAATTAAACTAATTATCAACACATACTCATTTGCCAAACTGTTTACTCCTACAAGGGTCATGGAGAGGCTGGAGCCTATCGCATCCAATACCGGACAAAAGGAGGATACATCCTGAACAGTTCATCATTCACACCCACACTTAGGCACACTTAGGGCCAATTTGGAGCAGCCAATTATCCAAATGTGCATATGTTTGCACTCTGGAGGAAACCAGAGTACCAAGAGGAAATTTCCACAAGCACAGGGAACACGAGAACACATGCGGGAAAAAAATCTAATATAATATGGGTCTGAATTACATAAGTGACACTTTATTTTATTAAAATGGTATTTTATATTTGATAGGTTATACTATAAAAAGCACTCATCCTTTATCAGGACAGCTATTATGTACTGGATTTATTTCTTAAATTAAAACCAAATTCTAATCTCTCACCTCCGACCTTTGAGTTGTACGCCACTCCCACTCCACATTTGTTGTTGTCTGCTTGCATTGCTATTTCACCTGCACACCTTGTTCCATGTCTGAAGAACAGAAATCACAAAAATGTTTAAGATATAACATGGTAGAGACTCAAACCTCCCACAGTCCAAAGACATGTATATTAGGTGGATTGGTTGATTCAAATTGCCTCTAGGTGTGACCTTTTGGAGTTGTGTGAGTGAGGGGATGTGTGTGTTGCCCTGTGATGATCTGGTAAGCTGTTTTGGTTATATGTCGTCTTTGCCCAAAGTTGGCCGAGATAGGACTCAGCCTCTCCGCTGCCCGAATAGGATTAAATGGTTCAGCAAATATTACACATATATTATGTTGATCAAAACCCTCTAATATTTTATTTTTATTTTAGACAGCATTAAACCATTTTGAAAATATAATTAGTGGGAAAAAATGCTTAGTGGGAAAAAATGCTAAGTGAATCTGGTTGGTTATTAACCCTCAAGCAACCAAGCTATTTTGGTGACTAGTATGACCGAGTGGGGTCATTTGTGAACTCATTGACTTTATATAGGAATATTTCTATATAAATGATTGTTTTAGGGTTCTTCATATTTATTTCACTCTCTAATATATTCGTCAATAATTTTATGTAATAAGGTATGGAATTTTATATATTTTTACAAAAAAACAGCCAAAACCACACAATGACAGAACAATATTACTTATTTAGACAACCCTTGTCTGTTACGTCTTGTAATATGCACGTTACTTTTGATTTCTTTCCAATTTTTTTCTTTGCATCAAAGAAAACAAAAGGTCAAGTTAATTTGCATAAAATATGTATTGTAATGTGGTAGAATAATTTAGATATGGTAATGGAAATAATACAGTGAACCCTAGGAATCTGAACGCTCTAGAGTCAAACTCGAGAAACGAGCGAGAAAAAACGAGACCAAGAAGGAGGAAAAATGCGTGACTTCTGGAAGTCCAGAAGTTGTGATCTATGTATATTCTGGGGAAATCCGGAAGTTGTTGATACTATGTAAGGTCTGTTTGGGCTTTTCCACACAAGCCTAGTGGCTCATCAGGCCGGGCTTTATGTATCACCCTAATAAAGCTGTCCTGGAGAAGTCCGGAAGTTGTTGATACAGTACTAAAGCTAAAGCTAGCGCTAAAGCACTAAAGCTATCTAATCACTAATGCCATATACCACCTCCAGCAACAAATACGATTTAGAGTACCGAACAGAAAACCCACAGATCGGCTTATAGGCATAACCACCTAAACAAACCTGAAGAGGATGTATGTATGTATGTGTGTATGTATGTATGTATGTAAGCTGAGCTAAAGTGCTAAAGCTAAGCTAAAGCACTAGCAGCTCTGTGAACACCTTTAACGATGAGGTCATGAGCTACTTCCATAAGGTTTTGAAAAGAAGGCAGAAACAATGCACGTTAGAAATGTTCTTCAAGAAAAGAAAGTCATCCATGCAAAACGGTAGCAAGAGGAAAAAACACCTTTTGGCTGATTTACCTAAAGCTGTTATGGAAGGGAAACCTCCGCTTCTCTCCCTCTCTGTTATAGAAGGGAAACCTCCGCTTCTCTCCCTCTCCAACATTTACATATGCCAACTGCTTACCACCACAAAGGTTAAAATTCTTATCTTTATTGTTCTTATGCTTTAACTTTTCTGTGGTTTTCATTTTAGTGTGTAAGGTCTCAGAAAAGAGTTGCGCATTGAAATGTGTGTTGGAGAGGGGCATGGCTCTAACACACTCATCTATGAAAACGGGTTGTGCTTTATTGTTCACACATATCTAGTGCTCTACTGCTCTAGTTCTCTAGTCATTGTTTCTAGTGCTCTAGTGCTGTAGTGTCTTCCCTGTGAACAATAGAGCACAGCTGATTTCATAGGTGAAATGGGGAAATCGTATGTAATAGAGATGCGGAGAAACATGGAAATCAAACTAAAGCTTGAATTGCTTGAGCACAGTGCTGAGAGATCAAGAGGGACAGTCTTCTAGTACCGAGAGCGCTGCTAGTCTTTATAGCCTGTGATTAAATGGAAATGATTAAATGTGTGTGTGTTTAGCACTACATCCCACATGTTCGAGCCACGCCCCTCTCCAACACGTATTTCAAAGCACAACTCTTTTCTGAGAAACCATAATACTAAAATAAAAACCACAGAAAAGTTAAAAAGTCTCTCACAACACAAACCATAACATAATGTACTGTATTCAATAATTTTTTTCACTTAATTTGAGGACGTATGGTATGAGTTACGGTACCGTTAACTTCTGTTCAAAAGACGACAGAATGGATTCAGCCCATTTACATTATTTGTAATGGGAAAAGCGAATTGGGAATCCGAACAAATCGAAATCTGGGCAGCCGTGTGGAACAAATTAAGTTCGAGTACCGAGGCTCCACTGTAATTATATGGCTGAACTATCTGAAACATGTAACTGTCAAACTGAAGAACCATCAATACCATCTGAAGCTATAATTTAAAAAATCTCATAGATCTTCCTGGGGTCATAAGTGACCCCACACAAGTTTGGATTATACTTGCCACATGGATTGGCCAATTGCGTGTGTGTTTCCACAAGATCTCCACCTACCACTATGAGTCACTGATATATACTACTGTATGTGGGGGAACAGATGCTTTGCGACAGGAGAATAATGATTGTTTACCTTAATTATTCCCCCACCCATGTCAGCCTCTACTTACTCATCATTTCACACTTACAGAATGATTTTACTCAGATTGCCCCTGTATGTGGAATGTCTGTGAGTTAAAAAAAATGGACAATATACAGGATTATTATTGGGTACCATAGCAGCCCCACATTAGCTTCCCACATGTCTATGTGGTCCCCACCTGGGTTATACCTGAGCTACATAAGAACCAAGTGGGTTTGGGCCCAAAACAGGTAGCTAAACTATGGTCCACTTAGGTCAACTAAGTGTGTCCAAGATGGGTCTCCTATGTGGGTCATAGTTGTGGACAATTGACATTATACAGCCACTATGGCGCTATAAAGGAACACTATATTTCAGCCCTTCTGCGCAGTAGTGGCCTGATGCTGGATCATTGATCTCAAGGTTAGGGTTCAAGCCCTAAAGCCCTCAACAGGTCCCCCTCCACTCTCACTGTCCCTTGCAATGCAGCTAACTGGGTTATCAAAGGAGGGCCATGTCTCTCACCCTCTATAGTGAAAGGTTCATGTAAAAGAACCATTGCTGACTTTTGTCAAGAGTAGCTGCATAGCCATTAGCGTGTTTCTGCCCTGCGATGGCCTGGTGAGCTGTCCAGGGTGTACTCTGCCCTCGCCCAGAGTTGGCTGAGATGGGTGCCAGCCTTCCTGTGATCCTAATTAGGATTAAGCGGTTCATAAAATGAATTAATCTTTATGCCCACTTACTACCTATTTGCTGGGTGCTGGCCACCTGATCAGGAGGTTGTGAGTTTGAATCATCATTAGATGCCTAATGTGCAAAGATTCCTGGGCAAGGTCTTAACCTCAATTGTGCCTCCGTCCCCCAAGCAGTATAAATGGGTACCTGTCATGCCATGGACTAGTGTCCCATCCAGGAGGATTTGAACTCCTAGTCGCTTCATGATACAAGAACCAGCTATGATGAGCCACTAGGGTCATATCAACAGTCAAAAAACTTATCTTAGCCTTACTACCAATATGGTTCTTGGCAAGGGGGTACTTAGATGGTAGGTTGCATTACAAAAAAGTCCAAAAGAAAAGCAAAACAAAAAGAAAACAAAACAAAACTGAAAATCCCTAAAAAAACAAATGGGTTCATAAGTGACTTCTTGAAGTGTTTGATTTTGAATGCTTTCGATATGATGAATCTTTCAATTGCACCATTTTCAGTAGTTTCATAGACCGCTAATATCTAAGGCACACTTTGGGTACACAACAGTAGAAAGAACAATGTTTCCGAGCAACATTATATGGATTTAATCTGTATTTGTATTTGTATCTATTCAGTGCTCCAAATATTCATATCTCAGTCAGTTATTGAATATTAGCTGGAAGTAGGTATGATCTGAATCAGTTGCATCAGAACTTGGGAAGTTTTCTGCCAAATAAGTAAACACATGCAATTATCAATGTTATCTTGCTGAGCAAGAGTGACTGAAGTAGACACTCAGATCTTTCTTCAATACAGCTGTTATTTTTCCAGGCGTGATGACGTAGATTGCATCCAGCAGCAGTGTTGTTTGTACTCCTGTCATAATTCTTGATTATCAAGTGCTAATCCGACTCTGATCTGAGAATTATACTGCAAACTCACTCACTTGTTCTCATTGGTGGAGTCGTATCTGGGGAAGGGATCGGGATCGTTGTCATTGAAATCATAGCTTGCATCTGGATCCTGGAAGAGACATAGTTTTTCCATTTAAGAAATTCACCTGTCTTCTTCTTTGTACAAATGAGATATACAAATGCACTGTTAAGAGCCTACTGTACTCAGAAACATAACAAAAAGCAAACTAAAAGGAGAAATTTACAGTATAAGTATAATCTATCACTAATGCTGTCTATTTAGCCACTCATTCAGAGTGTAGTACATGCTACATGCAAATATATTTTCTTATATACAGTATTATATGGAAACAAACTAAAAAATCAAAACACAATTTTTATGCCGGGGCAGTGGTGGTCTAGTGGTATAAGGCGCCAGATCGCTGATCCAAAGGTTGGGGGTTCGAGTCCCACTCTCCACAAGGTTGTCACTGTCCCCCCCCCAGTGCAGCTCACTGGGTTATCAAAGGCCGGTCATGTCTCTCACTGTCTATGGTGTGAGGCATGTAAAAGAACCATTGCTGACTTTCGACAAGAGTGGGCTGAAAAGCCGTCAGCGTGTTTCCGCCTTGCGATGGCCTGGCGAGCTGTCCAGGGTGTACTCTGCCCTCACCCTGAGTCGGCTGGGATGGGCACCAGCCTCCCCGCGACCCTAATAAGGATGAAGCGGTTACAGAAAATGAACTGAACAATTTTTATGGTTTATTTTTGCATTTTAAAGTTGATAAGGATTTTGCTGCTGCTCCAAGTAACCACGGCCCTCATTTTCATTCAAACACTTTTCCACTTGGAATGTATATTTTTTAAATTCCAAAGCAATAGACCAATCAAACTATACTATTCCCATATATTATTTACTATTTGTCAAAAAAAATCTTTTTCCGATTTCCTTTTGGTGGCTTTTTACAACAGTGATTCATTTTCTATCCCACTAACCATCTATGGGTTGCGGGTGAATCAGAGTCAATCACAACTGACTTTGATGAAAGGCGGCACAACATCCTGGATAGATCAGTGTTTTATCACAATGCTAAAGTAGCATTTTCAAGTATTGAGACACTGCATAGAAACAAAACAGGACTGGTTGCTGTAAGGTGGCAGGTGTAAGTTTTTATTTTATATTATTTTTATATATTTTATATATATATATATATATATATGCCCTCCCATGGACCCACCACCCGTGGGAGGAGTTTTAGGGGTCGGGTGCAGTGTGAGTTGGGTGGCAGCCAAAGGCATGGGTTCTGTCGGACTGATCCTCGGCTACTTACTCTGACCCTCGGGACATGGAATGTCACCTCTCTGGCGGGAAAGGAGCCTGATTTGGTGCGTGAGGTGGAGAGATACCGATTAGATATAGTCGGGCTCACCTCAACGCATAGCTTGGGCTCTGGAACCATCCATCTCGAAAGAGGCTGGACCTTTTTCTATTCTGGAGTTGCTCATGGGGAGAGGCGGCGAGCCGGTGTGGGTATTCTTGTTGCCCCCCGTCTCGGTGTCCAAATGTTGGGGTTCTCCCCGGTTGACGAAAGGGTAGCTTCCCTCCGTCTTCGGGTGGGGGGACGGGTCCTGACTGTTATTTGTGCTTATGAAAAGCCCCCTGGACGCCTCCCTGGTGTGGTGTTTCGGGCATGTCCAACCGGGAAGCGACCCCGAGGTCGACCTAGAACACGCTGGAGGGACTATGTCTCTCGGCTTGTCTGGGACCGCCTCGGTGTCCCCCCGGGAGAGTTGCAGGAAGTGGCTCGGGAGAGGGACGTCTGGATCTCTTTGCTAAGGTTGCTGCCCCCGCGACCCGACCCTGGACTAAGCGGAAGAAGATGATGATGAAGATGATATATATATATATATATATATATATATATATATATATATATATATATATATATACACACAACTTACACCTGCAACCTTACAGCACCAAGTCCTGTTTTGTATTTGTTTTTTGTTATTTTTATATTTTATTGTTCTGTTCTAATATTATGACTCAATGATGCTACACCTTTCTGAGCTATTTTGCACCCCCTGCTGATGGTACTTCGAGAGCCTGTAACTGTGAATTTCTCCACTGTGAGATCAATATAGCTGTATCTATCTATCTATTGTCTTTGGCTGCAGTAGCACTAACTTATCTGTTTTAGAATCATTAGTCTTTTCGACTGCGACAGCAAAATCACTTCAGACAGTTTTTCGGCTTTCTGGACATACAACAGATGCCGTTTACTCTATAGTGAGATTTAGTCTGTGACTGGGAAAGCAGCCTGTATTGATTATAAACCATTATGCGTGAGTACGCCTATCACTATACAACGGCGACACTAAAGGCTTTCTGACTGAGTAAAGATAATTACACACACTATAGCTCCATCTGTGTAGAAACGCAGCCTCACTCTCCATCTCTGCCTCCTTTAGTCTGCACTTGTGTGTGTGTGTGTGTGTGTGTGTGTGTGTGTGTGTGTGTGTGTGTGTGTGTGTGTGTGTGGCCTGTAATTGCAACACATCTATTCAGTATCGCAAACAAAAGGCCTGCATTCAAGCGAAAAGCGCTTCTCCTCCAGCCTCTGCAGTTTGTAAACATGAGACAGAATACAACATATCAGAATACAGCTCATGCTAAAATGTCGTATATGCCTGGATGGGGGTTATCATCACCATGGAAACAGATGAACAGTGTTATGGTGCTGGAGCAACATGGAGTCTGTTGCTATGGGGATGGACTCACATAATTGGGGTAGATATCAGTGTGGTTCCATTCCAGGCCATCATCCAGTACAGTGATGACAACGCCTTTACCCGTGATGCCTTTTTTCCACACAGGGATCACGTGAAGGTCCAGCTTTGGCAGAGATGACGATGTCCGGGTGTCTTGCTAGAGAGCAGGATAAAAGCAAATAGTTAAAGAAGATATAAATATAAACTTATTTGGGTCCAAGCAGATGGGATTGTATGCCTATCTCCATGGCTATAGTGTCTGGCAGGAAATTTGATTTTCAGTCGACAATAATTTATGATTTATGCTTTTAAAATAATTCTAATATCATCAAACATTGCTATATGGCTCTTAACCAGAAAAATGATGGTAGGCAGATAATCTCAGAGGCCAATGCCTTTTGTTATAGCCACACCCACTGAATATGAGCAATCACATGCTCTGATTGACTAATTTACTACTAGGGGATATAAGCTCATATACCCGGAGTTCAGAAAAACAAAACAGCGGGCAATTTACTAAACCAATGGCACTAACTGAAGCCATGTACATATGACTTGATTTTGTGGAACAGTTGTAATGTTTCTTATGTAGTTATGCTAGCTACTGCAGTGCGAAAGCGCAGAAATAACTTATTCTTGTAAATAAAAGCTATTTATCATATAACTTCACAAATACTGTCTCGCCAAACATCCACTACCAACATTACCTAAGAATTTTGGTTTTGGTGCTATCTCCACCTTTGCCTTGACACTGGTTGATTACCAGTACACTTGCCTTTATGAATCAGAGTGATCCAGCTAATAAGTTAGCTAATGTCAGATAACTACAAAATGGCATCGATAAATTAAATCTGCAAGTTTTCGTTTGAAGGATTCACAAGATGGTTGAGGTTTGAGCCTTAAAGGTCACTTAATGTCTCACTTGGAAGTCCATGTATGGTTTCCTATTAGTTTTCCACAGTAATGATATGTCTATTGAAATTCTTTATGCTAAGCACTCCACTGCCACAACTTTGTGACCTTGCTCTGATCTTCACCTTTGATCTTGACATCCCAAAATCAAATCACCTCTGTGACTCAGGGAGAAGTGTCTCCACCGAGTTGGCTGAAAATCAGCACAAATGTGTGGTAAGGATTTTGTTTCGTTAAGTCAAACTAACGTAAACAAATGCTGATGATTGCAATACTAAATGTATATTTAGAGAAATAAAACCTATGGGTGAAAAAGTTTACTACACATGAAAATTGTTTCAGAGAACTAATTTATTCATTCATTTCCTAAATTATCATAATCCTATTAAGGTCACAGGGAGGATGGTGCTCATCTCGATACCCTGGATAGCTCGCCAGCACAAGGTACACATCTATAGATGTCTAAAAGCTACATGTATGTGCTGCTGAGCAGAAGAAGGTCAGAGCTTCAAGCAAAAGTATCACCAAGCCACCACTGTAGGGCCCCTAAACAGGGCTCTTAACCGTCAACTAGATAGCGGCGTCTACCAAATGATACCCATATGTATGCTGATGTGACATTTATATCAGAATAGTACGTTGAGCGCTTTGGAGCCCATGTGCTTTCCAACTAAACCTAACCCAGCGGCTTGGTTTTGATCCCATTGTTTACCTACTTGAAAGCTGAAAGGGGCTTTAATTTGAGAAGTGACTGATATAATCTTCCATGTTGACCTTTCAGAAGACCATTCTCATGAAAACATTCCACCTTTAGCAAGATTAGTAATGGCAAAAAAGTGCAGTCACCATGACAATACAGTATAAAGAGAAACTTATCAGCTTGCAAACGATTGCTTGTTTGGTGGCAATCAAAGCATGGAAAGTGGAAGAGAGCTCATTAGTGTCAGCTTTAATTGGGAGATGGGCAAGAAAGCGAGAAGAGGTGAGGTCCCTGCCCCAAAACCACTGATGACTCACGGCTTTAAGAAAGGTTCGAATAGAGAGCTTTGAGATAGAGAATACATCGATGTTATACAAGCACGACCCTCAGGAATGAGTCATAACTCAGATCTCTTAAGCTCTGGGAGGGGGAGGGAGCAAATGTGAAGTGTATGGCCACGTGTCTGAGGATTTTTGTGATCACAGCCCCGAGATATTCCTACAAAAAACAATATAATCACTTCAACAGCAGAAATCTATTACCACCACATACAGAATGTTGTCCAACACCTGCAAAGTTCTTCCACAATCATTTGCTCTGATAGCATCAACACAGACCCAGCCACATGCTCCGGATCTCCACACCCACCCAATTACAGAATGCGGCATTCGGTGGGAATGGAGAGGAACGCCTTGTGAGTCATCTCTGATTGAATTATCAAGAACCACAAGGTAATGTAATGTATTCAGCACACTCCATGACAATCTATCTTTCCCCTCTGCCCTCCCTTCCTTCTCGGCACATTCTGTCTCCTCTCCAGACTTCGCACGTCATCCTTGCTCTCTCTCTCTCTCTCTCTCTCTCTCTCTTCCTTCCCCCCCCCCTTTTCTATGCACCACTGCACTATGACTACATCTCACCCTGCACATGAACATTCCACGCAAACCAGGTCAACTGGTTTTATAAAAAGTGTAATGCTTATCACTTTAGAATATCTACACATAGCTCCAGTATGCACATGTATATGGGTAGTCTGACATCAAGATGCTCTTTTCCGACAGTGCACATGTGTAAACAGATCAATCTGGGACAAACTGTATTTGAGAGGAGCGTAGACGAAGCTCTGTGTCCCACAGGACTCAAAAAACAAAAGCATGAGGCATGAAGCGTGACGAGTCCAATTATCCACATATAAAGCCCAATACGGTGACTGATTTGACTCAGGAGATGTAGAGATTCCATCTAAACAGACCCATAAACATATTGCATATCAAGCAGGAATTGATTTTTACGAGATGTTCAATTAGAACTTGGGGGAGTTGGTTTCATTAGGTGCCTTTTATGAGTGACTCAAATTTTCCGATATCCTGTTTTACTCACAAGATACAGCCAGAGATGGCCTGATTACCAGTGATGTCACAGAAAAAGACACATAAGGATGACAATTACTAGGACATTTCAATGTTACCATAAATTACTAGGGGAGAAAACATATTTTTAGACAGATGTTTTAAAAAGGCTTAATACCTCATCAAGTTAGGTATACAAGAATTAATATAAAATATTTTAATAATACATTTTTTTTCATTTAAGTATTGTGTTTTCATTATTAAGAACACAGTCCATGGTCTATATTGCATCCTAACAAAGAATAAACTTACTAAATGCAGTCTTTAGTTGTTATCTAACTCTAGTTGAAAGTTAAAAGTAACTACCATTAGATAAAAAACACATTCCTCAACAGACATGAATCAGATTTATAATTAGACAATAACCTCTCACTCATTCATTTGCCAAACTGCCATACTATTATGGTTGCAGATAGGCTGGCATCTATCTCAGCCGACTCTAGTTGAAGGGATGGGGCTCACCCAGAACAGATTAGCTATTTCCAAACCAACACACACACATAGACAAGAATTCACACTCTAGTTTACACCTACAGGAAATTTTAAACAGCCAATTAACCTAACATGCATATCTTTGGACTGTGGAATGGAAACCGGAGTATCCAAAGAAAACCCGCACAAGCACAGGGAGAACATACCAAGTCTATACAGAAACGCCCTCACCAAGCCCGGGACTCAAACCCAGGACCTTCTTGCTGCGAGGCGGATGTGCTAAATGTGTAAAAGTATTAACCCATTTTTGTGTGGTGTATATTGTGATATATTTGTTACGAAGGTGATGATGGAATAAAGATTTAAATATTTAATACAGTACTTTAAAAAATTAGAAGTGTCCAGAGTGATATATCGACAAGGACAACCTGGCAAATGCTAGTTTGAATTTAGATTGATGTACAGTCTTTGTGTTGCTGAATGCTAATCGGTTGAGCTCTTATGGGAGGACTGGCAAAGCCACACAATCATGATCATGGCCATACATACAAGCTTCCCTCCCAGTGTGTTAAAGCACCCTGAATGCACATGCGCAGTAGTTCCTAAAGATGTGGGTGGCAGCATCATGTATCAAGAAGGGCCATGTCTTTGCTTACATCCCTTGCAGATTGGTAGTGGAGGTGGCCGGGGAGGGGAGGGGGGGGGTGTAATAAGGAGGCCATACCTAACTGTAGGAATTGGCTACTGCTCCTCCTTGGCCCCACCCATAATGAAAAATAATGTAAAAATTAATTATAAATGTAAAGATGAAAGAAAACTAACAGAAAAGGGAAAAAAGATACCATATGTACTGCATGTAAGAAATAAAACATTTATCAGGCATTCTCTTATCATAAATAGCCAATGACACGGTGGTGTGAGACAGATCTACACTATTATATAGTATTTTCATGTATGATTGTGTCTTGATAAGCTCTCAACATTCAGTGTCCTTCCTCTCCCTTGAAAACCCTCACCTTACCATCTCAGGAAACAGAGTTACCTGATTTTTAATCCATTTGTGTGTAGCGTCAATTATATGAATCACTGGAACCGTGTGGTTGCCATAGGAACCTCTATATTATGTAAAGTGCATTGATGTGTATAACAGAGTACATTAATATAAAGTTTAGGGGCAGCAGTGACCTGGTACTAAAAGGTGGTGGATCACTGATCCTAAAATTGTGGGTTCAAGTCCCACTCTCCACAAGGTTGTCACTGTCCCCCCCGGTGCAGATAACTGGGTTATCAAAGGTGGGCCATGTCTCTCACTGTCTATGGTGAGAGCCATGTAAAAGAACCATTGCTGACTTTCGTAAAGAGTAGCTGCATAGCCGTCAGCATTTTTCTACCCTTGCTAAAGGGTTGTGTCAGGAAGGGCATCCGATGTAAAACCCTTTGCCAAATCAAACATGCGAATGATTAGTATGACTTCCATGAAGATGGAGGTGGATGATTCGCTGTGGCAATCCCTGAAGAGAACAGCCGAAAGGAAAATAGAACAATAACATTAATGTAAAGCTTAAATACAGAAAGTTTATTAATCTGGAAAAATGAATTGGTTATAAAGTATTCCATTTGTAGGAAAACAGCTAAATGTTCAAGGCTTATTTGGATGCGACTGTAGATCTGGTAGAAACAGGCGCATCTCAGATCAAGTAACATTGATTGTGCAAAATAAAATGACAACATCAACAGAAAAACAGTGCTAAAGAATATATTCAGTTTTTGGAAGTATTTCTTTCTTGTAATATGGATAATATTTGCCATATTGCCCTTGTGATGATCTGGCGAGCTGTTCAGCGTATACAGTGCCTTCGCTCAGAGTGGCCTGGAACAGGCTCCAGACCACTTGCATCCCTAATAACGGATAAAGCTATATGAAAAGCAAAATGAAATGATAACGATTTCCTCTGTAATATGAAATATTCCAGAATACTTAATTGGATGAAGTATCAGCCACCAGAGTTATGGCAGTTTGCCCTGAGACAAAGGCTGACCACCCTTGTCTGTTCTGTCTAGTAAACTGCAAGTAACAGAATCTGGTGCTCAGTGGTGGCTGAAGCCTGGAACAGGCATGGCACAAGAAGGAAGAATATACGTGTAGATTAATTATGCATTTGTTTGTTTGCTCATAAAATCAGTTAAAGGGAAACAATTTCTAAAAATCATGTTCAGGGTTATAGTACTGATCCAAAACTTCCTTATCTGATTCCAGATATTTCTGTACATCACTGTTCATTTGTTATTTATACCAGCATTATTCTTACGATATATGAATACCGTGCACCAATAATCTCTGCAATCTATATCTCTGTTTCTTTTTTACCAGTTTTATCTCCATCATTTATGAGTACTTGCACTGCTCTGTCTTGGCGGGCTGAATGGCTCATTATTGTTCTGTTTATATTATTTACCAATTTAAAGGTTTACACTTTAAATCAACTGCTTCTGCTTTATAATTTACCAATACGAAACTACTAAAGCCAAGAAACAGAATCCCGGTGGCCAGAAATGAAGTGCTTGGGTCACAAGTCTCCGTCTCTATACAAAGAAGACTTCTATATCCACTGATTTATGGTAATTTGTTAAATTTCTCCTGGCTTTTTTGTTAACCTCCTTTGCTTATTAATGAAAGTGTCATGGTAGCATAGTGGTAAGCATGTCCACCTCACAGCGAAGAGGGTCTGGGCTTGAGTGGTGGGTTTGTTTGATTCTGTGTTGGGTTTGCATCTGATTTCCTCTCATGGCTTAAAGACATTCATTTTAGGCTAATTGGTGGTTCCAAATTGCCCCTAGGTGTTGAGGACAGTGTGAATGGTTGAATGTGTTGGCCCTGTGATGTCTGACAAGCTATCTTTGCCGAATATTGGTTGAAATAGGCTCCAGCCTACCTGTAACCCTAAACTAAAACATTTAGCAAATAAGTGAGTGACTGCATTATTAGTGAACTATTTCTTCATCTCCTTTACTGATATGACTAAGATCTATTTGAAAACCTGTTTTTTTTTTTTTTTGAGCCACTTGTCATGGATATATGGAGAGAATTACTTAGAAAGAAAATGATTGAAATACACACAGTGATTGAGTCAAGCCAACCAAAGGAAGCTTACCAAGTACCACTGCTGGTTCCACATGGGGTCGTCAAAGAGTTTGTCCACGGAACACTCTTTGCATTCTCCTCCCACTGGAGCACGTTTACTCCGTTTAATTTCATACTGCTGTTCTGCCCAAGACACCTTCAAAGAAAAACCATAATAAAGCACTGATATATACCGCATATATACCATAATTCATCCTTAAATACATGCTGCACTTCTGTGGGCAGAACAATGGGGCATGGGTATGCACTGTCAGTTGACAGCCAGCACCTTCTGGGTTCTCAGTTTCTCTAGTTACAATTTGCATGTTCTAGCTATGTGTTTCATCTGGGTGCTCTGGTTTCCTTCCACAGTTCAAGTACCAACTGGCTTCTTTAAATTGGCCACATATGTATGGTCAGATGCAGAGATGCATAAACAAGTGAATAGATGGTTGGATGTATATTTGATTTGCTTTGTTCAATAGATCTTGAATGGATGGTGGGTTGATGGGTGGTTGAATGAATAGGTGGATAAATGGTTGGATGACTTTATTCCAAACACTGTAAATAACTGGATTTAAAATGTAATTTTAAAATTACACTGATTAGTAAAAATGCAATAGATGTTGTTTAGTATAAAATCTACAGAAATGAGTAATTCCGGAGAGAAAGCCCTTACTTACCCTGTCATCTTCTGACAGCCTTTTGGTAATGTGATTTGCACTTCTTTTGGTTCTGCTAGGATGATAGTAATGTTTGAATAAATAATGGTTCTCTAAGGCCCCAATCTGAAAAAAGAAAAGAAGGATAGTGTGAGTGGACACTGGTTAAATGTGCAGAGATGATTCTTCCATTCTCATTATGCTTTCTATCCTGTAGATTTGGAATTTGTGTTAACCACTTTCAAATTACATTTAGGAAGGATAGCAAATTATTAAAATATCAAAATTAAAATATCAAATTACATTAGGAAGGATAGCTTCTCTTGCAGCTTATTCACCTCCAAAAAACACCCACGTATATTTATTTTGATTAATCAAAACTAAGTTAATATTTATTTGTGGGTGTGTTTCCCCCTCATTTTCTCCCTAATTTAGTCATATCCGATTCCCACCCATCAAGTACTGCCTTCCCTATCACACGACCACCACTGACCACCACTGAGGGAGAGAGGGGTGAATGCATCCAAACGCCCCCTCCATGACATGCAATGCTAGCCTCCCACCTCCTTTTGAACTTTGGCACCATCCGTATTTTGGGGACGATCTAACACACTCAGAGGGAAAGCACTATCTGCCCCCTCATACGAATGAGCTCACAGAAGCCAGTGATTGGCTGGCGACTGCTGTGAGTGGCAGCGAAGTGAGCATAGTATACTGTCTCTCCCTCCCATAAGAGTTCAGTCAATTACCTACCACTGCCACGGACGGCTCTGAGCATAAAACATACAGTATTTATTTAGATTCGACCTTGCAATCTCCAATGTTAATGGTCACGCACCTTGTCAGTACGCCACTTGGGAGCCCTAACACTAAGTGAATATTTAATTTAAGATTATGTTCGATTTGCAGTTGCATAAAAGACATAAACTACTGAACGGTCTACACTGTGTATAGAATTGTTTACAATCTACTGTAAATTTCCAACATGGACCCCATCTTCTAAATAAATGCCCCAATTGCTTGTTTTTGCTAAAATCAAATCAATACATAAAAAAAAATCTTTGAAATATTTGTAATTGACTAAATAGACCATGGACAATGCAACCTTTAACTACCAAAACAACCTTTAACTAGATCTGGTTCCTTCTGTACTATCATTTTCTGAACGGTGACATATTGGAAAGATTCCACAGCTACTCTGAACAGCTCGTCAGGCCATTGCAGGGCAGAAACATGCTGACAGCAATGCAGCCGAATCTTTTTGAAAGTCAGTAATGGCTCTTTTACATTCCTCTCACCACAGACAGTGAGAGACATGAGAGGCTCGCCTTTTATAACCCAGTTAGCTGCACTTGGGGGGACAGCAGTGACAGCTGTTCAAACCCCCAACCTTGAGATCAGTAATCCAGCACCCTACCTCCAGGCTGTGGCCGGTGGCACAGTGGTTAGGGTGCTGTGCTCATGATCGGGAGGTTGTGAGTTCAAATCCCTGGGCAAGGTCTCAACCACAAGTGTGCCTCTGTTCACCCAGCAGTATAAATGGGTACCAGTAAAATATACTGGGAAGGTAATCTGAGTTGAACTCCTGGTCGCTTCACGCTATGGAAACCAGGGATAAGCACCAGCCTGATGAGCCACGAGGCTCGGGTGTAAAAACCCTACAGGCTTTACCTTACCTTGCCGACCTCCAGGCTGCCACTGCTCCCTTATCTATGTTTCCAGGTGAAATAGATGTATTGTTGGTATGCAAAATGGGGGGGCGGTGGCGTAGTGGTTAGGGTGCTGCGCTCATGATCAGGAGGTTGTTAGATTGAATCCCACTGAGACCCTCACTGTGCTAAGATCCCTGGGCAAGGTCTCAACCACGTGTGCCTCTGTTCACCCAGCAGTATAAATGGGTACCAGTAACATATACTGGGAAGGTAACCTGCGATGGACTAGCGTCCCATCCAGGGGGAGTTGAACTCCTGGTCGCTTCACACTATGGAAACCGGGGATAAGTACCAGCCTGATGAGCCACAAGGCTAAGCCACTAGGCCTGGGTGTAAAAACCCAACAGACTTACCTACCTTACCTGGTATGCAAAATAAGGGTAAAACCGCACTGAGCAATTGACCAGGGATGTCATACAAGGCAACCTGTGGAATCTTCATAACTTCACAACTAAATTGTCTATTATAATGCTCTTAAAGACAGTTACAATACACATAATTTATGGTGATATAATGTTTAAATTGTAATGCAATTCATTTCCATTTGAAATGTAATGCCCACAGTTGGGTAATACATAATCATAACTGGACTCTAATCACTGGGTTTGAAGGAGATGCAGCCCTTGAACTCCAATTAGCTATAAGAAAAACAACAACACCCCATGCACGATCTAAACAAAACCCCATAAAACCAAACAAAACCTCAATGTACATTTCTAATTTTCTTTTATAATTTTCAATTCATTTATAATTTTCATTAAATGTGAAGTTAAGGCTTAACTAAACAAACGTCATGAACCAAACAAAACCTCAAGCATCAACCAATGAAAACATTATGCCTTACCCAAACAAATCCTCATAGATGAATCAATCAAACCCTCATACATTAACAAACGTCATGCATAAACCCAGAAAAACACGATGACTGAACCAGATTAAAACCTCATGCATGAACTAAACTCGGAAGAGTGTATGATCAGCCATGCGTGGATCTCCAGTCTCCTACCTGTCGCACTAACTCGTAACCGAGCTCGTCGGCGATGTTCCGGGCAGCGTGCAAACCCCCGGGTACTTCCACGGCCCACTCGTTCAGGTATTGTCGCTGGGAGCGCGCGCACACAACGCATAGTAGAACCGCGAGAGTCACGCGCAGCATCATCACTGCCACCGGAGCCCGACATCTCTCTTCCATCTCAGATTAAACACCAGGAATGGAGTCGACCTGCTTCCGAGCGGTTTAGGACGCAGCCGAGGAAATAAATTAATAAAATAAATAAAGTAAAGGCACAAATAAATAAATAGTGAATAAATATATTTGATATTTTTGTCGCCTTCTTTTTTTGTTTTTCCTTATTTAAGCCTTAATTTCGTTTTATTCTAAGAGAGGAGGGTGCAGCGCTGTAGAACGAGTAACTGAAAGCAGGCGTGGAGAATCTATCAGTGAATCGGGAAAGGGGAAGGGATGTTTACACGTCAATTTGCGAAAACGCTCTGACGTCAATTTCTACCTGGGGTAGGATGCTCGTGTCCCCAGGGAGGAGGTGGAGGAGGAGGAAGAGGAAGGGGGGTTCATCTATAAATAACTACAACACTTTTTTTTATGTAAGGGAAGATGGAGAGATTAGAATCTGTTCACTTGTTTCATGAAAATATCAGAGCTTATCCTGTATAGAATAGAAGTAATAGATTCGATTTTTTCCCACTCAATGAATTTTGTCCATATTTAACGACAGTAATCATAAAATTATTTAATTTATAAGAGCTTATTATAGGCGACAATGACGGCAGATTCCGCGTCATCAACTCCATTCAGCACCACGGCTTTGGACAGCGCCAGGAAATAATGCAGTTATTGAGGGTGACCAGCTGCCTAACAATATTATTCTTAAACATAATTAATTAATTAATTAATCAGGGAACAAAATTAAAATTTTTTTCGCTGCACAGGGGCGCAGGCAGAAGGAAAAATCTGCAGGACCCCAAAGAATTTTACTGGACCCCACTTTTTTTGGAATGATTAATTATGTGATAATATGTTATTATTTTTCATGACGTCATTCCCTTGTTCACCTGTCTATATGTTTGGTGTTCAATAGCTATTATGACTGAATAAGAAACATTCATGTAAACCAATTCTCTATCATATACACTATTTATTATTCTGCTGATCAAATTAAAAACTCAGTGAACAAAAAATAGCAATGCACACAAACAGATGTAAGCAAGAACTAGATTGAGTCTCTAGATCTCTATTCTAATTATGTTCTCAAAACTTGACATAGAAATCAGTAACTTCAAGTAATTGTCAAAGTTGTCTCAAGATAGCATTTTACATAATCAAATTATATGAGATATTTTCCTTCAGTTTTAGCTTCTGTCCTGTTCCTTATCATCTGTGTCTCTTCCTTTTCTTGAATCATCAACCTCACTCTCCACATAATCATCTGACTCACACTCCTCTTCACCGAGATCAGTGAGTGATTTGCGAAGTAAATATTTTTAGTGTGTTTTTAATGATTATTTAAGCCCTATGATTGCATCAAAAATGCTCTGCATCTTCTCTAGCTTTTGGCAAGGAGCCTAAGCACTTTATTTATTCATAAATATTATCACAGTCTTCTTCTTTTCCTTTCAGCTGTTCCCCTTTTCTCAGGGGTCACCACAGCAAATCTGTGATTCGCATGTTTGATTTGGCATAGGTCTTTAGGTCGGATGCCCTTCCTGACACAATCCTTAGCAAGGGGCAGAAACATGCTAACGGCTTTGCAGCCTATTATCAAAGTACAAAATTAAAAAGTTTTTACTTAATTATTACTACATTTTACTACATTATTATCATACTCACTGATTAGCAGCACACCCGAAAGTTACTGGCACGTGATTCAAATTTAACCAATGGCTGAGAGCTTTTGTTTCTCCCTCCTGCTGATTGGTTGCAGATGATGTATACGCCTCTTTTTTTCTCCTTCGCACACACGTCATCAACGTGATTGCTTTAATTGCGTCAACGCTTTTTACTTTAAAACAATGGGGTGAAACCTTCATCAGGTGGAATCCTCTTTCATCAGATGTTTCGGCACTGTCCACGACATCCTCCAGAGGTGTGCCGACCGAGGGTGATCAGTCCTTGGCCAGAGACTGGTTAGCTGTCCACTGCTGATCTCTTTTCTGCCAAAGCCATTGTGTGGATGATTCTGCTTGGCTGCAGACATCTGTTATCGTCCGTTTCCTTGTCATGCCCGTGATGCCAAGTACTCCGTAGGCTCTCCAGAGTGACTGCCCCGACTGTTCCAGGTCTTTCATCCTCTCTGTCGGCACTCATCCAATAGCGGTTCATATTTGGCCTTCTTTCTCTCGTGTGCCTCTTCCAGTCTCTCTTCCCATGGCAATGTCAGTTCAACAAGCACAATCTTTTTAGTGGCTCTTGACAGCAACAGCTCGCCGGGACTCAAAGTAGTGGTGGCGACTTCTGGTGGGAATCTCAGCTGCTTCTTGAGATCTACCTGCAGTTCCCAGTCTTCTGCTGTTGCCAGAAGACCAGTGTCTGTAGACCTCTTATTAGCGGGTGTTGCTCCCCCCCTCTCTGACAAAGTTGATGAAGGTCAGCTTTACCTGAGTTGGCTTCTTCCTCCGTGCCACATCTAGGCTGGCCGCAATCATGTTGAGGATCTTGTCATGTCACCATCCAGTGCCACTCTGCAAGAAGAGAATGTGTTCCAGGTTTGCTGGCCTACCATAACTGGCAAGGGGGGTCTTCAGTTAGCTTCCAGGTTCTGAGATTGACTGGTGTAGGCAGTACATCATAAACGGAGCAGAGGAGAAATCCAATTCTCTGGTGGTTCATCTTCCACATGTCGCTCCAAGACACCCTCCTTGACTGGATCCTTCTCATCTCAACCAGCTGCCCTGGGTTTTTTTTTTTATCAAAATGGCTGCCACTTGTCTTGTCTCTTCCTCTGTGGACCGAATCTCACTCTCAACAATCTTCCTCTCTCTGCATTTGATGCTGCCCTTCAGCTTGCTCTGGTTACACATCCTAGCCCTAACTTGCCCGTAGTTGTCGTCCCCGCTATGTCACTGTGTCTGAGCCTGGATTCTGCATTCTTTACAGCCTTGTCTGCTTTCCACTTCTGACTAGTGTTAACTTCCACCAGGGCTCCACTAACTTTCTCATCTGCGTGTCTCGCTACATCATAACCTGCCTAACTTTGGTGACCTTGAACTCTTCTGTTACAGAGGAAAGTGGAAGTTGTAACTTGCTGCCAGTACTGTACAAGTCGATGCTGGAGAAGCTTCTTGGAACTCCAAGCCATCTTCTGATGTACCCACTCAATCTCTTCTCCATAGCTTCGACAGTCCATATTGGGATGTCGTACACCAAAAGAGGCCACAGTAGTCTTGGCAGTACTCCATGCTGGTAGATCCAAGCCTTGTACTTCCCTGGCAATCCACTCTTGTCCACGGCATTCATCCAGTCATCTATCTGCTGCCACATTTCCTTCACACTGCCCTTGTCATTAAGAGAGCTCCTGAACCACTTGCCTAGGCTCTTCACGGGCTGCTCGGTTACTGTAGGGACGAGTTCCCCATTGATCCTGAAGTGGAATCTGTCCTGCACTTTCCCTCTCTTCAGGACTAAGCTCCTAGACTTTGCACGCTTAAACTCGATCCTTGCCCATGTTATCAACCTTTCCAAGTCTTCTAACATCAATCTAACTTCTTGAACTGACTTCGCATTATCGTCATGTCATTCATGAAGGCTCTTGTAGGTGGCTTGCGAACTCCTGAGATGGTTACTGGGCCTCAGCTCATTTTCTCTGCTGTTTTCACCATCAGGTTCATTACTGTGGAGAAAAGAATGACGGAAATAGTACAACCAGTAACTATTCATACCTCGAGGCATTGCCATGACGTTGTATAGTCTGACACAGTGAAACGCATCTTGAATTTGTCAAAATAGTGTCTCAGCATCTGTTGAACCTTCTCAGGTAAGTGGTACTTCTTCAGTGTTATGCCGACAAGCTTGTGGGGAACTGTTCCATATGCATTGGTCAATGCACTGGCCAAATCCAACCACAAAACCGTCAGATCTCCTTTGTTTGTCTTGGCTTCCTTTATGAGCTGTGTCAGCACACTGGTGTATTCAAGGCACCCTGAGACTCCTGGTACTCCTCCCCCTTTGCACTGAGCTGTCCATGTACTAGTTTGCCAGCATGTATGTGGTGAGGCTTTGCCTGGACGGACCAAAACACCTCCCCCCCAACATTCAAGAGAGAAATCGTCACGAACTGCTTTAGTGTTTTGGAGTGTTCCTCCTTTGGTATGAAGCATCCCTCTGCGACCAACCAACGGTGTGAAGGAAGGGTCAGTTATCAGAATGTTGGTTGGTAGCAGAGGGATGCTTCAAACGTCTTTGACTTGCAGCCTTGGCTCAATATTATTGTAGAAAGTTGTTGGCGGTTCTGGAGTCATGAGTATGTCGGAATCTCCAAGGTCTTGATCTCGGTTCTCATCAGAGTGTACTTTCCGTAGGTGGTCCTCGACTTCTTGTCTTGGACAATCCAGCCTGCCTGACCTCTTGTCTCCAAAGAGCTTCTTTGTGGTCTGGAAGGATTAGCTGCGAAGCTTGTGCACTTCCTTGATCTCTCCTTATGGTTCTTCCTGTTGTTCTCTGCCCTTCTAAGTGAGGCGATCTCTTCACGCAGATTCTTCCTCAACTCAGCCAATCCTGGTCTCTCTTCCCCTGGAGCTACTTTGTATCTGGCTGTGAGGCGCCCTATGTCATCTTTGAGCCGACATACTTTCAAGCATCAGGTCTACATCATCCTCAAATGTGTACCATTCTTTCTTCTGTGAACTAGCTGGTCACTTGATCCGCTCTTTCCTGTCTATGTTTGCTGTCAATCTGCCTTGAGTGCCTTCAGATTCTGGCATGCTGCTCTTCTCCGAGCCTTGTATCATAAAGTTCTCTGATCTGTTGCTGTTGACCTCATCCTCAGATGGAACTTGGAGGTTCTGATCACAGTGGGGTGTAACTTGGTCGAGCCCCTCCTCCATCTCATGAGGTTTCCCTGTGCGTTGTACCATTCTTAGAATTGGGGTACAGCCCATCTTTGTTCGGTGAATATTCAGCCCCTTCTTGTTCTTGCACGTCTTTCCACAACTACCCCAAACCCTAGTTGAATCGTTGGTCTGTCTCGTTGTCCGGTGGCGATCTCATGTGTTATTATCCGATCTTTGGCTAGTAGGTCGTTGACCCCCCCCCCCCCGCTCTCACACGACTTTGAGGGTATCTCTCAATATATCTGTCCATAGTGAGTGGAATGAGATCCTTCTCACAAAGGGCGTACTTTGGCCTGCCAAGCCTTAGTACTCTCCAGTGCTGTCTTTCCAAGCTGTCAGCTGTCTCTCCAGTCATCACCATTCTATTCACGGTTTATAGCACCATAATTTTCCCCGATGCCAAAAGATGTCGCACCAATGTAAACAAAACACAGACAGTCTGTAACTATTAGTGTTTTAGTGTTACTTTATCAAGTTTATGAAGTGTCATATCTTAGGCGACGATTGTTCATTTTACTGAAAAGGCTTTCTGCCTGACACTGGAGCCGGAATTGGGTTGGATTTTTCCGGACCTCCCACAAAAATGTTAGCAAATGCAGGTGGACCGGCTCTAATGTCGATTCCTGTTAATTAATTAATTAATTAAATAGTCATTCATTCATTCCTTTATTCATGTTGCAGGTAGACTGGAACCTATCTCAGATGACTTGGGGTGAACGGCTCACTAGTTCATCACAGGCGACCATCCACACAACCACTCACTCTCATACCTATAAGCGATTCAGAACAGCCTTATGTGGATGTCTTAAGACAGTGAAAGGAAACCAGACTATCTGGAGGAAACCCAGACATGTACAGGGAGGACATGCAAGCGCGACACAGAAAGATGATGCAGATCAGATTCTGGATCCAGGAGCTCTTTAGGAAATTCTTTAACATTGTGAGATATTTTTAACTCTTACAACTTTTTGACATTTTGGTGTATGTGGAGTATTGCTGGGCTTGGTGGAAGTTTGCTCGCTCTCTCTCTCTCTCTCTCTCTCTCTCTCTCTCTCTCTCTCTCTCTCTGTCTCTCTGTCTCTCTCTCTCTGTCTCTCTCTCTCAGTGCTCTTGTTCCAAATGTTGTTCAGAAAACCTTTTAAAATTAAGTTCATTCGCTCATCCGTTACTCATTTGCTGAGCAGTTAATACTACTATTAGTGTCACGGGGAGGCTGGAGCCTATCTCATCAGACACTGGGTGAAACACATTCACAAAACCATTCACACTCATATCCACACTTGGTGGCAATTTGAAATGGCCAATTAGCCTAATGTGCATATCTTTGTTATGTGGAAGCTAAAGTACCTGGAGGAATCCTATGCAAGTAAGCGGTGAACAGCAAACTACACACAAATGCCCTTGAGAAGCCAGGAACTCGAACCTAGGACCTTCTTGCTGTGAAGTGGATGAGTTAACCATTACTCCACCATGCCATCAAAAATTAAGATTATATGTGATTAAGTTGCTGTTTGTTTGCGAACAGGCACAGTGCATTAGTGAGCATGTACAGCACAAGTGTCAACCCTGTAGCTTGTTGCTGATTGGAACAAATGTCACCACTATCTTCTGAAACGACCTATTACATTATTAGGTGCACTTGGATTGAAGCTGAATCAGCGTGGACTTGAGTCATAGCTTTGCGAAGGCAGTTTCAGCTTTCCCATCTGCACTTCCTGTTGGTCATGTTGAGTGTGTGCACAGCTGGCGTTTACTTATACGAACAAACCCACAAAAAAGAATGATAAAAAACAGATTGCTTTTATTAAATAATGTTCACGATGGCTTGAATTTATTGGCTGTCTGAACCAACTGAAACATTTCCTTAAAGCTATAACACAGCACACATCATACTAACAAAACAGTAAACATTTAAAATGATGACAAAATTTCAAGCCATCGTGAACATTATCATACGAATCATTCTCTGTGGTGACCCCTGAAAAAGGGAAAAAGCCGGAAAGAAATCTCTCTCTCTCTTCATATATATATATATATATATATATATATATATATATATATATATATATATAAATGGATGGATAGGTAGATAGATAGATAGATATTGCAGTGTATTTTGAAAGGAAAGGAGTAAAAAGATCATGCTACTGCAAGTGAAAGCATCCTGTGGTAATGTACTGCCATGTCTGGACCATAATAAGGTCCTTAAGTAAACAGTGTATGAGACAGCTGCTCGATGCTTCTACCTGGCAACACATGTTTGCTTTAGAGCCTTTACAGCAGACTTTGTACCGGGATTGCAGACTTTGCACCGGGATGATTTAAAGCAGCTGGGCTTTATAGTCTGCAGTATGTCATTAATTTATTTTCTTAACCGCTTAATCCTAATTAGAGTCACGGGGAGGCTGGCGCCCATTTCAGCCATCTCTGGGAGAGTGCGGGGAGCCAGTCTGCAGTATATGCAAAACAGAAACTGTCTGTAAAAGAAATAAAAATAAGATTAATTATTAGATTAGCATGCCTACTTCAATGGAAGAAGCTCCAGGGACTGAGTTCCAGGAGGCTGTTTCTATATGGACATGTTCTCCCACTGCTTGGGTTTCTTCTAGGTCATTCAGTTTCCTCCTTCAGTCCATAGGCAGGCACATTAGGATAACTAACTGTTACAAACTGACCCGAACTGTCAGTATGTGTGAATGGTTTTGTGTGTGTGTGTGTGTGTGTGTGTGTGTGTGTGTGTGTGTGTGTGTGTGTGTGTGTGTTTGTGTGTGTGTATACATACAAGGCAGCATTGAACTTTGATCGTCTGCCAAGGTGTTCAGGGTGTACCCCGCCTTTGCCCAGTGTAGGCTTAGAAAGGTGCCAGCCTCTCTGTATTCCTAATAGGATTAAATGATCGATGGGGTTCAGAGCTCAAACACCTCTTCTACCTTGATTATTCTTTATGAGTTTACATATGCTATACTATCACTATCCTCTTATGTTATATGAGATACTGTATTTGTTTTAATAGGGGTAGCATGGTGATATAGTTTTGCCCAGTGTTGAGATGGACTCAGCTATTGTGACCTGAGTAGATTTAAGCAGTTCGGTAAATAGGTAAGTGACCCGTGATGGTGTAGAAGTTAGTACTGTACATCCGCCTCACAGCAAGAAGGTCCTGAGTTTTGCACACAGCAATCCGTGGCCGAGAGTCCATATGAGCTAATTGGTGGAGTGCTGATGGGAGAGAGGGATGCCTTTTCTCATTTCCCTGTTACTCACGGCTAGCTAATCATGGGCGTCTGTGAGCTCATTCGCACGAGGAAGTGGTTTCCCTCCGAGTGTGTTAGACCGCCTCCAAAATACAGAGTGCCACAGTTCTAAAAGTGGCAGGTGGCTAGCATTGCATGTCATAGAGGGGGCGTCTGCTGATGCTGAAGGCGATACTGATTGGATACAAATAAATTTTGTTGAAATTGGAGGAACAAAATTGTGATGGCATTTCTGTGTGGAGTTTGAATCTTCTCCTCATTCTACTATGGGTTCCTCCATTCACTCTGGTTTCCTCCAAAGATATGCACATTAGGCTAACTGGTTGTTCCAAATTGCCACTGTAAGTGAATGTAACAATAATTTGTGTGTGTGTGTGTGTGTGTGTGTGTGTGTGTGTGTGTGTTGAAGTGCAATGGACTGGCGAGCTGTTCAGAGTGTTCCCAACCCAACTTAGCTCAGTGATGGTTGAGACACCAGTCTCCTATCACCACCATAATAGGATTAAACAATTTGGAAAATGTGTGAATGATGAGACAGGAATTAAAGTTAATTAAAGAATCCTTAGAAAATGTTTATTAATGCACATGATCGAGTGGTCACAGGCTCGAATCCCTGTTAGATCTCCAGTAAGTTGCTAAGAACCTGAACAAGGTCTTTACCACAAGTGCGCCTCAGTCCAATCAGCATGTGGGCACCAAGAAGTGGGAAAAACAAGGATGCCCAGACCAGCTCACCCTCTCGCCCCATTAGCAAGTCCTGAATTGAATAAGGTCCAGCCCCTCTTGAGATGGGTTCCAAAGCCCAAGCTATGCATTGAGATGAGTTCGACTATATTTAATTTGTATCTCTCCATCTCAAGCACCAGCTCAGGCTCCTTCCCCACCAGAGAGATGACATTATGTCCCAAGTGTCAGAGTCAGTAGCTGAGGATCGGTCCAACAGAACCCATGACTTCAGCTGCCACCCAACTCACAGCACACCCAACTCCTTTCACTCATACACAGGTGGTGGGTCCATGGGAGGGTGGACCCATGTCTCCTTTTCTGGATGGACCTGGCCAGGCTCCATGAGCAGAAACCCAACCACCAGGTGCCTTCGTGCCCCTCCCCCAGGCAGGATAAACAGATAAAAATACTGATAGGGTAAATTGTGATGGACTTGCATCTCATCCAGGAGGAGTTGAACTCCTAGTTCTTCATGCTATGGAAACCAGGACAGTAAACCTGTTTTAAACTATGACGTGTTCCCTATTGCTATAATTTAAGTTACCTTCTGTAAGTGTAGTGATGCTTCTTCACTTTGATGCATGTTTTTGTGCAGGAAACAGGAAGTTGATTGCAGAGACTTGAGGACACACACCTACAGAAGCCATGATAAAGCTAGATCGGACGGTGTATCTGACTGCTGTTTGACTTCTTATGAGACCTGCTGAGGTGTAATGATGTATGAAATAAGGTCCTGTACCATATGTCTCTGAAAACTTAATGGAAATGGAAATGAGCGGTGCGATAAAGTAGGAGTTATATTATGTCATAAAGACGTCACGATGACGCTCTACCCTGTGTGTTCATATTCCACAGAGGTGTTAAATTAATGGAAAGAATTTGCTGGCATGCACCGTGTGAGAGGATGAGATTTACTCGGCTCTGAACTCTCACTACTTCTTCATCTTATAATAGTGATGTACATCAACCTAACGTCGAGTAGAAAGGAAAACACTGTACACTGTACCTTCCACTTCTCACATCCTCGGATCAATGATGGCGTTTTCTACTTAATTTATTATGGATTCAAGCAGTTAACTCATTATATTTTATGAATATTTACTCTTTTTTTTTGCTAAGAATAGTTCTCTTTTAGTTCAGGTTTGGGTGCGTAACCTCATGTCCTTTTCTCTAAAGCACCCAGCAGTTTTTTCCTGTCTCTCAAAGAGTGTCATTTGTCAAGGATGTGTGGTCGTCATGGAAACCTCTTTCACTCTGTGTCACTGCAGCCACACAAGTCTGGAAGGAAATTAATGTCTGTCTGTATGTCCGTCCGTCCATCCGTCCATCCGTCCATCCATCCATCCATCTATCTATCTATCTATCTATCTAAAGAAATATAACAAATATATTTTTAAAAAATATATTTATATCTACAACAGCTCCTAACAGCTGTCATTCTTCACATAGATACTGAATTGGTGGAGTGAAAACATTCACACATCTGCTTATTGGAAGGAAAAAATATCCTCATTACCTCAAGTTCACTTTAAAAAGGTTTGCTCTATACCTTCCTGCTTCTGTATGAATGCTGAGATCACACTTAAAAAATACAGAGTTTTTCTAATTTTCTTATATTCACATAGTTATCCTGATTGCATTAAATAAAAAAATCTTATTTATTATAATTATTATAATGCCCTTGATCTGGAGAACAGGTTCTATAGTGGGCCTGGAACGTTCTCAGATAAAAAACACAAGTGTTCTGTCTGATGGACAGCAACAGCCTCAGATAACTTTCTGTCGGTGTAGACTAATGAACACTGATATAGCACTCATTTTAAAAGGTTAATACATTATAAAATAAATCTAATCACAAATATATTTTAGTTTAAACAGAATAAAATAGACTTAGCTTCATCTCTTTTATACACACATGATTATACAAGGTGGCCAAAATGTCCAAATAAGTGACCCTGGACTTTAATCTACACTATTAATGTTTCCTATTTAATAATCCCTTTAATATATTCTAACCCTAGTCACAGTTCACATGCTTCTCTAGAATGACCCTCTCTCAGGACAATTCTCTTTCCCATTACCCACAACCCCTTCCTTATTTCCCGTATTTTCGTGTATACACTCCATAGCCACAGGACCACAGTACATGTAATCAGGTTTGCTGGAGTATTGCTGGAATATTGCAGTCTCTGAGGGCCTGTGGTCTCTGAGGCAGGAAGTTGGTGGAATTCTGTAGTGTTTCTACAGAAAATAATTTCTGAAGGCACCAAACAAGCAACGCAGCTGATAAGCGAGACATACAGAGGACAAGAGAGTGAAAGAGATAAAGAGAGGACAAATAGCGAATGAAGTCATTGAATCAATGCTGCATATCTGATCCAACTCACTTCCACTCATTTAATTCTATTAGGGTTAGGGGGAGGCTGGAACCTATCTCAGCCAATACTGGGAGAAGACAGGATACACCTTGAACAGCTCACAAAACCATTTCAGGTCCAACACACACACGCGCACACACACACACACACACACACACACACACACACACACACACACACACACACACATACACACACACACACACACAATCATCCTCAAGAGCAATTTGGAACGGCCAATTACTCTGCGCTGTTGGAGGAAACCAGACTACCCAGAGGAAAACCCACAGAAGAATGAGGAGAACATGCGAACTTACAACCTGGAAGTCAAAACCAAGACTTCCTTGCAGTGAGGTGGGCAGTCTAACCACTGCATCAACATGCCACCCAGTGCTATTTGTTTATCTGTTTATTATGACGCATTTGAATTTACCGTGTAATGTAATCAAATACAAAATGAATAAGATTTATGGGTCATAACGAGCTAATAATTACACTCAGCTGAGAAAGAAAACTAAAACAGCCCCATTTTTCATCCATCATTCTCTTTATTCACCTGGAGGAGGACATCACTTTCACTCATCTATTGGTTTAAAAGGTCACAAATGACGTGAATGAATAACGTTGACAGATGTGAGGAGCTCACAGATGTCAATAATCTGAGCACCGCAAACAATTAACCTGCTGCAACCAGGACGATGTAATGGCTTCATCTCCAGTGATGGAGAATAGAGATATAGGTGACTTTCTTGCTGCAGATTATGGCCATTATCAACTCACAGAGGCTTTGGTTTGCTTCTGTGATTCATATATGAATTACAAGAATTTTATCGACAGATGGAAAATCATGCAGCTACAGGACACAAGCTTCATAGTAAACATGCTGTATAAATAGGGTGGGAAATGGGAAAAATGTTTAACCATACCTTGGCTGTTGATGCCACATTAAAGTTTGCAGTGGATGAGCTATTATTATTTATTATAAAACAAAGATGATGCTCTCATTACTAAGAGGAATCTGAGGCGAACATGGACAGAGACTCACACAAATATACAGTAAGAGATGTTTTTTGGAACAACCAATAAACCAGATGTGCATGTTTTTGAACTATGGGAGGAAACCAGTACGCAGAGTTAACCCATTCAAACATGCTCCACACAGGACCAAATGCAAATCAAATCAAAAGCAGGACCTTTCTGGTGTGAAGTGGACGTGAAGTGGACGTGAGAGGAACTACACCACCATAAAGCAATAACTTGATAGAAGATTAAAAAGATTTTATTGATGAACTGATGATGGTGTACATCAGAACCAAATATTTGAATAAATTCATCAGTGTTTCTACTTATTCACCTCAGGTAAGGTGGATATTTACTGATATTCCCAGGGATTATTCACTAATGTTTATTTATCTTGAAGTGAATAATTGTTTTACGTTTACAGCATTTGGCAAATGCTCTCTTCCAGAGTAACTTACAATTATCATCTTTTCCCAACTGAGGGCAGTGCGGTAGTGGTGGGTACACGCTGTGTACCCACTTGTTTTAGTGGCTGAGTTGCGTGTACTGACTTAATTTGGTCTACTTTATAGTTGATCAACGTAAATTTCCGCAACTGTGTGAATAAAAAGCGGACATGAAGTGCTAAATAGTTTCAAAGCCAAAGCCGCTCCCTCACCGCGCTCCACACACCTGGGTTGCTTCACTGCCATCGTGTACTCACTTATTTTTTGACCACTACAGCACTGGTTAAGGGCCTTGCCCAAGGGCCCAATGGTGGTGATAGTTGGGGGATTGAAACACCAACCTTCAGATTATTAACCCATCGCATAAACCACTAAGACACCACTGCCCCCGTTCCTGTTTTAGAATATACTACACAAGAACATGGGTTGGTGGCATAGTAGTTAATACGTCTGCCTCACAACAAGAAGGTCCTGGGTTTGATTCCAGGTGAGGGTGATCCTGTGTGGAGTTTGCGTGTTCTTTCCTGTGTTTGCATGGGTTTCCTCTGGGTACTCTGGTTTCCTCCAATGGTCCAAAAATGATAACATCAGGCTGACTGGTTGTTTGAAATTGACCCTGGCTGTGAGTGTCAATGGTTTTGTGTGTAGGTTGTCCTGCCATGGTCTGGTAAGCTGTTCATGTTTAATCTCACCTTTAACCAGTCTCTGAGTCATATACTGAATAATACATATCCATTCATATTTTCTTTGAGTAATATAATGAGCATATGCTGAGTGCATAATGCTTAAGGTTTAATGTGTCATCCTAAAACTGCAACCAATCAGATTACACCATTCCTATATACGCCGCCATACTTATGACTTTATATATATAAATATATATAAAGGCCAATAAGTATTGGGCAACATAAAAATGTGCAAGTTTACCCATTTAAAAAGATAACAGAGGTTTGTAATTTTCATCAGAGGTACACATCAAGCTTGAGAGACAGAATGTAAAAAAAAATCCAGGAAATCACATTGTATGATTTTTAAACAATTTATTTGTGAAAATGGGAGGCCAATAAGTATTTTTCCAGCAAAAGTTACTTTTAATACTTTGCCATGTAGCCTTGGTTGGCAATGACAGAGGTCAAACGGTTCCTGTAGTTCTTGACCAGATCTACACACACTTTAGTTGGTATTTTGGCCCACTCCTATGCACAGATTTTCTCTAGAGCTGTGATGTTTGAGGGCTGTTGCTTGGCAACTCGAAGTTTTAACTCCCTCCACAGGTTTTTGATTGGGCTGAGGTCTAGAGACTGGCTAGAGAACCTTGATATGCTTTTTACAAAGCCACTCCTTGGTTTTCTTGGCTGTGTGCTTTAGATGGTTATCATGCTGGAAGACCCAGCCATGTTTCATCTTTAATGCCTCTGACCGAGGGAAGGAGGTTTTTACCCAAAATGTCACAAGACATGGCCCCATTCATGTTGCCATTGATACGGTGCAGTCTTCTTGTCCCTTTTGCAGAAAAGCATCCCCAAAGCATGATGTATCCACCCCCATGCTTCACAGTAGGTATGGTGTTCTTGGGATGCAACTCAGCATTCTTCTTCCTCCAAACATGACGAGTGCTTTTTAAACCAAAAAGTTCAATTTTGGTCTCATCTGACCACATCACATTCTCCCAATCCTCCTCTGGATCGTCCAGGTGGTCTTTAGCATATTTCAGACGGGCCTTTACATGTTTTTTGTTTAGTAGGGGAACCTTTCGGGCAATGCAGGATTTCATCTCATGACGACGTAGTGTGTTAGTTATCTTTGTGACTGTGGTTCCTGCCATCTTCAAATCATTGACCAGTTCCTGCCGTGTAGTTCTGGGCTGATTACTCGCTGTACTTAGGATCCATTGAACCCTGCGAGGTGAGATCTTGCATGGCGCGCCACTCAACTGCACAATTTTATCTCGGGTCTTTGGGAAGCTCTCTGGTCTTGATCATGGTGAAGACTGCAGTCTGACAGTTTGAAGGTGTGTGCAGGTTTGAAGGTGTCTCTTATGCATCTAATCAGTTCAAACAGGTGTCATTCATACTGTTAACGAGTGGGGGCCGAAATAATGTTTGTTTTCTAGCTGCCCAATACTTATTGGCCTCCCATTTTCACATTCTGTCTCTCACGCTTGATGTGCATATATGATGAAAATTACAAACCTCTCTTATCTTTTTAAATGGGTGAACTTGCATATTTTTACATTGCCAAATACTTATTGGCCCCACTGCGTGTATATATATATATATATCATGTCCTCCTTCACCACAGCCATGAATTGTCTCTTTGGTCTTCCTCTAGGCCTTCTGCCTGGTAGTTCCAGCCTCAGCATCCTATTACCAAGATACTCACTATCCCTCCTCTGTACATGTCCAAACCATCTCAATCTAGCCTCTCTGATTTTGTCTCCAAAACATCTTACATGTGCTGTCCCTCTGATGTGCTCATTCCTAATCCTATCCATCCTCGTTACTCCCAAAGAGAACCTCAACATTTTCATTTCTGCTACCTCCAGCTCTGCCTCCTGTCTTTTCCCCAAGGCCACTGTTTCTTAACCATACAACATCGCTGGCCTCAACACCGTCTTGTACACTTTTCCTTTCATTCTTGCGATACCCTCCTATCACACATCACACCGGACACTTTTCTCCAACCATTCCAACCTGCCTGCAGACACCTTCTTGACCTCTTTTCCACACTCTCCATTGCTCTGGATTGTTGAGCCGAAGTACTTAAAATCCTCCACCTTTCTTATCTCTGCTCCCTGTAACGTCACTGTTCCTCTTGGGTCCTTGTCATTCATGCACATGTATTCTGTCTTACTGAGGCTAATCTTCATTCCCCTCCTTTCCAGGGCATACCTCTACCTCTCTAGATTTTCCTGCACTTGTTCTCTGCTCTCACTACAGATCACAATGTCATCTGCAAATATCATAGTTCATGGGGAATCTTGCCTAACCTCGTCTGTCAGCCTGTCCATCACCATAGCAAACAAGAAGGGGCTGAGAGCTGATCCTTGATTGATACAGTCCCACCTCCACCTTGAACTCTTCTGTCACACCGACAGCACACCTCACCACTGTCTTACATCTCTCATACATGTCCTGCACCACTCTAACATACTTCTCTGCCACTCCAGACTTCCTCATGCAATACCACAGTTCTTCTCTTGGCACCCTGTCATATGGTTTCTCCAGATCCACAAAGGCACAATGCAGCTCCCTCTGACCTTCTCTGTACTTCTCCATTAACATCCTCAAGGCAAACACTGAATCTGTGGTGCTCTTTCTTGGCATGAAACCAAACTGTTGTTCACAAATGCTGACCTATGCCCTTAGTCTAGCTTCCACTATTCTTTCCCATAACTTCATCGTATGGCTCATCAACTTTATCCCTCTGTCGTTGCCACAACTCTGCACATCTCCCTTGTTCTTAAAAATGGGCACCAGCACACTTCTCCTCCATTCCTCTGGCATCCTCTCACTCTCTAAGACCTTGTTGAATGTTCTTGTCAAAAAATCTACTGCTACCTCTCCTAGACACTTCCATACCTCCACCGGTATGTCATTAGGACCAACTGCCTTTCCATTCTTCATCCTCTTCAATGCCCTCCTCACTTCACCCTTACTAATCTTTGCTACTTCCTGGTCCTTAACAGTCACCTCTTCTACTCTTTTTTCTCCCTCATTCATCAGCTCTTCAAAGTACTCTTTCCATCTTCCCAGCACACTTCTGTCATCAGTCAATACATTTCCCTCTCTGTCCTTTATCAATCTAACTTGCTACACGTCCTTCCCATCTCTATTTCTCTGCTGTGCCAACCTGTATTAATCATTTTCTCCCTCTTTACTGTCCAACTGAGCATACAAGTCATCATACGCGCTCTGTATGGCCTTTGACACTGCTACCTTTGCCTTACGCTGTGTCTCTCTGGACTCCTGTTTACTCTCTTCGGTTTTCTCAATGTCCCACTTCTTTTTAGCGAACCTCTTCCTTTGTACACACTCCTGCACTTCCTCATTCCACCACCAAGTCTCCTTATCTACTTTCCTTCCAGATGACACACCAAATATTCTCCTACCTGTCTCCCTGATCACATTAGCTGTAGTTGTCCAGTCATCTGGAAGCACTTCCTGACCACCCAAAGCCTGTTTCAACTCCTCCTTGAAGACAACCCGACACTCTTCCTTTTTCAGCTTCCACCACTTTGTCTTCTGCTCTGCCTTTGCCTTCTTCACCTTCCTCACCATCAGCATCATCCTGCACACCACCATCCTATGCTGTTTGGCAACACTCTCACCTGCTACTACTTTTTTTTTATTTTACACTGACTTCCTTCAAATTACATCGCCTGCACAAGATGTAGTCTACCTGTGTGCTCCTACCTCCACTTTTATAAGTCACCCTATGCTCCTGTCTCTTCTGGAAGAAAGTATTCACCACAGCCATTTCCATCCTTTTTGCAAAATCTACCAACATCTGTCCTTCGGCGTTCCTGTCCTGGATACCAAACCTACCCATCACTTCCTCGTCCCCTCTGTTTCCTGCACCAACATGTCCATTGAAGTCTGCCCCAATGACCACTCTTTCACCTCTGGGGTTACTCTGCATCACTTCATCTAACTCCCTCCAGAATCTCTCCTTCTTTTCTCTCTCACATCCTGTCTGTGGGGCATAAGCACTAACAACATTGAACATCACACCTTCAATTTCTAACTTGAGACTCATCACTCTGTCTGACACTCTTTTCACCTCTAGAACATTCCTGACAAACTCCTCCTTCAAGATGACGCCAACTCCATTTCTCTTCCCATCCACACCATGATAAAACAGCTAAAACCCTGCTCCTCTGCTTCTAGCCTTGCTGCCTTTCCACACACAGTATGTCCACCTTCCTCCTCTGCATCATGTCAGCCAGCTCTCTACCTTTTCCTGCCATAGTTCCAACATTCAAAGTCCCTACTTTCAGTCCTAGACTCATACCTTTCCTCTTCTCTCTCTGGCAACGGACACGCCTCCCGCCTCTCCTTCTTCGACGTCTTCGACCAACAGTAGTCCAGTTTCCATCAGCACCCTGTTGGTTGACAGCACTGATGGCGGTCGTTGTTAACCCAGGCCTCGACCCATCCGGTATGTCATTCTTTCTTGTGATTCACATAGTTTATTTGGCATTTGTTTTACGCCGGATGCCCTTCCCGACGCAACCCTCTGCATTTATCCGGGCTTGGGACCGGCGTGAGGGAGAGACACTGGTTTGTGGCCCCCCTCACGGCTGCATTTTATATATATATATATCACTTTGGGCAGAACAATGGTTTTATAGTTCTATGACCCCCACCCATGAATACTGTCACCCACCTACCTGGTATAAATACTCTGTTCACCTCTGCAAGCTTCGGTGAGCTTGTGAATAAAGAACGTGACCCTTTATTGTAAGCTACTCCAGAGCGCTCTGGGTGACACAGATGACTGACACGCAAGATGACTAGACCTCTCAGAACTGGCCAGAGAAAGAACTAGACAACGAAAAGAAATCCTAACAGCTTATATATATATATAGAGAGAACACTTTTGTGCTTTTCCAGAGGGAAACAAATATGACTACAGAGTCAAAGGATATCAAGCACAAAAATAGAAATTACTGCAACTCTGAAAACCCCTTTCATATATGTATATATATATATATATATATATATGTATATATATATATGTGTATATATATATATATATATATATATATATATATATATATATATATATATATATATATATATATATATATATGTATGTATAATTATTACTTTTTTTAGTCTTAGCTTATAATTTCTTGGAGCAGCATCTGCAAGCGCTCATGGAGTAGAGCCATGAACACCATATCTGTGATGCGAATTAACCTCATAACAATGCTTTGAAAAAAAGTGAATGAAATGGCACAAGTGGCATAGGAAAAAGTAAGTCGGAAACACTTCAACTTTCACCCATGCATACAATGTAAGTCCTTTATATTTTGCCCTCTGTGACAGGTTGAACAAGGGTTTTGTTGTTGGATGAACAATATAATTTGTAGGCTACTGTCCTCGCGTACCATGAGGTATGCCAATGCAGCCATGAGGCGGGGGGGCACTAACCAGTGTCTCTCCCCCCTCATGCCGGTCCCAAGCCCGGAGAAATGCAGAGGGTTGTGTCAGGAAGGGCATCCGACGTAAAACCAATGCCAAACTTTTATGATGCAAATCAGAAGTATTACTCCCATACCGGATCGGTCTAGGCCCGGGTTAACAACGACCGCCATCAGTGCTGTCAATCAACAAGGTGCTGATGGAAATTGGACTACTGTTGGTCGAAGACGTCGAAGAAGGAGAGGTGGGAGGCGTGTCCGTAGGCAGAGAGAGAAGAGGCAAGGCATGAGTCTAGGACTGAGAGTGGGGACTTTGAATGTTGGAACTATGCAAAGAAAAGGTAGAGAGCTGGCTGACATGATGCAGAGGAGGAAGGTGGACATACTGTGTGTTCAGGAGACCAGGTGGAAAGGTAGCAAAGCTAAAAGTTTAGGAGCAGGGTTTAAGCTATTTTTTCACGGTGTGGATGGGAAGAGAAATGGAGTAGGAGTCATCTTGAAGGAGGGGTTTGTCAGGAATGTTCTAAAAGTGAAAAGAGTGTCAGACAGAGTGATATGTCTCAAGTTAGAAATTGAAGGTGTAATGCTCAATGTTGTTAGTGCTTATGCCCCACAGGCAGGATGTGAGCTAGAAGAGAAGGAGAGATTCTGGAGTGACTTAGATGAAGTGATGCAGAGTACCCCCAGAGGTGAAAGAGTGGTCATTGGTGCAGACTTAATGGACATGTTGGTGCAGGCAACAGAGTGGACGAGGAAGTGATGGGCAGGTTTGGTATCCCGGACATGAACGCAGAAGGACAGATGTTGATAGATTTTGCAAAAAGGATAGAAATGGCTGTGGTGAATACTTTCTTCCAGAAGAAACAGGAGTAGGGTGACTTATAAAAGCGGAGGTCGGAGCACACAGGTAGACTACATCTTGTGTAGGCGATGTAATTTGAAGGAAGTAATTGACTGCAAAGTAGTAGCGGGTGAGAGTGTTGCCAAACAGTATAGGATGGTGTTATGCAGGATGACGCTGATGGTGAGGAAGGTGAAGAAGGCAAAGGCAGAGCAGAAGACAAAGTGGTGGAAGTTGAAAAAGGAAGAGTGTCGTGTTGTCTTCAAAGAGGAGTTGAAACAGGCTTTGGGTGGCCAGGAAGTGCTTCCAAATGACTGGACAACCACAGCAAATGTGATCAGGGACACAGGTAGGAGAGTACTTGGTGTGTCCTCTGGAAGGAAAGTAGATAAGGAGACTTGGTGGTGGAATGAGGAAGTGCAGGAGTGTGTACAAAGGAAGAGGTTAGCTAAGAAAAAGTGGAACATAGAGAGGACCGAAGAGAGTAAACAGGAGCACAGGGAGACACAGCGAAAGGCAAAGGTAGCAGTGTCAAAGGCCAAACAGAGCACGTATGATGACTTGTATGCTCAGTTGGACAGTAAAGAGGGAGAAAATGATCTATACAGGTTGGCACAGCAGAGAAATAGAGATGGGAAGGACATGCAGCAAGTTAGATTGATAAAGGACAGAGGGAAATGTATTGACTGATGACAGAAGTGTGCTGGGAAGATGGAAAGAGTACTTTGAAGAGCTGATGAATGAGGAAAATGAGAGAGAAAAAAGAGTAGAAGAGGTGACCATTGAGGAGCAGGATGTAGCAAAGATCAGTAAGGGTGAAGTGAGAAGGGCATTGTAGAGGATGAAGATTGGAAAGGCAGTTGGTCCTGATGACATACCTGTGGAGGTATGGAAGTGTCTAGGAGAGGTAGCAGTAGATTTTCTGACAAGAACATTCAACAAGGTCCTAGAGAGTGAGCAGATGCCAGAGGAGTGGAGAAGTGTGCTGGTGCCCATTTTTAAGAACAAGGGTGATGTGCAGAGTTGCGGCAACTACAGAGGGATAAAGTTGATGAGCCATACGATGACGTTATGGGAAAGAATAGTGGAAGCTAGACTAAGGGCAGAGGTCAGCATTTGTGAACAACAGTTTGGTTTCATGCCAAGAAAGAGCACCACAGATGCAATGTTTGCTTTGAGGATGTTAATAGAGAAGTACAGAGAAGGTCAGAGGGAGCTACACTGTGCCTTTGTTGATCTGGAAAAAGCATATGACAGGGTGCCAAGAGAAGAACTGTGGTATTGCATGAGGAAGTCTGGAGTGGCAGAGAAGTATGTTAGAGTGGTGCAGGACATGTATGAGAGATGTAAGACAGTGGTGAGGTGTGCTGTCGGTGTGACAGAAGAGTTCAAGGTGGAGGTAGGACTGCATCAAGGGTCAGCTCTGAGCCCCTTCTTATTTGCTATGGTGATGGACAGGCTGACAGATGAGGTGAGACAAGAATCTCCATGGACTATGATGTTTGCAGATGACATCGTGATCTGTAGTGAGAGCAGAGAACAAGTGCAGGAAAATCTAGCGAGGTAGAGGTATGCCCTGGAAAGGAGAGGAATGAAGGTTAGCCTCAGAAAATCAAAATACATGTGTGTGAATGAGAAGGACCCAGGAGGAACGGTGATGTTACAGGGAACAGAGATAACGAAGGTGGAGGATTTTAAGTACTTAGGCTCAACAATCCAGAGCAATGGAGAGTGTGGAAAAGAGGTGAAGAAGCGTGTGCAGGCAGGCTGGAATGGTTGGAGAAAAGTGTCCGGTGTGATGTGCGATAGGAGAGTGTCAGCAAGAATGAAGGGAAAAGTGTACAAGACGGTGGTGAGGCCTGCGATGTTGTATGGCTTAGAAACAGTGGCGCTGAGGAAAAGGCAGGAGGCAGAGCTGGAGGTCGCGGAGATGAAAATGTTGAGGTTCTCTCTGGGAGTAACGAAGATGGATAGGATCAGAAATGAGTATATCAGAGGGACAGCCCGTGTAAGATGTTTTGGAGACAAAGTCATAGAGGCTAGATTCAGATGGTTTGGACATGTACAGAGGAGGGATAGTGAGTATATTGGCAGTAGGATGCTGAGGTTGGAACTACCAGGCAGAAGGCCTCGAGGAAGACCAAAGAAGAGATTTATGGATGTGGTGAAGGAAGACATGAAGGTCGTTGGAGTCAGAAAAGAAGATGCAGAGGACAGGGTGAGATGGAGGCGGATGATTTGCTGTGGCGACCCCTGAAGGGAGCAGCCGAAAGTAAAAGAAGAAGACTGTCCTCGCGTACCATGATAGGTTGCAAATTGAAGTAGGCAGTCACTCACTGTAGCGTAAGGTTAATCCACTGTCCTCTTGTTTTTTTTTTTTTGTATAGACAAAAGGGTTATCCCCCAGTGCAGCTAACTGGGTTATCAAAGGCTGGCCATGTCTCCCACTGTCTATGGTGAGAGGCATGTAAAAGAACCATTGCTGACTTTCGACAAGAGTAGGCTGCAAAGCCGTCAGCGTGTTTCCGCCCTGCGATGGCCTGGCGAGCTGTCCAGGGTGTACTCTGCCCTCGCCCTGAGTTGGCTGGGATGGGCACCAGCCTCCCCGCGACCCTAATTAGGATGAAGCGGTTACAGAAAATGAACTTAACGAAAGGGTTATCATTTTTTCAAAATAAACAAAACAAAAATCTCCAAGCAATAAATTGTGAGGTTTTACATGTCATGAAATCCTCTCTGTTTCTCTGTCATGCGAGCAGCAACACTCCCTTCCACAAACAAACACACGTGGAAGAGAGAAAACTCAACGCGTTCTTTTCAGTGGGTGGCTTGTTGCTTAGGTGACTTTGTCAGTGCTGGGGGGTCAGCTGGAGGTCACTTGCATCCTTTTGAAAGCACTTGAAGGTAAAAAAAAATGCAAAGAAAATTAGATTTCATGTTGAAGAGAAAGAGGGATGACAAGTAAGTTGAGGAACAGAGATGGGAAGGTGCAGAGGACTCACATGGAGCAGGGATCAATGCAGTAGCCCAGAGATGGACCATGAATGGCTGACAATGTTACTAGACCAGAACACAACAGTAGGCTGTATTATTTTTGTGTAGTTTACATTTACTGTGGGCCGAGGCTGGATGAAAGCTTCAGAAAACACTTTAATTATGTTGCGGTTGTTGTGTTATTAATGTTCTGATGTTCTCTCCCCTAAATAAGTACCTTATCTGCACTTTACATGAAAATAAATATTTTGCCTATATTACATTATGCGTCTGACATTTTACATTATGCGCTCAAGGATGTGCACAGGATTTAATAGTCAGAATCAGAAAAGAGCGAGATTTATTAGCATCTTTAGTATGATGCTAGGGGCAGTGGTGGTCTAGTGGTGTAGGGCGCTGGATCGCTGATCCAAAGGTTGGGGGTTCCAGTCCCACTCTCCACAAGGTTGTCAGTGTCCCCCCCCCCCAGTGCAGCTAACTGGATTATCAAAAGGCCGGCCATGTCTCTCACTGTCTATGGTGTGAGGCATATAAAAGAACCATTGCTGACTTTCGTAAAGAGTAGCTGAAAAGCCGTCGGCGTGTTTCCACCCTACGATGGCCTGGCAAAGTATCCAGGGTGTACTATGCCCTCGCCGAAGTTGGCTGGGATGGGCACCAGCCACCCCGCGATCCAAATCAGGATTAAGCACTTACAGAAAATGAACTGAACTGATGAGTATGAGGCTAAGCTCATTTTTTTGATTTGGCAGTTCCTGCATGAATCTTATTTTACTTTCACTCCTGAGGAGTGGGTGCCATATCTGTTTTCTTAAGGACTGTACACACCAATAAAAGCGGTAGCTGTTGACACTCACTGCTGTGCAGACTCTGCTGAGCTTTTGTTCAGTTAAATGTTATCGAAATCACAGAGTGTGATGCACTGCACCTTGCACTTATTCAATGCATCCAGCAATTACAGTGACACAAAGGCTCAGCTTGCTGAAAGGGCTCCACTCTCTACTGTCGCACGTTGTACCACTTTCTCCAGCTCTCCAAACCGCCGTGAAGATGACTCATACTGAGTTACTTTCCATCGCTGCCTTATAATTCATAACCCTGCCTCAAAAATGGTCAGGGTCAGATTTTAATTATAGTGCGTTTTAAAGAAAATATGCTGGCATTTGATAGATGTTTAGTTAATAATGTGTGTGCATTCAAGCAGGGTTAATTTTTATATGAGTATTTTTTATTTATTCATTTATTCATTCATCTTCTGATCTCTTAATTCTAATTCGGGGAGGCTGGTGCCCATCTCAGCCGACTTTGGGCAAGAGCGGGGTACACCCTGGACAGCTCACCAGGCCATTGCAGGGCCAAGACACATCCATTTACGCACTCACACCTTGGGGTAAGTGTAGTGGTGGCCTAGTGGTATAGGTGCTAGATCATTGAGCCTAAGGTTGGGGGTTCAAGCCCCACTCACCACTGGTTGTCTCTGTCCTCCCCAGTGCAGCTAACTGGGTTATCAAAGGCTGGGTATGTCTCTCACTGTCTATGGATGGAGGTGCATGTAAAAGAACCATTGCTGAATTTCGACAAGAGTCAGCTGCAAAACCGTCAACGTGTTTCTGCCCTGCGATGGCCTGGTGATCTGTCCAGAGTGTACTCTTCCCTCGCCCGGAGATGGCTGGAATGGGTACCAGCCTCCTCGTGACCCTCAGTTCAGTTCATTTTCTGTACCCGCTTAATCCTAATTAGGGTCGCAGGGAGGCTGATGCCCATCCCAGCCAACTTTTGGCGAGGACAGAGTACACCCTTGACAGCTCGCCAGGCCATCGCAGGATGGAAACACGCCGACGGCTTTGCAGCCTACTCTTGTCGAAAGTCAGCAATGGTTCTTTTACATGCCTCTCACCATAGACAGTGGGAGACATGGCCAGCCTTTGATAACCCAGTTAGCTGCACTGGGGGGGACAGTGACAATCTTGTGGAGAGTGGGACTCGAACCCCCAACCTTTGGATCAGCGATCCAGCGCCCTGTACCACTAGACCACCACTGCCCTCCTCGTGACCCTAATTAGGATTAAGCAGTTACAGAAAATGAACTGAACTGATCCTTGGGGTAATTTGGAACAGTCTATTTGACTAATGTGCAAAGATTTGGACTCTGGGAGGAAACTGGCGTGCCCAGAGGAAAGCTTCATGTTGTGATGCGGACCACTTGTTCTAACCAGTGCAACTATAGCACACCCCTCTGTTCTTAGTGTGTACGCTTGATTAAATCTGTCGGGTCGGTGCTCAGGGAGTGTTGCTTCTTCTGTTATTTGATCGACAGTAGTATGTGATGTTTAACAGATGTCAGAGGGCATTGTGGATAATGAAGATAGTCAGCCTCAGGATTATGAACATACCTCAACACAACTAAACACACACCCGGGCCTGGCTGGGGAACCAGAGATAATACGCCTGAGAAAACCTGCTTGAGGAGTTTGAGCTGCAGGATGTTCTTTGGTGATAAGGGAACCCTGTATAATAAACATTTGGCAGCAGCTGCACAGCAAAACAACTTCATAACTAAAACTATTCTCCAAATATTTTTATAACCTGAAAGAAAGTAAGATTGGTAATAAGAGAGCCCTGTGTACTAGGGGTGATTTGGAACAGCCAATTAACCTGCTGTGCATGTTTTTGGACTGTGGGAGGAAACCGGAATCCATGGAAGAAACACAAACACTATGCAAACACAAAGCAAACATGAAAACTCCACACAGAAACTCCCGAGCTGGGAATCGAACCCAGGACCTTCTTTCTGTGAGGCAGACATAGTCATCACTATGCCACCTTTTAAAAATGTATTCACTATTATTATTATTAGTAGTAGTAGTAGTAGTATTAATGTAACATGTGGTCTTGGGCCAGGTCTTTGAAACATATTTGTCAGATGTTTATCTGAAAGAAGACTTTCCCAGGCTTGTAGTAAGGTTTCTGCAATGTATTTCTGAAACATGAAGAGTTTTTGGTGAAATACCACCACCTACAGCAAATGGGTACGAAAAATGTCGAGCTCAGTTAAAAATTATAAAACACTGCCACCTGGTGAGCTGTTGCTTTTTGTGAGTTTGAATAAAATTCATATTGCAATACAGTATAAAGTTTTATTGCAATTCCATCATCTGCCGAACCACTTAATGATACTAGCATCTCAGCTGACTCTGCACAAAGATCTCACCCGTCCATCTCAGGGCCGACACTCACATAATCATTCACATTCACACCTGGAGTCATTTGAAACTACTAATTTGCCTAAAATGTACATGTCTTTGGGCTGAAGGAGGAAACCAGAGAATCCAGAAGAAACTCAAAGAATCACTGGAAAAACTAAATCTACAAAGACTCACCCCCACCAAGTCCCGGACTCAAACCCGGGACCTTTTTGCTGTAACATGGACATGTAAATTATTAAGTTAACATTCCACCAGTGGTTAGTACATTCACCTCACACCAGGAAGGTCCCAGGTTTAATTCCCAGGCTCAGGGCATTTCTGTGTGGAGTTCTGTGTACTGTTCTCCCCGTGCTTGCTTAGGTTTCATCTGGGTACTCCGGGTTCTTCCCACAATCCAAAAACATGTACTATAGGCTAATTGGCTATTCCAAATTGCCCTTGGGGCAGTGGTGGTCTAGTGGTATAGGGCGCTGGATTGCTGATCCAAAGGTTGGGGGTTCGAGTCCCACTCTCCACAAGGTTGTCACTGTCCCCCCCAGTGCAGCTAACTGGGTTATCAAAGGCCGGCCATGTCTCTCACTGTCTATGGTGTGAGGCATGTAAAAGAACCATTGCTGACTTTCGACAAGAATAGGCTGCAAAGCCGTCGGCGTGTTTCCGCCCTGCGATGGCCTGGCGAGCTGTCCAGGGTGTACTCTGCCCTCGCCCGAAGTTGTCTGGGATGGGCACCAGCCTCCCTGCGACCCAAATTAGGATTAAGCGGGTACAGAAAATGAACTGATGAACAAATTGCCCTTAGCTGTGAGAGTGAGTTTGATTGGTTCTGTGTTTGTTGGCCCTACAATGACCTGGTGAGCTGTTCACGGTGTACCGTGCCCGTGCCCAGAGTCGGCTGAGCTGGACATCAGCCTCCCTGCAACCCTAATAATGATGAAGTGGCTTAGAAAACGAATGGATTTGAACTGATATATTTCTTAAATTGAATACTCAAGTGTATGCTCAAATATTTGCTACAGATTTTATTACACTTATTAAATTAATAAATAATCTAACAAAGCTAATTTACTGCCAAAATACAGGATCAGGTTTTGTATTGTCAGTGTGTTTACTGTGATTTTGCACTCTTGACCCCTCACAGTAGTGCTGTAGCTGCTTGACAGCTTTAAAATGCAAGCGGACTCTGGAGCTCACACCTTTTGCAATCAGTCATGCTGGTGTAAATATTGAGCAATCCTCCAATACATTCATGATGGCTGAGAGCTTGTGAGAAAAATTAATTTAAAAGTCAAACTTTCTGCAAATTAGAGTTAGAATTTGGAGTGAGATGAAGGAAGGCAGGTTTGGGTGACACACCTACTGATTCATCACGTTAGTATGGAGTCGGGCCAAGAGAGGGTGTGTGTGAACCACTTAGATAAAAGATAAGTCAAATAAGCTGGGTTTTTTAGATACTGGACTGTATTCATTGACTTCAGCATTTAACCCATTCGAAATGATCTCTCTCGCTTTCTCTCTCTCTCTCTCTCTCACACACACACACACACACACACACACACACACACACACACACACACACATGGCAGTGGGCTGATACACTGTGTAATGCCCAGAGAGCAACTGGGGGTTGGGTGCCTTGCTCAAGGGCACTTCAGCCTTGAAGGTGGAGGAAGGGGAAGGTGCTGCACACACACATTGCCACATTTTTTTCTGATGGCTTTGGAATCGAACCAGCGTCCTTTTGCTCTCAGACCTGATTCTCTATCTGTAAGGCCATAACTTCCCACTACAAGTTGCACATGTATTGTATTCTTAGTAAAACATGAAGCCATGTAGGGTCTGTTAGAGGAGTGGCTTTGTTTTCGAAACCTATGTCCATTCCATTGTTCTGACTCTTCAAAAAAAAACAAAAAAAAACCAGAACTTCATGACTATCTCCAACAAGAATTCCCCTGCACATAATTATACTTCTAAACAAAACACATACTGTACAGTAGAATACATTGTGTAGAAATCTGCAGGTTGTGCATGCTGCTGCAAGGGAAATATCCGCTTGCACAAAGTTTTGGCACCATCTACTCATTCCTTCACCCCTTTTTTTCTTTTCTTTTTTTTTTTTCAAATATGCCTCTGGCACGGTCTTGCTACCATAACGCGCATACTTGAAGCAGGAGGAGCAAGCAAGCAAGCCTGCTTCGACTTCCTCTCCAAAAACATAGATCAGATTGAAGCAGGGGAGCATTGCAAGACCACCACGCAGACATGCCAAGAAGAAAGAGGTCACATGGACAAAAGAAAACATCCAGTGAGGTATGTGACTGAACTGCGCCCAACGCTCAGGATCTCCAGGCATGTTCAACGGAATGTTTTTTTTTTTTTTTTTTTAAATCAGTGCTCTTCAGTTGTTTTGCATGTTTTATCACAGCAGAAACATCCACAAGGCTGAAAGATGTCTTGTGGCTTGGATTTACTTCAATCTGCAGTGTTAATGTATTATTTTTCTCAGTTCTGTCCGTTAGTTCATTGTGGTTGATTCACTCATTACTATAGGTGGTTATGGGTGATTATTCAATAAGGGATTGGTTAGGCATGGAGACAGTTCTGGGAGGCATGAAAATATTTACATATAAGGCATTTGGTTGACATCAGTGTCTAGAGTTGTTTACGTTTTTTACTGTGCCGGTGGTGTAGTGGTTAGGGTGCTAGGTTCGTCATTGAGAGCTCATGCGTTCAAATCCCTGTTAGACCCTCTAAGATCTTAACCACAGGCGTGCCTTTGTCCACCCAGCAGTATAAATAGCTGCCATTAATCAATAAATACTTGGAAGGTAATCTGTGATAGACTAGCGTCCCATCCAGGAGAAGTTGAACTCCTAGTCGCTTCACGTTCAGAAACCTACAGATAAGATGGCACTCTTCAGGTAAGCTCTGACCTGATAAGCCAGTAGACTCAGGTATAAAAAGCCAGACTTACCTTACAAAAGGCAGGTGAAGGTTACGAGCCTTGCTCAAGATCCCAGTGGCAAAATGGAGGTGGTTCCTCAGGCTTGAACTTCTTACCTAGAGGTTAACCACAATACAACTGTTTGACTGGCTTGAATCTGATTGGTATTGGTGGCTCAGGAGTTGAGTTTCTCTCTCTCTTGGTAATCAAATAGAATCAGCCACAATGTCTTTCTGGAACCATTTGCTTACTCCTGTGCACATGTATCAGGGATCCCTGCATTTTGTGTCATGATACTATTTCACATTACTTTTTTTATTTCTCTTAAAATTTTATACCCTTTTTATGTTTCTGAATACTTGATCTCAGACATTTCTTTACTAAGTGGGTCACTCATGGTGATGTCGCGGTTAGCATGTCCACCTTGCATCAAAAACGCCCAGGGTTCCATTCTTAGCCTTGGGTGTCTCTGTGTGGGATTTGCATGCTCCATTGTATATACTCTGCCTTAACCAGTGTTGGCTGAGATAGGCAGCAGCCTCCGCATGACCCTCGTAGATCTAAGCATTTCAGCAAATGAGGCAGTGAGCGGCAAATAACAAGTTCAGTACTTTTACATTCCATTGCACACACACACACACACACACACACACACACACACACACACTTATAGCTTACAAGTTTTTAGACTGTAGGAGGAAACTGGAGTACCCAGGGGAAACCCTGGTAAGTATGGGGAAGGATCTGCCATAGCCAGGGTTGACATTTTGTCCCAGTTCATTCCTGGCCCTGATCAACCTATGTACAAACTAGGCTAGAAATCATGGGCATAACATTTACATACTTTTGCTTTGCAGAATGTGTAGCATGTTGTGTTGTAGGTGTGGGGTGGTGTGGGTTCCTCAGGAAGGTGGATTCTGACTGTAAGCTCCCTCCCACATTGCATCCAGTCTCTTGCGCAACCCTTAAGAGACAGAAAGTAGTGAGGGAAAGTAAAGTATAACTGCAGGGCAAAAGCAAACAACAGCGTCAGTTGTACCGGAGGGACAATGTAGAATGAGTCAAGGATAAACACAGTATTATTACATTAATACAGGCATAGCTGCTCACTGACGAGAGTGGTACAACTGGAAGGTAGAGGATGAACACAAGTCTATTTCTGCTATAGTCTGCAAGATCTTCTCCTTCTGCTTCTTTGGGGTCGGTTTGATTCAGCTCCATGGCATACGCTGCTTATTGGGAGAAAACTGTAAGTAATTTTCAACCTGACACTTTAGATTTGTGGATTTAAACTTGAAGGTAACGCCTCGAATGGGACGTGCAGTTTCTTGACTCCAAGATCTAGTCTATAAAGCTAATAAATTCCCAAATCACAAACACCAGTACTTTGGTTTTCTCAGTCCACAGGGAACCTGTTAATTCCTATTCAATTTTCCCATTATGCATTTCATACAATTCACTTCAATGCAGACTTTTTTTCTGGTAATAGAGTACTGCTGTATTATGTACAGTACTCTGTTGTACTGTATTACATAGGCTAATGGGTGCAGATTTAAAATAAAGGGTTCATCTACCAATCTGGCAACCCAAACCCAAACATTTTAACGACTGGTTTAAACTACAGTACTGTACTTCCAGTCCAGCAAAGTACACGGTTTAACTTTTCTTGTGTACCATTGAGAATAAATATCACGGCTCACTCAGTCTTTAAAAAAAAGAAAAGAAAAAACATGTTGGCTGGATTTATAAAACCTTCAGATCTTTTTTGCTCCTTTCTTTCATACATTCATTTTTTCTCTTTCTTTAGCAATGTTCACATATTTCCAGACTAGCTGGACACCCGGCTGGACGTTTTACTTATGCATCAAGATTTCAGGTATGATCACATTCATCTGTTCGAGAGATTTTAGTCACAACACTGTCGCCAATCTCTAATATTACTCAATTTATAAAGACAATGATCTGTTCAGCAATGTGAGTTTGAGAAAGGAAAACGGTACTCCCTGGGCACTCTTATATTATTTCTCTATCTGGGCTCCAAGACAAGAGGAATGCAGAGAACGCAAACCTCCACCAAGCCCATCAACCCCCTATATGAACCAAAATGTCAAAATAACAATGTTAAAGGGCACTTTAAACAATATCCAGATGCAAAATTTTATCCGGATTATCCACAATGTCATATGGAGTCTTCCTTGTTTAATGCCCCACGCGCCCCTGTGGTAGAAATGCCACGTGCGCATAACATTTTATGCAATATTACTGACAAAGCAAGCACACAAAACACTGGTAAAATGTAGCTTCCTTGGTGAAGCTCACTAGTTATATTATGTTCGTGGAATTTCATCTCCATTTAATGTTCAATACCTAATAATTATCTGATGGAGCAGTGTTTGGTTGGAACTTTAATATTGCCCCCATCTACGTCATTCTGACCTCCATAATTAATAGAAATATATCCACAATCATTACAATTTTTCCGTCAATCACTCTACCGTCTAATCACACTAGACTTCAGCATACAAGAGTACTTGTAATATATGATTCAACACACCAGTCATTAATAGTAATTCCAACAGATTTAGTTATTACGATTCTGGCCAAACTTTGCAAAATCGCCTGGCTTATAAAAGTCAGATGGCAACCTGCTTCTGGGAACCCGTCTTTAGGCACAACTGAAATAAAATAACAGTCATTCATAGTGATGATTAAAGAAGTAGTCTGTGGATATTTTGAAGGATTTAGAGCCCCCTTTGGTTTAAATGATACTACATGAAAAAAAGTCTCCCACCATGACAGCGGAATCATTTCAATCGGCTGGTGGTATAGGGCGCTGGATCGCTGCTCCTAGGATTGGGGATTCGAGTCTCACTCTCCACAAGGTTGTCACTGTCCCCCCAGTGCAGCTAACTGGGTTATCAAAAGCCGGCCTCTCTCGGCTTGTCTCTCACGTGTAAAAGAACCATTGCTGACTTTCAATAAGAGTAGCTGCATAGCCGTCAGCGTGTTTCTCTCTTGCTAAAGGATTATATCAGAAAGGGGATCCGACGTAAAAACCTAGCCAAATCAAAACATGCGAGAATTCGCTGTGGTGACCCCTGGAAAAAAAAAGGAACAGCCAAAAGGAAAAGAAGGAGACGTATATTCAGTCACTTGTTCTGGAGTATCACCACATAGTGTCACACTACAGGCACAAAAAGACGACGAAAAAACTGTATAAACCAGAGGAAGTCCAAACCAGAAAGACATGTTGGATTTACATTGTATTTCATATCTAAAATTCTGTTTGAAAATGCATTGTTAGTTCACGTTTAAAACTATTCTGATGAAGTCCTGCCTTTGAGCTCCTAGAAGCGATTCTTGATGATTTTTTTCCCTGGCGAACAAAAAAGCCTAACTGACTGGAATTGACCCTTATTGTTGAAATGAACTGTTCAGGATATCCGCACTGTATGGGGCGGTAAACCTGTGTGCTATTCAAAGTTGTGCATTTAAACAGTGGCATAGTGATTAGCACATCTGCCTAATAGCAGGAAGGTCCTGAGTTCGAGTCCTAGACTTGGAAGTTTCTGTGTGGAGTTTGCATGTTTTTGTTGTGCTTGTGTGGGTTTCTCTGTAGACTCCGGTTTCCTCCTACAGACCAAAAGACATTCACATTAGGCATACTGGCTGTTTCAAAATTTCCCCTTGGTGTCAGTATAAGTGTGAATTATTGGCCCTGCAATGGTCTGGCAAGCTGTTCATGGGATACCCCACTTTCCCTTAATGTAGGCTGAGATAGGCTCCAGTCTCCTCATGATGCTAGTAAGATTAAGTGGCTTGGCACTGAGTGAGTGAGTATTTCTGTAATAACATATTTTATTCTTAAAATCTGTGATCTACAAAACACAATATGGTGTCCTGTTATACTTGCATGGCCATGGAAAAGTGCATCATTGCTAAGTTTTGCATTTCTATGTTCATATGTTTTGCATACTAATAACAACTTTGGTCGGTGGTATCTTGGATAAGGTACTGGGTTCACAGTCAAGAGGTCATGTGTTGGAATCCCCGTTAGACATCTCCAGTGCTGAGACCCCTGGAAAAGGTCTTAACCACAAGTGTGTTGTACAACATCATGCAACAGCTTGACCTTGTTGTGATCGGTCTATTATGACATCATGCCATAACCTAACATGCCCCAACATGCCTCGAGTCATCGCTTACTGCGGCCTTTTTGTTTACTTATCAAGCTCAGTCGTGGAAAATGGGCAAAATAAAATAATCTTACATTCACTGAAATAAAAATGAAATCTTACATTCACTGAAACTCTTATATAGGTATAATCATTAACAATTTAAATATATAGATGACTTCATTGGACAGTTCTTCATTTTTCTCATACCCATGTTCCCGTCTTACAATATGCTCTGTAGCGTGTCGACATGAGTAAATTAGCGAAAATCACCCGTTGTTTGACAGATTTAAAAGATGGCTGGGTTTTTAACCTTTCAGAGTCACCCAAGGTAACTGTATTCTTTGAAATTCCAGATAATTTCCTACCTGCGTAGCTCACATAATAAATTGTACACATGGATGTTGATTGTGATTATGAGGCATTATGGTGTCTTCTTTTCCTTTCGGCTTTTCCCTTCAGGGGTCGCCACAGCGAATCATCTGCCTCCATATTATAGCATTATAGTGTACGTATTTCTATTCTGGCTATGCTTTGTCACTATTAAACTATACTGCCATCTACTGGATCTTAAGGTGCATGACATTATTCAGCGCAAATCTTTTCCTGGGTAAAATATCATATTTTGCAAACGTCAACGAAGGTGAAAATACACTGGTGGATCCGTCCTTCCTATGACTTGGATCCAATCCAAAATGTACTGTGTTCTTCCTTAGGCCATGTTATAACATTCCACCAAGAAGTATGCTTGGCCCCACCTAAGACAAACAAACACATAAACAAACAAACCCATCTATTCAAATCTTGGCTTTTGGTGTGTGTGTGTGTGTGTGTGTGTGTGTGTGTGTGTGTGTGTGTGTGTGTGTGTGTGTGTGTGTGTGTGTGTGTGTGTGTTGGGATTTTTGCTTGTACACTCTGATGGCACTACCATGTCCCATAACTGTAATCATGTGTGACTATAAATACATTCAATAGCTCCTCTTTCAGTGGCACACACATACACACAGTGCAGGACAAATCAAGGTCTCAAGGTCTCGCAATGGTTCTACCACACTTATATGTGATGGGATATATACTCTTACACATCCATTTACAGATGCGTTGTAAGAAAGCTAATGTGTACAGATGCACATTCACATGCACACCCATGGAGGCATCTGGAAATAACATCATGGAAATGCATTATAAATGGTTGACAGGAAAGAGGTTTGTTGTTAAGATGCTACGGCAGGTTTAACAGGCCAGTCGAGCTCCACTCAGGTGTGTTCAACAGTAAACATTTATCATCTGCTTCATGCCTGATATGTGATGTCATTTGGCAGGCATGTAGTGTCTGGGTGTGGGGCGGTCTTTGTTTCATGAGTACTGGTTTCTCTGTCAAGGAAATGAAAGTAAACCTCACACTTTAAATCTTGCTTTCGGTGCGAGATGAACCGATGCCATGGCTTGAGTTACAGATATGTCGTGTTTGTAGGTAGAGCGAGAGTACCAGGGTATGTAGTTACAGGGCTGGGGAAGGTGGGTACTGGGAATTATATTACTGTACTTGACTTGGAAGTGTTAAACCACAGTGCTAATAAATTCTTGATTCTGATTGGGCCTCTGTGACAGACTGGGATACAGCCCCACCTCTTGTTCAAAGTCAGCTGGGATTGGTTGTAGCTTCCTCGCGATCCTAATAACAAGCGTTAATAGATAATAGATGGATCGATCAATTCAATTATTCTGATTGAACACTTGTGTATGTGGTCACTGGTGCCACCTTTACAACTAAATCACCAGAGCGTCTGTAAACACCTATTAATAGTAATTACATGGTGGTTAGGTAACCCCCCAGTGCAGCTAACTGGGTTATCAAAGGCGGGCCATGTCTCTCACTGTCTATGGTGAGAAGCATGTAAAAGAACCATTGCTGACTTTCGTAAAGAGTAGCTGCAAAGTCGTCAGCGTGTTTCTGTCCCTTGCTAAAGGGTTGTGACAGGAAGGGCATCCGACGTAAAAACCTCTGCCAAATCAAATGTGCGAATCAGATGATTCGCTGTGGCGACTCCTGAGTAAAAGGGAAAAAGCCGAAAGGAAGACAGACATGGTGGTTAGGTAACATATAAACACATATAAATTATAATAACTTCAATAAGAGAGGGGCAGCTATAGACTTATGAATAGAGGAGCAGATTTGGGACCAAAGGGCCACAGGTTCAATTCCCAAACCAGCAGGACCCTCTTCTTCCTCCATCTTTATGGCTGAACACTAATCCGAGTGTATGTGCTTGCTTCACATGGGTTGAATACTGAGCTTAATTTCCTTTAGAGGATTAATATACAGTCTTCTTCTTTTCTGTTCGGCTGTTCCCTTTCAGGGGTCGTCACAGCAACATCATCTGCCTCCATCTTCATGGAATTCATATTAATCATTCACATATTCAATTTGGCATAGGTATTTACGTCGGATGCCCTTCCTGACACAACCCTTTAGCAAGGGGCAGAAACACGCTGATGGCTATGCAGCTACTCTGGTTGAAAGCCAGCAATGGTTCCACTCACTGTTTGTCCACTCACTGTCACCATAGACAGTGAGAGACATGGCTGGCCTTTGATAACCCAGTTAGCTGCACTGGGGGGGGGGACAGTGACAACCTTGTTGAGAGTGGGACTTGAACCCCCAACCCTAGTATCAGTGACCCAGCACCTTTTACCACCAGGCCATCACTGTCCTATACATATTTCTTCTTCTTTTCCTTTGGGCTTTTTTCCTTTTTTAGGGGTCGCCACAGCGAATCATGTGATTCGCATGTTTGATTTTGGCATAGGTTTTTATGTCAGATGAATGTATGTCGGATGGTATGCCTGACACAACCCTTTAACAAGGGACAGAAACTAGTTGACGGCTTTGCAGCTACTCTTTTACGAAAGTCAGCAATGGTTCTTTTACATGAACCTCTCACCATAGATAGTGAGAGACATGGCCGGCCTTTGATAACCCAGTTAATTGCACTGGGAGGACAGTGACAACCTTGTGGAGAGTGGGACTCGAACTCCCAACCTTAGGATCAGCGATCCAGCGCCCTATACCACCAGGCCACCACTGGGCCCCTACCACTGTGTTATACAAACATATATATATACAGTAGCATATAAAAAGAGATTTCCTTGGAGGAGTTTCCATTGTCTTATTTTTCAATATGCCTCAGAATAAAATTACTGTGTTCTGAATTTATGGCAACATGACAAAGTGCATGTTATGAAAAGGTTGACTGTTTATGGGCTCCAGAGTGGCGCATCAACAAGATATATGAGTATTGACCTGAAGATCACAAATTCAAATCCAGGTTGAGTCCTGGGCTAACTGCTAACAAGGGGGAGGGGGAATATAGCACACGTTCTAGTATTCACCAGCCAGTCCATGGGCACCTGTGAGCTCATTTGCACAAGGGGGGTGCAAATAGCGCCTTCCGAGTGTATTAGGTTTCCTCCAAATACACAGCAGTTCTTAATGAGGCGGATGGCAGCATCACATGCCACAGAGGAGACCTAAGCGTGCTTACACCACTTCCTGGTTGATGGTGGTTGTATGTGATTGGAAGGAAACGTTTAACAGGTAGGGACTGGATATGCCTAAATTTCGGGGATAATAAAATTGTGGGGGTGGGGGGAGGATTGACTGTTTATACTGTAGCTGTCATAACAAGAAATAACTTGGTTTACAAATGTTACACAATAACTGTAACTACACACCAATGCTTCATAAAGTGCTGTTTTGTCATTTATATAAAAAAAAGTATACAATAAGCCCCTGTTTATCGCGATGGTTTGGTTCGAGCCCTTCCCGTGGCTCAAGAAAATCTGTGAGTTATTGATGCAGTTTTAAAACCCTATGTATGATATTACATGCGCTAAAGTATGCTCCTGAAACACATTCTTTAGACAGTCTTGTTCATTAATACAGTAATAATGCAGTAAAATGTAGTGATGATTAAGTAAAAACTTTTTAATTTTGAACTGTGATTTTCTTTTCTTTCAGCTTTTTCCCTTTCTTGGGAGTTGCCACAGTGAATCATCTGATTGTTTATTAATGAATAAAGCGCTTAGGCTCCTTACCAGAAGCTAGAGAAGATGCAGGGCGTTTGAGTGGCATCATAGGGCTTAAATAATCATTAAAAACGCATGAAAAAAAACGTGAATTCACAATTCAGGCAACCACGTTGATGACATGTGTGCGAAGGAAAAAAAGAGGCGTACACATCATCTGCAACCAATCAGCAGGAGGGAGACAGCCATTGGCTAAATTTGAATCACGGGACAGTAACTTTTGGGTTTGCCGCTAATCCGGAAGTATAATAATAATGTAGTAAAAAGTAGTAATGATTAAGTGAAAACTTTTCAATTTTGTACTGTGATAATATTTAAGAATAAATAAAGCACTTTGGCTCCTTAATGGAAGCTAGAGAAGACGCAGGGCGTTTGAGTGACATCATAGGGCTTAAATAATCATTGAAACACACTAAAAAAATTTACTCCGCAATTCAAGCAGTCACAATGATAACTTGTATGCGAAGGAGGAAAAAAGAGGTGAACACATTATCTGCAACAAATCAGCAGGAGGGAGAAACAAAAACTCAGCCATTGGCTAAATTTGAATCAAGTGCCAGTTATTTCCAGGTTTGTCGCTAATCCGCGAGTATGCAGGGACGCGAGTGTTGAACCACGAATGGTCAAGGGCCTACTGTATAGAGTATTAACACAATATTAAGGTTGAGCAATATATTTAAAAACATCATAAAGCAATTTAACAAATTATATCGTCAGCGAACAGAATATCATGGGTGTTTTTCTCTTGTGGAAATATCACTCTACATTCTCTTCCCCTAACAACTTGGTCGAAGTGCCCTTGAGGAAGGCACCTAAGCCCCAACTGCTCTCCGGCTGCCCGATGTGTGGCTGCCCACTACCCAAGTGTGTGTGTGTGTGTGTGTGTGTGCTTACTTTGGATTGGTTAAATGCAGAGTATTATGTGAATTTTTTAAAATTCATCAATCCAAAATTTGATCTTGAAAATATGGACCTCAAAAGATTATATGGAATCGTCTTTGTCCAAATCTCAGTCTGTTAAAAATTCCATGAGAATACACACATAAAATTTTGCATAAACCAACAAATAAATCTCAGAACCTTTCTTGGCGTTGTGGAAGCACCCCTCATAGTATTAAACCACCAGTATCTGTCATTTTTATCTCTAAACTTAATTTTTATATCATAATATGTTGTGAACACTGCATTGTAGTGACTATGTCAGAAAATATTGTTATTGTTTGTTAAAGATTGTTATAAAATATGATATTAAAGTATAATACAAAGGTCATATCGCCTAGCTCTATACAGCCTAAACCTTGCAGCAAGAAGTTTTATCTGAATTTCAGCAGCACTGTGGTGTAATATAATAAATATATTAAACTACAAATATTTGGAGAGTGCAAACCTCTACCAGGTCATAAATTAACAAAAAAAAAAAACATTTTAAAAAATAAGAAGGCCGAGCACCTCCTACTGGACCTGCTGTTATACCAAACTTCCAACTACCTCACAGTGTTTTAAGACTCTTTAAAGAAAAAAATAAAGGATGCAAAAATCTTCTTCAAAGTCTAATGGTGTTACTTGGGCCATTCTACCAAATATGTTCCTAAATTATTGTGTAACATCGCTGACAAACAAACAAATGAAAGAAATCCTTAGCAGAGGTAACTCGTGAAATGTTCAGTTACAACCTGGTGAACTGCCATTATTAATACACACACACACACACACACACACACACACACACACACACACACACACACACACACTGTATTGAGATTGCTTATGCCATGCAACTGACTGTTCCTCCACCCAGAAGATATGTACAGGAAGTAATAAGACAAACCTGTTGAACTTTGCTCGTAGTGATATATTAGCTTCAAATCGGTTTTATTGCAGCTTTATGGTGGCATCAAACATAAAGTAGGTTTCTAACACATGCACTTCTGCTGCTAGTTTGTTTGTTTTTTATGGTCGAGATAAGTGACCTGTTGTCAGAAAGGAGAAGAGTGAAGGTAAGAATTCCCGCCCATGTTGACGCAAGAGGACACTGTGGGCTTTCTTCTCTGTACTTTTTTACAGTTCCTCTAAGGGTCTGGGACAAAATACAGTTAAAAGGGATACACGTTTTTGGTTTTGCTGGCATGTTGATAAGGGTTGATGACAATTTTTTTTTTTTTGCTTCCCTACTGAATTGTGACGTCGTTCCTTCTGTCTCTCTCGGACATTCCAGACAAATCAAGACTCCTTAAAAAAGATAAAAAATCTGATTCTTATTCTTGGCAGAACTTTAGAACAGTTCCTAATTTAGCCCAGAACCTTAGAAGTATACACCCCCCCCTCCCCTCCTGTACATGTGCTATTTCAGAGGCAAGGTCCCGCCCCCTTCTTGCTCTGAGCCCTCCTTTTTTCCCTTTCCTCTCCTCCCTTGTTCCTCCCCAAATGCTTGGAGCATGCAGTCTCTCTGAGAGGAGGCACACAGTGTAAGAAAAGTTTTGCAGGGACACACACTCACTCACTCACATACACACTCACACTGAAACGGAAAGCCGACAGCAATCATGGGGCAACTACTGAGCTGGCTTCGGGGGTCCTCCGATTCTTCAGGCCTGGAGGATGTCACTGTGGAGCAACAGGTCACTCTTACTATATATAATGTCTACGAGGACTGATTAAAAATGCAGTGAATTGTGGGTATGTGTGTATGTATGGTGTGTGCTTGATCTCTGGGACAGTACAGAGTGTACCTATGTGTGTGTGTGTGTGTGTGTGTGTGTGTGTGTGTGTGTGCGTGTGTGGGGTTAAAGTGAACAGCTGAGATTTGTTGTCCATCTTGGAGTTGTTGTTTTTATGTTATGTGTTTTACACAATCATAAAAAGGGCAGGGTGAAAGGGAAAGAGAGCGCTGGCACTATGCCAGGCCTTGAAGAGGAGGAGGAGGTGTAATGGAATGCGATGAGAGGGCTGGGAAAACCTTCAAGATTTGTGCACAGAAACTTGTATAGAGTCATTTTGAATAACAGGGGATTTAACTTAAGTCAGTTAGTACGATGCTTGTTTACATTAGTGATGAATTCGGCTGACTGTGCATAGTCAATGTTTGCAGAAATGAAGAAGAGAGACATGGGGCAGTTTGGGTTTATTAGAGCAATAACCTTTTTTTAGAGTGGAGGGGCTGTGATTAATATGGATTTGATTTCTGCCTTCTGGTTCCTGATTTCTTGTTTTTCCACATTATTATTATTATTATTATTATTATTATTATTATTATTATTATTGTTATTATTATTATTATTATATAATGTAAAAGTAAAGTATTGTGGGCTTTTTACACTCAGTTTCTTTAGCACGAAGCAGCTAACTCCTGACTGGGAAGCTAGTTCATCATAGTTTACATTCCCAGTATTGTTACTGGTACCCATGTATGCACCTGTGGTTAAGACCAGTCCCAGGGGTCTTAGCATGGTAAGATCTGAGGATTCAAATCGATAACCTTTCAATCATGAGCCCAGCACCTTAAGCACTACATCACAGACCCAGGCTGTTACATTTCTTCTATCTTATACCGTATAAAACAGTCCAGTATTTTCACTGCTGGTGAAAAACAAGCCGTGACTTGTTAGTGTAGACTTGTATAGACTTATATAGACCTGTAGTGTCTATATCCAATTTAATGATGCTAAAAATATATTTTTTTAAAAATGTAATATATTTTCTTAAATATTGAATTATTTAATAATACTCTGTGTTTATAAACAGATATTTAAAAAGCTATAAAGTGCAATAATGTCATACTTATTGCCTGAATAACAAAAATCAATAAAAAATAGAATTAAAAATATATCATTGACTGCTCAAAGAAAGTAACTGTTTATCAAACTGTTTACTCCTACGACACTTGCAGGGATACCAGAGCCTATCTCAGCCAATACTGGACTCAGGATCGACACCCTGAATAGCTCAACAAACCATCACAGGGCCAACACACACAACCATTCACACTCGCACTCACACCCATGACCAATTTGGAACAGACAATTTCCCGTAATGTGCATGTTTTTGGATGATCGGAGGAAACCTGAGTACCCAGAAGAGATCCACGCAAGGCAGACGCAGATTTAGTCTAATGGTAAGCAAATTGGCTTTGGGACTGAAAAGTCTTTGGTTCGAACCAGCAGGGAAAATGTGCGATGATGGGAAGAGTGAGCTCCGCCTTCTCTTCCTTCACATTCATGGCTGAAGTGCCCTTGAGCAAGACACCTAAACCCCAACTGCCCTTCGGGTGCCCACTGCTTTGTGTGTGTTTGCCTTTGGATAAAGGCAGAGACAAAAATTTTCGAGTGGGATTAATACAGTCAGTACTGAATAGCAAACGATAAATAAATAAATAAATAAATAAAACTTGGGATGAACACCACTCAGAAACACCCTCACCAAGTACCGAACCAAGTACCCAGAATAATACAATAATTCCATGACTCATTAAAGTATGATAATTATATACAATATTGTTATAGTAAAATATGACAAATATACAGTATTTTGTTACCCCCCGTGCAGCTAACTGGGTTATCAAAGGCGGGCCATGTTTCTCACTGTCTATGGTGAGAGGCATGGAAAAGAACCATTGCTGACTTTCGTAAAGAGTAGCTGCTAAGTCGTCAACGTGTTTCTGTCCCTTGCTAAAGGGTTGTGACAGGAAGGACATCCGACGTAAAAACCCATATCAAATCAAATGTGCGAATTGGATGATTCGCTGTGGCAACTCTCGAGAACGGGAAAAAGCCGAAAAGAAGAAAGAAGATATGTATTTTGTTACACATTTGAAGTGATAATGATGAGGGGGAAACGCACGCAAAGGAGAAAACAAATTTAGTTCACATGTGTTTTTATTTCATTTATTTTTTAGTTTCAGAATCATTCCTTTTAAAAAAGTTTTAGTAATTTTGCTCATGAATATTAATACTAACAAAATGAATAAGGAGGCACTGTGATGTATACTTAGCATGTCTGCCTTACAGCAAGAACTCCCTGGGTTCGAATCCCGGGCTTGACAGGGCGTTTCTGAGTGGAGTTTTCACGTTCACAATGTGTTTGCATGGATTTATCAGGGTAATCCGGTTTCCTCCAACAGTCCAAAGACAGGCACGTGAGGCTAATTGGCTGTTCCAAATTTCCCCCAGGGGTGTGTGTGTGTGTGTGTGTGTGTGTGTGTGTGAATGGTTTTATGTGTGTGAGTTATGATAGACTTGGTGAGCTGTTCAGGGTGTACCTTGTGTTTAGGCTCCAGCCTCCCTGCAACTCTAATAAAGCATCAATCAGTTCAGCGAACGAATGAATGAAAAATTACTATAATAATAGATTATGTTGTTTTGGACATGGATAGTAAAATAAATAAATTTCAATATGAATATTTTTATGGCAGCATAGCAGTTAACACGTCCACCTCACAGCAGGAACCTCCTGGGTTCGAGTCCCGGGTTGGGCAAGGGTATTTCCATATGGCGTTTCCGTGTTCTCCCTATGCTTGTGTGGGTTTCCTCTGGGTGCTCCAGTTTCCTCTGACAGTCCAAAGACATGCACATTTGGCTCATTGGCTGTTTCATATTGACCCTAGGTGTGAGTATGTGCTGTTCTGGGTGTGCCATGCCTTCTCCCAGTTTTGGCTGAGATAGACTCCAGCCTTTCCGCGACCCTTGTAATCACTGTGAGAATGAATGATGATACATACAAATAGGTATATGGGGTGTGTGTGATATAAATGTATTAAACAAATAAAATGTGATAGTTTGCACAATGTTACATGTTGTTTTTTTTGTAATATTCGAACTCAAGTCACGTTCAGTCACATGGCTCTATGTGTCATAAAGAAAAGTAAAAAAGGAAATGAATGCACATCTGCTTTTCAGAAGCAATATTGTGAGGGTTTTGCTTCAGATCCAATGTTAATCTTTTACTTTCTTTCAGGTTATAAAAATATTTGGAGAATAGTTTTAGTTATGAAGTTGTTTTGCTGTGCAGCTGCTACCAAATGTTTATTATACAGGGTTCCCTTATCACCAAAGAACATCCTGCAGCTCAAACTCCTCAAGCAGGTTTTCTCAGGCGTATTATCTCTGGTTCCCCAGCCAGGCCCGGGTGTGTGTTTAGTTGTGTTGAGGTATGTTCATAATCCTGAGGCTGACTATCTTCATTATCCACAATGCCCTCTGACATCTGTTAAACATCACATACTACTGTCGATCAAATAACAGAAGAAGCAACACTCCCTGAGCACCGACCCGACAGATTTAATCAAGCGTACACACTAAGAACAGAGGGGTGTGCTATAGTTGTACTGGTTAGAACAAGTGGTCCACATGAAGGTTCTGACTGTGTGTGGAGTTTGCATGGTCTCCCTGTGTTGCATGGGTTTCCTCTGGACACTCCAGTTTCCTCCCAGAGTCCAAAGCTATGCACATTAGCCGAATAGACTTCCAAATTACCCCAAGGTGTGTGTGTGTAAATGTATGTGTGTGTGTGTGTGTGTGTGTGTGTGTGTGTGTGTGTGTGTGTGTGTGTGTGTTTATGTGTGTTGACATCGTGATGGTTTATCGAGCTGTTCAGGACGCACCTCACATTCGTTCAGTGTTGGCTGAGATGACGCCCCGTGATCCTAATAGGATTAAGCGGTCCGGCAAATGAGTGAGTGAGTGATGACTTCTTTATGTGTGTCAGGCGCAGCTGGACTGCTATGACCTTTAGTCACATAAACGTGAGCACAAGAGCAGGCTGAGTAAACGTGACATGCTGTCAGCTAATTTTCTAATCTCAAAAATACCAGATGATTAGACATGACAGTGATTGGCCCCACCTCTCTGATAAAATCACCTCGCTTGAGCAAATTGAAATAATACAACAGAGCCTGTATATTTATTAAAAAAAAAACTGTTCAGACATGAGCTTCAGTGAAGGTTATTAAAGCCGGAAACTATAATTAGAGCCTGAATTTCTGGTTATAATTATATTTGTATATTATATGAATTATATGAAGTCTTAAAGTAATGATTAGATGGTCATGTGGTTGTATGGTATTGGGGGAAACAGGTCTAGAGAGAATGGCAGACATCCATCTTTTCCCCGGCGACACTCCATAGCTTCTCTTAGGGAATCCTGAAGGACGGGATATATAATCCCTGCAGCGAGTTCTGTGTCTACTCTGGACCCTCCTCTCAGCTGAAAATCTCTCAAGTGAAATGACTGGGAGGCATCCTAATCAGATGCCCGAACCACCTCAACTGACTACTTTTTGATGCAGAGGAGCAGCATCGGACAAGATGGCTGAGCTTCTCACCCTATTTATAAAATTGAGCCTAGATCCCCTCTGAAGGAGTCTTATTTTAAGCATTTGTATCTGCGATTTCATTCTTTTGAACGCAACCCACATTTTAGGACCATATGTAAAGCTTGAAACGTAGATGGACTGGTAAACTGAAAGCTTTGCCTTTCAGCTTCAGAAAATACAAATGAACATGTTGACATACAAATGTGCCACCAGTTTTATCCAGTGCTTGCGACTCGATCTTGAGCCCATGTTACTGACTGAAAGAAGTTTTGCATGTTCTTCTGCTTTCTTCCAGATTTTCCGCCATGTGCAAAAACACACTGCTCGGCAATTTAGCCACATTGAATTGCCCTTTGTGAATGCATGTGTGTGTGTAACTTGCTCCGTGGTGACTAACATTCTATCCATCCTATTCTTACCTCACACCCAGCATTCTGGGGATAGGCTCTGGATCCGCCATGAATTCGATCAGGATACAGCACTCAGTGAAGGTGTCCTAATGGCTTCAATAAAACATGTTGATACATGAGTTTGTTGAACTAGCAATGCTGCTCAACACAGCTTTTTAGTTCCATCAGCTCTACTAAGGCTACACTATTGATCAACATGAACAGAAAAACTAATTTTGTTTCAAAAGCTATTGTAGTTTTTTCTTTTTTAGGTATTCTGGTTGTTATTTTTAAATGGACAATTAGTTTTCGTTTACATGCACATGTGTAGTTTTTTTATTATTTTGAGAAAAGTATTAGTTTTTCTTTAGTTTCTCATTTTGTTTCAGTGTTTGTTTTACGTTTACTTTGCTGCACATTACTGCCACCTTGTAGAGTTAGTCCAGTACTGTCTTAACTTCATCTTTAAAGTGGTGTACCAACCACAGTGCAAATTTGTTTTTGTGTAGATATACTGTATGAATCCAGTAATTGAAATTATTTTAATTATTTAACCCATCCAAAGTGAGCACTCACACACATGTAAACAGTGAACACACACACACTCTCAGAACAATGGGCTGTCACACACATTGGGGTACCCGGAGAGCAGTCGTGGTTTAGGTGTCTTGCTCAAGGGCACTCGAGTCATTAATGTGGAGGAATGGAAGGTGCAGCTCATTTCCTCATTGCCAGACATTTTTCTTGATGGCTCAGGAATCAAGCCAGTGACTTTTTAGTCCAAAAGCAGTTTCTCTAGCCATTAGGCTACAGCTGCCCCCCCCCAAATCGGGGGGACTAAACAGAATTAATTGTACTTTATATTTACATTTTGAGGGTTTTTAAACAAGTGTTTTAATCTGTATTTTACTCGCTCACACAGGCTTTGGGTGGTCAGGAAGTGCTTCCAGATGAGTAGACAACTACACCTAATGTGATCAGGGAGACAGGTAGGAGAGTACTTGGTGTGTCCTCTGGAAGGACAGTACAGAAGGAAACTTGGTGGTGGAATGAGGAAGTGCAGGAGTGTGTACAAAAGAAGAGGTTAGCTAAAAAGAAGTGGGACATAGAGAGGACTGAAGAGACTAAACAGAAGTACAGGGAGACACAGCATAAGGCGAAGGTAGCAGTGTCAAAGGCCAAACAGAGGGCATATGATGACTTGTATGATAGGTTGGACAGTAAGGAGGGAGAAAACGATTTATACAGGTTGGCACAGCAGAGAAACAGAGATGGGAAGGACGTGCAGCAAGTTAGATGATTAAGGACAGAGAGGGAAATGTATTGACTGATGACAGAAGTGTGCTGGGAAGATGGAAAGAGTACTTTGAAGTGCTGATGAATGAGGAAAATGAGAGATAAAAGAGTAGAAGAGGTGACTGTTGAGGACCAGGAAGTAGCAAAGATTAGTAAGGGTGAAGTGAGGAGGGCATTAAAGAGGATGAAGAGTGGAAAGGCAGTTGGTCCTGATGACATACCGGTGGAGGTATGGAAGTGTCTCGGAGAGGTAGCATTAGATTTTCTGACAAGAACATTCAACAAGGACTTAGAGAGTGAGCAGATGCCGGAGGAATGGAGAAGTGCGCTAGTGTCCATTTCTAAGAATAAGGGAGACATGCAGAGTTGTGGCAACTACAGAGGGATAAAGTTGATGAGCAGTACAATGAAGTTATGGGAAAGAATAGTGGAAGCTAGACTAAGGGCAGAGGTCAGCATGTGTGAACAACAGTTTGGTTTCATGCCAAGAAAGAGCACCACAGATGCAGTGTTTGCTTTGAGGATGTTAATAGAGATAATAGAGAAGTACAGAGAAGGTCAGAGGGAACTGCATTGTGCCTTTGTAGGATCTGGAGAAAGCATATGACAGGGTGCCGAGAGAGGAACTGTGGTATTGCATGAGGAAGTCTAGAGTGGCAGAGAAGTATGTTAGAGCGGTGCAGGACGTGTATGAGAAATGTAAGACAGTGGTGAGGTGTGCTGTCGGTGTGACAGAAGAATTCAAGGTGGAGGTGGGACTACATCAAGGGTCAGCTCTAAGTCCATTCTTGTTTGCTATGGTGATGGACAGGCTGACAGACAAGGTGAGACAAGATCCCCCATGGACTATGATGTTTGCAGATGACATTGTGATCTGTAGTGAGAGCAGAGAACAAGTGCAGGAAAATCTAGAGAGGTGGAGGTATGCCATGGAAAGGAGAGGACTGAAGTTTAGCCTCAGTAAGACAGAATACACGTGTGTGAACGACAAGGACCCAAGAGGAGCAATGAGGTTACAGGGAGCAGAGATAAAGAAGGTCGAGGATTTTAAGGTCTTAGGCTCAACAATCCAGAGCAATAGAGAGTGTGGGAAAGAGGTGAAGAAGTGTGTGCAAGCAGATTGGAATGGTTGGAGAAAAGTGTCTGGTGTGATGTGTGATAGGAAGGTATCGGCAAGAATGAAAGGAAAAGTGTACAAGACTGTTGAGACCAACGATGTTGTATGGTTTAGAAACAGTGGCACTGGGGAAAAAACAGGAAGCAGAGCTGGAGGTAGCAGAGATGAAAATGTTGAGGTTCTCTTTGGGAGTAACGAGGATGGATAGGATCAGGAATGAGCACATCAGAGGGACAACACATGTAAGAGGTTTTGGAGACAAAGTCAGAGAGGCTACATTGAGATGGTTTGGACATGTACAGAGGAGGGATAGCGAGTATATTGGTAGTAGGATGCTGAGGTTGGAACTACCAGGCAGAAGGCCTAGAGGAAGACCAAAGCGGAGATTTATGGATGTGGTGAAGGAGGACATGAAGGTAGTTGGAGTAAAAGTAGAAGATGCAGAGGATAGGGTGAGATGGAGGCAGATCATTTGCTGTGGCGACCCCTGAAGGGAACAGCCAAAAGGAAAAGAAGAAGAAGACTCGCTCACACATTTGTCAAACTGCTTAATCCTACTAGGGTCGCAGAGAAGTTGGAGGTTATCTCAGCCAGTCTTTTGCAGGTCCAACACACTCATCACAGGGGCAATTTGAGATAATCAATTAGCCTAATGTGGATATCTTTGGATTGTGGGAGGAAACGGGAGTGCCTTGATGAAACCACACATACATGAGGAGAACATACAAACTACACAAAGAAACGCCCTATTGTCAAGTCCAGGACTTAAACAAAGGACCTTCTTGCTGTGAGGTGGATCTGCAAAACCATTGTTCCACCCTATTTTTTTTTCGTGAGTGAAATAATTCACACTATCAGTGATATTTTTAGCTTTTATTGAATGTATTAACCCTGGTTAAGGGAATTATAACACATTTTAAAAAGGAAAGGTATCATTGTAGCTCCAGCCTCAGCTTCAGTTTGAACAAGACCGTCAGATTTCTCAGCTCTGTGTCTCTTAGCTCATTTCTAAACACTGCACAAATACAAACACATTCCTTGGCTCTGCTGGAGCACATATTGCTCGCACCCAGTGGTTTAATTCTCTTGGGAGCCTTTCATGAATGTTATGTTCAAGAACTGAGTAACACTGCCACTTCAACACTATTTCTGCATCTAAAATAGTATCCAGTCCACATTTTATATGATCTTATCAAGGTCCATTAGCTATCTGTTCTGTGTGTGTGCACGACAAAAGAAAAAAAAAACAAAGGTGTTCAGACACAGCCCTAAAACTGTACAGAGGAAACAAAGAAAGAAACTCAATGCATGCCACACAGCACTATTCCAACCAATCAGCAACATGGATCATGGTCGTGCACTAATTTACACTGTTGTTGATTGGCTGGAGGAAAGACAGGGGGATGTCATTGCTAGTGTATTTGCCTATTCTGTGGACCTTCATAAACTTGGAGGGCACAGGACTGGAAAGTGTGTACAGACACTTCCCGACTTACGTTCATCCGTTTTACGTTTTTTTCGATTGTGTTTTTTTGTTTTTTTTTTCAAACGTGCCCCTCTTTCTTCCCAGTTCAGTTATACAGTGTGTATATATATATATGTATATATATATATATATATATATATATATATATATATATATATATATACATATATGTATATATATATATATATATATATATATATATATATATATATACACATATATGTATATATATATATATATATATATATATATACACATATATATATATATATATATATACATATATATATATCATTATACAGATGCTCCCGTTTTACGTTTTTAGATTTTACTTTTTTTCCAAAAAGTCAAATTTTGAGTTTAGACGCATTTCATTTAGTACGCTGACGTAATCTATATATATTTCTCTCTCTCTCTCTCTCTCTCTCTCTCTCTCATATATATATATATATATATATATATATATATATATATATATATATGGTAGGCCTCCGTCAGTCCCGAAGGACTATGGCTGCGCTCTGGCTGGTACCCCAGCTGGTGATACCCCCCAGTGCGCAGAGCCTGGGTAGGGAGTAATGAGGGACAGGCTGTTACCCAAGCAGCAAGTCCCCCCCTGTCTCGGCACCACCGAAAGGATCCAATGGAAGGGCAAATGCCGATACGACTGGGTTCCAGTGCCGCTGCAGGAGAGAATCTACGGTCAATTTAGAACGGCCAATTAACCTACAGTGTACATCTTTGGACTGCGGGAGGAAACCGGAGCACCCGGAGGAAACCCGCACAAGCACGGGGAGAACATGCAAACTCCACACAGAAACGCCCAGGCCGGGAATCAAACCCAGGCCTTCTTGCTGTGAGGCGGACGTGCTAACCACTACGCCACCGTGCCGCCCATATATATATATATATGTCATTGGCATCCGTCAGTCTCGGGAGACTATGGTCTTGCACACTGTTTGGATGAGCATCATCTGGTGTGACTAGTCAGGCCGATGCAGGAATGACAGTCCTTCTTGCAGTATGGTCATCGGAACTGGGTAGTTTGTCTGTCAGCTGGGGCTTTTCTTCTCTGCCGCTTGACATCGGAACTCTGCACGAGTGAGTCTTCTAGCTGAAGGATTCCTTTGCGCACTGTCTGTCGCCATGCTGATCTTTCACAGGCTGCAGCTTCCCAAGTGCTTGTTTCGATATTCAGGGCTTTCAGGTCTCGCTTACAAATATCTTTGTAGCACAATTTTGGTCTGCCAGTTGGACGACATCCAAGAGCAAGTTCTCTATAGAGAAGGTCCTTTGGGATCCATCTGTTTTCCATGCACACCACATGTCCAAGTCATCGCATTCGTCTCAGCTTCAGTAGACTATACATGCTTTGAATTTGGGCTCTTTCCAAGACACTGGTATTAGTGACTTTATCCTGCCAGGCGATGTTCAGGGTACGGCAAAGACAGCGCATGTGGAAGGTGTTGAGTTTGTGCTCCTGTTCGCACGCAGAGTCCATGCCTTGCTTCCATAAAGGAGGGTGCTTATGACACAGGCTTTGTATACTAGGACCTTTGTGTGCTCTGTCAGTTTGCCATTGGTCCAAACTCTTTTATTCAGTCTGGCCATTGTGCTTGCTGCTTTGCCAATGCGCTTGTCCAACTCTGTGTCCAGGGACAATGAGTCTGAGATGGTGGAGCCTAGATAGACAAAGTCGTGGACAGCATCCAGCTGTTGGTCACTGAGTCTTATCTCAGGTGGTTTGTCCAAGCCATGCCCCATGATCTGTGTCTTCTTCTGACTAATTGTGAGACCGAAGTCCTGGCATGCCCTGTTGAAGCGGTCCATGAGGTGCTGGAGTTCTTCCTCAGAGTGGGTGGTAATTGCAGCATCATCGGCAAAGAGGAAGTCACGTAAAACTCACATTTGAACTTTAGTCTTGGCTCTGAGTCTTGACATGTTAAAGAGTTTACTGTCTGACCTGGTTCGGAGGTAGATGCCCTCTGTGGTGGAACCAAAGGCATGTTTAAGGAGGACAGCAAAGAAGATGCCAAGCAATGTTGGGGCAAGGACACAACCCTGTTTTACTCCACTGCTGATGTTAAAACTCTCTGCTGTTGATCCATCAAAGACCACTGTACCTTGCATGTTGTCATAGAAGGACTTGATGATGTTCAGTAGCTTTGGTGGACATCCTATCTTTGGGAGAATCTTGAAGAGACCATCTCTGCTAACAGTGTCAAAAGCCTTTGTCAGATCTATGAAGGCCATGTAGAGTGGGAGTCGTTGTTCTCTACACTTCTCCTGGAGTTGTCTGAGGGAGAAGATCATGTCGACGGTGGACCTTGAGGAATGAAAGCCACACTGGGATTCTGAATAGACTCTCGTGGCAATAACTTGTAGCCTCTTCAGTGTGACTCTTGCAAAGAGTTTTCCAACAATGCTTAAAAGTGAGACCCCGTGGAAGTTGTTGCAATCGCTTCTGTCACCCTTGTTCTTGTAAAGCGTTACAATGTTGGCATCCCTCATGTCTTGTGTAACTTCACCCTCATGCCAACAGAGGCAGAGTATTTTGTGTAGTTCATCTATCAGGGTACTTCACAGCATTTCAGAATCTCTGCAGGGATGCCATCCTTCCCAGGTGCTTTTCCTGTGGCTAGCGAATCTAGGGCTTTATGCATTTCCTTCAGGGTTGGCTCTTCACCCAGTTCCTCTAGCATAGGTAGACACTCAATTGCATCCAAGGCATCCTCAGAGACAAGGTTCTCCTTGGCATATAGCTCAGAGTAGTGTTCCACCCAGCGTTTCATCTGTTGATCTCGGTCTTGAATTATCTCCCCTGAGGAAGACTTTAGAGGGGCAGTTTTCTTCTTGCTAGGACTCAGTGCCTGTTTGATTCCATCATACATCCCCTTAAAGTCTCTTGTGTCTGCTGCAATCTGTATCTTAGAGCACAAATGGAGCCAGTAGTCATTTGCACAGCGCCTGCCAGTCTGTTGGACTTTGCTGCGGGAGCTTCGGAGTGCCTTTAGGTTTTTCTCACTAGGGTCAGTTTTGTAGGCTATGAGAGCACCCCTCTCCTCCGTGACTGGTCTGATCTTCTCTGCATGAGCTTCAAACCAGTGTGCTGACTTCCTTGTCTGCTTACCAAAGACTGATACTGCTGAGCTGTAGATGGCATCCCTCACTTGTTCCCAGTTTTCAGTAGCATTCCTACTTTGCAGACCCGTGAGCGTTCTTCCAGGGCTGTGACAAAGCCATCGACCTTTGTTGGTATTTTAGTGTTGCTTGTGTTTATGCGAGGGTGACCTTCTTTCTTCTTGCGTGATATTTGCTTTGCCTGCAGCTTGATCTTGCTGGACACAAGGGAATGGTCAGTACAGTCAGCACTGTGATAACTGCGAGTGAGTCTGATGCATGATAGGTTGGAGCATTTGGTAAGGATCAGGTCGAGCTGGTGCCAGTGTTTGGATCGTGGGTGCCTCCAAGAGACTCTGTGTTGGGGCTTGGTGTTGAAGAATGTGTTGCTGATGCAGAGGTTATGGTGGCAGAAGAGCTCTAGCAAACGTTGTCCATTTTCGTTTATTCATCCAGTGCGGAACTGTCCAAGGCAGCTTGGCCAGGTGTTATAGTCAGTGCCGACTCTGGTGTTAAATTCACCAAGTATGAAAAGTGACTGCAGAGCAGGGCCTTTGCTAATGGCAGAGCCAAGGTCATCGTAGAACTTGTCTTTGACGTCACTGGGAGATGTGAGAGTTGGAACATAGTCGCTGATAATGGTGACTGATCCGGCTTTAGTGTGGAGCTGTAGGGACAGAATTCTTTCAGATCCTTCTGTGAGTGAGATGATAGATCCCAGCAGGGTGTTATGGACTACAAAACCTATGTCATGTTCCCTCACTTGGTCGGGTGTCTTCCCTTTCCAGAAGAAGGTGAAGTCCTCTCTCACAGAGCCTGTCTCTGGGAGTCTAGTTTCCTGGAGGGCAACAATATCCATCTCCAGCCTGTTCAGTTCCCAGTCAATGATAACTGTTTTTCAGGTGTCATTGATTTCTTCTAGGCTGTCAGTGAAACCTGGTCTTATTGTCCTCACATTCCAAGTGCCCAGTTTTAGAGTAGAATGCTTTGACTTTTCCTTTCTCAAACATTTTGTTTTCTTGTTCAAGTTGTTGTTTGGTGCACAGGTTGTCGATCCACTTGTCGGTTTTCCCCCTAAACTCCATGCACCCAGTGAGGTTTATGGACCATGGCGCGGCAGCACCTTATTGGCTGGGGGCTGCCCAGCTTGAGGCAGGTGGTAGCTGCCCAATGAGACACAATGGCGTCTCCTATCGTCGGAAGCAGCCCCTGGCGTCTAGCTCTGCGCCAATAAAGCTGATGACTTAAAACCGGTAGACTGCTGCTTCCCGTGTTGTATCGACACTGTGTAGTGAAACTGGAGCGCCCTTCTCCACATCGTAGAAATGGCCCAGTGGAAAGGCAAAATGCCAGTACAAATGGTTTCCATGCCGTCGCAGGAGTTGCCAAGTCGGGCTGAGTACAGCATCGAAAAGCCTTCGGGACTCCAGCTCCTGATTTGCTGTCAGAGTTTACTCCCTGAGCCTTAAACGCTCCTGAGATATCCACAAGGCAATGGAACTATTTGACCCATAGCTGGGGGTTTGGTTCGTGGGCTTCAGGGTATGCCCACACACCAGTGGGCCTGCAAACCTCACGACTGTGGGCCAAGCCTCCTCTGAGTCCCTTGTAGTTTAGCCTGAGTCCGCAAGGTGCTCAGTTACCATGTGTCGTCGCGAGGAGGCACTACATAGGGCTTGGCGATGGAGAGGCTATGTACTGGCAGAAGGAGACTTACGCACACGACTCCTCTTTTCGCAAGAGCTAGCCAGTGGTGCAGGCTGAAAGCGAGAGGTGATAAGCACATCTACTGCAGCTACAGCATACAAGATGCATCACACCGCCATTTGAGACAGGCACACACACACACACAAACACACACACACGTATATATATATATATATATATATATATATATATATATATATATATATATATATATATATATATATATATATATATAGCATGTTACCCTTGTGTTAAGACGTCATCTCTGTGATCTTTTTGTTTACATTGTTTTGCAGACTTTTGTAACCCTAAGCAAATATGGTTGGTCAGAAGCATAAGCCTACTAGCATGGGTGCAAGTCTCATACAAAGAGATGAATTACTATCTGCTCGGATCGGCGCAATCTACCATGCATACTCAGTTAAGCAAAGAGAGTTGTAAAATGAATGAAAACCGGAATCAAGAAAAGAAAGAGAACTCTCCGCTCTGCTGGTGATTCACATCAGTGCAGGCTGAGTACTAAACAAGTTCAACGGCGCCCTTGCTCACTTGAAAGACCGGAAGTCCATATTACCCGTGCTTTGTCTCAAGCACAGTAAGTACGCTACTTTCGGTTTTGAGCGCCTCACATATTAATGTGACTTGGTTCAGCTTCATGTAATGTGACTCGATTCAGCTTCATGTAAAGTGACCATCCGTCGACCATCGGAACCATTAATAAGCAGAAAGATCGCATCATAGAGAATGTCAAATGTTATATTTGATATGGTATTTGATATTTGATGGGGTGAATTTGATTCAAATTTATCTATATGAAATTATTTTGCTTGTATTTAATTTATTTGAAATTAATGTAAATATTATTTGATATATTTGATATTATTTTACAATGTTATGTTTATAATAATTGATTTATGGGTGTATATTAATAATAAGATACGGTAATGGTATTTATGGCTGTATAGTGCAGTATGAGCATCATATGTCTCACGTCATATGTCACTGTAACAACTTATGTTCACTTTCAACTTACATTCGGTAGTCCGGAACCAATTAAAACCATAAGTCGGGGAGCGTCTGTATTTATGTATTTATTTATTTGTTTGTTTAGTTAGTTAGTTGCTATTAAATTCATCTATTAGTCATATTCCTCCTTGTTTGACTCCCTGTTTTATATATGGCTCTTACATCAATTTGTTTGGCTGGAAATGTTGATTCAAAGTCAAAGTGTTACTATTATCTCTTGGATAGAAATGTGAATGCAAAACAGGTCACTAGTGCTAAATATACCCAGGTGCCTGACAGCTATATTTTCACATGCCACATACAGTACTGTAAAATCAGCAGCAATCAATTGGTCATATATTCATTTCAACATTCTACTCGGAATGTGTGTGTAAATAGTGAGATATTAGCCAACACTCACTCATTTGACAAACCGTGTAATACCTCTATGGTCATGGGGAAGCCGGTGACTATCTTAGCCGACACTGAGCGAACATGGAGTTACAAACAGAACACCATGCCAGTCTATCACAGGGAAAATCACACACCCATTTACACTCACACTCACACCTCTGGGCAAATTGGAAATTTTGACTTAGCCCAATGTGCATGTTTTTGGACTGTAGGAAGAACTCAGACTATCTCAACATAGAGTATCTCAAGGAAACCCTCAGAAGTAAGGGAGGACATGTAAATACCACACAGAAACACCAACCCTAGGAACCTACGTGCTGTAAGGTGGACGTGCTAGCTACATGATAACTACTACACCACGGAGCCACCCATACAAACCAACCGATAGATGTTTGTTTTGCAAATGTTAGTGAGGATTGCTTGAGTATTTACAGTATAGGTATTTACAGTACAAAGGTAGTGCTTTAATAACCCTCTGAGTGTTGTTTGTGTATTTTTGGGGTGGTGTCAGTTTCCCAGTTTGCTTTGTGTGTCTGTCATTATGATACATCATACCTCAGTTACATGTACAGGCTGATTATACAGACGCTCCCCAACTTATGTTTTTGTTAGGTTCCAGAGGGCCGAATGTAAGTTGTTATTGTATGTTCCAGTGTCGTATGACGTTTATACTGTACTATACATCCATTAATACCATTACAGTATCTCGTCACCTCTAAATCAATTATTATAAACATAACATTGTAAAATAATATCAAATATATCAAATAATCAACATTAATTTAAAATAAATTAAATTCAAGCAAAATAATTTCAAATAGGTAAATTTGAATCAAATTCACTCATCAAATATCAAATACAGTATCAAATATAACCTTTAACATTCTCTGTGATGTGATCTTTCTGCTTGTAAATGGTTCCAATGGTCGACAGAGCCATTTGGAAGAAACGTGCAACATTCACGTGTTTTCCACCAGCATCAATTTTCTTGATAATAGCCATCTTCGTTTCGAATGAGATGGCTTGTCGCTTTTTCTGATTACCACTATCACTAGTAGGCTTACGTTTCTGACCAACCATATGCTTAGGGTTACAAAAGTCTGCAAAACAGTGTAAACACAAAGATCACAGAGACGACGTCTTAACACAACGGTGACACGCAGTGAACTGGGAAGAAGGAGGGGCACGTTCAGTCTGTCGTTTGTAAACAACGGACACAGCATCATTACATCATTATGTTAGCGTACAACGTAGGTACGTCTCGTACTACAGAGAGAACGCAAAACTAAAAAGTTGACTTTTGTTTTAAACGTAAAACGAAAAATACGTAAAACGAATGAATGTAAGTCAGGGAGCGTCTGCACTTGAGCTATGAAGAAACCCGAGTTCCCCGGGGAAACCAATTCATGCATGTCTCCTGAGATAGGCATCTCCATGATCTGAATATGATTAAATGGTTCACCAAATGAGAAAGTGATTGAATGAGATTTTTGGTTACGGGGGTTCTAGGTTCAAATCCCTGTGGGTGTGATTAACCAGAATTTTCTTAGTAAAGTTTTCATGTTCAGATCTTTCCTGTGTGGTTCTCCTTGAGGTTCTCTGGTTTCTGCCAACAGTTGAAATTATCCATAAGTGTGACTGTACATGTGAATGGTTGCTTCTATCACTATGTTTGGCCTGCAGTATGACTGATAACCTGTCTAGGGATGTTCAGTGTCATCTGATTTGGGACTAGCTGACCCGTAACCTTTAGTAGGACAAAGTGTGTACTGTATACCAGTTCTGTTTGATTGTAAAATGGGCCCCATGCACTTTTTCTATTCACTCACTAGATGGCAGTGTTGTCAAGGGCAATGGGTTGTGTTCACATGCCCAGGCTTGTTTATTTGTGAGAAACACGGAAGTTTCTGAAATTGGGAGTTTACTTCTTCTCTGATGTTGATAACGGCCCTTGATTGAGGCTGGATTTCAACCTTACAAGTGTCTATAAAGTATTATTAACTGCACTTCTTCTTCTCTTACTGCACTTCCTTCCTACCAACTGCTGGGTGCATAGTGTTTGTTTTTATCCCTCGCTGTGTGTTTCTGGGTGGAGCTGTGAGGTTGTGAGGTTGTAAGGCAAGGCCTTGCTGGAAATTTGTGATCCCTGTTCAGATTCCAGAGCAATGACTGGATGGGTCACACCCAGCTGAGCAAATCTCAGACAGAGTCTATCCCCTTGTCCAATCAATCTTTTATGACCATACATAATCCCTTCTTTAAGTTTCAGGCCTGAACAGCTCTTCAAATGCATCCATTATTAGAACATTGAAACAATCTGCTTGTTTTTTTTTTTAACTTGACTTCCTGTCAGAGAGCCATCATGCCAAGCTGTTAGCCAATGAGAAAGACTTCTAGCAAAGTGTTACGTCAGAAGAAGGAGGGTTTTTGTAGGAGGAGCTTTGGACTCTGGGTTTTCTGCTGGGGCGTGTTCCTGTGTTCCAGTGTTCCTGTGTTGGTGTGTTTTGGTATACGTATGTGTGTATGTGTATATGTGTGAGGGACTTCGAGCTGTTACAGCAGACAGGATTTCTTGATTCTTAGGAGTTTACAAAGGACAAACAGAAAGGACTTCTTTCTAAACAGAGGAGCCAGATGGTATGTATTCAGAGCACCCAGTGTCATGTGGTTTCCTAATCTCTCAGTGACTGAAAAGTTTCCAACATGGACTACTGTTCTTGGAAAATGTGATGGCTGCAGTTTATGGCTTGTGCCAGTGTTTGCCAGTGTTTGTTCAGGAATTTTTAAATTCTGGTGGGGTGGGGTGGAGTGCAGTGCAGTGCAGTGTGGTGGTGGTGGTGGTGTTGGTGGTGCTGCTGGCTGAAATTGATTTTTAAAAACAACAGCTATTGAATGTTACTGGTTTAAGCACATGTCTATTATAGGGAAGATTCCTGAGCTGTACTACCATGTTCTGTGAACATTAACTTTGTGCCTCCAAAGCCAGGCCTTAAACATTTACACGATTTTTCCCAGCATACCTTTGTGTTTTTTTTGTTTGTTTGTTTGTTTGTTTGTTTGTTTTTTCATAAATCGTAAATAAACCAGTCAGCACTGTGGTGCAGTGGTTAGCACATCTGCCTCACAGCAAGAAGGTTTGCATTTAAGTCCCAGCCTTGGGTGTTTTTGTGTGCACAGGTTTCCTTCGGGTATTCTGGTTTCCTCCTACAGTCTACAGACATGCACATTAGGCTTATTGGTGGTTCAAAAATGATCTGAATGTAGTCTGGTGAGCTGCTCAGGCTGTACCTTTCCTTTGCCCAAGTATTAGATGAGATAAGCGCCTGTAGCCCTGGTAGGACCTCAGCAAATGAGTGGCTAAGCGGTAATAACTCAAGTTTACGTTTCTTAATGATTTGTACGTGAAAGTATAAACTATGCATCAGTCTTTATCCCAAGATGCTCTGGAACCTGTAGCTCTAGTTGCTCTATCATGACTCTGGTCAAGCTGGATTTTTCACTCCAGCACTGATATGATGCTCCTAGACACTTGGCATGCTTACTGCTTTAATGAGCACCTAAACTATTTCGCAATCTTCAAACTAAGTCAACTCTGAACTTTTTGAATCCCAAGTCAGCGATATTAGGAAGTTAGGGCATTGTGACATGACTTAACTGGTAGATGTTTAAGAGGCTTCATATGCAAACACACATACTGTACAGTATAAGCAAGACTTCACATGCACAAACCCCAAAGTGTAGTAAAAGGGAGAATTTAATTAAGGTGCATCTATAGATTTATAGAGTAGATTGAAAATTGAATGAAAAAATCCAACAGATTCCTCTCTGTGTTGAGGAGTACTTAAGTTGAGGTAGCCAGGGTGGTACAGCGCAATGGTGGCTAGTACGTCTACGTCACGTCAAGAATGTACTGGGTTCAAGCCCTGGCCTTGGACAATTCTGTGTGGAGTTTGCATGCTGTCTTCGCACTCGTGTGGGTTTCCTTTGGGAATTCTGTTTTTCTCCTACAATCCAAAAATATGCCTGTTAGGCTAATTGGCTGGGCCAGCTTGTACCGAGGTGTGCATGTGAGTGTGAATGGTTATGTATATTGGCCTTGTGATGGAGTTGGGGATTAGGTGCCTTGCTCAAGGGCACTTCAACCATTTATGTGGAGAAAGGGAAGCTGCAGCTCACTCCCCCACTGCCACACATTTTCCATGATAGTTCATGAATCGAACCAGTGACCTTTTGATTCCAAAGCCACTTCTTTATCCATTAGGCTACACCTGCCCCCTAATAAATTAATTGTTGGGTGCCAGAAATTATTATTTCCTGGACTGGGATGAAATTTGGCAGAAATACTCATTAAACACACTGTTTACTTTTCAACTGAAATATACTTATCTACAAGTACAGTTGTAGTTTTATAAAATTTCTCAGAAGTGTGAGGTACAGTTTTAGTTTCTGATTACCCGCCAAACTGATGACATTGCAACATGTGCTATGATATACTGTATACAGTAGCTATCCAACAAATTTATCAAGGTCTGATGTCCATCTTATGGAATACTTACCCACAGCTTGCATGATTTTCGATGTTTTTATATAGGTCTATTGTGTAGAAAGTACAAATGAATCATGTTTGTGTTAGTTTTGTGTTATTTTTTTATTATAGGCAAATTCAGGTCAAAATCCAGTACGTATTTGTCTTGAGAAATTATAAACAGTGGCAGCTGATGGGTTTCCCCCACTCCACTACATACCCAAAAACTACTTTGTTATAATTATTATTATTAATAATAATGATACTTGTAGTGGGCTGTGGCAGCTCAGTGGATAGGCAATAGGTTACAGATCCGAAGGTCAGGGTTCGATCCCCGGAATCACCACTTCTGCGGCCCCATACAACGCCCTATGACAGTTGCTGAGTGGTATATTAAAAAAAAATTGTATGTTTGTGAAATACCATAAATGATGTAGAGTGGGAACCTCCACCAAAGTAAAAAAACAAAAAAACAATCTGAAGTTATAACATCCCCTGTGGGGTTTGTTGTAATAGCATACTTCAAAACAAAGTCTGACAATGTTAAATAATCCTTTAACAAATCCCGGATCCAGAATTTGATCTATATCATAAATTATCCATATCCAAACTTTAGCAGTGTTTCTTTGACAGTACTCCACCCCTTCTCAGCCCCCCGAAAAAAAAGTTCAATCAACGTTTATAATGTTTTGAATGACGTTACAAACAAATCCTTGGCCTGGGTATCACTTGGTGATGCATTAGACTCTATGAGATGATCCTGTGGCATGTTGAAGAATGCTTCACATCAGTACATCTCCAGAAATCTGACTTTCAGCTGTTTGTCTCTTGCACTGTTTACTTTGCATACAGCACATATACTGGTGCTGTGACCATGCATTAGTCATCACTTCCTTTGCAGAAAAGAAAGTGGAACGGATGAACTGATTCACTGTAGCTTCTGCAATACTAAACCCTGGATCCTGTTTAAATTCTACATTAAAGAAAAACAGAAGGACCTGTTAGTACCTGCGATGGGATGAGCTCAGAGTTTCATATCTGTATTATTTGCATAGTGCATTTAGTATCCACTGGATGCTGGGTGTGTCTATTTCTTGTAAAATTTCTTGGTTCTTGCTTGTAGAACCACCATGCAGCAGCAGTGTTGTGCTCCAACCAGTTTTTCACAATATTATTTTGTGATGTTTGGATCAAACATACAGAGTGAAGTGAACAGCAATTCGTATAATCGAGCACACTTGGGTCTAAGCTTTCCAACATACCGTATTCACTGCACACTGTACACTTCTTTTAGCCAAGCAACATTAACTCCACCCTCCCGTGTTACGATTTCAATGTGCAAGTTTGGCAGGCAGATGGGACGAATTAGGGCACTGACGGAACTACCACAGCCAGAAAAGCTGTTTCCTTTCCTGCAGGGTTTTTTTTTTTTCCCCGAGAGAGAGAGAGAATTGGTGATGGTTGTGTTTACAATGATCCTGAGGAAAATAATTGTGGCCAGTGTGTGAGCGCAGGCATATTTGTGGCAGTGTGAGTCATAAGACTGGGCTTACAGCAGTGTAGGATGGGTTCAGTTTGCAGGATGGTGAGTTGGGACATGGAGTTTAACGGCACACACATGCGTCAGCTTGTGCTTCTATCTTTGTGGCAACAATCATTGGACTAATGCGGTCCCTCGCCCCTTACCCTAGCCTTAACCTCACAACTAAATATCTAACCACAACCGTTACCCTAATTCTAACCTGAACCCTAAAACCAAGTCTTAACCCAGAAACGGTCCTTTTGAAGAAGCAAGAACCATCCAAAATGTCCTCACCAAAACCTCCTCAATGTGTCGGCTAAAACAAATTACAGTCATCAGTACGAAGGAAGTACGCATACACACACAGTCTCTCTCTCTCTCTCTCTCTCTCTCTCTCACTCCCTCTCAACCACTCACACACACACACACACACACACTCACATTCTCTCTCTCGCTCTCTCTCACTTATGCACACACTCTCTCACACGCGCGTACACACACACACACACACACAAGCTCTCTCTCTCTCACTTATACACACACTCACTCACTCGCTTCACTTACACACACACAATCTCTCTCTCACTTGCACACACACACACACTCCCTCCCTCCCTCTCTCTCTCTCACACACACACATGTTCGCGCTCTCTCTCTCACTCTCCCACTTACACACACACGTGCTCTCTCTCTCTCTCTCTCTCTCTCTCTCTCATACACACACTCACACAATCTCTCTCTCTCTCTCTCACACACACACATATACACAGTTTCTCTCTCTCTCTCTCTCACACCCACACACACACAATCTCTCTCTCTCTCTCTCTCTCTCCGTTTCTCTCTATCTCTCTTCTACACACAGGCATGCCTCATTCATCCCTCTGATTATTCTAGCGACATGATTCACTTTTCTGACTGATTCATTTGATTCTTTTAAGTCTATTTTACTCCATTTGACTCCTTTGATTCTTTTGATAGTATTGCAAATGGTTTATTTTCTCTTTTTCATCATTCTTTGGATAATTTTTTTGATGGATTCATTCTTTTGAGTAACTTGTTTGTGTTTTTTTGTTTTGTTTTTAATTTTGAATCATAATTGATTTTTTTTTTTTATTCATTTCAAAACTATATTTGGTCTGAGTCCATTGTCTTCTACCAAACCTTACAGCAGTGGTTTTTAACCTGGGTTCGATCGAACCCTAGAGGTTCGGTGAGTCAGTCTCAGGGGTTCGGCAGAGGTCAAGACACACACCCGACTCATATTCATGGTGGCACACCCCGCTTGGCCATCATTGGCTGCAGGTGATCACGCTACCTTGCTTGACCAATCTGTGCTGCAGGAAATTGGGTATGCTCAGTAGTCAACTTGTGACTGTTGTGATGGTATGTCGTGTGATTTCTTTCTTAATGTTTTAATCCATACTATCTTCTTCTTTTACTTTCGGCTGCTCCCTTCAGGGGTCGCCACAGCAAATCATCCGCCTCCATCTCACCCTGTCCTCTGCATCTTCTTTTCTGACTCCAACGACCTTCATGTCTTCCTTCACCACATCCATAAATCTCTTCTTTGATCTTCCTCGAGGCCTTCTGCCTGGTAGTTCCAACCTCAGCATCCTACTGCCAATATACTCACTATCCCTCCTCTGTACATGTCCAAACCATCTCAATCTAGCCTCTCTGACTTTGTCCCCAAAACGTCTTACATGGGCTGTCCCTCTGATATACTCATTTCTGATCCTATCCATCCTCGTTACTCCCAAAGAGAACCTCAACATTTTCATCTCCGCTACCTCCAGCTCTGCCTCCTGCCTTTTCCTCAGCGCCACTGTTTCTAAGCCATACAACATCGCTGGCCTCATCACCGTCTTGTACACTTTTCCCTTCATTCTTGCTGACACTCTCCTATCACACATCACACCGGACACTTTTCTCCAACCTGCCTGCACACGCTTCTTCACCTCTTTTCCACACTCTCCATTGCTCTGGATTGTTGAGCCTAAGTACTTAAAATCCTCCACCTTCGTTATCTCTGCTCCCTGTAACATCACCGTTCCTCCTGGGTCCTTCTCATTTACACACATGTATTCTGATTTTCTGAGGCTAACCTTCATTCCTCTCCTTTCCAGGGCATACCTCCACCTCTCTAGATTTTCCTGCACTTGTTCTCTGCTCTGCTCTCTGTTTTAATCCATACTATTATGAGCAAAAAAAAGTGGTCGGACGAATATGTACAACATGGATTCACATATATAACGGAACGTGATGCTAGTCCGCGTGCTATCTGCATGATTTGCGAATTAGGCTTGATCCCCGCTGACTGATGTATACGTACATGTATATGTGTATATAATATCAATAAATACATATTCAATACTATAAATGCTTATAAAACAATTAAAAATAAGATGTAAATAAAACAAATGCACATGCATACAGTCGCGCGTGCACACTCGGATGCGCACTTCATATAAAAATGTAAGTAGTTGTGATGGGGGAGTTCATGCATTGTATTGGTTTTGTTCTTTGAACACAGCGATGTTAATGCACAGTTCATTTTGGTGCCCCAGTAAAAACATATACCTATGTCTTGAATTTGAAAAAAAATCATATTTTATTTTTCAATAAAGGAGGGTTCGGTGAATAAGCATATGAAACTGGTGGGGTTCAGTACCGCCAACAAGGTTAAGAACCACTGCCTTACAGGTTTATGTTCCTGATTTGATTTCCGGACACACTAGTTTTAGGGTTTTTTTGGCTTCATTTTATAACTAGTTCTAATTGATTTAAAACAGTTTTTATTGTTCTGCTTCTTTTTTCTGAATGATTCTTCTGATTCCTCTTATTAAGCCTCCTCCATAATTCTCTCACCTGCTGTATTCTCTTATACTCTCGGTATGACGAAACCTTTTTTTTTGTGTGTGTGTGTGTAACGTAAATATAACGTCAGCTTTTACCTGCCCTTTATTATCCATCCTGCTCTTATTGTATTTGAATGAATAAAACCAATGGTGTTGTCTCAGTGTTTATCTCCTTTAATGGAGATACCTGGGTGGCTCTCCACTGTGCCCAACAAAATGTGTCTTCGGTTTGCATATTGGCATTTCAGACTAAGCACTTTGTATAGCTCCACCCACCTCACATAGCTCTCCTGTGAGTGTGTGCCTTTATTTTTATTGTTGTGTTGTTATGGTGTAGGTGTAGTGTTTCCTCCCAAACACTTGCAAGTCTACCCAGTATTACACTACCAGTAGTCATGAAACACTCTCACTCACACCCAACCGCTTTCTCCAAGAAGGGAAGGCTGGAGCTTGTCTGAAACAACCCTGGGTGATGTTAAGGTACACTCTGAACAGCTCAGGTCTTGTCAGGTCCTTACAACGATTCATTCTTGTATCCTCACTGAGGGGCAGTTTGTCACACACAATTTATGAAATATCCATATCTTTGGACGGCGCAAAGAAACCCACACAAGCACACAAACCCTACATAGAAATGCCCTTGCAGAGCCCAGTACTCTGACCTGGGACCTTCTTGTGAGGTGGATGTGCTAACCGCTACACCTTAGCTGCAAAACACCTGGTTGTAATGTTGTACAAAATTATAAAATGTTGGCAGGGGGGTCATTAATATTCACCATACACCAATTAGCCTTAAATTTAAATAAAAAAAAAAAAAAACAATACGGTAGCAATTTCATGAAGTTGATGAGCTGGAAGAAGGAAAAATGAGCATGGCTAATGAGCTGACTTTAACAAGTGCTGCATTGGGATGGCAAAACATCTGGGTCTATTCATCTCTAAAACAGCAGATCTTGCAGGGTTTTCCTGGTATGCAGTGGTAACTACCTAACAGGGGTGGTCCAGGAAAGGACAACCACTGAACTAGCAAGAGGGTCATGGGTGTCCATGGTTCAATTATAGCATTTGGTGAGTGAAGGCTGGTATGTCTGGTCTGATCCCACAGAACAGCTACTGTCACATTAACTGTTAATGCTGCTTAGGATAGAGGGGAGTCGGAATAGACATGGTACAGTGCAGATTGCTGAGTATGGGGCTGCCGAGCTGCAGACTAGTCAACTAATGTTAAGGTTATGGTTGATCAGTGTATATGTTGGCTATCCAGTACTGTGGAAGTTAACCAAAACAACTAGATAACATCCTGTGGATATTTGTATTATAAAGAAAAATGAAAGAATAAAAGAAGTAATTTGTGTTTACTTCCTCTATTAAAATGAGAGAGAGAAAATATACCGCACATGGCACAGATAAAGCCATCCATGAATTCTGGACTATAATGCACTATTGGTTACTTTAATGCCTGTTGTATTATTTGGGTTTTCTAAAATAAGGGTGGCCACCTCACAGCAAGAAGGTCCTGGGTTCAAGTTCGATGCTCGCTCAGGTGTTTGTGTGGCATTTTCATGTTCTACTCGTGTTTGCATGGGTTTCCTCTGGGTGCTCCGGTTTCTTCCTACAGTCCAAAAACATGCACATTAGGCTTAAGTGGTTTCTCTAACTTACCCCAGTGTGTGTGTGTGTGTGTGTGTGTGTGTGTGTGTGAATGGTTGTTAGTGTACTATGCTGTGAGAAATTAACTGCTCATGTAGTTCAGTGTGTGTGTGTGTGTGTGTGTGTGTGTATACATATATATGTGTGTGTATGTGTAGGCCTCCGTCAATCCCGAAGGACTATGGCTGCGCTCTGGTTGGTGTCCCGGCTGGTGATACTCTCCAGTGGGCAGAGCCGGGGTAGGGAGTAATGGAGGACAGGCTATTACCCAAGCAGCAAGTCCCCCCTATCGGCACCACCGGAAGGATCTAAGAGAAGGGCAAGTGCCGATACGACTGTGTTCCAGTGCCACTGCAGTAGTTGCCAGAGCGTTACTGTGATTGAACTGCATCAGGGGACTCCGACTCCCGATTCGAAACATGCTGATGGCTTTGCAGCCTACTCTTGTTGAAAGTCAGCAATGGCTCTTTTACATGCCTCACACCATAGACAGTGAGAGACATAGCCGGCCTTTGATAACCCAGTTAGCACTGAGGGGGACAGTGGCAACCTTGTGGAGAGTGGGATTCAAACCCCCAACCTTAGGATCAGAGATCTTGCGCCCTATACCACTAGACCAACACTGACCCACACATATATATATATATGTGTGTGTGTGTGTGTGTGTGTGTATATATATATATATATATATAAATAAAGGTAAAGTCTGTTGGGTTTTTACACCCGAGCCTTGTGGCTCATTAGGCTGGTGCTTATCCCCGGTTTCCATAGTGTGAAGCGACCAGGAGTTCAACTCCCCCTGGATGGGACGCTAGTCCATCGCAGGTTACCTTCCCAATATATTTATACTGCTGGGTGAACAGAGGCACACTTGTGGTTGAGACCTTGCCCAAGGGTCTTAGCACAGTGAGGGTCTTGGTGAGATTCGAACTCACAACCTCCTGATCATGAGCGCAGCACCCTAACCACTACGCCACCGACCCCTCTATAGCTACATACATACACATACATACATACATATATACACACTCCCTGATTTACGTTTTTAATTGGTTCCGGACAGCCGAACGTAAGTTGTTACAGTGATGTATGATGCTCATACTGTACTATACATCCATAAATCCCATTATCGTATCTCATAAAACACCCCTAAATCAATTATTATAAACATAACATTGTAAAATAATATCAACATTAATTTCAAATAATTTAAATTCAAGCAAAATAATTTCAAATAGATACATTTTAATCAAATTCACTCAACAAATATCAAATATAACCTTTAACAGTCTCTATGATGCGATCTTTCTGCTTGTAAACCGGAACTAAAACCCGAAAGTAGTGTACTTGCTGCGCTTGACACAAAGCGCGGGTTATACGGACTTCCGGTGTTTTCAAGTGAGCAAGAGTGCCATTGAACTCGTTTTGTACTCAGCCTGCACTGATGTGAATCACCAGCAGAGCAGAGAGTTCACTTTCTTTTCTGGATTTGGGTTTTCATTCATTTTACAACTTTCTTTGCTTAACTGAGTATGCATGGTAGATTGTGCCGATCCGAGCAGAGAGTTAATTCATCTCTGTGAATGAGACTTGCACCCATGCTAGTAGGTTTACGCTTCTGACCAACCATATTTGCTTAGGGTTACAAAAGTCCACAAAACAGGGTAAACACAAAGATCACAGAGACGACGTCTTAACACAAGGGTAACACGCTATATAACTGATTATATACATATAATGTGTGTGTGTGTGTGTATATCTAAATATAAAAACTGAACTGGGAAGGAGGGACACGTTCACTTTGTCATTTGTAAACAATGGACGCAGCGTCATTACATCAGCGTACTACGTAGGAACATCTGAACTCGAAATTTGACCTTTTGTAAAAAAAAAAAAAAAAAAAAAAGTTTAATCAGAAAAACGGATGAACCGGGGGTGTGATGTGTGATAGGAAGGTATTGGGAAGAATGAAAGGAAACGTGTACAAGACGGTGATGAGGCCAGCGATGTTGTATGGTTTAGAAACAGTGGCCCTGGGGAAAAGGCAGGAGGTAAAACTGGAGGTAGCAGAGATGAAAATGTAGAGGTTCTCTTTGGGAGTAATGAAGATGGATAGGATCAGGAATGAGCACATCAGAGGGACAGCACATGTAAGACGTTTTGGAGACAAAGTCAGAGAGGCTAGATTGAGATGGTTTGGACATATACTCACTATCCCTCCTCTGTACATTTGCAGTAGGATGCTGAGGTTGGAACTACCAGGCAGAAGGCCTAGAGAAAGACCAAAGAGAAGATGTATGGATGTGGTGAAGGAGGACATGAAGGTAGTTGGTGTAAGAGTAGAAGATGCAGAGAATAGAGTGAGATAGAAGCAGATGATTCGCTGTGGCGACCCCTGAAGGGAAAAGCCGAAAGGAAAAGAAATGTGTGTGTGTGTGTATGTGTGTGTGTATATATATATATATATATATATATATGGTTACGACGAGGGCATTTCCAACATGCAGCTAGTACAATGGTGACGAAGGAAACATGATGGTGACGAATGCAGCCCAGTCGCACCGCACAGCTGACACATAGTTAACACACTAGGGGTGCGAAAAGAAGACGGTGATTTTGCATAAATTGGCTCTGAAAGTGGCACAATTTGCCATGCACTCGTTGCCCAATCAGTAAGGGGGTTATACCACTGTATCTGTGACACTGATGGTGACAACTGTATGATATAATTTCATTCTATAAGACACTGAGTTGATACATGACCATACCAGCAAATCTGCTGCACTTTTTCATGTTGAAAAGCCTGATTCTCATGAATCCACTTGAAAAGTTAGCATTTTTCTGTGTAAGGTCCTGGTTTTCATGCACAGTTAATGTGGATTGAGAAACTAGTAGCAGTGTGTAAAGCTCAGCCAGTGGGATGTCCTGCACAGAGTGGGAAGGCCTATCTTTGTGAAATCGCAGCATGTAGGTCATGTGACACTGCTGGACCACTGTAACAAAGGGGCAGAGGAATATGGAGTCTGGCCCCTATTACAGCATCACTAAGTGGTTTATCCCATTACATGGAACATTCCACAGGAACTCTGATGGAATGGTTATTTCTCATTAATCGTTTAAAACAAATTCCAGATGTGCCGTATATAAGGTGTTCAGATGAGTATGTGAGCCATGGTGCCCATGATCCATGCATTAAATATAACCCAGGCACGAGGCACCACTGCCACAAGAACCATGTTGTGTGAAATGAAACTAAGGATAAATAAAAGCATGATTGTTTGTTCAGCAGTTTTCGCTCTCATTTGCATGAAATTGTTTCTTGGTGAGATCAGATAAGATTTGGTTTAAGAACTGACATAAATGATCATGAACTGATCTGGTATGATTTCAGATTTCTGATTATGTAAATGATTTTTTTTGCTGTTGTCATGGTCTCCCTGCAAAGCTAATTAGGATTAAGCGGTTTGGAAAATTAATCAATCAATCAAACACCCCCCCCCCACACACACACACACACACACACACACACACACACACATTTAATGCAGGGTGATATAGCCATCAATGTGTCCATCAGTCCTTCTGTAATCATTTCAATTCTGGCCCAGAACACAGAAACTGTTTGAGATTTCTTCTCCTGCTAGTTATTTGTACTGGGCAGTTTAGTTGTACCTTTTTGAAATTTGTGTGTGTGTGTGTGTGTGTATTTTGTTTCTGTTCCCATAACAACCAATTTACCATGTAAGATGTGAGGGGTGTTTGTTTTACCTCCCAGAAAAAAGGTCCTGGGTTAGATTCCCAGCTTGGGTGATTTCTGTGTGGAGTTTGCATGTTCTTCGGATGCTTGCATGGGATTTCTCTGGGTATTCCTCTAGTTTCCTCCAGCAGTCCAAAAACATACACAGTAGGCTAAAAGGCTGTTCCAAATCACCTCTACATGTGAAAACGAATGTGAGTGGTTGTATGTGTGTTGCCTCTGCAATGGCCAAGCGAGCTGTTCAGGATGTATGTTGCCTTTGCTCAGAGTAGACTGATGAGCATCAGTCTCCCCCTTGAGCCTGATTAAAATCAAGCTGCTCAGAAAATGAGTGAGTGAATGGATTAATTATTATTTTTTTAATGTTACCATGGCAACCAATTTAACATGTAATAAAAAAATGGGTGGCGCTCATTTCCAGGAAAGAACCCGACAATCGTTTGGAAGTTTTATTATTATTCACCCAGCATATAGTACATTACAGTATGTCTTTTCATCTATCTGTCTGTCCATCTGCAATCTTTTGATTTCCAGACCAAAACTCTGAGACTTTTCAAGATTTATCCATATCCACCACCATGGGGGAGTCTAGAATGTAAGCCTATGAATACCAGCTTGTAGAAAAACCAAACCATTTCTCTATATGATTTCATTTTATGCTCTCATCCCTACTCCCATGTCTCTGTCACTGAAGGTACTATTTTCATACCTGGACAAGTTCATGTATTTTATTGGCTCATGGTATGATGTTGTTATTTTGGCTGGGTGCACGCCATTGTTTTCCAGGCTTGTGCACTTGTTTCTAATTTTAACTCCACCAAAAAGGTTCAGATTATTTTACTGTTAACAGGATTACAAAAACAGTGATGTTTGAATTTTCAAAACATTTCTACCAGAAGCGGGGCTTAACAGTATCTTACATTTCCGACATTCAAATTTAATTGTTAATACGTGACTTTTTTTTTTCTTAAAGGATTCTTTAACATATTGAGAATATTAATAATGAGGGTTTTTTTTTTTTTAATCCGGCTTATCACAGCAGGCCCAGTATACCCTACTGTATACAGGGATCCCTCACTTTCTGTGGTTAATGGGGACCAAGCACCCCCGTGACCACTGATTTCCACGAAGTAGGATCAAGCCAAATAATATCAGTAAATACGCATTCAACACTATAAATGCTTATAATAACAATTTAATCATTCAAAAATAAGGCATAAGATATAAATACACACACATACAGTTGCATGCGCACCTCACATAAAAATGTAAGTAGTTTTGTTGGGTTGTTTTTTGTTTTTTCCCCTATTTTTCGATTAATTTTAGAAAAACCCACAATGCGTTGAAGCCGCAGAATCGGAAGCACGAAGTAGCGAGGGATCACTGTATTATATACATTTTTTTTTGTGTTGGTGGTGGTGGCACTGTCTGAGTGCTTTCATTTCATAAGTCCTTTCGATTTAAAAATTCCCCTCTCATGCACTCGCTGTCACACAAAGTCAGAGAGGCTAGATTGAGATGGTTTGGACATGTACAGAGGAGGGATAGTGAGTATATTGGCAGTAGGATGCTGAGGTTGGAACTACCAGGCAGAAGGCCTAGAGGAAGACCAAAGAAGAGATTTATGGATGTGGTGAAGGAAGACATGAAGGTCGTTGGAGTAAGAGAAGATGATGCAGAGGACAGAGTGAGATGGAGGTGGATGATTCCACTGAAGGGAACAGCCGAAAGGAAAAGAAGAAGAAGATGAACTCGCTGTCACATCCCTGCTTTGTGGATTTTCGTTATTTGTATCGCCTTGTTTTTGTATAGTGTAAATATTATATTGTATAGTTATCAATCTTTCATTAAATACTGTTTAAATACAACAGACCGAACTTAAAAAAAAAACTTGTACAAAACAGAAAAAAGTAAACATTCATCTAACAGTCACATGCACTGTAGAAATGCCCATGTTCCTCCAAAATAACATGAGCGTATAATAACAAAGACCGTGTTGGATGTATTGGTCAGTTTTGTTTTTAAATGCGCCCAGGTCACATCTTTCACTTTGTTTTTCTTGCTCGCATGATCTTAGAAAAGCCTGAGAGAAGACTTAATTTCTCATTTGTCGAACCACTTAATAGTACTAGGCTTTGCGGGGGTTTGAAGCCTATCTCAGCCAACACGGGGTGAGGGCGGGGTACACCCTGAAGAGTTCACCAGACTATTACCGGGCAACACACTTTTTTTGGACTGGTAGAGGAAACCAGAGAACTCCGGAAACCCAAACAAACACGGCAGAACATGCAAACTTCAGAGACATCCTTGCCGAGCCTGGTAATCGAACCCGTTCTTACTGTGAGGTGAACATGCTAATCACTTCACCATGGTGCTGCTCGATAATTTAGGGTTTTTTGTTATATTTTCTGTTTTTTTTCTTTCCACCCTAAAAGTAATAAATGAGTCAAATAATTGACAGCTGTCTTCCCCCCCCCCATTTATGATAAGTTTTTTATTAGATATGAATGGCAAAAGCTTCCTGGGTTCGATTCCCATGGGATTTGGAGGAGTGGCTTTGGGTGGAGCCAATCCTTCCCAAAAACATTTACACCACTGAGCCTAATCCAGGCTCTCTGTGGTCTTGTTTTACTGGTTCAGGAGTTTGAAATGTTTTACTGAGCCTCTTTTTCTAAAATTAATAGTAAATATGGCCCTGAAGGTTAATCAGCCTAAATTTCAGGAATGACACTCTTACTCTTACTTTTACGATGCTGGTGTGTATGATGAGGCTTTGTTATAACTTGCCTTGGAGCATTTTCCGGTCACGCCTTAAAAACAAACACACTTAATCAAACATACACGTACTTACACTCACTATTGTACATATCGGAGCTGTTGTCCACAGTAGGGTGTAATTTTGGGTACCGCACCTTTTACATGGGTTTTTGAGCTATAAAATAAAAGCTATGATTGTACTTTGATGTATCGCATCAGTGTTGTTCATATTGACAGTTATATACAAACACACACACACATCATGTGTATAACGCTCTCTAATCAGAGAGAGATATCTAATCAGTGGCTGGCCTGTCTAGACGAAGCCCTGGCCATGAAATATTTTGCCATATTTTATATAGTAGTTAGTATGTGCACCTCACAGCAAGAGGGTCCTCAGTTCAATTCTCAGGTTGTCCCCTCCGGCCTTGCGTGGACTTTCTCCCGGTACTTTGGTTTCCTCCCACAGTCCAAAGCCATGGCCATTAGTATAACTGGCCACTTCCAAATTGCCCTGTGTGTGTGTGTGTGTGTGTGTGTGTTTCCCTATGGCAAGCTGATCTGGGTGTACCTGTGTTTGCTTGGTGTCAGCTGAGATACCTCACATCCCTAATATGATTAAGCAGTTCAGCAAATGAGTTGAGTGAGGGTATCGGCAGATTATTTTATTTATTTATTTATTTATTTTTTTTTATAAATAAATCAGTGGCAATGCAGTCACTCACTGCCTGCCATCCTCCACTGGGTGAAATCTCCAGCCTAACACATACAAAGCCATTCATACTTGCACACTCAGGGAAAATTTGGACCAGTGATTTAGCTTAATGTGCTTGTTTTTTGGATAGTTGGAGAAAACAAGAGAACCTGGATGAAACTCATACAAGCATGGGGAGTACATGCAAACCCTACTCCGAAATCCCCGAGCCCTGGAATCGGGCCCAGGAATTGTTTGCTGTTCTACACTTATACAAATAACTATGGAGCCATTAAGGTGTCATGGTATTTTTTTTTTAATAATATGTGGCCAGAAATTAGCCTGTCAAGGTCACAGTACTATTTCAGAGCCACATTGCTGAGCACCTCGTGTAATTTTGACAAGTGTTTATGACTTGTGGTTACATCATAAGACGTGAACTCCAGTTCCTTATTTGATGGGCTCTAATAACAATGCATATGCCTCTTATCTTCGTGGATGGTACTGATCCATGGTATGATGGAACTGACTTCAGTGTTTCAATCTACAAAGGAAAAAGTGAAGTGTAAACTTTGATTGTGATGTACCTGTTGATAATAAGTCTGGCTAATTTGAGTACATCAAAAACTGCTGGTTGCTGTTGCTAGGGATTTTACCTGCTTGACAAGTGAAAATACATTGAGAGTAAAGTAATTAAAGCTGCCAGGAAGACTGGTTAAAGCAACTCAACCTAAATGTTCAAGTAATCCATCCATCTGTTCTCTTCCGGGTATGGGAAGTCGGGTCACAGAGGCAATGAGTCTAGGATGGAAACCCAGGCATTCCTCTTTGACACTCTCAAGCTTGTCCTTGGAAATTCCAAAAAGTTTCCATGCCAGACAGGATAAATAATCCCTCTAGCAAGTTCTGGGTCTACCCAGGAGCCTCTGAGCAGTTGGACGTGTCTGGAAAACCTCTAAAGGGAGGTGACCAGGAGGCACCCTAATCAGATGCCCGAACCGCCTCATCTTTTGATACGAATGAGTGGCGGCTCTACCCTGAGTTCACTTTGCATATCCGAGCTCCAAAGCCTCTCTCTAAGACTGAGCCCAGACACGCTTCGACGGAAACTCATTTCTTAAATATTAAATTTCTGTTTCGGATTGATCTGGTGGGTTTGCCTGGTGCTGCATGGTATTTGTCATTGATATATTTAATCAGAAGATTTGATATTTGGACATCTCTAGTAGTTTCACTGTTTTATGTCCATTTTTTTTGTTTATGCTTTTAATAATAATTCTACAGATTTTCATGGTTGAGATATTATCATGTGCCCATTCAAATTAAAAGTTCATATTCAGTAGCATCATTTTTCTCTTTGTTCAGTCTCAGGATAAACAGTCCGCTGCCACGCCATCAGTGCTGGCCTCCACCGTACAACCTGCGCAGTATGAGGTAATGTCTGCTGTCCCTCTCATTTTTACAATTTGTGACTATTGTGTGACATGAACCCACGATGTATATGAACCCACTTCCTGTTCTGCTTGTCAGACTCCGCCTTGCTCTATGATTGGTATTTTTCTCTTTCCTGTTGTTGTGAATGAGTTCATCACTGTATTGAGGCCGGTATTATTACAGAAACATGATCTGTTTATAAATGCCAGATGGTTAGGCCTAGGTTGCCAATTAAAGTCAATTTGCAGTAGAAAGAAGTGATTTAAAGACGATGCAGACTTATTTCATTTTATGAATGTGTTGCGAATGGAAGGGAAGGTTCTAGAAATCAAATTCAACTGTGATATGGTAGAAATTGAGCAAACACTGTTCTACATGATCATTTGTTCTTAAATTAAAGCTCCTGTCACATGCATCACACAACACTCACTCACTCGGCAAGGCACTGACGTGGAGCCTATCTCAGCTGATCCTGGGCAAAAGGCAGAATATCTCACCAGATCATTTCGGGGCCAACACACATACAACCATTGACACTCTCCCGCCTGTGGGAGGAAATCAGAGTACCCAGAGGTCACCCATGCAAGCACAGGGAGAACATAGAAACTCCGCACACAAACTCCCTCACCAAGCAGGGAAGTCGAACACATGACCACCCCGTACTGTGAAACAAGTATGCTAACCATTATACCACCATGCTGCGCATGTTAATTCAAATCGGTTTCGTTTCTATAGTGCTTGTTACAATTGACATTGTTGCAAAGCACCTTTACACAGTAAAAGTAGAAGCTTACAAGATTTAAAAGAATTTAAACATTTCCTACAACAGAACAGAAAGTGTGAACATTTCTTAAACGTGCTGTGGGTGTGCAGTAAGAAACTTACCTACTGTGTGTCATCCTACAGCTGTGTTATCGAAGATGTATGGGTTTCATACACTTTGTGGTTCATCTGATACATTCAGGTGTCTTGTAATAGTCCCATGATTATCCTGTGTTAAACATGCAGGACTTCTTTATATATATATATATGTATGTATGTATGTATGTACTGGTCCTTCTCAAAAAATTAGCATATTGTGATAAAGTTCATTATTTTCTGTAATGTACTGATAAACATTAGACTTTCATATATGTTTTAGATTCATTACACACAACTGAAGTAGTTCAAGCCTTTTATTGTTTTAATATTGATAATTTTGGCAAAAAAGTAAAGAAAAACCAAAAATCCCTATCTCAAAAAATTAGCATATTTCATCTGACCAATAAAAGAGTGTTTTAATACAAAAAAAAGGTCAACCTTCAAATAATTATGTTCAGTTATGCACTCAATATTTGGTCGAGAATCCTTTTGCTGAAATGACTGCTTCAATGCGGCGTGGCATGGAGCCAATCAGCCTGTGGCACTGCTGAGGTGTTACGGAGGCCCAGGATGCTTCGATAGCGGCCTTAAGCTCATCCACAGTGTTGGGTCTGGTGTCTCTCAACTTTCTCTTCACAATATCCCACAGATTCTCTATGGGCTTCAGGTCAGGAGAGTTGGCAGGCCAATTGAGCACAGTAATACCATGGTCAGTAAACCATTTAGCAGTGGTTTTGGCACTGTGAGCAGGTGCCAGGTCGTGCTGAAAAATTAAATCTTCATCTCCATAAAGCTTTTCAGCAGATGGAAGCATGAAGTGCTCCAAAATCTCCTGATCGCTAGCTGCATTGACCCTGCCCTTGATAAAACACAGTGGACCAACAGCAGCAGCTGACATGGCACCCCAGACCATCACTCACTGTGGGTACTTGACACTGGACTTCAGGCATTTTGGCATTTCCTTCTTCCCAGTCTTCCTCCACACCCTGGCACCTTGATTTCCGAATGACATGCAAAATTTGCTTTCATCTGAAAAAAGTACTTTCTTCAGTTCAGTTCATTTTCTGTAACCGCTTCATCCTAATTAGGGTCGCGGAGAGGCTGATGCCCATCCCAGCCAACTCAGGGCGAGGGCAGAGTACACCCTGGGCAGAAACACGCTGACTGCTTTGCAGCCTACTCTTGTCGAAAGTCAGCAATGGTTCTTTTACATGCCTCACACCATAGACAGTGAGAGACATGGCCCGCCTTTGATAACCCAGTTAGCTGCACTGGGAGAAAGTACTTTCTTCTGCCGCTGTTTCTGGTTCAAAAGTGGCTTCACCTGGGGAATGCGGCACCTGTAGCCCATTTCTTGCACACGCCTGTGCACGGTGGCTCTGGATGTTTCTACTCCAGACTCGGTCCACTGCTTCCACAGGTCCCCCAAGGTCTGGAATCGGCCCTTCTCCACAATCTTCCTCAGGGTCCGGTCACCTCTTCTGGTTGTGCAGCGTTTTCTGCCACACTGTTTCCTTCCCACAGACGTCCCACTGAGGTGGCTTGATACAGCACTCTGGGAACAGCCTATTCTCTCAGAGATTTCTTTCTGTGTCTTACCCTCTTGCTTGAGGGTGTCAATGATGGCCTTCTGGACAGCAGTCAGGTCAGCAGTCTTACCCATGATTGCAGTTTTGAGTAATGAACCAGGCTGGGAGTTTTTAAAAGCCTCAGGAATCTTTTGCAGGTGTTTAGAGTTAATCGGTTGATTCAGATGATTAGGTTAATAGCTAGTTTAGACTACCTTTTCATGATATGCTAATTTTTTTAGATAGGAATTTTGGGTTTTCATGAGCTGTCTGCCAAAATCATCAGTATTAAAACAATAAAAGGCCTGAAATATTTCAGTTGGTGTGCAACGAATCTAAAATATATGAAAGTTTAATTTTTATCAGTACATTATAGAAAATAATGAACTTTATCACAATATGCTAATTTTTTTGAGAAGGACCTGTGTGTGTGTGTGTGTATGTGTATATATATATATATATATATATATATATATATATATATATATATATAAATAATGTATGCTGTATAATGTTTATATATTTTATTAATAAATATCACAGTACAAAATTAAAAGGTTTTTCTTAATCATTACTATATTTTACTACATTAATCAGTAAGACTGTCTATAGAATATGCTTAAGAAGCATATTTTAGTGTGATAGATACATAGTATTTTACTTCGGGTTGCTCATTCGCATGTAATATGATACATGAGGTTTTACTTCTGGGTACAGAACTTGAGGATTACAAACCCTGCGAATATCTAGGGCCTTGTGTGTATATATGTATATATATATATATATATATATATATATATATATATATATATATATATATATATATGTGTGTGTGTATATATATATATATATATATATTATAAAATACATAAACACATTTATAACCACCCCCAAGTATCACAGGAATATCATCGTGGCCATTTTTGTATAAACATCACATGATTTGGACTTGCAGACCTGGTCTAGACAGACCCACAGCACATTTTTATATGTAAGCACAACTACACAGATTTCAAATGCATGTGATCCCAACCTACATTCATTTGTGCTCCAAAAAAAACCCCTCACAGGTTGTTTATGAAAAAGGCTTCAATTACTGTCATAAAAGCAGCATGAAAGATACTGCTTGGTCATTGTAACCAAACAAATGTATGCCTCCAGGGAAATCACTCTGCCCTTCTAATGATTCGCCCTGTTTCTGTTTAAAGCCAGAGGTTTTGAACTGTCCTTCAGTTTCCATGGGGACCTACAAAAGACCAGTGCCTTGCTTCTTGATTTGAGATGTTTTATAGTAGGAAGTCCAGTTAACTTGATGCTTACTTGATGCAATGGAGCTCCTTGGCTGAGCAATAAGGTGGATCCTAATTCTGTCTGAGATGCAAACTAGATTATGAGACAAACTAGCTTCATTGTCTTCTCAAAAAATTTTTTTTTGCATTAAAGCCATGTTAGGCTAAATAAATAAACGTACAAATTTTTGATTTCCCTCAGATGTATAGTGAGTTCCCCCTCATCTTGCACAGTAACTATATGGCTGATGAAAATTGTTTTTGAGTTCTTCCCAAAATATTTTCCAAAAATGTCATCTCAAGTCTTGGTGCTCCTTATGTGATGACTCTCAGACTTAGCTCTGTGGTTTAGAACAGTGCTTCTCAAGTAGTGGGGCACGCCCCCCTTGAGGGGTGCGATATGATGCCAGTGTTGTGTGGTGTTATGCCGGGGAGCGCGCGTATGACTCTGGGGAAGATGTTTTTCTGGAATAGTCTGAGAATTAAGTGTAATTGCACCTTCACTCCACTAGTTAGCAGTGGCGCTCTCATTGTCACTCTATGGAGTACCGGTTTTTTGCATGAGCAAACGACATGAAGTGCAATAAACAACCCCTCAAACAACACAGAAAAATTTCTAACAGGAATGAAGATAAAGGTGGAGTGAAACGGAGATATTAAGACATAAATAAGTTGAAATGAGTTTAAATAAGATGTGGTGTTTTTTTTTATTATTATTATTTCAGGCAGATTGGTGCACTTTAAATTGTTTCTATTACAGATTAAAAAACACTATTAATGAAGTTTTTCTTTATTGTAAGTTGAAATCTTTTTTTGTTTGTTTGTTTTTAATGCGAATAAAGATATATACTCATAACAATTTTATAGACAAATAATAAATACTATTTATAGAGAGGTGGAGGTATGCCCTGGAAAGGAGGGGATTGAAGGTTAGTCTTAGTAAGACAGAATACATGTGTGTGAACGACAAGGACCCAAGAGGAACTTTGAGGTTACAGGGGGCAGAGATAAAGAAGGTGGAGGATTTTAAGTACTTAGGCTCAACAATCCAGAGCAATGGAGAGTGTGGAAAAGAGGGGGAGAAGCGCGTGCAGGCAGGTTGGAATGGATGGAGAAAAGTGTCCGGTGTGATGTGTGATAGGAGAGTATCGGCAAGAATGAAGGGAAAAGTGTACAAGACGGTGATGAGGCCAGCAATGTTGTATGGTTTAGAGACAGTGGCCCTGGGGAAAAGACAGGAGTCAGAGTTGGAGGTAGCAGAGATGAAAATGTTGAGGTTCTCTTTGGGAGTAACGAGGATGGATAGGATCAGAAATGAGTACATCAGAGGGACAGCACATGTTAGATGTTTTGGAGACAAAGTCAGAGAGGCTGGATTGAGATGGTTTGGACATGTACAGAGGAGGGATAGTGAGTATATTGGTCGTAGGATGCTGAGGTTGGAACTACCAGGCAAAAGGCCCAGAGGAAGACCAAAGAGAAGATTTATGGATGCAGTGAAGGCGGACATGAAGGTCGTTGGAGTAAGAGTAGAAGATGCAGAGGATAGGGAGAGATGGAGGCAGATCATTTGCTGTGGCGACCCCTGAAGGGAACAGCCGAAAGGAAAAAAAGAAGACGAGCCGCTCATTGGGGGGGGGGTTGTTTGTTTGTTTTTTTTCCTTCCTAGGGGGGTCGTCACAGAAAATAATTGAAGCAGTGGTTTAAAGTGAAGTGTGCAACAGTGTGAGGTTATAACAGGAACTGTCGGGACCATTTTCTGAGCATATCAGTTTATGGGAACAAATCAGTCAATGTGTCATAATGAGACAAATACTATACTTCTTCAGTGTTGCACCCTTGTCAGATAATGCAGTCTGGCAAACAAATGCATTTCTACCTTACCAACTTTATTGTTTTTCAAAGAATGTTGTTGGTTGCAAACAGCTAGCATTATTGTGTCTTTATCAGCTAAGAACTTTGCTCAAATATGGTAGTCAATTTGGTATCTGCGTTACAGAAAGGGGCTGCATCGTCACCATCTACTGCAGGTGCAGCTGTCTCGACTGCAGCTATAAGCACAGTGACCAATGTAGGGCCTTCTACAGGAATTAAAGTCAGTGGAGGTGTAACCACCTCTACCGGATCTTCTACAGCAACCACCACTACAGGATCTTCCAAAGTCACGCCAAAGGTAGCTGCCAGTTTCTCTGGGGCTTATGCGATTGACCAATGTGGACTCTTGTTTCATCACCAGCCACTTTACAGCTTTTCATCACTTCTTCATTACTTCATATCTGCTTATTTGTACTGCTATCTCGGGGTCGTCTTTTCTTATTTCATGCTTCTCTAAGCTGTTCAAGTAATAAAGAAGGACATTGATTTCTGTTTGTAGACTTGAGACTCTGGGATTTTCCATGACCGTTAACCGGGCTCTCCCTGACCTGTGGGTTTGGCTGATGTTCTTCGCATTCTTGCAGTTTCTCTGTGTGCATTTGCCAGATAGAACAGACTTTAATTTAAATATCTTGGATAAGACACTCCCCTTGTTTGTTTTTTTTGTTGCTGAATATTCAGTATGAGCTAGTTGTGTCAGCAGAACAAGTCCGTGCATGGCTGGTGTGGGGCTGAAAATGTCAATGTGTTAGATTTCATGCCTGAATTTTTTATTTAGGCCCCGCCCCTGTCGTCTGCCCAAGCTCCACCTGTGAGTGCTGGAACAACGGGTGCAGTAGGTGGAGCAGGGAAACCTGTAGAACTGGTTAAACCCACAGTCATGTCTAAAGTCCAGGTATACAAAAGATAGCACTTGTGTTCTTCCATCTTCAGTACGTTGCAGGATATGTATTAGATTCAATATATTTTTTCCAGACCACTTCTGGTCCTTTATTTGATTCAGAATGTTCTGGAATACTATGTGTATTTCTGGTTTTTGCTATTGCCTTTCTGTCATGGATTAAGCAATGAGCAGAACTATGTGTTTTACACTTTTCTGTTTTTCCCATCATCTTTCAGTAACACACTGCCATTTGCATTGACCATAAGATTTATATCCTCTTGACTTATACATTGTAAATTGCATAGCTTTTAGACCACTTGTTAACGGTTACACATATCTTAATTGGAACCTAGCTGTTTCATCATCCAAGCTGGAACTTTCTAAATTGAATAGATTAAAAAAAAAAAAAAAAAAAAAAAGACCATAGCCATGAATGTTGGCTCTGAATTTTTGTTTTTCTTCAGGTTGTCTTTTCTTTAAAAGTGTACTTTAATGATTACTAACCCTGGTCCTTTGGATTCACCTTCTTGCAGGTTCTAGCTCTAAGTAAACTTTAACCACACCTCTTTTAGCTATTCGAAAATGTATTAGATAGTCAGATGGGCACAATTAAAGTGCTGTTAAACCCAAACTTAATGAAAGCAAACATATGCCTTTGCACATGAAAACATATTCTTGTTATTTACAACCTTCTTCATAAACGAAAATAGTGGAGCGGGGTGATGCAAGAATAAACCATTACCATGGAAGGGTTGTACGTTTAACACGTACTGTGATCTATACCATGCGATCATGAAAACAAGTACTCTCGACCTGTATGTGAATGTATTATAGTATTATGTGTAGGTATGCCTGGCTTTATTTTCTTCAGAAGCTGACTAGTTTTTATATCTGATTTGTTAGTTTAATATCAGTATATTGTTGTTTTTGCTGTTATCTTTCCTTATTGGAACCAATGTGTCCATGTTTGGCTTTATTGTGTAGATGGTTGCCAGCATTAAGTGGACCCTTCCATAGATTAAACATATGACTGGTCATTTTTTTAAAAACGAGTAAGACTTTATTATGAGCACGTTGCTGCGGTGTGATACTATTTCAAAATAATTAACTTTTGTTGTGTTGTCATATGTCGTCAAGCGTTTTGACGATTATTTATATTATTAGTAATATTGCGAGCATTGTAACTCCAAGTTGATTTTTGTATTTTTTTAGTCTGAACATCTACAACGCATCACCGAGCTATTCATCCATGTCCCTTTTACTTAGCTGTCTCAACCCTGCCTGAGCGCTAAACATGTGAAGGCACACCCACGTCAACTGTAGCACATACCTATACTAACTTCCCTAGGCCCTACATATACAGGGATCCCTCACTACTTCGCGGTTCAATTCATGTGGCTTCAGTGCATCACAGTTTTTAAAAGAAAATAAATAAATATTCATCAAATTAAAAAAAAAATAAGGAAATTAAGGAAGAATAGGGGAAAAATCCACAAAAACAAGTCCAATTATGCAAAAAACACACCCTGAACAAACAAAAAAACAACCCAAAATCTCCCATCAAAACTACTTACATTGTTGTATGTGTGTGTGCACGCGCATCTGTGCGCACGCACGCACGCATATGTGTCGTCTTCTTCTCATGCAATACCATCTGTGTATGTGTGTGTGTGTGTGTATATGTATGTGTATATATATATATATATATATATATATATCCGCATTGAGAGGGGCCAGTTGAGGTGGCTCGGGCATCTGGTTAGAATGCCCCCCGGACGCCTCCCTGGTGTGGTGTTTCGGGCATGTCCAACCGGGAAGAGACCCCGGGGTCGACCTAGAACACGCTGGAGGGACTATGTCTCTCGGCTTGTCTGGGACCGCCTCGGTGTCCCCCCGGGAGAGTTGGAGGAAGGGGCTCGGGAGAGGGATGTCTGGACCTCTTTGCTAAGGTTGCTGCCCCCGCGACCCGACCCCGGACTAAGCGGAAGAAGATGAGATGAGATATATATATATATATATATATATATATATATATATATATATATATATATAAACATTTTCTACTTTTACATCTTATGATATTTTTTAAAGTTTGTTATTATGAGCATTTATAGCATTAGATATGAATTTACAGTCATCCCTTGAATATCGCGGATAATGTAGACCAGACCTGGCCGCGATATTCGAAAAACCGCGAAGTAGGAACGCCCCGCCCCCCCATTTCTACCATGTTGTCTCATTTCTATATGTTTTCGCGTCTATACAATATCATGAAGTGTATGTTCAACGTTAGTTATATGCATATGTAAATACTGTAATGTATTAATATTTAAATAGAATTTATATATAAATCCTTTAAGTACTGTACTCACCTCTGACAATACTGTAGCTCTTCTCCGCGGTGCAGGACGTTCACAAACACGATACAGTAAGATCACAAAATCCCATGGGAATGTGTGAGGTAACGGCGTCACACGTCTAAGCCAATCAGCTTGCCAGATTTATTTGAGTGGGCAGGAGGCAAGAACATCACATGTCTAAGCCAATCAGTTTGTGAGATTGAGTTGAGTGGGTAGTACCTGCCTGAACTGGGGATGAGAGACACTTCAGTCTGTCGTTTGGAAACAATGGACGCAGCCTGCCTTGGGTCCCTGCCTTCCGCTTGCTTACATGTGAGTTTCGGCGCAAATTTTTTTTATGATTTTTATATATATATAAAATTAAAATACCGCGATGTACCAAGACCGCGATGCTCAAATCGCGAAGTGGCAAGGGATGACTGTATTGATATTATATACACGTACGTATACGTCAGTTGGGGTGGTGATCCTACTTCGCAGATTTCAATGGTCGCATAGGGATCTCGGTCCCGATTAACCGTGGAAAGTGAGGGATCCTTATATTGGGCTTTGCATATGCATGGTGTCCTACATAACACTATTCACTCACCCAGGGTCAAGTCCATTCCATGTACACTAAATAACTCTGCTGTTCATCTTCATTTTAGCCTTATAAGGAAACATTTAGTTAATTAAAATGATTAGTATGAATGTATTGGGGCAACCAAGCCAGGAAAAGAACTCAGGATAACCATTTCATTCTTACAGCCATCAATCTGAACCACACACACATTAAATGTTCTTAGCACAAATACAGTTTGAATTGTTTGGAGCAACTTGATTTTGTTTAGATGCCAAACTGCAACATTTTACCAGGGTTACCAGTGGTACACCCTGGATACCTCGCCAATCCATTGCTAAGCCAGCATGCATTCACAACTCACTTTCACACTTGGTGGAAATTTGGAACAGCCACTTGGCATAATGTGCATATCTTTGGACTATGGGAGGAAACCAGAGTACCCTGAGGAAACTCGTGCATGTACAGGGAGAACATGCAAACTTCACATAGAAATGCCCTTGCTGAGCTTGGTACTTGATACCAGGACTTTCTTGCAGTGAGGCAGATGTGCTTAAACGTCGTGTAAACCACCATGCTTGCTGATTTCAAATCTTTTCCATTGGCATTGTCCTGCTGTGATTTTTATATACTGTATTTATCAACAGAATGCATGTTCGGTGTGACTTTAAGATACCATAGTGTAAGCATTGCAAGCATCTTATGTTGTTTTGTTCCTCTGGTCTGCAGGTGAAGTCGGAGATTTCTGCGAAGGCCAGCACTCTGGTGAGTCAGCAGTCCTCTGTATTTCTGCACTGCTGCACAGCTAGCATGTCATGAGCTTTTAACAAGCATGGCATATTGCATGCACACTGCTGTACTGCTATGTTTTTATGCTGTAACGCAGGCACCCACTGTAGATCCACTTGATGCCTTGGCTGGCAGTTTGCCATCCGCAAAGCCGTCCACGACTCCTCGGTTTACAGGGCCTGGAATCTTGGAGGTATGAGCACTTTTTCTGCCAGTTCATGTGCCTGTTTGTGTGTATGATTTACAGCTGCATGAGTATTGCCTGTATATTATGGAATGTACATTGTTAATGCATGCTTTAGCCTCGTGTAGTGTCAGAAGAGGCTCCTCGATGTGGCGACAGAGATGACACACTGCCACCTGGCTACAGACGAGAAGACATGGTCAGTTTGACATGAGTAACTAATGAGATAACTTGCTCAAGCTGATTGCTTTTATGCTCTTTCTTTACACTCCTACCATCTTTCCAGGTCCAGATATTGCCTTTTGTTTGACTGGATCAATTTTTTTTTAGACTTTCATTAATGCTACTGGCCTATAGAATAAACATTTCTTGCTTCCTCTATTCACAGGAAAAGATGTCTGCTGGACAACCTGAGAAGCCCAAGGAACAGTCCAAGGTAAACAAGTGCTGTCTTTATTCAAACGTCAGCCATAGCTCTATTAAGTCAGACTCGGGGTTACAAGAGAGCAAGTCAGGGGTTCTGGGTTTCACTTCTAAGAGCCAACCGAAAGGATCTTCGGAAAACTTTTATAGCCTTTCAGGAAAGTAGGATATTTTTAGCTCTTCATTAAACAAGAGCCTGGTAGTAAACAGTGTGATGTGATCATGAAAATGGCGGTACGTTATCTGAGAATGATGTCGCCATTTTTACTGCAGTCTCATTGGAGATAAATACAGTTTTGTTTCGCTTGACTGTGGCGGTAGCCTGCTGGCTAATGCATGCTAACTACATTAGCTTTTAGATGAATTCATATAACATATTGGTGGTGGTACTCTTTTAAGGCAGTACTGTTGTATAATGGCCTGGTAAAAGGGTACTGGGTTCGAGTTCTGGATTCTGCGGAATATATAGGCAGAAAATACACTAAATGTTTGCGTTATAGGAAAAGTGTTGATAATATAAATGTTAAGCTAGCTAAAAATCCATTCATTCATTTATTTTCTGAACTGCTGCATCCTAATTAGGATCTTGGGAAGCTGTCACCCATCTCGGCGCGAGGGCAGAGTACACCATGGACAGTTCGTCAGGCCAGTTCGCAGGGCAGAAACATGCTAAAGGCTATGCAGCTCCACTTGACAAAAGTCAGCAATGGTTCTTTTACATGAAACTCTCACCGCAGACAGTGAGAGACATGGCCGGCCTTTGATAACCTAGTTAGCTGCACTTTGGGGACAGCAGTGACAACCTTGTGGAGAGTGGGACTCGAAACCCAAACCTTAGGACCAGCGATCCATCGCCCTTTACCACCAGGCCACCGCTGCCACTAGCTAATAATAATAGCTTAAAGTTCAGCTAATTATCATGAGTTGTACAGGGAGAATGACTGAAAATGAGATATATTTGTCCAGGGTTTCAAACTTTACCTCAGAAGTTTTGATAAATGTACCAAAATAAGATGTTTTATGATTAAACTTATACTTAGTAACAGATAAACCAACTGAAGTTCCACATGAGCTAATATTTTGAGCTGGATGGATCTATGTTGCCATAGCCCATTGGTCTGACAGCCCTAAACATGTAGGCTGAGCACTTTCCTCAGTTCAGTACAGTGAGGTTCAGGTCACTGCCGATCTAGTGGGGTGTTGGAGACTAGGGCTGTAACACATTTTGGGATTGTGTAACTCTGAGCTATTGGAAAAACTTGTTATGGCTGACGTGTGAACACACATGCACACACACACACAGCTTCATATTCATATAGAAGCCATCACCACCAACCTAACAGCATTATTTGTAATTAACAGAAGGCTGTTCTGCCCAACCAAGCCCCATATTTCAGAAGAAATCACCCCTACACACTAACAGTATAGACCTATAGCACACACCCTTTCCAGCTTTCTCTCTCTTTATTACTGTTGTTGATTTATTAGTAACTTCATTGTCCTACACATTATGTAATCTCTTCGAATAGTAACAAGGATGAAGGTTACTATTTTTTCATATGTTTGTAGAAACCATATTTTAGCCTGTACTAGAGTGGGGTGTGTCAGTAGTTTTTGTGCCTCTTGTCCTTTTATGACCAGACCGCCCTCTTGTGGTATGATGGTTCTGATTCAAAATAATACTCTTTTTCCTTATCTCTTCTGTCTGTGTATGTGTGTATGTGTGTATGTGTGTATGTGTGTGTGTGTGTGTGTGATTTTTCAACAAGCCCATGTCACTGGATGAGGCTGTAAGCTCTCTCTCGTCTGGATTTGTATCATCTCCTCCTGGCGCATCCCAACCAAAACTGGTAGGAACACATACACTTTCTTTCATATCTTCAGCTGGCAAAACTAGCACCAGTAAGCTTCACGTTACCGGTTCCAATACACATGATTTATCTGATTTATGATGAAGTTTTTGCAATTATAATATACTATATATTGATTTTTTTTTCTTTGTTTAAATTCAGCAACCTGAAACTGTGCCTGCTGTCAGTACAAGCACAAATTATGCCCCTGCTCCACCTACTCAGCAGGTAAGAGAGAAACTTCAGCAGGCTTCATTTAAATATTTATTATCGGATATTTATATGTAATGCTAATATTCTGCCAGTATCACTGTGTCCATATCGGTTTTTTTTTATAGCTTCCGTGCTTAGTGTACACTGACAACTTCATGGTTCACTGTATTTACTTTGACTAAGTGGCTGTAAAAGTGTGGCGTCGCAGTTAAAATTTATTTATATATATATATATATATATATATATATATATATATATATGTATATATATATATATATATATATATATATATATATATATATATATATATATATATGTTTTTATATATATATATATATATATGTTGGTATATTATTATTATTATCATTAACTCAATGTGTACCTTATGTTACAAAAGGTAAATTAATAATAAATGATCACTCCTGTGATAAATGTCCTGTGCAGAAACAAGATATTTCCTTGCCTGCAAGTCTGTCTCCTGCTCCTCCTGCTGACAAAAAAGCAAAGATGGAGAAAGTAAGACCCAGGATGTCAATATGACATCCCACGTAGAAATGTTCTGCTTCTGGTATATTGCATATTCACTTAGTATTCCAACTTAAATGATTATTATTTGTTTAAAATGCCCTGATATGTCCACCCCTCCAGCCTGAGAAAGACTCAGTGACTGCAGCCTCTCAGAATGTCAAACCAAAGACTGAGGTAAGAGACAAGTCTTCGGATTTACATCCCGAGTATTATGATTCTCTATATGTTGAACAAAAAACTAAAAGGAAAAAAACAAATGTGTCACAGAAATGAATGTAAAACGTTTTTTTTTTTTTCTTCATAGAAACCAAAAAAAGAACCCAAGGTAAGAAAGCTGATTTCCTATGGGAGTCTATCACGAATCGTACAGCACTGAAACCTTAAGGAAAGAAAATTTAATGAAACGTTACCAATAACAGAAACATGCATATAATATAACATAATCGATTTAACTATGTTGCTAAGAAATTGTACGTAATTCTTGCTGAGAACTTTAGCCAGCTAGCTTGTTCATGCTGGGTGTACACTGGGGCCTCAATGCCCACGCTTTAATTTTTCTTTTTCTTTGCTTACATACGCTTTGCTACGTTCTCACTGAGATTTGTTCCGAAGTCGACACGATTCTGGTCAAGACCTACCATGATTTGAACCTGTATTTTTAATACAATTTATTCTTAAAGATGTTTTGGGATTTTTTTTTCTGTGGAAGGGGTGTGGACCTTTTCAAAAACAGGATCCACCCAAGAAGTCAGAAATACCATACAGTTGTACAGTAGATTATATAATTAGCTGTATGCTCTCTCTCTCTCTCTCTCTCTCTCTCTATATATATATATATATATATATATATATATATATATATATATACTGTACTAGTGTGTGTGTGTGTGTGTGTATGTGTATATATCTCTTCTTCTTTTCCTTTTGGCTGTTCCCTTCAGGGGTCGCCACAGCAAACCATCCGTCTCCATCTCGCTCTGTCCTCTGCATCTTCTTCTCTTACTCCAATGACCTTCATGTCTTCCTTCACCACATCCATAAATCTCTTCTTTGGTCTTCCTCTAGGCCAGGGGTGGCGAACAAGTTCGATACAAAGAGCCAAAATTTTTAACTGTGAGAGTTAAAGAGCCACACCACGTGCTGACCTGCCAAGACAGACACACACACAGGCACCTCTCTCTCTTTCTCCCTTGCTCTGACACACACAACTACTGAACACACTTCAGATACATAGATATAGCATGTATAATATAAGTTGATGAATATTGAAATATACACACAATCATGTTGAGTCAGGTGTTTTTTTTACCTTTGGGTAATTCCGTGTCAATATTAGCATGGAGTTGCTAAAATGATGCTGAAAATTTGAATCCTTGAAATGTGATATCTTGGTACTGCATAATAAACAGCGATTTGCCATTCCGTTCAATAAAAAAGTAAGCATCTTCCCATTCTCCCAGAAATCTCTTGTGTTAATCTTCATATTTTCGTTTAGCTTTGCATTTTGCCATTTTTACAAAGAGGGTAAGCCTGCATGCAAAGAAAATATTTACTTAATTTCCCAGCATTAGACGTCATCCACTCAGATGATTGGCGGTCACTTATGCGTCAGACGCGGCATAAACACCCAACCTGTCAAAATTATTTTAAAATATTATTTATTAGTTTTTAATAACCTCTGAAGTATTTAAGTGTGTTTTAAGATTTGGAAAAAAAAAACATGAAAAGAGGACACAGTATATAGAAATATGATAAGAGGCAAAGAGCCACATTCTTAATGATCAAGAGCCGCATGCGGCTCGAGAGCCACGTGTTCGCCACCCCTGCTCTAGGCCTTCTGCCTGGTAGTTCCAACCTCAGCATCCTACTGCCAATATACTCACTATCCCTCCTCTGTACATGTCCAAACCATCTCAATCTAGCCTCTCTGACTTTGGCTCCAAAACATCTTACATGGGCTGTCCCTCTGATGTACTCATTTCTGATCCTATCCATCCTCGTTACTCCCAGAGAGAACCTCAACATTTTCATCTCTCCCAGAGAGAACATATACTAGTCCTTCTCAAAAAATTAGCATATTGTGATAAAGTTCATTATTTTCTGTAATGTACTGATAAAAATGAAACTTTCATATATTTTAGATTCATTGCACACCAACTGAAATATTTCAGGCCTTTTATTGTTTTAATACTGATGATTTTGGCATACAGCTCGTGAAAACTCAAAATTACTATCTCAAAAAATTTGCATATTTCATCCGACCAATAAAATAAAAAAAAGAGTATTTTTAATACAAAAAAGGTCAACCTTCAAATAATTATATTCAGTTATGCACTCAATACTTGGTCGGGAATCCTTTTGCTGAAATGACTGCTTCAATGCGGCGTGGCATGGAGGCAATCAGCCTGTGGCACTGCTGAGGTGTTACGGAGGCCCAGGATGCTTCGATAGCGGCCTTAAGCTCATCCACAGTGTTGGGTCTGGTGTCTCTCAACTTTCTCTTCACAATATCCCACAGATTCTCTATGGGGTTCAGGTCAGGAGAGTTGGCAGGCCAATTGAGCACAGTAATACCATGGTCAGTAAACCATTTACCAGTGGTTTTGGCACTGTGAGCAGGTGCAGGTCGTGCTGAAAAATTAAATCTTCATCTCCATAAAGCTTTTCAGCAGATGGAAGCATGAAGTGCTCCAAAATCTCCTGATAGCTAGCTGCATTGACCCTGCCCTTGATAAAACACAGTGGACCAACAGCAGCAGCTGACATGGCACCCCAGACCATCACTCACTGTGGGTACTTGACACTGGACTTCAGGCATTTTGACATTTCCTTCTCCCCAGTCTTCCTCCAGACTCTGGCACCTTGATTTCTGAATGACATGCAAAATTTGCTTTCATCCGAAAAAAGTACTTTGGGCCACTGAGCAACAGTCCAGTGCTGCTTCTCTGTAGCCCAGGTCAGGTGCTTCTGCTGCTGTTTTGGTTCAAAAGTGGCTTGACCTGGAGAATCCGGCACCTGTAGCCCAGTCCACTGCTTCCACAGGTCCCCCAAGGTCTGGAATCGGCCCTTCGCCACAATCTTCCTCAGGGTCCGGTCACCTCTTCTGGGTGTGCAGTGGTTTCTGCCACACTGTTTCCTTCCCACAGACGTCCCACTGAGGTGGCTTGATACAGCACTCTGGGAACAGCCTATTCACTCAGAGGTTTCTTTCTGTGTTTTACCCTCTTGCTTGAGGGTGTCAATGATGGCCTTCTGGACAGCAGTCAGGTCGGCAGTCTTACCCATGATTGCAGTTTTGAGTAATGAACCAGGCTGGGAGTTTTTAAAAGCCTCAGGAATCTTTTGCAGGTGTTTAGAGTTAATTGGTTGATTCAGATGATTAGGTTAATAGCTCGTTTAGACTACCTGAACATGATATGCTAATTTTTTGAGATAGGAATTTTGGGTTTTCACGAGCTGTATGCCAAAATCATCAGTATTAAAACAATAAAAGACCTGAAATATTTCAGTTGGTGTGCAATGAATCTAAAATATATGAAAGTTTCATTTTTATCAGTACATTACAGAAAATAATGAACTTTATCACAATATGCTAATTTTTTGAGAAGGACTAGTATATATCTAATAAATATAATTTTTTAATTTTGATTATTTCATTTTACAATCTGGCTTACATGGAAACTCCACTATTACATTATTTATATTAAATTATATTATAGTTAAATGTGGAATTTTTTTTTTATATTATTAATGTTGTTTATCCTCAAGCATGGCTAGTTGTTATTTGTTCAGCGTAACCATGATTTATGGGATAGTCTGCTATAAATTTGAGACTTTAGGAAGCGAGTAAACATTTTTGGGTGAAATTATTTATCAGTTCTTTGACTTTTACATGATTATATTTTTTATATATATATATATATATATATATATATATATATATATATAATGTTTTTTTTTTTTAATTTGAAAAATTAAAATCAAATGTGTTAAAGTTTTTTTCATAATGTGGAATGTTAGGAGGAGTTGAAGTGTGTGAACTTGTTTCATCTGCCGTAAATCTAGACCAGGGGTCACCGACCTTTTTGAAACCGAGAGCTACTTCTTGGGTACCAATTAATGCGAAGGGCTACCAGGTCAAAACACACCTCTGAAATTACAAATTTGCTCAATTTACCTTTAATTATATGTTATCATTAATAATTAATGATATTTATCTATGTGAAGATATTGATTTGATTTAAAATATATTCAAAAAAATTAGATGCAGCTCAATGGAGAGTGGCGCTATGGAGCTGTGGGCCTGTCCTAAAACTAGCAGTGAACAGGTCCGCGGGCAACTTATAGTGTCCTTGCGGGCTACCTGGTGCCCACGGGCACCACGTTGGTGATCCCTGATCTAGACTATCTGGTTTCTGTTCCTTCTCACTCACTCAGACACCATCAGTGCTACTTCAGAGCATGGAAGTGTATTATAGTGACACTATATACCACCTCTGTGTTGATTCAAGATTGTGCTTTCATTGATCACAACAGACTTGACCATATCACAGAATAGAGCTATCGATATTTTGGAATGTTAAGTGTTTTTTTGGAAGCACTCTCATTACTATAGAAACCAAAGTTTTGTTATGGGGAAAAACTTTATTGATGCTCAGGATGTATTGTGCACTGCACACACCTACTTGAATACTTTCGACACTGTTATTATCAGAACCCAACCGACCCAGTCAAACCTGGATGCACACACACTGTACAGGAGCTGTTTAATATCTTTAATGACACAGACTCCAAGATACACCCTTTTTCTTCTAGCACTAAATTACACCTTGAATTTGGGGACAAAAAAAAACAAACCTTAGAAGTATGTGGAGCACAAACCTCTGCCAAGCAAGCTTATTTCACTTCCTATTTTAATTCAGTTAAATATTATTGAATGGTGGCATGGCGACGTAGTGATTAGCCCGTCTGCTTCACAGCAAAAAGGTCCCAGTTTAGAGACCCAGGCTTGCCAAGGGTGTTTCTATATGTAGTTTGCATGGTCTCTCTGTGCTCTCATGGGTTTTTATCCAGGTACTCCAGTTTCTTACAGCAATAATCCAAAGACTTACTTACACTTTAGGCTAATCTCCCCTGTGTGTGTGTGTGTGTGTGTGTGTGTGTGTGTGTGTGTGTGTGTGTGTGTTGGACTTGTGATTGACTGGCGAGCTGTTCAGGGCTGATTTTGGGAGGGTAAAGAATGTCAAAGAATGTCAGCATTTGATGAATAAATATTATTATTATTATAAGATGTTATGTACATTCATTCATTTTCTGAGCTTCTTAATCCTAATTAGGGGTCACAGAGAGGCTGGCACACATCTTGGCCGACTCTAGATGAGGGCAGAGTACACCCTGAACAGCTCACCAGGCCATCACAGGGCATCTTATGTATATACTTTATTGTAATTTTTGTAAAAGTCTTTATTTGTGTACTTAGATGCAAAATTGTTTCAATTATTCACAAGATGCTTATGAATATTCCCATTTCACACCCCAGGACATGTTATTATTTCTTACTGAACTAATACATGCAAGTTTACCTCTTGTGTGTCTCTTCAGGCAGACCCCATGTCTCTGGATGCTATTGAAGCTCTGGGCGGTACATTACCTGAAGCAAAACCAGCTCCCAAATCCCCAGAACTCCGACCCGACCAAATTGTTGATGTATTAACTCCGCAATACTCCTAGAATACAATCACATCATAATCCACAACACCTTATCAAACTTGCCTTACTATTTTAAATGATCAGTAATGCCCTTAGCATCTGGTAATGTTGTGTGTATTGTGTGTATCCAGGAGAAGAAGGTGACGTCAGAGAAAGGTGTGCGTGTGGGTGAGAGAGAAGACACCCTGCCTCCTGATTACAGGTTCAAGGAGGACAAAGACAAGACGCCGGCTCCTCCTCCACCAAAAGAGGTGAAGCATCTAGTTAATTATGGCTTGGACATATGTGCAGAAGGCTTATAACTGACGACAAGTCAGATTTGCATCACTCACTCACTCACTATCTAGTCCGTCAGATGCGACTCTTGATAACTCTACCACCGTAAAGATTTCCTGGCAAGGCTTTTACAGGGTTTGGTTGCCAGGTCTTTTCCTAATCCTCCCTCATTATCTTGGTTTGGATCCAGCAGACACATGCATTCCCACATGCACATTCATGTCTACGGGCAATTTGAATCTACTACAGTTAGAATAATCTCTTTTGTTTGGGGGGAGCTGTGGGATGAAACCGTAGTATCTGGAGGAAACCTGCACAAGCACGTGAGAATATGCAAACTCCACATAGAAACACCCTTTCCGACTACGAGGTTCGAACCAAGGATGATCTTTCAGTGATTCGATTTCTAACCAAGCGAAGCTGAAAGATGCCTTTGACAGATGCCAATTTTTTTTCTTTTCTTTTCTAGAGCGTTACTTTACTTTAGATACTTAATTTTTAGCTACTTAATTTTAATTATAACAGTTACAGTGGAACCTCACCTTACAAAATTAATCCGTTCCAGAGCTTTTTTCGTAACCTGCATTTTTCGTAAGTTGAACCGCATTTTACATGTAAAACGTGTGATTCGTTCCAAGGCTCCCAATACTACCCCCTAAACCCTTTAAAAATTCTAAAAGCATACCTTTTAAGGCCTCCTTCTGCTTCAATATCGTATTGATGGTAGACGGGTTTGGCCATATTCCTTTGTGATATCACTCGAGCCCGTTTCTTTTTTTCACTGTGTGTGTGTGCGCGTGTTGACCATGTCTTCTTAGCAGAGTTATGATCTTACAAATGTTTATGGAAGGTTAAAAGCCTGAGTCAAGAAATAAAGCATAAAACAACAATAACTCTCCTTTACACGAAAAGCATCATGGTGGATTCAGCTCTATAATAGGCAATAGGAGATAGATGCGTCATTCCTCCTAGGCAATGATGTCCAAGATGGCGTCAGGTCCAGATGGAGTCCCTGTCCAAGATGGCGTCAGGAGGACCTGTCCGAGATGCCGCTTGAGTGAAGGTGACATGAACGACAGCTCAGTTGTTAGCCAATGGGAGGCCAGCAGGGCGGGATGTTTGAATGTCATTGATGGGAGAGCAGCTCGTGCATTGTTTGAATGGCGCGTTTGAATTTTTAAGATGTCGCTTTTGTAACATGAACTTGTTACGTATCCTGAGACAAAATTTTTAGGAAAATACTTTTCGTAACCTGAATTTTTCGTTTGGTGAGACTTTCGTAAGGTGAGTTACCACTGTATTTGCATACAAAAAGTAAGAGAATCAGCTGCGAGGTGCAAGGTGTCAGTGGAATTTTGAATGGACTTCGCTTGGGTATGAAATTGTTCTCATTTAATTTTCATACAACCCTTGAAATCACTGAAACATCTTTACTGCTTTATATAATATGTATATACAGTATGCCCTTGACTATTCTCGGTTTTGCACCCACAGTTTGAGTAACCGGCACGTGATTCAAATTCAGCTAATGGCTGTCCTCCTTTCTCCTGATTGGTTGAGCTGATGTCCCGCCCCTTTTTCCTCATTCACGCACAAGTTGTCAATGAGCCTCTTTTTTTGTGTGTGTGTTTTAATTACCAGTTAAGCTCTATATCACTCAAATGCTATGCGTCTTCTCTGGCTAAGCGATAGAAAACGCTGGATGTCTCTTCTGAAGAAATAAGACTTTCTCCTGAGAAACAACGGTTTTCTCTGAACTGTCGTATTAAAATCTTTTTCAATTATTATTCCAGTACAGTACCCAAGTTCATGTTTATGCGTGAGATTTTATGTTCTGTAGCATGTTTAACAAACGATACCAAAAGGATAAACTTTAGTACAGTACTCATGTCCTTTTACATTGAAGTTGGAGTGACGTCTCCAAGATGGCGCTGCCCAGAGGGCGACGTCGCGGAGTTCTTGGAGTCAAAGTGTTTGTTTGTTCGTTTTAATTTGTTTTGTTTTATTTGTTTTTTGTTTGTTCATGTTTTGCACTATGCTCGTCTATGACCGGTTGACTCTACTGTTGCTATAAGATCGGAGTATCTTCTGCTGTGTATAACTAAGCAGAGCTAATATGCTATTAGCGGAACTAACATGCTATGTTAGGCAGCTCAATGCGAGCCGCATCCCAGCTAGCAATAAGCCCAGGCGGGAAGGGGCCGAACGACGACTCCGGCGCTTGGGATTGCAGGGGATGAAGGCCGTGTTGCCGGCTGGTATAATCGCCTTATCGGGTGTACTGTCCTCGAGCCATGTTTCACAGAAACACAGTCCTGTAGATCCCGCTGTGCTGCAATCTGAGCATGAAGCTCATCCATCTTGTTTCGCAGGGACAACATTTTCAAGCAGTATGGCCGGAAGTGCTAACCAAGCCTCTAAGAACCCCGCCTGGGCGGTTGGCATTGAGCTCCCATAGCATAGCATAGCTCACGATAGAAGTTGTTGCGTGCTTAGTTGCCCGAAGCTGAAGCTGCAGTGGGGTCGACCGATCATAGACGAGCATAGTGCAAAACAAACAAATAAAGCAAATTAAAACGAACAAAGAAACAATTTGACTCTGAGAACTCCGCAACGTTGCCCTCTAGGCAGCGCCATCTTTGAGACGTCACGCCAAGTTCAATGTAAAAGGACATGAAGCGTAATAAAGTTTATCCTTTTGGTATCATTTGTTAAACATGCTACAGAACATAAACTCTCACACACAAACATTCTCAGAATTAACTAATGTACTGTACTGGAATAATAATTGAAAAAGACTTTGAAATGAGTGCTTTACAACAGTATATGCTGTATCATGTTTATATTTTATCATCAATAAAAATAAGACTAAAAATTGGAAAGTTTTTCTTCATCATTACTATATTTTACTACATTAATATCATATTCATGTGTAAGACTGTCTATAGAATGTGTTTAAGAAGCATATTTTAACACATGTAATAGATACATAGTATTTTACTTACGGCTGCTCATTCGCTCATGTGACATGTTACATGGGGTTTTACTTCCGGGTACAGAACTCGCGGATTATCTCGATTCGCGGGAAAGCTTGGAACCAAACCCCCGCGAATGTCGAGGGACCACTATATCTATTACGTGTGTGTGTGTGTGTGTATATATATATATATATATATATATATATATATATACAGGGATACCTCAGCTCACGAACATAATTGGTTCCCAGAAAGTGTGTGTGAGGCGAAAATTCCGTCTTCCGAACATTTATTTCCCATAAGAAACCATTAAAATGAGAATAATCCGTTCCCAGGTCCCCATAAAACATAATTTTCTACTAAATAAGCCTTAAAACTACACAAAAATATACCATATTTTATGTATAATAAATGTGCTATTGTAATTAAAGAAATAAACTGTACTGTATAATAAAGTCGTTTTATTTACCTTTGTGATGGTAGTTGATGGCTTGATGGAATGGAGTGGGAGGAGGAGGGAGGGAGGGACTTACTGTTTGGAAGGAGAGTCACCTTCCATAAGGACTGTAGGTAACTCAACCTGTGGTGGGGTCTTTTTCGGTCCCATAATAGCAAAAGTACACTCAATATGGTCCAAAATGTCTATCAAACACAAACCATGTCCGCACTCAAAGAAAGGGGGTGACGAACTGGGATGCCGTGAGCGTGCGTCAGCTTCTCGTGGCTGCCACCATGGCGCTGTTCGACCGCGTGGTTTGGTTCGTCCGCCGAAAACTAGTTCGTCAGCAGAGACTATATGCTCGCGAATTTAATGTTCTTGAGGCGAAAAGTTCGTGAGCTTAAGCGTCCGTCAGCGGCGGTGTTACTATGTGTATATATATATATATATATATATATATATATATATATATATATATATATATATATACACACACAGACGTGACTTACGTTCATCCGTTTTTTTGATATTCGTTTTTTCAAATTTTGAGTTTAGATGTACCTACGTAGTACACTGACATAATGATGCTGCATTCATTGTTTACAAACTACAGACTGAGTGTGTGTGTGTGTGTGTGTGTGTGTGTGTGTACCCTTGTGCACTTGAAAGACCAGAAGTCCGTATAACCCACAGCATGTACTTTTGTAAGTACACTACTTTCGGTATTGAGCGCCTCACATATTGTAAGCGTAGATTGGCTGTTTTAAGCTTCATGTAAAGTAAATCGGTATAAATAAATAACTTATTTGAAATTAATGTTGATATTATTTGATATATTTGATATTTTATAATGTTATGTTTATAATAATTCATTTAGGAGTGTTTTATGAGATACGGTAATGGTATTTATGAATGTATAATACAGTATGAGCGTCATATGTCATACGTCACTGTAACAACTTGCGTTCACTTTCAACTTGCGTTCGGCCGTCCGGAACCAACTAAAAACGTAAGTCGGGGAGCGTCTGTAAATACGAAGTGAGACTTTTAATCTCTATTACTTGAGTAGAATTATAAAACTCTTTTATTTAAAAAATCATGTCTGTATATTATACATTATACTAAGACTAATCCTCTGATCATCTTCCTGAATGTACTTTCTGTATCTTTTGTTCTCTCTAGCCTACCATGGATCCGACTGCAGCTCTTGAGCTTCTCTCTGGGGATTTCACTGATGCCGCTGTAGGTCCTGCCGTCCATGCCTCTGTCCCTCCTCCAGCACAAGCCAAGCAGGTAACAGCATCACCATTCAAACCATGTAAACTTAACTACACTAAATGTAGAGTTTTTCTGTGAGCAAACTCACTTTTGGTAGGCCGTGAAGCTTCTTCTGTGAACCAAGAACACTGATTCTTCTTCTTGGTTCTTGCAGTCTGCAGTGGAGGATATTTCCGCTCTTGATGCTCTGGCAGGTGATTTTGTAGCTCCAGCCCAGGCCAAAAAGGTATCTTGTACCGCCACAAGTGAAGTAAAGTTTAACTGGAGTTACCATGACCTGTAGATGGCTGTAGTGTTGTGTAGCATGTAGTGATGTGTGTTGTTGTGTCCGTAGGTCAGTTCTGGAGCACCTCCAGCCCCAACGCCAGATAGTAAAAACACTCCACCAAAATCTAGCCAGGTATATTAATTATACTAAAAATTCTGGTACGCTTGCACTTGAATTTTAGACTTGTGTGAAAACTGGGTGGTACAGTGGTGTAGCAGTAAGCATGTCTGCCTCACAGCAGGAAGCTCCTGGGTTCAAATCCCGTTTACAGTTCCACCCTTTCTGTGCAAAGTTTCCTTCTTCATGTGTGTTCAGGGGTTCTGTCCTGGCATTCTGATTTCCTTCTACAATATGAAGACATCCTTGTTATGCTAATTAGCGGTTCCACATTGCCCCTTGTTGTTTAGGATATATCCTCTCTTCCCCAGAGTTGGCTAAAATAATCTCTAGCCTCCCTGTGACCCTACTAGGATTCAATGATATAATAATAAATAAGAGGACATTTTCTTGATAGTAATTCTGGCCCCTGTGATGTTTTAATACATGTACAGTAGCTGTAAATATTAAAGTATAATCATGAGGGCGCAAATAATTCTTGCTTTATTTTTAAATTATTAACTTGCTGCTAATTCTATCTGGCTAAAAATCTGGTGTGGTGGATTATTGCGTGCATATCAGCAGTATCATAACGAATATTATATTGCCCTCTACAGGACAAACATGGGTATTTCACCATTTTGTGTTGGGGTTTATTTTTTCCCCTTTTTTTTTTTTTTTTTTTTTTCTTTTTTATATCTTAACCTTTTGTAATGATGCATATACATAAGTCTTTCATTCTGACATTAATTAATTCTACCTCAATAAAGCTGAAGAAATCTTTGGACCTAATTCTTGCATAGGAAGCTGAATGATTAATCTTGCTAATGCTATTAAGCAGTTATTGTATGAGGTGAAATATAATATAAAGACCTGATTGTGTGAGGGGTTACTATTGGCCTAAAACACCCTCACAGACCTCTCCATATTATAATAAAATAGAATTCTATAACTGGTTTTTATTATTCATTCAAAATATTTTCAAAGTAGGCACGTTACTATGTTGTGTGGGTCAGTTCAGCATTAAGATTTTAGCTTTTGAAGTGGCGACAGTGCGATAATTCAATTATCCCTTGCCAATACCAAGAATTATTTTATGGCTTTACACCAATCAGAAACAAGAAAAATCTTGATTGAAAAATAATACCAATTCTTTAGCTACCCATGTTAATTGTTATACTACAAATAGACTAAATAAGTCGTAATATACTATAAATAGACCATTACAGGTGACTGTGTAACAAATATTGACATATTTGCTCGCATACATGTAAGCTATGTTAAGTAGCTTGGGCAGGAGATTCTTGGGTGTTCCAAAAATGATTCAATAATTTATAATGCTGTAATTACCTGTGTAAGATGAGGGTCTATAAATTATTTTTTACATAGTAAATACTTAGTGATATTTTAATTTCATTAACATTGTCTCTCCCCCATTCAGTTTCTATTCGCTTGACATTCAAAGGTGACTCTGTTTTTCTCAGGCAGGCTCCATGTCACTGGATGCTCTTGACATGCTGGGAGACACGCTTCCTGAGGCAAAACCAGTTCCCGAGTCCCCGAAACTAAAACCTGAGGAAATTGTTCATGTACAAAATGTCATTTCTTATATTTATACATGTATTTTTTTTTATTATGATTCATTTAGCTTTTTAACCTGTTCCCACATAAAAATAAGACTTTAGCGATGTTTCTTTGTTCAGGAACCTAAGCACACATCAGAGAAAGGTGTTCGCGTAGGCGAGAGAGAAGACACACTCCCCCCGAATTACAGATTCCCTAAGGAAGACCTGAAAATGCAGCCACCACCCGCAAAGGAAGAGGTAGCACATCTGTCTAAGTCACTTAAGTGTACCTTACCTTACCTTACTTACCTTAAGTGTAGGGATTGAGCCGTGATTGAAGCGATTTCTGAGGCAGTTTCATCTTTTTAACAGCCGCCTATGGACCACGGCGAGGCTCTGGATATCCTTTCTGGAGGTTTCATCAGCTCATCACCAGCTTCTGTAGTCCAGGCCCCTGTTCTTCCTTCAGCTCCTCTGGCAGATGTGAGTTATCAAACAAAGCAAAGCCTTTTATATAAATGCAAGTTTGGTCTAGGCTTTTTAATAAAGATAGTATTATGTATTTTGTACATCCGTTGCATATTTACATGTCTTTCTACCAACTGCAATGGAAAAATCATCCTTTAAAATTGTGGTGCATTATCTTTTTGCCCAGGACTGTATTACATGTGGTTCTGTGATTCATTACTGTCAAGTATTTGGCTTTTTAATAAAGATAGTATTATGTATTTTGTACATCCGTTGCATATTTACATGTCTTTCTACCAACTGCAATGGAAAAATCATCCTTTAAAATTGTGGTGCATTATCTTTTTGCCCAGGACTGTATTACATGTGGTTCTGTGATTCATTACTGTCAAGTATTTGTAATAATATAATAAGATTAATGCTTTGATTATCCTGCTTCATTCTATCCAGGCCGCTCTCAATATTCCCTCTAGAGATTTCACTGATGCCGCTCAAGCTCCTGTCGTCCATGCCCCTGTTCCTCCTCCAGCGCAAGCCAAGCAGGTAACACCATCACCATTTGTACCATCTAAACTTTAATTTATTTTCTGAACCGTTTAATCCTAAGTGGGGATTGAAGAGGCTGGTGCCCATTTCAGCTGATTTTGGATGAGCATAGAGTACACACTGGATGGCTCGCCAGGCCATCGCAGGGCGAAAACATGCTGCCGGCAACCCAATGGCGACAGCACTGGTCCTTTTCCACTCCTCTCGCCCCAGACAGTGAGAGACATGGCTGGCCTTTGATAACCCAGTTAGCTGCACTGGGAGACATCTTCTTCTTTCTTCTTTTCCTTTCGGCTGCTCCCTTCAGGGGTTGCCACATCGAATCATCTGCCTCCATCTCACCCTATCCTCCGTATCTTCTACTCTTACTCCAACTACCTTCATGTCCTCCTTCACCACATCCATAAATCTTCTCTTTGGTCTTTCTCTAGGCCTTCTGTATGGTAGTTCCAACCTCAGCATCCTACTACCAATATACTCACTATCCCTCCTCTGGACATGTCCAAACCATCTCAATCTAGCCTCTCTGACTTTGTCTCCAAAACCTCTTACATGTACTGTCCCTCTGATGTACTCATTTGTCCCTGTGATGTACTCATTAAACTTGGCTTAACCAAATACATTATCGTAAGCAAGTTAACATCACACTAAAGGTATTTGGCAGATGCCCAACTAACATCTCATTTATGCAACCAATCAGTTGAAGATTAAGGTTTTGTTGATGGAGACAACACTAGAAGTTTGGTGGTAATCGAACCGCTGACCATCTGATCAGTAAGAAAAAGCCTTAACCACTGAGCCACCACTGCCTCTAAACTTAAAGCTCTAAAAGCAAAAAACAAATGGGTGTGAAGTTAATACTCGGAGCCATTGTTTTGCAATTTGCTGTCGTTCCTGTTGCTATTTGTTTTAAAACGTTCATGAACGTGGTTGTTCGCGCCATACCGCAAAAATGCTTATGCCTGGATGCAGCATGACAGTCCTGTAAAAAATATGCAACATAATGTGGACTTTATATTCATTCATACTAATGTAGCTGTCCGTTTTCATTTCTCCACTCGACTGAGGCAGTTTCCTTGGACTTGGTCATCTTTTTAGGTGAAGACTCGAGCTAGACTTCAGAGATACTCCCAGGGATACAACTTCAACATTTCAGCAGATTGTTCCCTAATCATTTGCATTTGTTTTGTATTCGCGCTGGTGCATTATATGTAAGCTAGCGATGGTTTGCTAGGCAGTTTGCTAGTTGTCTTCTTCTTTTCCTTTCGGCTTTTCCCTTCAGGGGTCACCACAGCGAATCATCTGCCTCCATCTCACCCTATCCTTTGCATCTTCTCTTACACCAACAACCTTCATGTCCTCCTTCACCACATCCATGAATCATCTCTTTGGTCTTCCTCTAGGCCTTTTGCCTCGTAGTTCCAGCCTCAGCATCCTATTACCAATATACTCACTATCCCTCCTCTGTACATGTCCAAACCATCTCAATCTAGCCTCTCTGACTTTGTCTCCAAAACGTCTTACATGTGCTGTCCCTCTGATGTGCTCATTCCTAATCCTATCCATCCTCGTTACTCCCAAAGAGAACCTCAACATTTTCATCTCTGCTACCTCCAACTCTGCCTCCTGTCTTTTCCCCAGGGTCACTGTTTCTAACCCATACAACATCGTTGGCCTCATCACCGTCTTGTACACTTTTCCTTTCATTCTTGCCGATACCCTCCTATCACACATCACACCGGACACTTTTCTCCAACCATTCCAACCTGCCTGCACACGCTTCTTGACCTCTTTTCCACACTCTCCATTGCTCTGGATTGTTGAGCCTAAGTACTTAAAATCCTCCACCTTCCTTATCTCTGCTCCCTGTAATCTCACCGTTCCTCTTTGGTCCTTGTCATTCATGCACATGTATTCTGTCTTACTGAGGCTAATCTTCATTCCCCTCCTTTCCAGGGCATACCTCCACCTCTCTAGATTTTTCATGCACTTGTTCTCTGCTCTCACTACAGATCACAATGTCATCTGCAAACATCATAGTCCATGGGGAATCTTGTCTAACCTCGTCTGTCAGCCTGTCCATCACCATAGCAAACAAGAAGGGGCTGAGAGCTGACCCTTGATGCAGTCCCACCTCCACCTTGAACTCTTGTGTCACACCGACAGCACACCTCACCACTGTCTTACATCTCTCATACATGTCCTGCACCACTCTAACACACATCTCTGCCACTCCAGACTTCCTCATGCAATACCACAGTTCTTCTCTCGGCACCCTGTCATATGCTTTCTCCAGATCCACAAAGGCACAATGCAGCTCCCTCTGACCTTCTCTGTACTTCTCCATTAACATCCTCAAGGCAAACACTGCATCTGTGATGCTCTTTCTTGGCATGAAACCAAACTGTTGTTCACAAATGCTGACTTCTGCCCTTAGTCTAGCTTCCACTATTCTTTCCCATAACTTCATCGTATGGCTCATCAACTTTATCCCTCTGTAGTTGCCACAACTCTGCACGTCTCCCTTGTTCTTAAAAATGGGCACCAGCACACTTCTCCTCCATTCCTCTGGCATCCTCTCACTCTCTAAGACCTTGTTAAATGTTCTTGTCAGAAAATCTACTGCTACCTCTCCTAGACACTTCCATACCTCCACCGGTATGTCATCAGGACCAACTGCCTTTCCATTCTTCATCCTCTTCAATGCCCTCCTCACTTCACCCTTACTAATCTTTGCTACTTCCTGGTCCTTAACAGTCACCTCTTCTACTCTTTTTTCTCTCTCATTTTCCTCATTCATCAGCTCTTCAAAGTACTCTTTCCATCTTCCCAGCACACTTCTGTCATCAGTCAATACATTTCCCTCTCTGTCCTTTATCAATCTAACTTGCTGCACGTCCTTCCCATCTCTATTCCTCTGCTGTGCCAACCTATATAAATCATTTTCTCCCTCCTTACTTTCCAACCGAGCATACAAGTCATCAAACGCGCTGTTTGGCCTTTGACACTGTTACCTTTGCCTTACGTTGTGTCTCCCTGTACTCCTGTTTACTCTCTTCGGTTTTCTCAATGTCCCACTTCTTCTTAGCTAATCCCTTCCTTTGTACACACTCCTGCACTTCCTCATTCCACCACCAAGTCTCCTTATCTACTTTCCTTCCAGATGACACACCAAATATTCTCCTACCTGTCTCCCTGATCACATTAGCTGTAGTTGTCCAGTCATCTGGAAGCACTTCCTGACCACCCAAAGCCTGTTTCAATTCCTCCTTGAAGACAACCTGACACTCTTCCTTTTTCAACTTCCACCACTTTGTCTTCTGCTCTGCCTTTGCCTTCTTCACCTTCCTCACCATCAGCATCATCCTGCACACCACCATCCTATGCTGTTTGGCAACACTCTCACCCGCTACTACTTTGCAGTCACTGACTTCCTTTAAATTACATCGCCTGCACAAGATGTAGTCTACCTGTGTGCTCCTACCTCCACTTTTATAAGTCACCCTATGCTCCTCTCTCTTCTGGAAGAAAGTATTCACCACAGCCATTTCCATCCTTTTTGCAAAATCTACCAACATCTGTCCTTCTGCGTTCCTGTCCTGGATACCAAACCTACCCATCACTTCCTCGTCCCCTCTGTTTCCTGCACCAACATGTCCATTGAAGTCTGCCCCAATGACCACTCTTTCACCTCTGGGGGTACTCTGCATCACTTCATCTAACTCCCTCCAGAATCTCTCCTTCTCTTCTCGCTCACATCCTGTCTGTGGGGCATGAGCACTAACAACATTGACCATCACACCTTTAATTTCTAACTTGAGACTCATCACTCTGTCTGACACTCTTTTCACTTCTAGAACATTCCTGGCAAACTCCTCCTTCAAGATGACTCCGACTCCATTTCTCTTCCCATCCACACCAGGAATCTATCCTCTCGTATAAATAAACCTGATTATTATTTTTTTTTTAGCAGACTTTAGCAGACTTTGACCTCCAACAACTTGTCGGTGATGTTGTGGCTCCAAAAAGTGCATCCAAAGTCTCTTCCTCTGCTTCAGCTGCTGCTCCTACAGGCAGTCAGGTAATACATGTAGCATCATCACTTCAGGACTCTGGAAGACCTTTTAATGTTGTCTGGTGGTCCAGGAAGTGCCATGGGCACCCACAAATACAATACTGAACTAAATGTTCAATCTGTGGGGGTTTTTTTGTTTTGTTTTATTTTTTTTCCTTTTTTTTTTCTTTTAGGCAGGCTCCATGTCTCTGGATGCTCTTGACATGCTGGGAGACACGCTTCCTGAAGCAAAACCAGTTCCTGAGTCCCCGAAACTCAAGCCTGAAGAAATTGTTACTGTAATACATATCATTTTTAATTTTTGTTATCCTATATATAATTTTACATGACTTTCCATTGAACTTCATATAAACATTCATGCAAGCAAGATCTACTATTGTGTGTGTGTGTGTGTGTGTCCAGGAGCCTAAAGTAAAATCCGAGGAAGGTGTTCGTGTAGGTGAGAGGGAAGACACACTCCCTCCAGATTACAGATTCCCTGAGCGAGACCCGAAAACGCAGCCTCCACCTGCAAAGAAAGAGGTAACCCATCAGTGTCGTCACCTAAACCATAAGTGTAGGATTTGATCAGTGATTGAAGTTGTTACTGACACGGTTTTTTTTTTTTTTTTTTTTTAAAAACAACAGCCATCTCTGGACCCCAATGACGCTCTGAATATCCTTTCTGGCGATTTCACCAAATCATCACCTGCTCCTGTAGTCCAGGCCCCTGTTCCTCCTTCTGCTCCTCCAGTAGACGTGAGTTGACGATTCTATCAGTCAGGGTTAGTGAATTCAGAGACTGTCACAGCGTTGTGCTGAAAAGAGGAATGGGACATTACTCAAGTGAATAGTTAGGACCCTGAAGTTGATATTCTTTGTATTTTGATAGAAGAGGAAATAATAGATGGCTAAAGCTAGCGCAAACCTCCACCAAGCACAATAAATAATGCAGTAATACACCAAACCCCATTAGTACGAATTTGGAAGTGTGTTATTATAGCGGGGCCTATCTCACAGTGTTAAAGTATTCTCGGACTCAGAATTTTATCCGAATTGTCTCCAAAATCGAAAGGAGTCTTCGTTCTCCAAAAGTCCTGCCTCCAATAAAAACTACATGAAAATCTGTAAATGCTAACAATTTTGAAAATGATTCAGATCAAGTTTCACATTTAAAAAAAAAAAAGATTTTTGGCATTGTGGTTCGTATGGGAGATTGCTGGGCTTAGCTAAGGTTTGCGCTCTCCAAATACGCGTGTTTTTGCTTTTGTTTCTTTTAATTAGTTTTTAGTTAGTGTACTCATCTAGAAGAGTTAGATTTTTTTAACTGGTTTCATGCCCTTCATCAGTGTGTTTGGTTTTAAAAAAAGTGCTAAAATCTAATTCCTGTGACATAGTGGAGCAGTGATTAGTATGTCCGCTTCACAGCAAGATGGTTCTGGGTTCAAATTCCAGGCTTGGGGTGTTTCTGTGTGGCATTTGTATGTTCTACATGTGCTTGCTTGGGTTCCCTCGGGTCCTCCAGTTTCCGCCCACAGTCTTAAAATATGCAAAGCAGGCTAATCTTCAGTTCCAAATTGCCCAAATGTGTGTGTGTGTGTGTGTGTGTGTGTGTGTGTGTGTGTGGTGACCCTGCGATGGTCTAAAAGCTATTCAGATTGTACCCCACCCTCACCCAAAGTTGGCTGAGATTTTCTCCAAACTCCCTGGAACTCTAACTTTAATCAGCTTAGAAAATTAATGAATGGTAAAGCTCTTGCTAAAAAAAGTTACAATTTCTGTTTCATCAGAGCTCTGCTGGCTTTAATCTCCAGGAGGTTGCAGGTAATTTGGTGGCTCCCACAAGTGCATCTAAAGTATGTTCTGCTGCTGCATTTCCCACTACCAGAGACGACCAGGTAAAACCTTCTCTTATTCACACTCTCACACAGTGTTGATATAGATGCAGTCACCGACTCAAGCATTTTTTATTTGTTTTAAGCTGTCACAGAATTCCTCTTCAGCCATGGATGCCCTCTCGGACACTCTGAAAGACATTCGTCCGACACCTGCCCCAGAACCTGTGCTTCCAAAAAATATCGTGAAGGTAAAAGCTTTGTAGGAATACTTTTAGCTAATGTTTCTGTATTTGGAGCTGGATTGGTTGAATGCTCGCTCGGTGTCATCTGCTCAGGAGAAAAAGGTGGTGGAGGAGAGGGTGTCTAAGGCTGGAGAGAGAGATGACTCGCTGCCTCCGGATTATCGACCAACAGAGGAAGATATCAAGGTGCTGAGACTTTCACGTCTCTCCGTAATTCCATTGTATTATGTTATGCTTATGGTATAATTATGTGATTATTGTTATTATTATGATGATGATGATGCTATGTTATTCTATTGTTATATTATGTTAGGTTATGTGCTATAATGTTGTTTTATTATTATTATTATATCACGCCTTTCAGTTATTGGTTCTTATAATCATTATTACAGGCAGCAGCAGAAGCTAAAGCCAAGGCAGAAGCAGCTGCAGCAAAACAGGTAACTCATTATCCACATTTCTACATTTTTTTTTTAAGTTGGCAATTAATTTTTTACTTTTCTACTAGAAATCAATACATTTTTATTAGTGTTATCTTTGTTATTGGTTATCTGATTAATCTCTTATGAAAGACTTCTACTACAACATTTTATAGCATTTGTTTTTTCAGGGTGAAGAATGTATATTTATTAAGAAAGCTATCTATAAAAAATTCTATATCCTACAAAAGTACATACAATTCTGCAGCCTATGCAAATCTGAAATTAAATTCCCTGAAGACAAAGTGTATGCATACATACATACATGATGATGATGATGATGATAAAAATTTTCTGGCCTGCTAAACTCAAATTCTGTCCCGAAGGACTGTCTTTCTGGAGCTTCAAATGATCAAATTTATTTACTCTTTCGTCGTTTGTGACAAAATTAATGAATCTGCTGTTGATAAACAAAGACCAATAAATATCCTGCTTTAAAAATTTCCACAAAATCAAATGTATAAATTAAATGAAATAATATCAGTAACACTTGACACAGAGTGTTCTTTGCATAAGATCAGTTGTTGTGTGTATGCTGCTGCCCGAACACTTGAACTCCACTCAGTTTCCAAACCTACCGCTATTAAACTTGAAAACAACAAAAGTAAAGGAAACCGGTTTGAACAAAAATTAAAAGAAACAAGGAGAGAAATCTTATGGCTGGAACTTTGCCTTAAGTTAAGATCTAAAGGTGAGTCAATGACAAAAAGGCAAAAGACCTTTTTGGACCACTGGAGCGTCGAAGACTTACGGAAGCAAAAATGTTGTCATCTGCAAATGTTCCGCAATTATTCTCTCATCTTCCTTGTCATTCCGTATGATTCCGTATGTTCCTCCACTTCCGGCAGACCAAAATCTTCTGTAACGTGCTTTTGAACATGTTTAAAAGCACGTTCCCAGAAAGATTTTCCGTGAGTGTTCCCTTTGGTTCCGTAGTCCTTCCGTAAACATTCCATCATTTCCGCAAATGGTCCGTAATCTTTCCTTTTATGCCGCAACTTATCCGTGTTCCGTGACTTATCCGTGATCCGTGTTCCGTGCCCCCCCCCCCCCCCCCGTATTGTCAAAAGCGGCTACGGAACAGTCCCTTTCATCTATGGTTCCCCGAGGAATATTCATGGAACGTACGGAATACATATGGAACAATAAAGAAACACTGCGAAACATCCGTAGACATTACACGGAACAAAGTGGAATGGTCGCGGAATACATACAGCACGTTTACAGAATAGTTACAGATAGCTCGAAAGACTCATGGAACTCACTCCGACTATAAATACAGGCACAAAAGACAAAGAACCATTCATTTTGAGAGATGCTACAATGCCAAAAGCCAAGAGGAACACAACCACCAAGAGGCCAAGGTCTCCAACGTCGGAAAACCCAGTGGAAGAGCCTTCTCAAGAAGCCGAGGTCGACACTGAGTCGGATGTTGCTTCTGATATTGCTGCAGGCCCAAGCAAGAAGGCACGAGTGTATATCAAGCTAAAAGACGATGAGGAGCAGGTCATGGTAGACTTCATCGAGGCAAACGAGTGCCTTTATAACAAAAAACTCCGATTCTGTACATCCAAACAACACAAGGCCAAGCTCTGGGCTGATTAGGCTTCACACATGGGGAAGACTGACGAGAAGCTGAAGCAGTGGTTCCATAGTCTGCGGACGAGGCTGGGAAAACGGACGTTGGAAGTCAGGGCAAGCTAACATGAACATGTCTCAGAGGGACCTGTAGATATATGATAGCTTCGCTTCCTATGTCGACACATTGTCGCGGTACAGCGGATGCCCTTCGTTTGGTACCTCCTGGTCTACTGACACAGGTCAAGAGAGTGCCCGGGTTTGCTACCGGTGACACAGCTCTTCTGACAGTCTGAGCAATGCAGAAGGCTGCAGTGTTTGGGGGAGTCTCCATATTCTCCAAAACATTCTTGGGGGGCTTGACTAGGCAGTGCTTCCTGGGAGAAGTCCCATTTTCTGTCTGGACTGCATGTAAAGAAGGTGAGGGCACTGAGCTGATGAGCCTCACAAGTCTGATGTGCCAGGATCACCCAATCCCTCTCTGCTGCATAGCATTTAAAAAAATAAATAAATAAAATAATAATCAAAGTAGTATGGTGGCATAGTGGTTAGCATGCCTGTCTTAGAGCAAGAAGGTCCTGGGTGCAAGTCAACACATGCACTGGCAAGGTAGTTTTTTTTTTTTTTTTGTGGAAATTACTTGCCCATGTTTGTGTGGGTTTACACCATGCACTCCAGCAGTCCAAAGAAATGTACTTTAGGCTAATTGAATATTCTTGACTGCCCCCTATTAGTGAATGAGATTGTGAATAGTTATGTTTGTATTCATGTGGGTTATGTTAGCCTTTGTCTTGTGATGGAAGTGTTCATGGTGTAACTTGCCTTCGTTCAATGTCAGATGGGACAGGTTTTGGTCTCACTTGCGACCCTAATAATGGATAAAGTGGTTTGGAAAATAAAATGATTGAAAATTAAATAACAATACTAATAATGATGACAATATTCATTAATTTCAATCATCATCATCTTCCTCTGCTTAATCCAGGGTTGGGTCATGGGGGCAGCAACATAAGCAATGAGGTCCAGAGGTTCCTCTTCCCAGCCACTTCCTCCAGCTCTTCCAGGGAAACACAGTGGTGTTCCCAGACCAGCCGAGTGACAATCCCTCCAGCGTATTCTAGGTCGATCCCGGGGACTCTTCCCAGTTGGACATGCCCAAAACACCACACAAGGGAGGCATTTGGAAGGCATTCTAATCAGATGCCCGAGTCACCTCGACTGGCTCCTCTCAATATGGAGGAGCAGAGGTTCTACTCCAAGCTCCTCTCAGATGGTTGAGTTTCTTACCCTATCTCTGAGGGAGAGCTTCACCGCCTGGCGAAGGAAGCTCATTTTAGCTGCATGTATCTGTGACCTTGTTCATTCAAAGCTCGTGACCAATGGTGAGGATCGAAACGTAGATCAACTGGTAAATTTGAGAGCTTTGCGGCTCAGCTCCCTCTTCCCCACGACGAACCGGTACAAGCTCCACTTTTCAGCAAAGGCTGCAGCAATTTGCCTGTTGATCTCCTGCTCCATTCTTCCCTCACCCTTGAACAATACCCCAAGATACTTGAAGTTCTCCACTTGGTGCAGGACCTCGTTTCAGAGCAATAATGTGGTTTTCATAATGGCCACGGCACTCTCAACCAGCTCTGTGAATTCTACAGGATCGTGGAGGGGTGATGGGATTTTGCTCAATCTCTCCACATGTGTTTTGTGAATCTAGAGAAGGCTTACGACTGTGTCCCTCAAGCTATATTGTGGGGTGTGCTCCGGGAGTACAGTGAACCAGACCCGTTACTATGGGCCATTCGGTCTCTCTATCTCCAGAGCCAGAGCTTGATCCACATCGGCAACAATAAGTCAAATTAATTTCTGATGAGGGTTAGAACTCGTCAAGGCTGTCCTTCGTCACCAAATCTGTTCAGAACTTTACGGGCAGAATATTTAGACACAGCCGAGGTGTTGAGGGGTTCTGGTTTGATGGCCAATGGATCTCGTCTCTGCTTTCTGCAGACGACATTATCCCTTTGAGTGTGTCAATCCAGGACCTTTATCTCTCACTGGAGCAATTCTCAGGTGTGTTGGAATCGGCCAGGATGAGAATCAGCACCTTCCAATGCCATGTTTCTCAGCCGGAAAAGGGTATAATAAACACACTGCCTCTGAAATGAGATCCTTCCCCCAATGGAGGTTCAAGCATCATTTTCTAAGCCACTTAATTCTAATTAGGATCACAGGGAAGGCTGGTGCCTGTCTCAGCTGACTGGGCAAAGGCAGGGTATACTCTATCACCAGACCATTGCAGTGCTGACACGGACACAGTCATTCACACTCAGCCTTACACCTTAGGGCAATTTTGAAGAGACAGTTAGCCGCCTGTGCATGTTTTTGCTGCCAAATGAAATGGGAGTGCCTGGAGGAAACCCGTACAAGCACAGGGAGAGCATGCAAACGATATGTAGAAACGCCCTCGACGAGCCAGGAACTCTAAACCTGACCTTCTCGCTGCGAAGCACATGGGTTCACCACAGCGCCATTGTGCCGCCCCGGTGATAATAATAACCACCACCATTATCTTTAGTCAACCCTTACATAATTATCTTTCTTCTCATTTATTCACAGCCGGTGTTCGATGAGTCAAAGGCCCTTGATGCTCTGTCTGGTGATTTTATTACTGATGTACCTGTGGGTCCATCTGCGTCTCAGTGTCAGGCTCTTCCTGCAAACACATCCTCCAACCAGAAGGTACAGTACAGCAATCTGTATGAACATGAATCAGCAATTTATTAATGATTATTAATGTAAGTGTAAAGAAGGCACCTAATATCCATCCTATTTCATGTTTGCCTGCCAGCAATCAGGTCCAGTATTGGACAAACTAGCCGCCACACTGTTACCAGATTTCCCTGACAGCAAGGAACGTGACACCAAACCAAAGGTGATTTGATGTTTGAGACACTGCAAATATGAATCCGGAGAGGGAGCATTAGAATTCATCAATAATTCCTAGTGCTGTATATTGCTTTTGGTTTCTTTATTGAAGGGATCGTGTTTTAATTTCCAGGGTAAGGGTAGAAAGACAAAATCTGCACCAAAGGTAGGTTCTGATTGCACCGAAGCCCACTTTCAGTGCAGATCCTAATATCATGTCCTTCAGCTATATTAGATGTTCACTGAAAATAACTGCATGGAACATTTAATGCATGAACTTCATGCTTTGGTATGTTTCCACATCAGCTGCACTTTTTTTTTTTTTTTTTTTTTTTTTTTTTTTAAATGACAATTTTTTTTTTTTTGTCTTTTTTTCGAAGAAGGAGAGGTTGAAGAAAGAGAGGCAGGAGGCATGTCCGTAGGCACAGAGAGAAGAAAGGCATGAGTCTAGGACTGAGAGTAGGGACTTTGGATGTTGGAACTATGACGGAAAAAGCTAGAGAGCTGGCTGACATGATGCAGAGGAGGAAGGTGGACATACTGTGTGTTCAGGAGATCAGGTGGAAAGGTGGCTAGGCTAGAAGCTTAGGAGCTGTTTTATCATGGTGTGGATGGAAAGAGAAATGGAGTAGGAGTCATCTTGAAGGAGGAGTTTCTCAGAAATGTTCTAGAAGTGAAAAGAGTGTCAGACAGAGTGATTCGTCTCAAATTACAAATTGAAGGTATGATGTTCAATGTTGTTAGTGCTTATGCCCCACAGACAAGGATGTGAGCTCGAAGAGAAGGAGAGATTCTGGAGTGAGTTAGATGAAGTGATGCAGAGTACCCCCAGAGGTGAAAGAGTGGTCATTGGTGCAGACTTCAATGGACATGTTGGTGCAGGTAATAGAGGGGACGAGGAAGTGATGGGCAGGTTTGGTATCCAGGAAAGGAACACAGAGGGACAGATGTTGATAGACTTCTCAAAAAGGATGGAAATGACTGTGGTGAATACTTTCTTCCAGAAGAGACAAGAGCATAGGGTGACTTATGAGGTAGGAGCACACAGGTAGACTACATCTTGTGTAGACAATGTCATTTGAAGCAAGTCAGTGACTGCAAAGTATTAGTGGGTGAGAGTGTTGCCAAACATCATAGGATGGTGGTGTGCAGGATGACGCTGATGGTGAGAAAGGTGAAGAAGGCAAAGGCAGAGCAGAAGACTGAGTGGTGGAAGCTGAAAAAGGAAGTGTGTCCTGTTGTCTTCAAGGAGGAGTTGAAACAGGCTTTGGGTGGTCAGGAAGTGCTTCCAGATGACTGTACAACTACAGCTAATGTGATCAGGGAGACGGGTAGGAGAGTACTTGGTGTATCCTCTGGAAGGACAGTCGATAAAGAGACTTGATGGTGGAATGAGAGAGTGCAGGAGTGTGTACAAAGGAAAAGGTTGGCTAAGAAGAAGTGGGACATGGAGAGGACGTAGTTTCTGACAAGAACATTCAACAAGGTCTTAGAGAGTGAGAGGATGTCAGAGGATTGGAGGAGAAGTGTGCTGATGCCCATTTTTAAGAACAAGGGAGACGTACAGAGTTTTGGCAACTACAGAGGGATAAAGTTGATGAGCCATACGATGAAGTTATGGGAAAGAATAGTGGAAGCTAGACCAAGGGCAGAGGTCAGCGTTTGGTTTCATGCCAAGAAAGAGCACCACAGATGCAGAGAACAAGTGGAGGAAAATCTAGAGAGGTGGAGGTATGCCCTGGAAAGGAGAGGAATGAAGGTTAGCCTCAGTAAGACAGAATACATGTGTGTGAACAAGAAGGACCCAAGAGGAACGGTGAGGTTAAAGGGAGCGGAGATAAAGGTGGAGGGTTTTAAGTACTTAGGCTCAACAATCCAGGGCAATGGAGAGTGTGGAAAAGAGGTAAAGAAGCATGTGCAAGCAGGTTGGAATGGTTGGAGAAAAGTGTTCGGTGTGATCGGAAGGTATTGGCAAGAATGAAAGGAAAAGTTTACAAGACTGTGTTGAGGCCAGCGATGTTGTATGGTTTAGAAACAGTGGCACTGAGGAAAAGACAGGAGGCAAAACTGGAGGTAGCAGAGGTAAAAATGTTGGTTATCTTTGGGAGTAATGACAATGGATAGAATCAGAAATGAGTACATCAGAGGGCCAGCACATGTAAGAGGTTTTGGAGACAAAGTCGGAGAGTCTAGATTGAGATGGTTTGGACATGTACAAAGGAGGGATAGTGAGTATATTGCTAGTAGGATGCTGAGGTTGAAACCACCAGGCAGAAGGCCTAGAGGAAGACCAAAGAGAAGATTTATGGATGTGGTGAAGGAGGACATAAAGGTAGTTGGAGTAAGAGTAGAAGATGCAGAGGATAGGGTGAGATGGAGGCAGATGATTCGCTGTGGCGACCCCTGAAGGGAACAGCCAAAAGGAAAAGAGATTTTTTTCTTTGTCTCCATAGAAATTAGTTACAGTACTAAGTATACGGTGAGAGGAAAAAAATTACAGCACATTGTGTATTGTAAGCAGGTGCTGCATGTAGTTTAAGTCATGATAATTGGATACCTATATTCGCTTAATTAGGCCAAAAAAAAATTAGATAAGGTTTGAGCTGCAACACGTGAATTTGAAACCTGAACTCAAATTCAAACACTTTCCTGCTATTTATATACAGTGGTATGAAAAAGTATCTGAACCTTTTGGAATTTCTCACATGTCTGCATAAAATCACCATCAAATGTGATCTGATCTTTGTGAAAATCACACGGATGATAACAGTGTCTGCTTTAACTAAAACCACCCAAACATTTATAGGTTTTCATATTTTAATGAGGATAGCATGCAAACAATGACAGAAGGGGGAGGAATAAGTAACTAAACCATCACATTTAATATTTTGTGCCCCCCCCTTTGGCAGCAATAACTTCAACCAGACGCTTCCTGTAGCTGCAGATCAGTCTGGCACAGCGATCAGGACTAATCTTGGCCCATTCTGCTTTACAAAACTGCTGTTGTTCAGTCAGATTCCTGGGATGTCTGGCATGAATCGCTGTCTTGAGGTCATGCCACAGCATCTCAATGGGGTTCAAATCTGGAGTGGCTTCCTCCTTGGGAGTCCTCCTATGAATACCATTCTTGGCCATTGTTTTACATATAGTTGATGTGTGCACAGAGATATTGGACTGTGCCAGTGATTTCTGTGCCAGTGAAGTCTTTAGCAGACACTAGGGTTTTTTTTACCTCTCTGAGTATTCTGCGCTGAACTCTTGGCGTCATCTTTGGTGGACGGCCACTCCTTGGGAGAGAAGCAACAGTGCCAAACTCTCTCCATTTGTAGACAACTTCTCTGACTGTCGATTGATGAACATCCAGACTTTTAGAGATGGTTTTGTATCCTTTCCCAACTTTATACAAATCAACAATTCTTGATCGCAGGTCTTCAGACAGCTCTTTTGAGCGAGCCATGGTGCACATCAGACAATGCTTCTCATCAAGACAATTCTTACCAGGTGTGTGTTTTATAGTGTGCAGGGCAGCTTTAAGCCACTCCTCGGTGATTGGGCACACACCTGACTTTAATTGTTTGGTAAAAATTGGTTTCAATTGCTCTTTAAGTCTCCTTAGGCAGAGGGTTCAGTTACTTATTCCTCCCCCTTCTGTCATTGTTTGCATGCTATCCTCATTAAAATATGAAAACCTATAAATGTTTGGGTGGTTTTAGTTAAAGCAGACACTGTTCTTTCATCTGTGTGATTTTGACAAAGATCAGATCACATTTGATGGTGACGTTAATTGGTTCCAGGAGAGACGACTTGAGTTGAAAAAACGATTTACAAAGGGTAAATTTTAACCTTATTTTTTTTTTTTTAGTAGAAATATTTATTTTATAATTTGTATATTAGAAAATTAGTATAAGCGCTTTAGATTTCCAAACATTAGTTTTCCAGCACTAAATGAAATGTTTCATAAATGTTAGTACAGTATAATAATAAGACTACTGCGATTTACATGCAAATAAATAATTAAGTATGACAGTCAACATTTCCAGGAGACCTGTGGCTGGTTCTGTAAGATGTCTGGTATCAAAAGTTTTATGCCCATGCAAAGGAATGGTGTACAGCAAAAATAGCTTATATTTAGATATAGTCACATTAAGTGAAAGATATCGCCATAAAAATGCTATGAAGCGCAGTCAGCAATAATAAATGAAATTTCATGAAAATCTGCTCATAATATTTTGAGTAATCCTGCTAACAAGTATAAAACGTAACCTTTTTGATAGAGTTAACTATGAAAACTGCTGAAGCGTCAATATTACAACACAAATTCATAGGTTAGGTAATTGTTTAGTACTTATTTAAATGTGAATTGTGATGTGTTGTCGCCATTATTACCTACACCAATGGGTGATGTTTTCATATGTGTTGGTTTGATATGATGTATTCAGATGTGGAGGCTTTTTTGGCTTTATTTCGTTTATTTGTGTGCAAGATAACATGAAAGGTTATGCACAGGTTTGGGTTACTTTTTTCTAGCTTAGGGTCTAGTACAAGTACATTTTGGAGGTGATCCGTTCATGTGATCATGTTGGAAACAATTTCTGAAATCGAGAAAAATGCAGATTATATTTGCGCCAAAATTTATCAGACAACCACTAGGGGGAGACATCTAATTATGCCAAATTATGATAATCTGTTTGTGCCTGGTGGAGATGCCTTGCAGTCTGAGTGCCCTATTATGTGTTTAATGATCTATCCCATAACACTAGCAAAAATAAAACTAAATTTGTGGATTCTATTCGTGAATAGAATGCACTCCAAAACTTGAATGGGTTCTTCCTTAGCCAGTGCCACACTTTGTCACCAAGTTTTATGGAAATTGGGTCAGTAGGTTTTGGATTTTAAGGCTGTAATTATATTTTATGGTCTATATTTATTGTGATCTTGATCTGCTTCTGCATTATTTTATGCATTGCACTGCTGCCTGATGAAAATTGCATGATAAAAATGTTCATGCAAAAGCATTCAGTAAGTGAATATTCATAACATCCATCTATAACTAACCCCCCCCAGAAATCTGCAGTGGCTGATGTTCCAGCCGCGGAAACCCTCCCCGCGAAGCCGAGCACGGATGTAGTGTCCTCGTCCTCAACAAAGCAAGACAGAAAAAGCTAGATATCACAGACTTGTAAGCACCAGATCTCTAAATACATTACCACAATATTAAGCACATGTTAAAGGAGCCGTGAACGTCTAAAATAGTAGTGTGTGTTTGTTAATAGCCCTTCAGTTTGCAAATCAGACGTTTGAAATGGAGCAGATTTAAATGCATTATAGTGAGGATTTTTTTTTTGTCTTGGCCTCTACACTTTGTTGTACAGTCCTAATTCATGTTTTGTATCTTTTGCTGAACCATATTTCCAGTTCCAATAAATGATTCAATAAGCCTTTATTTGATAACCTCCTTGATATTGGTTTCTTTAAAGGGTACCTGTGGTGAATTTCTATTACTTGCTCTTTAAATTGATTTCTTATGACATCATCAGTTTCATGAAGCAACATTAGCCCTTATAGTATATATAGTATTTGAATTCTTCCACACACTAGTATTCATACTATGCATGTGCAGCAACATGCTTCCTTTCATTTGCCATCTCAGCCATGGAAATGATAAGAACTTATTACTCACGCACAAATTACTGTAAGGATGACCAATGACAGTTAAATAACCCTGATCCCGCCCTTTAAAAACAAATCATTGACCTTCATGATGTAATTGTGTGCTGTGTTTCAGGTTGCAGTAAAGATAAACAGATGCCAATCCAAGAAGCTGCCGGAGCGAATGCGTACATATTATGTGATATAGTGGTGGAAAAGGTGTACAGAACTTTAAGTAACAAACATCAAGGCTTTAAAAAAACACCAGCACATATTTTTTTTTAATTTGTAAAAGTAATAAATGAATAAATAAATGATGAAAATAATTAAAAAAAAAATCTATGCACCAACAAAGCAAAAAGTTACTCCCAGCACAGCATACACCCTCATGTTCATGCGAGTGCATGAATTTGAAGCGTAAATAAAAGAAAAGGAAATTATTTTCCCTTTTGTGATGATGGAAGGATGCGGATGTGCCTCAGTTACTGTTTAAGTTCAATATCTCCTTAGTAAATGGATTAAGAATAGTGGAATGCTTTTAGTGGAATATCTTTTAATTTTTTTTTTATTATTATTTGGGGAGTATTTCTATAGCAATAAATGTTTTGTTGCCACTCATTTACAGACACTAGTGTACAGCACTTCCACTTTGGTTTACTTTGTCTAGTTGAGTTAAAGCAGTGGATGTTGAGATGGGTGTTGGATGATGGATATATGGATGTCTGATGTAGTTCTATGACTATAATATTTGTGCAAAGGGCTTTGATGTGTCCGTGTCCTTTTCTCTTTTTGGTTTTAGTTGTAATGCATGTTTAAAGCAGGTCTGAAGAGATTACCGATAAACCTTACAAATAGGACTCGATAAATGAGCTTCCTTTAAACACCAGTGGAGCTGTGATGTGTTTAAAGCATCACCACCTGCTTGTGTCCTGTAGATGCACTGGTGTCGGGGTGATCACTGTTTGTGTAGGATGTGGCAGACCAAGTATGAATCTTTGTTTCATTTTCATCTGAACTAACATGGCTTTGTAAAACATGTGCCCTAGGTAGAGGTGTGGGTGTGTGTGTGTGTGTGTGTGTGTGTGTGTGTGTTCTTTGTCTTCGTCTTCCTGTCATAACGATATCACATATAATACTGTGCCTTTCTGCTGAAGTGCAATCTCATTTTAATCCAGGGACAGACATATGGAAGAGGGGGTTTGTTCTTGTGAAATAAAATAAAATTAAAAAAAATTCAATATGGCTTGTGAGTCTTGATTTTTACATTGATCACATTCAGGTGACGCCCTTATCCAGAACGACTCCCAGGCAGTTGAGGGTTTAGGGCCTTCTTGTTTAATACCATAAACAATGGCAGCTTGGTGGTACTGGGATTTGAACTCTTGACCTTCAGCTCAACAAGTTACAACATTAATAGTGGTTGTGGTGGTTCAGTTGGGGTTGGTCATGTTTAGCTATAAACTCAAAGCTATAAACTCCGCTATACTATATATTACATATATTTATAGCTATAAACTTGGCTATAAACTCATTGTTTACTGGTTAATATCTTTTTTTTTACACCCTGACAGCATTTAATACATAATGAGTTCTAAAAAAATACAAAGAAAAAAAATATCTAGGACGCTGTAATCTTGTAAAAATGCTGACCAATCCCTGCTCCAAGGTCCAGTAGGAAATATCCAATCTGATTGCTTGTAAGTCTTCCTGCTTGTGCATGATCTGAACCCGCCGTCATTGTTTTCATGGTCGAGGGAGTGTGGCCTTAAAAGGACCTTGAAATGCAGTAGATCTTTTTAGCTCGAGTCCTGAAGAGACGCTCCTTCTGAATTTTGATAGTTTACCAGATTACCAACCCCAGCTTTAAATATTTAACCCTACTATTTAACCCTGGCTTAACATATTATTCATGCCAAAGCATAATATTCAGTGAAACTAATAAGAATAATAATGAGTGTATCGATGCGTATTTGTTTGCGAGGTATATAAAATGTACATGAAATACAGCATTTTCTCCTGAAAAGAAACCAGTACCGGCAAATATAGCTTTCTGAAACCACGAGTTTACTCGTATACTTAATGTCGATGAACTTTACACCGGGAATGATCTGGAATATAGCATACTGGACATCTGCTGGCGAGAGCGCAGAAATTCATAATTAATCACGATGGTGACCGACAGCACAAACACGGATGAAACGCGCAGTGTAAAATACATCAATTTTATAGGCACAAGTGACAAAACAGTGAATACACCTAGTACTAAGGAGGTGTGTGTGTGTGTGTGTGTGTGTGTGTGTGTGTGTGTGTGTGTGTGCATACATACGTACTAGCCTAAAAAGAGAAGACAGGGTTGATGGTTAAATTTTTTTTTTTAATGTTCTACTCATTCATTTTCAAACAAGCAGAAATCTTACACGACATAACTACATACAACTAAATGCATGCAAATCTCAATAACTTCTTGTCTTATAAGTGTGTGATACTTTTTTGCCACCAGATGGGATGAAATACCAGAGAGTATGTAGCACAGCAAAGAAATACCCAATTTCTGTTTGTATTGTAGATCACTTATTTTTAATACAAGTACATGTGAAATGCAAACCTTCCTCTTCTATACAGCATAAACCCTTTGTATGATAGAGCAACATCACAGACATAACAACAGAAAAAGAAAAACAAGAACAAAAGTTAAAAAGTGTTAAAACATTTTTGTTATTGAATTTTTAAGTTAAAGAGCTTAAACAGATGTTTAGTCCAGAACAACACCCAAAAAGGTACAAGTTTACTTCAGAATATAAATTCACGTGTCTATTTTTCACTCGTTCTAAGAAATCTAGTGTACAAGAAACATTAAGCGATTTTTGAATTATGTGAAAATATGAAAAAATTATTCATCTGAAGGGCTGTCACCATCTGAGAACCTCCAGGAACCAATAATTCTTCATCAGCCAAATTCAATAATTATTTGATAAGTAGACAGTCGTTTAATTACGTTACTTATCTCATTCCTGCAACAAGCTTTTAACTTGTCTGATGGCAAGGATGCAATAAATCAGTTATCCAATGGCAGTGGTGCAATACCAAGATTTATTGAATGACGTTCCACCAATCAGAAACAAGAAAATCTCTTGAATGAATAATAATCATGATAGATTTATACTTGGTGAAAACTACTACAGTACTATAAATTCTGATGTACTGTACATCAGAATTTATAGAAGTGGTTTTCAGCAAATATAAATAAAATTAGGTACACTTAGAAACAACAACAGAAATATTACCTAAATTTATTATTTTCTATTGTTGTTGTTGTTATTATTTATCATTGTGTTTAATAATCCGGAGGCCCGGGGAGAGATCTGTGGCCTGCTGTTCTGCCTCGGGGTCTGAAAATACGAAGACACAGCATGTTTAAATCCATTATACACACACACACAGAATGATTATGTAAAATAAAGAATATCATTAAAGAAGATGAAAGTGGCGTTTGAAACCGCTTACTGTCTTTTGTAATGGTGAGGGCATCGTCTTGTTCGTATACCTAGAGATCAGAGAAAACGTTTATTTATTTATTTATTTATTTTTTGATGTGGAATTAAAAGAACATCAAATTTTATCAAACTCTGCAGAAATGAAACATGTACAGATAGATAGATAGATAGATAGTGTTTTAAGAGTGTATGATAACTGAAAGAAGGAAATGATGCCGAGAAATAACAACAGATATAAAAACTTGAACGTTTGTTTTCCATTTTTCTCTTCTTCTCTTTCTTCTGCTTGCTCCGGTTAGGGATCACTACAGTTGATCATCCTTCTCCATCGCACTCCTTTCTCCACATGTCTCTCCATCACACCAATCACCTGCATGTTCTACCTCACCACATCCATAAGTCTCCTCTTTATCCTTCCTCTTCTTCCTGTTCTCCAAACACACAGCTCCATCCTCATCATTCTTCTGCCAATATACCCTTCATCCCTTCATCCACACAGCTCCAAACCATCTCACGCTGGGCACGCTCACTTCATCCTCAAACACTCCTAGCTGTAACATATTCCTCCTGCTAGCACAGTTATTCATCCAGAAAAAAAATTGCAGTATTCTCATCAGTTCCACCTCCGGTCTTTTTGTCAGCACTACCATCTCCAAACCGTACAGCATAGCTGGACTCATTAGCTTCTCATTACATCACGTGTTCTTTATACTGTATATCACCAAGCAATCACTTGATGGAACAGTGCACATTTCCTGTTTGCCCTCTGTGTCCTTCAGTCTATATATTCAAATGTGCCATTGAGGCATAGTGGTTACCAAATGCACCTGACAGGAAGCAGATCCGAAGCTGAAGTCCCAGGCATGGTGAGGGCGGTGCATTTTCTCACTGTGCTTGTGTGGATGTCTCTGGGCGCATAGGTTTCCTCCCACAGTCCAAAAACATGCACATTAGGCTGATTGAATGTTCTAAATGGCCCCTGGGTGTGAGTGTGACTGTGAAGGTTGTGTGTGTTGCTCTGTGATAGACTGTGAAGCTGTGCCAGATATACCCCGCCTTTCGCCCCAAAGTGGGGTGAGACAAGCTTCAGCCTCTCTGCCACTCCAGTCGTAATAAACACTTCAGCAAATTGATGAACGAAGGCAGATTTTGTGGTTGAAATTCTACTAGCGTAGACTACTATTTTTGTTCCTCAAAGGCAATATGACTATAAAGTGGTCTGATGATGATGATGATGATGATGATGATGATGCTTACTGTTGCAGTAAAAGATGGTGATGAGCAGAATCAGGAAGAGAGCTACACAGCCTGCAACCAAAGGAATGAAGATGTGCAGCGTACAACCCAAAAGCACATCTATCCTTTCAGCCTTTTTTCCTGTTCCTGAACACATAACACATTAGAGGCAGAACATGAAACATTACCTCCATCACACAAGATCTTAGTCTTCATAAAGATCTTCTAACTCATGGCACCGCAACTGGGATTTGAAAAGTTGTGCTTTGTTAGCAGACACAAGCCTGAATTGTTATAATTTGCATTTATTTATTTATTTTTGAGATACTGTATTAATCCCACAAGTGAAAAATTTTGGCTATGCATTTAACCCAAAAGTGAACACACACACACACACACAGACACATACACACATACACACACACACACACACACACACATACACACACATACACATACACACACACACACATACACACACATACACACACACACACATACACACACACACACATACACACACACAGCAGGGGCTGCCACACATTATGGCACCCGAAGAGCAGTTCGAGTTAGGAACCTTGGCCACTTCAGTCATGAAGGTGGAGGAGGGGAAGGTGCAGCTCATTCCTTCCACCATCACCTTTTGGTCTTAAACCTGCTTCTCTAACCATTAGGCCACGGCTGCCCCAAATGTGGCTTGTATCTCTGAGCTTTCAGTTGGCTTTATGAAGATCATCAGTTGATATAAAAACAAAAGAAATTATCAAAACTACAGTAATTTTTTTTTTTTAAACTTTGATGGAAAAGAAATATTTTCTTTATGTTCAAAATTATACCTAACAACAAGGCAACAACAATCATGATTACAATAAATTATTATTAATAATAATAATAATAATAATAATAATAATAATAATACCTTTGAAATTCTGTCCACATGTTGGTGTAGCGTTTGTTGTGGGGGCCACAGTCAGAATGCTGGTTGTTGTGATCTTTGGTTTGACTGTTGTTGGGACTGGGGGAGAGAAAAGTCAAGTATTTTATGACCATTCAGTATTTCATTAATTTAGTATAAATAAATGAATAAATAAGTGTAATACAGAAAGATGTCCAGAGAAACATCTCAGACAAAAGATATATAAGATGTTTCTGAGACTGTAGAAGGTGAAAATAATAATAATAATAATAATAATAATAATAATAATAATAATAATAATAATATTTTATATTTGAAACTTTTGAAATTTGTTATTTAATTTATTTTTTGCTACATCAGGATTACTGAACACCACTCAAAGTGTATTCCTGTAGAATTTTTTGCGATTCTAGCCATAGTTTATGATCAGAGTATCTTCTATATCCATAAAGAGAAATGTTGCTCAGGGTTGTAATGCGTATTAAAGTTTAGTTTTAGTCTGTTGGTGAGTCCAGGCTGCAGTTCCTGGCAGTAAATTGTTATGGTAGAACTACAGGCTTTGTCTCTCACTCTATAAAAAGGGAGGAGTGGCATGACCATCTAGGTTTGGATTATATATTACGGTACCAACTTATTACTGAGAGAATGATCTCATTGTTATGGCTGTGGTATTGCACATAGACTACAACAGAATAGAACTGAACCTGTTGAGCTTTAGTTGAGCTTTAGTTGAGCCTTAGTTGAGCTTTCGGTAGTCTTTATTCGTTTTGTCCAAACTGATGGATCTGATCAGCTGTAAAATGGCTCTAAAGTAGCTCAACTGTATTTGTTCCTTTTTTTTTGTTTGTTTGTTTACATTATTCTGTATTTTAATCTTACCCTGATTTTATTTATAAGAAGTAGAATTTTTTTTTTTAGCTTTTTTTTCTCTCTATGGGGGAAGGACAGATAAAGAGAAAAGGCAAAATCCTTCCACCAGAGGAATGTATTATTATATTTAATCAGCATGTTCTACCATATCATTAGACACTCATTACCCTACAGCCAGAGCTACACTTGACTATAAGAGACTCTATAGGAGTATATATATATATATAGTATATATATAGAGAGAGAGAGTTTTATATATTTATATATATATATATATATATATATATATATATATATATATATATAGAGAGAGAGTTTTATATATTTTTATATATATATATATATATATATATATATATATATATATATATATATATATATATATATATATATATAAAACTTGGCTATAAGAGACTCTATCAGTCCCTCAATCTCAATATCAAAGACATTTGGATATGAATTTTACGATTATGGAAACTTAATAATAAAGATAGAAATGAATTGTTGAGAAAAATGTCGATTTTGATGGCACACTCCTCCAGTATGTTTTATTTTATCTCCTAATTTGCCATATCAAGTCCTAATAACTATTGGGAGTAAAATATTTGAAAGCATAATTGTAGTGCAGTGTAGAGTTCATGCCACATCATGACATATATAACACAACATTAAATAAATATTTAAAACATTGATATCCATCTGGAGCCAATTGGCTGGGAAATGCCTTCTTTGCTACAGAAAGAAAAGCGGTTCGGTCAGATCTGTAGGTTTTGGGAACCTGATCGCCGGATTGTTCAGCCCATGTGTCTGGTGCACTGGGACTGGAGGTGTTGGGGTTCGAAGCGCTTCGGAACGCACCTGGTTCTCCTCGCAGTTTTTTCTCGCCGCTGAATAGCAGCGTGTTGCTGTTGATGGAGGTGCAGCTGTATGTGCCGCTGTCCGCATCTGCCTGAAAACGCTTTATCTTCAAAGTATTTTCAACCACTTGGAATTTGTTATGGTCAACTACTGAGGGTGTTTTCTTCGTTCTGTGGTAATTCCCAATGTACTCAAAGCCCTGTCCGTTTTCCTGCACCCGAATCCAAAACAATAAGGTCCCAGCATCATGGTTACATTTCAGGGTCACATCCTGATTGTTCTGCACGATCTCTTCAGCAACTTTCCCTTCAGCACCTCAACAGGAAACAAATCAGTCAGGCACCAACTCACAAAACAAAACAATTTATATATCAGACATTATTTCCAGTGTATTTAGGAATAAGTTCGCAACTTGTTTTAAAAAAATTGATTTTTTTCTCTTAAAAGTCAAAAAACAAACAAAAAAAAACTACAATAAAATATTTACATATTAATATCAACAGGGAATATTCACATAAGTATTTACATATTTATATTAATAGTCTCTATTGAGAAATTAAGCAATGTTCTATGTGCTGTACATTTATTATACAGTTTACTTATTTACAAATTCACATCTCGAAAATATATTCAAAGAAAGAAGAAACCTATAAAAATAAAATCTAATAAAACCTTTTCCAGTCCAATAAAAATAATATAGCTAAACTAAAACCAATATCTCGTGTGTTTGCGTTCATCTGTAATAGAATGTTCTCATCCCTGTTATATCTTATCATTTTATTATAACCTCTAATAACCTTTAATAACTCCAACACGCCATTCAGAAATTAAAAAACATTCCTTACCATGAAACACGAATAAAAAAAAGCAAAAAATACTCAAAGTCACAGTCATTTTCTTGCTTTTTATCCTGATTCGCACTCAGTAATTTTTCAGTTAATAACTGCAGTTGGAAAATGAAGCGTGTGACGCACAACCACGTCATCACCCTGAACTTGTCTCCTCCCCATTTCTCTTCTCGTCGCTTCTTTACTGCATTTGTTAGATTGATTATTTCTATCATGGACTAAAAAACCTGACAAAGTAAACAGAGTTTGAGATTTGGTTTAATGTTACCCAAATGTTAAAACACAAATATAAATAGAGTCTAATTATAAATAGCCATCAAAAATAGTTCAATCCTATTTGATCATTTTCATATCATGTGTTTTCCTTTTTTGAAAATACTTTTGTCTCATGATCATTTGTTTCACACAATCATCGGACTATGTTTATCTCATGCAAAGCTTTATATCAGCCTTTAATTTGAATATGATTAATGTGATAACCATCTGATTTACGTGTGATTCCTCATCCAATTATTTTCACGTGATTTTTTTGTAACGTTTTTAAACATAGTGTAATATTATTATTATTATTATTATTATTATTATTATTATTATTATTGATATTGTTGTTGTTGTTATTATTATTATTATTATTTCTTTACTTGAGCTCACGTGCATATTTAAAATTTCAGTGGATAACCATTACAACCTTTTTTCATACTAGACCTACCCCTGCCAAAAAAAAAGAAAAAGAAAAGAAAAGAAAAGAAACGAAAAGAAAAGATAAAAGAAACCATACACAAGCAATTAGCATAAGGGCAAGAAACAGGTTGAGGGAATATACATAATGAATGTAGGATATTTATCCCTAGGCTCTGCAACAATAGGAACACAGAACTTTTTGTCCCCTCCATTTCAATATTCCTCCAATCTCGATTAGAAATCTGCAGTAGGTGTGTGCATGTGATAAAGTTTGAGAGTACGCATAGAAGTGGATCACATGAAACGGAAATTGGATAAATGTTACTTGTCATCCTTCAGATGTTTCATGCATTTTGCAGCAGGGTTGCAGAACCATGCAACGCCAAAGGGTCTTGCAGAGCAGAGCGCGTTCTTGTCGCAACGTAACCCACCAATCAGAAGCCACGCTGAGACCCTCTCTAAAACCGCAAACTCTTTATACACCAGATTCTGAACATCATCCACCTGTACTTCAGCCATTTTCACTGTTCACTTTCATTGCTGTGAGGTCCCCTGGACATATTTGAGTTAGGACTCTAAATAAGACAGAAAAAAATTTATATATATATATATATAGTCCATCTGGATTTATGAACAAAACAAAACTATATATATATATATATATATATATATATGTATGTATATATATATATATATATATATATGTATGTGTGTGTGTGTGTGTATATATATGTGTGTGTGTATGTGTGTATGTGTGTGTATATATATATATATGTATATATGTGTGTGTGTGTGTGTGTGTGTATATATATATATATATATATATATATATATATATATATATATATATATATATATATATATATATATATATATATATATATATATATATATATATATATATACAGTATATATATTTTTTTGTTTTGGTTTTTTTTTTGGGGTTTTTTTTTTGTTCACAAATCCAGATGGACAATTTGTAAAAGGTGTTAATAAAAATCCTCTAAAATTATCTGTTAAAAATAATTTGATTTCAGGTTTAGTGTTCAATTGCTTGGTTATTTCCCTTCGTCTGACAGTAAATGGGCAAAGACCACAAGGTTATGCATAAACCAAAGATAGATGGGTCTGATGGGTCTGATCAAGAAAAGGGCACATTTTCCAACTATCTATCTTCAAACTTAAATAAATATCTCCATGTCTAAGTTTATTTGTGAATCAATGCATTAAAATCTTTAGTACATGCCTAGGAGATAATATCATATCCAAATATCTACATATAGTGAACACAGTTTTTAAAATAATTCAAATACTTCCTAGTTTACACCTTTTTCATGCTCAATTTTGTGACAAGACAAAGACCACATTATTTTCATGTACCGCTGAGCCTCTGCTAAGGTCTCCACAGGTCCAATAACCACATGAATTGGAGCACCATGGACCACTGAATCTGCATGTATATGGCAAAAAAAGATTGAACATGTCCAGCACCATCAATTGGCACAGTGTAACTAATTACACAATTATTATCTAAAACTATTATTAGTGAATAGAAGGCTATTAATTCTGTACATGTTACATACTGACTTTTTGAGTCGTGCTACTGATACCCTGATGACGCTGCTTCTCCAATGAATATTATCCTGCATCTACCAGGCTTTAGTACAGAGTGGCCTATTACATTATAATATGGGGGAATTTTTTTTTTACTTAACCTCCAAAAGATGTAAAAGGTCAGTGTCACACATTTCAGAAGCAGTTTTGTGGCGAGACCCTATAGGACTTTTAAAAATGGGTCATGGGTCAAAATGGGTAAACAGGCTTGCAGCTCTGTTCATCCAATTATAATCACACATACCATAATAATAATAATAATAATAATAATAATAATATAATAATAATAATAATAATGATAATAATGTTGCTATGTACAACAGATATTTCTGATTGATCGGAGTTTGGTCATGTTTTTTTAGCATTATATTTACTCTTTCCAAATAATTGTGAGTGAGAATGCAATAATAAGTTAATGGATTATAGATAAGGTTACTGAACAGCTTTACCCCAGTAGGGTTGCAAGAAGACTGGAACTAATCTCGGATGAATCTGGGCAAAGGCACATTTGGTTATCTGGTTATGTAGGTATGAATGTGAGTATGAATGGTTTGTTGGTGTCATTGTTAGCGACACCTCTCGTCTCAAGTAAGTTGAGCGTGAACCTTACCTTAATTCACTGTACAAGTGGCCTGTCATTGCAGCTGGATATACCGCCGACAGCCCCAGCCTCCACTGACTCAGATGCTGTGGAATTGTTCTACAAACACCGTTCTAAACTTGGGACCTACCACCCTCCCATTGATGACCAGATTCTGGTGAGGCCACCAGAATCAAGTCGTTTCTGGTCATCGATGGGAGGATGGTAGGTCCCAAGAACTGCTTCATGAGGGGCTTCACAAAAATGAGAAAACCGTAACCAGTGGTACTGTTTTTAATCAGTTTTTCTACCCAAGAGTGAGTTCAGGGTACTTCAGTGTGCCCCAGTCGAAAAGATGCATATGTATTAGAAACACCTCTGAGATGCAGTACAACACTAGATTCACAGCACGAATGTACAAATGATAAATCTGCAGCAATGTTGCAAAGCAATCATGTTAACATGGAGCAGGACCTCAAAGAGGTCAGAGTTTGATTCCCAGTTCATTTGTTTCTATGTGTAATCCCTGTGCTTGTGTGGGCTTCCTCTGGGTACTCCGGTTTCCTCCCACTGTCCAAAAGCATGCACAGTAGGCTAATTTTCTGTTTCAAATTGCCCCTAGATGTGAATGTGAATGGTTGTTTGAGTGTTGGCCCTGCGATGGCCCAGCAAGCTGTCTGGCTGTACTCTGCCCTTGCTCAGAGTTGGCTGAGATGGGCGTCAGCCTCACAGCAACCCTGATAAGGATTAATGATTCAGGAAATTAATGAAAAAGAACCTCAAACAAATACAGTATTATCAACATTTTGTGGAGCTGATGCCATAAAGATCATATGCACTATGCTGGGTGTCTCGTGGTACAGTAATAGAGAATCATTTTAGTATATTGTTGTATCTCTGCATGTATTAAAGGAGACTGTACAGCAGTAGCCCATATGACACTTCTGTAACACAGACCTGACGCAAGAATAAAACAGGTAAGCAGGGTTAAGCGACTGCTGCCCCCTGTAGGTTAAAACATGTTTTTCTTTTGTTGCCAAATAAAGTGTACAAGTCAGGTTTTTAAATGTATTTGATCACAAGCCTCTCATTATACACCTCATAGCACTAGTAATTAATATTTTAAACGTATCCCCATTTTCTATTTCATTTAGGCATAATCTAATTACCACTCATCAGGGATTACCAGGGTCCACCGGGGATAACATGACCAGCTCTGATGGGGTGCCGAAACGATGCACTTGCGAGCCACCCAGCTCTTTTCGTACTGCTGCGCATGCGTATTTGGTTGTGGTCTAACATACTTGGAGGGAAAATATTTTCCAATTTCCAAAGGACAAATTAGCCACATGGACAAATTAGGTCACAGATGGCTGCAGCATTAACCTGAATTCGATACATTTTTAAAATTCTGGCTGAGGTGCTGTCTCCAGTCTGCCCGCAACTGAGGGCACGAGGGCGGGATGAAGTTGTCTTCAATTGTGTCTGAAAGAGCT